>OU342476.1:14009649-14618935 GCA_910589355.1 Parapoynx stratiotata
TTCACGATTTTTTATCTGACCAAACCCAATTTTTGTATGGCTAAATGTGGTCTTAAGGAACACAGTGCTCCTGTAACTGCCAACCCCTTCGGGGATTACAGGCGTAATTTTATGTATTAATGTATGTAAAAAAAAGTTCATTCAGTAGCTGTTTCGTTTAGTGCTCCGCCCCTGGATACAGTTTACTTCTCGCTAGGGTGTCGTACGATTAACTGGTAATCGTACGAAGAGGTTTGCTGCGCCGCCGTATACCTTTAGGCGGCGTTTTGCTCATCGCGCAGGTATCGACGTTAGTACTTTTTTCCTCATGACTTTGCTTGGAACTAATTGAGTAGCTGTCTTTTAGGGCTCGATAATATTGTACGCGATCGAGGCAGTGAACATAGTCATCAAACCACTGACACAGAAGTTTTTATAAATTTTTTTTTTCTTTAAATTTTCCACTGTCTCAGAAGACTGTTCCTTTAATTGTTAATTAACATGAAAAAGACCCACATTGGAAACATTTTGAATATTTATATGCTTTAAAAAGTGCATTTAAAAAAAAACAGCTTTTAGTTAACTTAGAGCATAGGTAGCATAGGTAGGTAGGTATATATTTTAGGGCATAGGTAGGTACTCTACACCCATGTAGTTTCTAGTGGTGCGAGTGCTGGCGGGTTAAATGATGATTTACATATAGGTATCCTATAACATTCCAAATAAAAATAGATAAAAAAGGGTAAATTACAAAATTATTAAAAGATATATTAATTTCCTATTTTATATTGCAGCCTGTAAGTATTTAAGCTCATACACTAATTATATTCCTCTATTTTATAGGGTTTAAAAAAAGATTTTTAATAATAATTGCAACTTATTTTACTATACAACTCATTTCATATTTTTTTTTATATTTTAGTACCCTGATGACGTAAGCTGTGTTTTATTTATTATTAGAGATGCGTCGAATAGTAGTTTCGCCGAATAACCGAATATTATTCAGTTTAGCCTTTACCGAACCGGAAATTCGGCCGAATTATTCGGTTTACAATTACTTTGCTTAGGCACGGAAACAACTTAGACAACATGTACCTTTCGTGTCACTACAGGCGATGTTAAAAAAAAGTCCACTATACTGAACTACCAATAGCCTTTGAAATCATTATGTTGACATGAGTAATGTTACGATACTAACTTATGTCCAAAGCTATTAAAGAAATTAAAAAAGAATATATTTTGACACTTCCTGTTCTTCCTTGTACATCGTTCACTTTGGTAGCTCAAGTCGAAATAAAGACAACTGTTTCTGGATGACTTAAGTTTTTTATTGAACATATCAAGACCATAAAAGACAAGTAACATAAAACTTACAGAAAAAGTTATGTCTTTTTGTTCTATACCCGGTCATCTAGTCAAGAAAATACAACCGAATATATTCGGCACAAAAACCGATTAATTCCGCTGAATACAAATAGCTAAATGACACCGAATACGCTGAATACCGAATACAAAACGAATATTCGGCGCATCTCTATTTTTTAGCAAATGATTTTTTAGCAAATATATTTTCATTTTATTTAGAGGAAATAGTTATAATATTATTATATTGAGCAAATAACGTATCACTTAGCCAATATAAAGTTTTAATTTTAATAAGACGACACCGACATACGAGTATAGTCGGTACAACATTTGACAACACTTTTTCGTTTTCAAATATACACATACATAATCATCTCGCCTCAACCCCAAAGGGGTAGATAGAGGTGTCAAACATCCACATTTCATCTGATAGTTTAAGTCCACATCTAACCGGTGGCAAGCCTGCCATGCACCGGGCACAATGTCAGGCAATCGATATTCACAATAAACTGTAGGTTTATTAGTTATTTTCAAATTCAGGTAAATGCAAAAAGAAATGATGTACAATTTATATTATTTAAAAAAAGAGTAAATTATATATTAAGTTTCATAACCGCGAGCGCTTGTAGCAAGCTCTGAGTTTCTTGCCGGGTTCTTCTCACGAAAAGCCTTAATCTCGGAATCCGGCCGCTTGTATCGATTACAACCACAGTCAAAGCGCTGTGGTTGTACTTGCTACAAGCGCTCGCGGTAATGAACCTTAATACACTTTTTTATTTAAATTAATAAATTGTTAAATATTGACGTTTTTAAATGACTGGCTTGGCCTATGAAATAAAGTTATTTTTGTTTGTTTGTTTGAATTTTTTTTATGGGTAACATAAACTTCTTCCATATATCTCCTTTATATAATATTATTATGTATAAGGTAAAGATTTTTTAATATTATATCCATAGGAAGCTGTAAGTAATCCATACATACATAATATCATCACGCCTCTTTCTCCGAAGGGGTGGTAGCCGTGTTAACATTTCGCCAGATATGTTAAGTCTCCATGTAACGAGCCTGATGCCATGCACCGGGCACAAATATCCATACTTCCATACTAAGATTATAAATGCGAAAGTAACTCTGTCTGTCTGTCTGTCGGTCTCGCTTTCACGTCAAAATTACTGAACGGATTAAAGGACACAGATACACAGGTACACAGATAGTCTAGATCCTCAGAAAGGACATAGTATTAGGCTACTTTTTATCCCGATATTCTCTGGTACCGCTAAGCCACTAGCAGAAGGCAATAAACATAAAAAACTAGACACAAAATATCGACTAGTAAAATAGTTTAAATCTATAGATCAATAGCGTCATCGGAGACGCCAAAATGTCAGCTTGACAAATTGTTAATTTGCGATGAAAATTCGCAGCAATATACATCAGCTGTGCCGCAGCCGCCATTTTACTAATCCCAGCACCGTGTTGTGGTTAAATTGTCTATGATGATTTAACTGAGTGACTTAACTATAGTAATATTTGAAAATTCGACTATTGGACGAGCTGTCATATCACGACATCACGTTTTCGCCTTTGGCCCATTTTTTAACCACCTGGTCAACCTGACCATGATAAAAAACAGACCTTAATAAAGGAAAGGTCATCTTTTTTTACGGATTGTTGGGAAGAAACGGTTGTAATAGCGACGACCGGGACATGACGTGTGGAAGCATGACGTGTGCTCTGGGTTCGATTCCCGGTGAAGGCAAATGTCTGTATGAGGACACGCATATGATCTCTAGTCTTGGATGTTTAAATATAACTAATATATTAATTGTTTGACTTTTTTAGCCTGAAGGTGAGGTAAATATCATATTTAATTTTAATTTTTATGTGTATATTTCATTCTTATTGTTATTCTTCTAACTTGCGCGGTTATCGGAGTAGGTAGAGCTATTTTATGTACAAACTTGCTATACTTGTATGATAGAATAATATGGATATGTAAGAATTTCTTATATTTATACCAAAAAAATCATTGACAATTTCCTTCTGTAGGTGTACAAGAACATTTCACACAAATTATTATGTAGGTTTTATAGGTCAGAGGGGCTGAATTAAAATACGGAATTATGACGACAAAAAGTATATTCTTAATTACTTTCACTAGGAAGCTCTCCTAAACAGCAGAATCGATAAATAATTGGAAGTGATTTTAATTGGATGAAGCGTGAGAATGAACGAATGATTGGGAATAGAATGAACTTATGATTAAGAATAATCAATTTATTTACTTTGTTATTCTGCAATCATTTAACATTATTTTTAAAGAATAAAATAGTTATTTATTATACAAGAGTGGAAAGTTCCTTTTTAACCGCGTGCTCGATTTGGATGACCGAGCAAGCGAAGGATTCTTAAGTTGAATCACGAGCGCAGCGAGTGATTCTAAATTAGAATCCTGAGCGTCAGCGAGGGAAACAAACGAGCACAAGGTGAAAAATCTTTCCACTCGAGTGCAATACGTAACTTTTCATCCCACCTCAGCGAGGAAATGACAAAATGAAAAAGAAAACAATTTATAATGACAAAATATTTTTATTTCAATTAAAACACATTAAGATAATCTATAAATTGAAGAAAATAATAAGAAGTAGAAAATAATTAAGAAATATTAAATGTAACGTTGCTACAGTTACTTATGTTAAGTTTAATATTTTTTCACAATTTAAAAAGTTCTAATCATAAATTTGGCACCATAGAGGTTACATTAAATAGGTTTAATGACGTTTTGAATTTACAATTATATTGAGTACTCATTATATGTGATGTTCTAAATTCAAATCTACTTTGCCGCTCAAGCGAATAAAATAGAATTTTCCAGCCAGATTTCGAAGCGCAAAATTACACTTTCCGAGGTGGTGGGATGAAAACACTATTTATATTAAATGATTAATTTTTGCAAACCAAATCAACTGTTAAATTCAACATAGGTTTTATTTGTTTGTTTTTATTAAGAACAAACTATTTGTATTTAACTACAATAAAATCTTAAACAAAATAAACATCACGTATAAACAGTAATTTATTTACTGAAACAAAAAGTACCAATTCTTATACCTACTTATTGATGAAAAAATATATAATAATCGTATTACATCAATGTTTGCGGTCAATGAACCTAAAAGCTCCACCTATTCCAATCACTGCTATACTATATAGCAATTGCTAAATTATAATATTTAATGTTATACCTACAACTTTCATCCAAACCAATTTAATAAATTGTAATTTTTTATTTATTTAAAGCCTGAAGGAGACGCGGTAAGTCGTGTATTTTTTATTTACATTCTTAATGGCTATAAAACGAGACAACAGAAGCTCAAATTTGTATTTGACCCTAGATTAATTATGTATATTTGAGACGAATTCGACTACAGCGGCCGGAAGACTCTCCCTGGAAGAAAGACCACATATAGTCTGAATAATTTATTAGGTGCATTTGACAGTTGTTTGTAGTAACATATATATAACTCAAAGGTGACTGACTGACATAGTGATCTATCAACGCACAGCCCAAAACACTGGACGGATCGGGCTGCAATTTGGCATGCAGGTAGATGTTATGACGTAGGCATCCGCTAAGAAATGATTTTGATTAATTCCACCCCCAAGGGGATAAAATAGGGGGATAAAAGTTTGTATGAAACTTTGGCAATTTTAAACCAATCGGGCTGAGACTACATGCATAAAGCTACTATGACGTAGGCATCCCCTAAGAAATGATTTTGATAAATTCCACCCCTAAGGGGATAAAAACCTAATTAATAATAATACTTCTTAACGCGAGCAAAGTCGCGGGCAAAAGCTAGTGAAAAATAAGATTATAGTCTAGTCGGCACCTAATTTTCTCCAACGCTCGTGAGATAAGAGACAGAGACAGTATATTACAATAAATGAAGTTCTGTCAAGTATTTGCGTCTATTATTCGGCGGAGTCGCGCTGTCTCGTCTACACCAATCTTCTCACCAACCCTTTACAGCATTATAATAGGTCTTTACCTATAAAATTGCCGTTGTGTATGTAGATATTGGGAAACTCTACATTTTCCATACTAACATTTTTTCAGTTTTCTTCACAACAACAAATCCAAAGATAATAATATTTGGCATGTATCATTAGACAAGCTTTAGCAATATGTCTGATATCACACTTCATAAAAAATATTTATCGTTTTTAAGTGAATGCAAATCAAATGATGTATTCGGGAGGCACTTAAAAAGAGTTGTCTCCGTGTCCAATTTTAACACAATTAAACTTACAACAAACTATCAAAACAAATCAAAAGACCTCAAAAGAGCTCAAAAATATGGTCTATTTTTAGAGGAGGTAATTCTTTTTTTTAGAATACTCTGAAACTTAATACTTACAGACAAAATACTAAGAGAGAAAAAACGGCAATTTCCATAGGTAATTTTTAGGGGAATCCGAAATTTTTCTTACGAAAAATATTTAACACATATTCTTTTTTTCAGCCACCAGAGTATTGTTATTCTTTTTATGTTGTTGTAAAATTCTCCCATGTAGGGAAGGCAAAGGGAACGGAGCCCATACAGCCAAGTCTTCAGTATATATTTCTTCAGTAGTTTGCATTGAAATGCTAGTGTAATGCATTTCAATGCATCTTGGGAGAGTTTGGCGTCAAACGATCGATGGCAGACACTGTGGTGCTACTTGGATGAGGTGGACTACCACGATAAAAAACTCATCACTTTTCACACCACTTGACGTTTATTTCGATAATCCTCCATATTGCACATCATCACAGACAATTATTACACAAAACTACACTGATTTTACGTAACAACATCCACTCCGAACAATATAAAAATCATTGAAATAAAAATCACGTCCGCCATCGTCAAATGCCGCCAAAAAACCCCTCTATTCTTTTTATTGAACTTAACTAACCCATATCTTAACATTGGCATCACGTCTATTTCTCCGAAGGGGTAGGCAGATATGGTAACACCCACTTTTCGCCATTTTATATAAGAGTAGTAATTTGTTTACTTTGATGCTTGTTTTCTTAATTGTTGTTGTTTTGACGTTTGTTTTGTTATACATTTATTGTTATTTGACATTAAACGACTATTACTTCAGAAATTAATCTGCTATTAATTTGATAAATGTTTTTCACATTTTTTTTTATTTCAGGGCGAAGCGGTAATTTATTTATACATATCGAATTTTGATGAGAATTGAGAGCACATAACATAACACATAATCGCGCCTCTTACCCCGAAGGGGTAGGCAGAGGTTAAACACGCACTTTTCCCCAGATATGTTAGGTCCCCATGTAACAGGTGGCGAGCCTGTTGCCATGCACAGGGCACAATGTGAGGCAAGCGATATTCACAATGAACTTTAGTTAAGTTTTATTCACACTCAGTGGTGCAGGTGGTGGGATCGAACCCGCGTTTCCCGCGGCCTCTCGAACGAGTAGTCCGTCCCAACTCGGCTGCCGCTGCTTGTATATTGTGTTAAATACTAATCATTTATTTGTTTATTTTATAGAATGCGGCGAATGTAAGTACCTTCGTTTTTTACACTAAAAGGAGCCTTATTAACATATTATTGATATATAACATGGTTATATGGCCTTTTTCCCACGGGGGTAGGCAGAGATTAAATTTTTATATACATGGCAATTTGGGTAAATGTTACATGTTACTAGGCTTAACTTGCCTTCCGAAGCACGTAGGAGTTCAAAATCACAAAGTTTTGGTCACCCATCCAAGGACTGACAATGGCAAAAGTAGCTTTGTTTTCAATATCGAAAGCCTAAGCATACGAATCTTATTCCACCACTCCTTCTCTTGAGGATTTGTGGAACGCCTTGCCACCAGCGTTACGTGACATTACAACTCTTCCTGTATTCAAGAGAAAAGTTAAAGAATACTATCTTTCCTTGTTATAATGAGTCCTTAAGTGTTCATATATGTTCATATGTGTTCATATATTATATTTATATAAGTATATCATCTATATAAATATAGTTGGTTTGTATGTTTGTATATAAGTATTATATTTTATATTTGTCTAATTTACTACATATTAGGTCCTTACCCTTTAAAATTGGTGTTTTGTATGGAGATTTTGGGGATATCTGCATTTTACATACTAACATTTTATCAGTTTTCTTCACAACGACAAATCCAGAGATAATAATATTTGGCATGTATCATTAGACAAGCTTTAGCAATATGTGTGTGAACACGCTTGATAAAAATTATTCATCCTTTTTATGTTAATGCAAATCAAATGATGTATTCGGGAAGCAGTTAATAGTTATTTATTATACAAGAGTGGAAAGTTCCTTTTTAACCGCGTGCTCGATTTGGATGACCGAGCAAGCGAAGGATTCTTAAGTTGAATCACGAGCGCAGCGAGTGATTCTAAATTAGAATCCTGAGCGTCAGCGAGGGAAACAAACGAGCACAAGGTGAAAAATCTTTCCACTCGAGTGCAATACGTAACTTTTCATCCCACCTCAGCGAGGAAATGACAAAATGAAAAAGAAAACAATTTATAATGACAAATTATATTAAGCAATAAAACGTGAAAAACTAGAATGGCGCGAAGCACGCAAATAAAACAAAGAAACCAAGAAGGTTCCAAATTTAAATTTTTTCACAATTTAAAAAGTTCTAATCATAAATTTGGCACCATAGAGGTTACATTAAATAGGTTTAATGACGTTTTGAATTTACAATTATATTGAGTACTCATTATATGTGATGTTCTAAATTCAAATCTACTTTGCCGCTCAAGCGAATAAAATAGAATTTTCCAGCCAGATTTCGAAGCGCAAAATTACACTTTCCGAGGTGGTGGGATGAAAAAATAATTGTCTTTGTGTCTAATTTTAACACAATTAAACTTCGAAATCAAACATATGGTCTATTTTTAGAAGAGGCAATTATTTTATAAGAATGTTCTGAAACTTAATAGTTACGGACAACTTGCTAAGACAGAATAAAAACACCAATTTTATTCATAGTGTAGGAACATACACACGACATTTTCGTTTCTAGCCATATTCTAATCGCAGGTGGGCTGGGAGACATTTCTGTTAGGAATAGGCCACATCCTTTGTACTTTCTTTGTAATTTGTCGTTTCGTTGTTATGTTTTTCTTTGTACAATAAATTGTTAAATAAATAAATAAGTAAGTAGGTACAGCCGATTCCAAAAATATGTTACCACTTTTGACTGAAATGACATTATTAGAAGGAAATAAAGATTCATGTCCTATCCTCAGCCTATATACGTCCCACTGCTGTACACAGGCCTTCCTCATGGTCAAACACATGAGGAGTATGGGCCGTAACACCACCACGCTGGCCGAATGCGGTTTGGTGGGTAGACACATTCACAAATAGCGACCGGGACCAAGCAACGGCTTAACGTGCCTTCCGAAGCAAGGAGGAGCTCGAGATCACAACGTTTTGGTCACCCATCCACGGCCTGACCATGGCAAAGGTGACTTTGTTTTCAATCGAAATACATATAATTTTTGTACTCGGCTCTACTATTAATTGAGTAGTTTGTGTATCTGCTGGTTTGTTCAGATCATTCTCTCTTTTAGGGATTATGATTATTAATAATTGTTCTAAGCCGAGAAACTGTACAATTTATTTTTTACGTTTTATTTTCAGGACACGGCTAAAGTAAGTTTTTGATTTTGTCTATTTTTCTAATTTATATTGGGTGTTATATTATTATTATTATATGAAAATATTTGAATTTTGGTCAGCAAAAAAAAACTAATATATAAAAACTAAAAAAAATTAATATATGTTTTGATGACACAAATATTGTTTATAAGGGTCATAAAAAAATAAACTTAACCTAATATGTATCATAATACATTTCCTACGAATTGATCTTTGATTTTTCATTAATTTTATACATTTACCGCAACATAGGTATATGTATATTGCTGCCCAAATAATTATTTTGAAGCTCAATTAAATATTTTGTTGCTCAAGTAATTAACTTTCTGCCCGATTAATTATTCTGTTGATAAAGTAATTATTTTTTACTGAATCGATTCGAATAAAAGCGTCTGGCTTAGTAAGAACTAGTTTTAACTGATATACAATTTTGACCGTTCGTTAATTCTAGTTTTAACAAAGAAACGAGGGAAAACCCGTTCTATTGGGTCCTTACCTATGAAATTGGTGTTTTTATTCTGTCTTAGCAATTTGTCCGTAACTATTAAGTTTCAGAACATTCTTATAAAATAATTGCCTCTTCTAAAAATAGACCATATATTTGAGCTCGTATTATTTAATTTGATAATTTTTTGTAAGTTTAATTGTGTTAAAATTAGACACAAAGACCATTATTTTTAACTGCCTCCCGAATACATCATTTGATTTGCATTAATATAAAAACGATGAATAATTTTTATCAAGCGTGTTCACACACATATTGCTAAAGCTTGTCTAATGTTACATGCCAAATATTATTATCTCTGGATTTGTCGTTGTGAAGAAAACTGATAAAATGTTAGTATGTAAAATGCAGACATCCCCAAAATCTCCAAACAAAACACCAATTACATAGGTAAGGACCTGATATTTAAAAACGGGTTGTAACCATAACATTAATGGTTTTGTACACACACTCTCACATATTTTTTCCGCAACTCACATTGGCGCAGTCAAAGCGACGTGACGCGTCATGTTTTGCACGGGGACGCGCGTATTCGCGCGACGTCGCGCGAATGTTCGTATCAACGCGTCCGGCTCACATTGCGTGCTGGAACCAGTTCAGTGACTTATCACCGCTTACTTTTGCCAAGAATTTTTCCTCAATTTTTATTACTGTAGGTTTTGCCTTTATGTTGAACAGACATTCATATTTCTGTACAAAATAAATTCATTATTCATCTTAGTCCATTTCTCCGTCGTTGTTCGGCACTGATACGTTCATTGTGGTCGGCGTCTGACGCGTCACTGCGCCCGAGTGAGTACCGCGCCGCGCGGCGCGCATCGAAGCGCGAATGCGAGCGTCAACGTGCGCCGATGCGCGTTTTCATATTTACGTAGCATTTATGGAACAATAGAAATGAATATGCCGTAGACGAAAAAACATGACGCGTCGCGTCGCTTCAACTGCGCCAATGTAAGTTGAGCGAAACGGTTCTTGCTCGGTCATGGTACGCTATTTTTCCTGCCTTTATGGTTTACTTTAGGAACATATAAATACCATCCTCTTTTTTGATTCTTTATTTGATTT
The DNA here is from genome assembly GCA_910589355.1 of Parapoynx stratiotata. Lineage (NCBI taxonomy): Eukaryota > Metazoa > Arthropoda > Insecta > Lepidoptera > Crambidae > Parapoynx > Parapoynx stratiotata. Next base: position 14,020,294 of record OU342476.1, read on the forward strand.
CATATTTCGTTTTCAGGAGGAAAAGGAACAAGCTGAAGTGAGTATACGTCTTCTGCCTATATACGTCCCACTGTTGGGTACAATACAAACCTTCCTTATGGTAACAAATAAATGAGGAGTATGGGCCGTAGCACCACCGGTTGCAATAGCGAGCGGGACCAACGGCTTAACGTGCCTTCCAAGTTTTAGTCACCCATCCTCGGCCTGACCATGGCGAAGGTAGCTTTGAGACATTAAAACTTTAAAGATCATTAAAGTTACACAAAACAGTTCTAGCTAATGTCTCTTTAGCATTGACAGGGTGCTAATGACGTTTTGTGCAACGTAAAACTACGCTAAGGTGTTCTTTTCAATAAATAAATTTAATGGAGCATTAGAGATAATGCTGACATTAAATTTTAAAGTTCGTTTCTCCAACTGGGTGTTAGAAAGATAAAAACGCTAGACGCTTGCAAAACGCCAGTGCGATTGTCGTTCCGCTTCCTCTATTTGTAGTAATTCATAAGTGTCCCTTGAAATTATAAGTAAATGAGCTCTATATTATTATTTCATATGAATTTTAAAACAATAAACTAAATTTCAGTTAAAAGTAAGTACCAATTCATTTATCCAGTTTTTTATCCGTATCTAGTAAGAGGTAACCACTTACAAACTTTCTACTATGTGACACAAATTTTACATACATACATATAATCACGACTATTATCCCCTAAGGATTGGTCAGAGACTAGGCAATAACACCGCAAAAGCAGTCCACGGCCTGCCATAGTCCGCGCTTCACTAAGCAGTGACTGCACTCAGCGTGACAGGCGGTGAGCCCGTCGCCGCTATAAGCTATTGCATGATTGTGCAGTTCTAAGTCCATTAGTCGCCTTAAACAACACCCAAGGGAAGAGATGGGTTGGTATTATTCTTTTAATGAGCCGCTACCACACGGCACAAATTCTAATAAGTATGTATTGAAGAGATGGCCTTAAGTTTTGCTAAATATTATTGTTCGTGTTTTGTTCACTAGCGGGAGGTCTTTTCAAGAGAAGATACAGACAAAATTTATTATATTCTTCTTCTTTTTCCTGCCCTTTTCCCAATTCTATTTGGGGTCGGCGCAACATGTCTTCCTCTTTCACTCTCCTCTATTACTCGCCAAGTCAACACTCACTTCCATCCTCATCACATTATCATTCACACAATCCATCCATTTTTTCTTTGTTCTTACTCTCCCCACGCGCCTATCTACTTTCTAGTCCATAACTTTCCTGGTGACATGATCATTCTCCCTCTTCATTACATGTTTAAACCAAGAAAGTCGTTTTTCTCTCAGTTTATCAGCAATCGAGGCAACTTTCAGACTTCCCCTAATATATTCATTCCTCACTCTATCCAGTCACACCACACATCCACAAGTCACAACATCCATATATTATACAAGGTTATTTCTAATGAATTAACAACTTCGCAAAACTAGATAACTAATTTCATAAATAACAACATTTGTTCTGCGAGTGTTACCATAACTCAATACATTAATTAAAAATGATATTACAAGCTTATAATGTACTGTCTGCCTGGATACACAAACAAGCCTGAGTAAAAGCAATGGCTGCAAAGGATGTAAACACCAGCGCCTTGAAAAAGGTGTACAACTCTGCAGCGAGATCCTTCCTCCTTCAAAAAGATAATTGCTAGGGCGAAGTCGGAGTACATAAGCAGCATTGGTGAGAGATTGGCTCGCTTTCCGTCTGGAACTCGTGCTTTCTGGTCTCTTGCCAAGGCTGTCCAGGGAACTTTTGCAAGTCATCTCTTCCACCTTTGCATAAGGACGACGACTCACTGGCCTATAGTGCAAAGGAAAAGGCCGACCTTCTGGGCTCGCTCATTGCATCTAACTCGACTTTGGATGATGGGGGAAACGAGCCGTCTACCATCCCGCGGTATAAAGGCTCAATGCCGGATGTCCGGTTTACGCAAAGCTGAGTGCGTAAGGCACTTTTTTCCTTGGATATCCATAAGTCGAGTGGTCCAGACGGAGTCCCTTCTGTCGTTCTGAAGACGTACGCACCGGAGTTAACACCTGTTCTAACGCGCTTATTCCGGTACTCTTATTCATTGCGTGTAGTTCCGAATTCATGGAAAATAGCCTTTGTTCACCCGATCCCTAAAAAGGGAGACCGCTCCGATCCCTCCAATTATAGGCTAATAGCTATTACCTCCTTGTTCTTCAAGATAATGGAGACTATTATCAATCGCCAGCTCCTGCAGTACCTTGAGGATCACCAGCTGATAAGTGATCGCCAGTACGGATTCCGTCGGGGTCGCTCTGCTGGTGATCTTCTGGTCTATCTGACACATCGTTAGGCAGAATCGATCGAGAACAAGGGGGAGGCTTTGGCTGTCAGTTTGGACGTTGCGAAAGCCTTTGATCGGGTATGGCACAAGGCGCTTCTGAAGAATTTTCCTTCTTACGGGCTACCCGGGAAATTGTGCAACTGGATCACCAGTTTTCTTGCGGGCAGAAGTATCAAGGTCGTAGTTGACGGTACATACTCAGATTCTAAGCCTGAATTCTGGTGTATCGCCAACGCTTTTTCTTCTGCATATCAATGACATGTTACAAGTAACAAACATTCATTGCTATGCAGACGACAGCACAGGTACATACTACACACACTGGACGCAGGAATATTTCCCGTGAAAACGTCCTCGAGTGCCGGAATAGCCTTGTGTCTGAAATAGAGGCCTCTTTCGAGGGAGTCTCAGCATGGGGCCGTTCTAACTTGGTCCGCTTTAACCCCATGAAGACACAGGATTGCGCGTTCACCGCGAAAAATATGCCTTTTACGGAATGCCCTAAATTTGAAAACACTCCCCTTGCAATGACAACTAGCATCGGAATTCTCGGTGTCCAAATTTCGAGCGACGTTCAATTTAGCGGTCATTAAGGGAGCAAGGCGAAGTTGGCGTCTATGAAGCTTGGTGTGCTCAGTAGATCGAGGCAATATTTCACGCCAGCTCACCGCCTTCAGCTATATAAGGCGCAGGTTCAGCCTCACATGAAGTATTGCTCTCATCTCTGGGCGGGAGCACAACATTACCAACTTCTTCCTCTTGATCGCATACAACGTAGAGCCGCTCGAACAGTGAACGACCCTAGCCTCTCCGATAAGCTTGACACCTTGGCCCTGCGTAGAGATATAGCATCACTCTGCATCTTCTACCGGCACGACTACGGGGACTGTTCAGGGGAAGTGTTCCAGCTCATACCGGCCGCTGCCTTATGCCACCGGGCTTCGCGACGTCAACTTCATCCCCATAGTTTGGATGGTTGGCTGTGCACGACCCTTTGTTTTTCGCGTCATTTTTTGCCGCGTTCATCCAGGCTATGGAATCAACTGTCACCAGAAGTATTCTCATATCAATACGACTTTCAATGTTTAAAAAAAGAGATTCCCTCCTTAAGGATCGGCAACGCATCTACAACTCCTCCGGTGTTGTAGATGTCTATGGGCGGCGGTAATCACTAACCATCAGGTGAGCCTTCTGCCCGTTTGCCTCCAGTTTACATTAAAAAAAAACTGTCGTGACATTAGTAAGTCTATGTTCCGTTCATATTAAAATGCGACACGCACGCGCGACGCTAAGAACATTCAGAAATTGATATATATTTTTGTATGAAAGTAAAATGTGTCAAATTATCAAAAGTGGTAGAACAAATGTTGCTATTTAAGACGTTAGCTACCTAGTCTTACGGGGTTGTTGATTAATTAAAAATAAGCCTGTATAATTATCATCAGCTTATATACTAGGCCGTAACACCACCAGAGCCAATGTGGGAGAAACGGCTGCCATAGCGATCTGTATCAACGACATAACGTGCCTTCCGAAGCACGGAAGGACTCGAATCCCGAAGTTTTGGGTACCCATCCGAAAACTGGCCATGGCGTGAGGAGCATTCTTTTCAATATCGAACTACGCCACCGAACTGTAAAATAATGAATTAAAGTACCTAAATATATTAATAAAATTATATTCTGCAAATTAAGAAACATACAATTAAGTATGCATGTGCAAAACTTACAAAGTAAATAATAAAAAAAATCATGAAACAAAAATTTTATCTACAGTTAGCGGTAAGTAAAAATGCCTCTGTTTGAGTAAACTAGATTTTTTTCAGATTTAAGTCGATTTGGTTGCTCGCAAGTGTACCTACTTAACTATTTTAAAAATATAATCCAAAATCAACATTTAAAAATCTTATACGAGGTACCGTTGTTATAACCGACAAAGTAGCCAGTTTTGATATTAAAATATTTTTTTGTATCTGACCTTGATGAATTGTATAATTGATTTTATATTGTATTATTTATTTTAGCCTGATGCAGTAAGTCATATTTACTTAAAAAGCAGTCATTCCTACCTTAGTGCGCGTAGAACTAGTTGGCCGCGCCTTAGGTATGTGAGCGGTGGGACGGGGAGGCGGGGGCGCTTGCTGTCATTACTCAGTTCGACGCCGGACTTCGCGACGGCAACATGCATTGAAAGTTCCGGCTGCTTTAAACAAAACGCACATGAGATTGCATTAGCGAGATAAGGCGCGGCCAACGTTTTCCGTGCGCACTACAAAAAAATTATTACTAAGTAAATAAACTAATACAAATAACAAATTTTCAGCTAGTTGTAAGTTTTTATTACTTAATAAAACCTGTAAAAATTACGTTTTTACACTACATGCGTTTGTGCTTAAAATTGTATTTTGTTATACTTTATACTTACATTTTACAAATATATAAAAGTATTATTTCAAATATTCCAGCCGTTGGTAATACAGAATTATTTTAAAAATTATACAATAAAGAGAAAAAAAGTATTGAAAATAAAAATTACGAATATTTGACTTTTTCAGAATGTGGTAAGTATGAGTATAATCTACACATATAATAAAACTGTGGAGGTCGAATGTCTGTACATAGAAAAAAAATGGTTAAACCCAAGTCATGCGAATTTAAAATGAGGGAAAATACAAAAAAAAAATTTAATTTTTTGTTCGGGCTAATCTCCAAAATGGCTGGTTCGATTTCAAAGAAATTTTGCATGGTGATACCTTATATCCCTGGTCAACATCTTAGATACTTTTTAATCCGGTAAATTAAAGGCTTCCCATGGGATAGTTTTGCCAAAAACTTGTTGGAATATGCTGTTGTTGTGTTTTGATTGAGAACGAAAATCATGTTTTTTTTATATTTATACCTTATCCCGGGTTCGTGAGTTATCCCAATTCGGGTGTTTAGTTCTTCTAACTTTGATTTTATTAACACAATCTCTTTTATATTTTAGGCAACGGTAATTATAAATTATATAAATGAATTAAGGGATTAAATATAAACGACAAAATAATTAAATATATTTTAATGCAATCTATCTACTTGTTTTTCAGAATCGTTATGTGAGTTTTGTTTCTTTTAGTAATAATAGTTATTGTTGCCAGTAAATATAATATAATTATTTTAATGTTGTTATATTTTTTACCAAATTAAGGGGCAACGAGGTTGATTATCCTTTTATAAATTATTGGAGTATAATTTCTGTTTTTTTTTGCATGTAAATCCAACTAACATCTACTCGTCGTGGTAAGTGATTTATCGATTTAGATTTTAGATGCATTTTATTGTAAAAAAGCCATTCATAACTGTCTTAAAAAAAGTATGATTAGTGGCTATTTAATTTGACGAATTTGTTTATATATATAATATTGAAGCTTTGTCCAGCTGTGGACGCCTTAAAGGTTGAGACAGATGGATTGAACAACTGCAGTATAAAATTAAATTATAAAATTAAGAATATTTTAAGCAACCGTAAATTTATGATAGACTTGGTAGTAGTCTGTTGAATTAATATTGCAATTTCTTTTTATTTTACAGCTATAGGGGGTAAGTTTACATCGCTCATTATTTTTGTTCCTTTATTTCATATAAATATTTATTTATTTATTTGGTATACGTATACTACAGTTGACAATCGTTGTTAGTATAACAGAAATAGAAATTTAAATTCAATTCTGTTTATTTGAATATATTTAATCAAATTAATTAATATTTATTTGACTTTTTTTTTCTGAGTAATTATTTATCTTTTTATCTACTTAATTTTATATAACTTTTTCTAGGAACCTGTAAGTACATTAAGAAAAGTTGTAACGTTACGCATACATACAAATTATTTTAAGAATTTTATGTAAAGAACTTCATTTAATATAAATAGAAATGATTTTATATTACATTTTCCAGATGACAGTAAGTTTTATTTTTATGGTTTAATAATTACAATTTATACAGTACTTGATTGTGTTGTAGTTATCTGTGTAGTTAGCAGATACAACTTAAACGTGACTTAAACATATTAAATTGCAGACATGTGCTATCAGCACCCGTCATGTATGTTTTAAATGTAAAAATCTTCTCACTTTGAGTTACTTTATGAAATGTCAAGAATGTCAATTTCTATGAGGAATATGATTTCCACTAGTTTCCGCTAGGGGCGCTATTCACGCTTCCCTTCATTTTGACATTTTTTAAAGCGCAACTGAAGGTGAGAAATTTTGTACAATGAAAACTTATAAGACGGGTAGGTACTGTTGTAAAATAGAATAACGGAGATTGGGCACTTTTGGACGAAAAATAAAATTTATCGGCCACTTTAGATTATAATTTTAAATGAAAGCTATAAATTTCTTTACATATATTACTTTATTTTTTATTTGAGTATAACTTTCAGATGTGGTTAGTTTAGAAGATATTGTCTAGTTTATTTTTTGCCGTCGCGATACAAGGGTATTTCACAATATGAATATGGTGAGAGATGTAAGTACGGATTAAGTGTGAATAGCAGTCAAGAGAATGAAGAATGGAAAAGCAATTGGAGAGTTTTTAAAGAGGATGAAAGTGGTTGGCTTTATTCTTCAATAAACTGGTGCAAGAGGTGACGATCCCTGAAGAACAGTACAATGGCACTTACAGTTAGTTCAGTCTTGAAGAACAAGGGTAGGGTTCAAAACATGGGCACAAGGACTGCATGCAACAGTTATAGGGGAATAAAGCCCATGTCACAGTATGAAAATATGGAAAAGGGTGATCGAGCGACGAATGAGAAAAGATAGTGGGATTTGCCTGAATCAATTTGGGCTTGCGCCGGGACGAAGGACAACGGACGCCATATCGTGATTTGGCAGCTGTACGAAAAGTATCGTCGTGCGAGTCGAATCCTGCACATGGTGGTTATTGACCTTGAAAAGGCATAATAATTGATAAAGTAGGCACCGCGAGGTTCTATAGTGGCTTTTAATGTGAAAAAAGTGCTTTGGAAGTAGGTCAAACTTGTGTAATAGAGCCAGTACACAAATCTGCTAGGCTACTCTTGACGCAATCCCGATCGATCGACATTGAGATTGTAATGATTCAGTTCAGTTCAATTGGGACACTTGGGTCATAAATGGATTCAAATTATGCAGATATTGAGTGACTTAAATGACATTGAGCTAAAATCTGAACTTTCGTGCCGCGTCTCTCTTCTTGGTATTTTGAAATATTGGATTGTGTTCAAGAGTAGACTAGCAAGGTTGTTACTGGAGTAACAAACTTTTAAACCCTTATACGTTTCTTCTTCTTTTTAAGGATTTTCTTATAGCAGACATACAAGAGGAGTCACCCTGGTGTGTGCTGTTCACCTACCATATTGTTCTTGTGGAAGAAAATGTATCTATAAAACAATGAGGATTTGACCGTGCTGTAAGGATACAAAAAGAATGTACCAAGTGCTTCTTGCCTAGCATGTCGTAAAAGGCGACTAAGGGCGTATTGAGTGCTGGATCTGTGATTGTGTAGGCAATGAGCTAGCCACTTGTTACAACTCTTTTACGATTTTTAATCTGACAAAACCCAATTTTCGTATGGCTAAATGTGGTCTTAAGGAACACAGTGCTCCTTGGACTCTGTCTACCCCTACGGGGAAAACAGGCGTGATTTTATGTATGTGTGTATGTAAGGAATAGAATAAATGCCGGTTGGATGAAATGGCGTCAGGTTTCGAGCAGTGTGCAATCCAAGATTGCTTAAGGGGAAAATCTATAAAGCCGCCGTGAGACCTGTCCTAATTTATGGAATTGAATGTTGGGCAGCGAAAGCGATGGTCAAAAGAAAACTGCACTCAGCGGAGATGCGAATGAAGCTATGGATGTGTTGAATCACTTGAATGGACAAGATCAAGAATTAGTATATTAGAGGAAGTTTAAAAGTAATCCCAATGACAAGGTTTGCATGGCTTGAGCATGTGATTATGAATACCACATAACAAGAAGAATGATAAGTATGGGTGAAGATGGGCCTGGAATGAGAGGAAGATCAAAGAAGCGATGGATTTAATGTGTGAAATTTGATATAAGAAGGAAGGAAATGGATGTGAGCTGACGAATGAGAGAGGAGAATGGCAGAGGAGGACATGTCTGTTGTGTGTGGAAAAAAGAGCTGGAAAAAGAAGAAGACCATGTTTAAATAGACAACTAAATGTATAAATATTTAAACATCAAAACTCTTAAACCACCTCTCTGGTCTAGTGGTACACACCACCGGGTGTTGATCGGGAGGTCCGGGTTCGATTCCCCATGGGGGTGGAAGTTTTTCTGTTTGGTTTGGTTGGTGGTAGTAGGGCTTCTAAGCCCACCTGGCTAGCTACCACCATCTTACCCTAATTAGTTGCGATAATAACAATGTTATAAGCATTTTTGTGTTCCGGCAATCAGATGTAAGATAGCCAGTTCCTCAGTTGTTGAAGATTAGAGTGGAGCTCGCTTCCACCTTCGGCCTTATCGTCATTTACTACCAGATGAGATGAATGCCAAGAACTTACTTGTTATATGTAAAAAAAAAACAATCCATGACAGAGAAGTGAGATTTTAAACAATTTAATCATATATCACTGTCATTAACTAGAAGTCACTTCCTAAAGTGGCCGCCACATTTTTTCTCGGACCAAGCTCCATACATTTTTGCCTAGTCTAGTAGTCTCCTATATTTTTGTGACATTGGTAGCAATAATGGCATATTCATATAAATCTATACAGTCTGAGCACTACTTAAATATTTTTTTAGTACTTATATATGAATAATAATATAAATAAATATACTTACTTTTGCAGACAGTAGTAAGTTAATTTTGTAACATTTATTCGATAAACATTTATTTGACATACATTGTATTAAATATAATTTTAATGTTATATTTAATTTTTATATACGGAATATTTTTTCATTGTACTATTATATTTCTAGGACATTGTAAGTGACATTATTTTAATATTTACATTACAAACAAATAATTTACTCTCTTAAAATTATTTTAAATGAATTTCTTGGTTCAATTCTAGATAAACGTAAGTAGCAAAACATTTATTAGTATTCCTTTTCATATTGAAGTCTAAATACCGTTTGACGGCTTGAAAAATTTACTCCTAAATAATAATAACTGTAAAAGGCTTTATTCTATGACTTATATTGTATATCTTTTTATTTTACTTTCAGTTTTCGGTAATTACTATTATTTATTTTTAAGGAAAAGTATAAGTAATATAAAAAATATTTTTTTTATGTCGTTATAACGCGACATTTCATCTTTACATATTTGCTTCATAATCAGTCATTATGGTAATTATGTTCTGTCATTATGATGAATATTTAAATTAAAATTAGTTGTATATTTTAATTAGCTTCCAGTAAGTAATAATTATTCTGTAATATTATTGAAAAGTTTCCTAATCAATAATGATTATTTAAATAAATTTAAATATTATATTAAAGCGAAATAGCGTTGCACAAATAATAAGCAATAATATGAATAAATACAATAAAAAAAATCTTTAAACAAAATATAATAAAAATATAAAAGTAGATTGAAAAGCATTTAAAAGTATAAAAACTAACACGTGGTACCTTTTTAACAGAATGGTGCTGTAAGTAATTAATTATATATATCAATAATATTTTATCTAATAGAGAATATTACATAACATTTTGTTTAATCATATTTTAATAATTCTGTCATTTACGAGTATGAACTCGTGATATTAAATAAATTAAAAATTAAAAATTAAAAATTATAAGTAAACATTGATTTGCTGTACTAAAATTTTCTTAAATTTTTAGGTAGTGGTAAGTTTTAGTTTAATACACAACACAGCAATTTAAATAATATAATAAAATTAGTACTACCTACTCCCCACAACCCTACCCTCCTCACAATGTCCTACCTACTACCTACTGTTGAGAACTCCTCTGTTTAGTGTCTGTGTTTTAAATTGACTTTTTAGAAAACCAGGTGCTGTTTTGTCAATTCAAATTTACTTCAAAATTATTAATACATAAAATTTACATCGAAAGTTCTCTTTTTTTATTCGCCAAAAATCCCTGTATTTACAACATTTTCTGGCGACCGTGACAGGACGACGCATTCTTCTGTGGAATGTTTCAAGATGCACAAAATGTCCTTAGAAGAACGAAAAGGGCACTTGAAAAGGAAGAACGCGTGTTGTATTTGCCTACGAGTCGGACACCACGCGAAGAAGTGTAAGAGTTTCCCGAAATGCTTACTTTGTTCAAAAAGGCATACAGTACCGATGTGTCCGGAGCTTGACAAGAAATCGAAGACTGAAAAGGAAGAACCTAGTATAAGTAATTGTAGCAATAATTTACCGCAAATATCCCTTTGCCAGAAAAATAACACCACCTTATTACACACTGTAATGTTATATGTCAGTTATAATGGTAGAAAAATGTTAACAAGGGCCCTATTTGATAGCGGTGCACAGCGCTCTTATATTAAACTAGATTTAGTTCAGTCTCTAGATATACAAAGCACTGACAAAGAGACAGTCAGCCATTGTTTATTCGGCGGTACACATTTAAAAAAGGGTACGTATTGTAAATATGATTTTGATATACATAGTGTAAATAATAGTTTTTCATTTTCAATGTCTGCTTTAGGTTTAAATAAACTTACCGAGCCGTTGCCTAAGTTGAACTGTCCATCAATGATTCAAAAGCTTCGTAATTTAAATATTTTTCCTTCCGATATTGGCTACGATACATCGGATGTAGGATTATTGATTGGGGCTGATATGTATGGCTACTTACTTTCAGGCAATGTAATTCACGTCCACGAAGGCCTATATGCAGTGGAAACGAAACTGGGATGGTCATTACAAGGGGTGACTCCATGCAATTCTTACAACATAACCAGTTATCTTTCAGTTAATTTTAATATTACGGATTATTGGGAACTGGAAACGTTGGGAATTAAGGAACCTTGTGATAACATACCCTTAGAAAATGGAACTAATACTTACCAGTTTTTCAGGGAGACTGTAACTACCAATGAGGAAGGTCGCTATGAAATTTCCTTACCTTGGAAAGAAGGGTTTCCACAGGAGCTTGGCGAAAGTAATAAATCCTTGTCGCAGAAAAGGTTGTATTCTACTACCAAAAGGTTAGTGAGTTTAAACTACTTACAAAAATATGACCAAGTACTAAAAGATTGGGTTACTGAAGGCATTATTGAAGAAGTGGATGGAAATGAAAATGGGTTATACTTGCCACACCATGCGGTGATCAAAATCTCCAGCGCCACCACTCCTGTAAGGCCGGTGTTCGATGCCTCGGCTAAAGATAGATTCGGAAACTCCTTGAACTCTAGTCTGGAAAAGGGAATAAATCTATTAGAAATAATACCTAAGTTAATAATAGATTTTAGACTACAAGCGGTAGGCATTACAGCCGACATTCGAAAAGCATTTTTACAAATCTCTATAAAGCCTGAAGATAGGAATTATTTACAATTCCTTTGGTGGCGAGATATTAATAGTCGTAAAGATTTACTGTCATAAGCGTGTTGTCTTCGGTGTCACTTGTTCTCCATTTTTGTTGGCTGCAACTATCAATTATCATTTAGATAATATTAAGGATGAGCGACGATCTATCGCGCAGAAACTGAAATCTTCATTTTATGTTGATAACTGTGTGACTAGCGTTGGGTCATTAGAAGAGTGTGAAAATTTCATAAAAACTGCGAAACAGTTAATGGATGACGGTTCCTTTGATCTCCGTTGTTGGATTACCGGTCCTAGTGACAAAAGTGAGATGTTGTCTGTCTTAGGCCTGATATGGGAAACTAAAGAAGATATTTTACATACTAATGTGAAGCTCACTAACTTGAATAAGGAGAACTTGACAAAGCGGTTACTTCTTTCCTACACTAATAGTGTCTTTGACCCCATAGGCTACACAAGTCCAGTTTCCTTACTACCTAAACTGTTATTGCAGAAGACTTGGAAATTAAACTTAGATTGGGACGACCAATTACCGTCTGATATTAAAATGCAATTCAATATGTGGGTCGATAAACTTAAACATATAAACGAAATTAAAATTCCTCGTAGATTGACTGTACATAATGTAAAATATTGTAGAAATACACTTCATGTTTTTTGTGATTCTAGTAAGAATGCATATGCAACCTGTATATATTTACGAAGCGTATTTGAAAACGATGTGCATGTACAGTTAGTATTAGCGAAGTCACGGGTTACACCTGTAAAGGAATTGTCCTTACCTCGTCTAGAATTGATGGCAGCTGTCATTGGGGTTCGGCTATATGAACAGGTAAAACAGAATTTCGAATTGCACAATATAGACATAGATACAGTATTCTGGTCAGATTCATCTGTAGTATTGACGTGGATCAAAACCGATGGTTGCTGGCCTATATTTATTAAAAATAGAGTAAAGGAGATAAGACATGTAAGCGATTCAAGCCAGTGGCGTCATATTCCAGGTACCTTAAACCCTGCTGACTTACCTTCACGCGGCTGCGATGCGATGCAGCTACGAGACAGTCGTTGGTGGAAAGGGCCGGAATGGTTAAAAGATGATTCTTCATGTTGGCCTACGTCGTCTTTCGACATTATAAATGCAGAGCATCAGAGTATAACTCCTGTTGCTACGAGCACATTGGGCAAATGTTTCTCCAATTACTTTCATTATTTTTCTAAGTATCCAAAAATTATAAGAACATGTGCTTGGATATTTAGATTTGTGTATAATTGTAAAAATAAAAATTGTAGGAAAACTTGCGATATTGACTTCGAAGAGTATGCTGAAGCTGAGAAAATAATATTTACAACATTTAAAGCAGCGTCTGCACCAGTGGCTCCACTTCCTGAAAATCGAGTTAAAAGCACGAAGGCCTTTCAAGTGACTGGTATCGATCTTTGTGGACCACTTATATTAAAATGCGGCCAGAAGGTTTGGATAGTGCTATTTACCTGCGCAGTGTATCGAGGTGTACACTTAGAGCTTGTAGAGTCACTATCCACTGAAGCATTTTTAATGAGTCTTCGCCGTTTTATTTCTAGAAGAGGGAGAGTCAAATTTACACAAATTTTGTTGGTCCCAACTCACTGCTTTCAATAAATTGTTGGCACCAACAAAATTTGTGCCGTTATCGGTGTAGATGACGCTGACTCTGAAAATGTTGTAAATACAGGGATTTTTGGCGAATAAAAAAAGAGAACTTTCGATGTAAATTTTATGTATTAATAATTTTGAAGTAAATTTGAATTGACAAAACAGCACCTGGTTTTCTAAAAAGTCAATTTAAAACACAGACACTAAACAGAGGAGTTCTCAACATCCTCCAAAGCCAGAAAAGATATGGAGACTAATTATACTAAAACTTGTCATATAACGAATCCAGGGACAATGGCTTGTCTCGAACCATGATCAACTGAAGAAGTCCTCAAATATAGTTTTCTATTAGCAAATCTTCTCTTGCTAAGCGATCTTTTAACTGTTGGATAGCCTTTAGGTATTTCTTACCATAAGGCGGGAAGCTTTCTACTAGTTCTCTCGCCTTGGATCCTGCTACTGTGGCCTGTATTAAGTACTAATATTTATCACTGTCGTCAATGTCAGGATCACTATGGATCTTCGAATATTGTCCCCAGAAAGAAATCCAGTTGCCATTTTCTCCATCGAACTTGCTTAGCTCTATTTTTGGTAGAGTAAAACGCTTTTGAGCCGACTTCTCCGAGCAAGCAGTATTTATGTGCGAGCCCATGGAGGCAACGTCACACGCTACGTCAACATTACTCCGGAACTGATAATAATAGTTAGTACTTACAATTATCCAGCGTGACTTATATTATGATTCAGCCGTTTGCAGATCGGCAAAAATGACATCCTCACTTGCGTCAATGTCTGCAAACCACATATCGACTACGCTAAACAATTCCTCGGCCTATTTTTTCGCGATGGTCAATATCGCATGGACGTCTGAACTGAAACTGTCTCCAAGTGCATTCTCTAAGTCCCGCTCCACATTTGAATAGAATCGGCGTGAGATCGAACGCAACTATTTCATAGTTTCCATTTTTTAAAATTAGTTCACATGTCCTGTCACGGTCGCCAGAAAATGTTGTAAATACAGGGATTTTTGGCGAATAAAAAAAGAGAACTTTCGATGTAAATTTTATGTATTAATAATTTTGAAGTAAATTTGAATTGACAAACAGTACAGAGATTTTTATAAAAACAATAGAAAAACATAGACAACAAACAGAGGAGGAGTTCTCAACAACCTACAATGTCTCGATTCGTGTCGGAATTTTTTTTTCTTTCTTTCTTACTCAATTCAAATGATATATCTTACATTTTAATTTTAGGAGCTGCGTGTAAGTACCTTAAAATATTGTTATTATGTATTATATTTTTTGAAGTTCTATAGACTTATGTCATAATGCAACATTTTGAAGTTTTTTCTTATGGTTTCAGACTGAGGTATGAGATGCAATTTTTTAAACAAATAGTGATATTTCTTAAGAGCGATTAAGTGGTGACAATAAGTCAGCCTCTAGAGAAAAATTAATAATATTACTTATTTTTTTTTACAGAAATGGGTAACATTTTGAAACTATCTCATTAATGCACAAGCAAAGTATATTTGTTTTAAGATCGTTGAGAAGATTTGCGTTAAACCAGTATTTTTTTTGAGTAAAAAAAAAGAGCCAAAAGTCGACGTCGCGCAGGAAGGTTGCCATTATCAAAAAAAAAATCGAAAAATCTAGCAATAACATCACGCTTGTTGAAACATCCGGGTCAAGGGGCCATAAATTGCACATTTATGGTCCTTCAACCCGGATGTTTCAAAACTATGTATAATAATAAAGGGAATAAAGATTTCTCCTGCCAAATGTGTATATTATTATATATTTTTGCACGTGCAGCATTTGCACCGTTGATGTTGATTTAGGTGGAGAGCAGATAAAAAAAATCAGGGTCCTGATAGCACGAAATAAGAACGTATTCACCACATCCAAATCGCAGTCGAAAACGTTGGTCCAACCACACTCCATTCGCTCGTAGTTAAAACTAAAAATATTTCACGATTTTAAAGTAGAGCCGCACGGATCTAGCGGCTCATTAAAATAATACTATCAGCACATCACTTCCCTTGTCAATGGACTTAGAACTGTACAACCATCCAATAGCTTATAGCGGCGACGGTCTCACCACCCATCACGCTGAGTGCAGTCACTGCTTGGTGAAGCGCGGACTATGGCAATGGACTGCTATTGCGGTGCTTTTGCCTAGTCTCTGTCTAACCCTAAGGGGATAATATTCGTGATGTATGTGTATGTATGTATTTATTTTAAAGTAATATCAAGATCTCTGATGAAACAATGAGGAGGGAAACTGTCTTTTTATCCCGCTAGAGGGCGCATGAACGACTGTACTTTTTAAGCTGTCATTATTATGTCAAATCGTATGGGGTTTCTGATAAATTTTGTAATTACCTCAAGATGTTTCTGTTTGTTGCAAAGATTACTGAGTGTTTTGCATTATTAGGTAATTAATTATAGAGGAATCTGTGTATTTCTAAAGGACCCAAATCTAAGAAAGAGTTTAAAAATTCTTTGCAAATTCTTTTTTTCTTTTTCTTATTCTTTGCAAATCTTAATGTTTTACTGAAGGAAAACTAGAAATGCCTACATCTCATGCAGTTCTTGCAGACAAACTTCGTGACAAGATGCCCAGTATTGCCGAGATTCGTGCAGAAGGCCTTTCGGCTAGTTTATAGTGGTAAACCGAAAATAAACCATGCTCTCGTACTCGCGTTGCCTCGTTTAGTGTGACTGGGCCGTAACGTTTTCGACTGGGTCTTGGTTGTGGTGAATACGTTCTTATTAAGCGCGGTCGGGACCCAGGCCATAACTTACATACATAAAGTCACGCCCGCAGATATGAATCTACATAGGTAACGCAAGTTTATTTAACGACTAGCTGTTGCCCGCGACTTCGTCCGCTGTTACTATGGTTTTTTAACTATCCCACAGGAACCCTTTAATGTTCCGGAATAAAAAGTATCTAAGATGTTGACCATGGATTTAAGGTATCACCATGCAAAGTTTCATTATATCGGTCCAGCCATTTCGGAGATTAGCCCGTACAAACAGACAAACAGACAGAGAAACAAAAAAAGAAAGAAAATCTTGGTTTTTCCCTCTTCTCTATAGTTTTATTAAATGATATATTGTTGGATTTAACGTTTGTTTTGGTTTGCAAAAATTAATCATTTAATATAAATAGTGTTTTTATTGTAATTAAACAGTGTTAAATGATTAAAGAATAATGAAGTAATTCAATTGATTATTCTCAATCATAAGTTCATTCGATGGCCAATCATTCGTTCATTCTCACGCTTCACCCGATTCAAATCACTTCCAGATTATTATCGATTCTGCTGTGCCAGGAGTCAGTCGTATAAGCTTCCTGGTGAAAGTATTGAGAATAAACTTTTTGTCGTCATAATTGCGTATTTTAATTTAGCCCCTCTGACCTATAAAAACCTACATATATGAATAGATTTGTATTGAAACCAATCACGTGTCAAAACTGTTTAATGTACTGTGACGTCACAGCCGTAGTTTTTGGACGATACTTATACCGCCGAACCGCTCATGCTCCTACGCCAATTATCACGCAACGAGGCCCTTTTTTTAGTTTTTGCAGCCATTCGGACGTGCGCTGACTAGTTAGCAGCGGCCAACCCCGACTATTAGTCGGGGTTTTCAAACACGCGCAGAACATGCATTTGCGTCATCTATGTTAATGTATATCTGTGGTCGCGACTTTCTTCTGTAGGGGTAGGCAGAGAACTTCTATGCAGTTTTAACTCAGAGTAAACAGAACTGGTGTAGCCTTTGTCTAACATTCCCCTCTGCGAAATGCACAAGCATCGGATGCTTGCACGTTTAATAAAACTAGTTGAGCCGCCATTTTGACAGCCATAACATTGTAAACGTTGCGGCGAACAGAGCTCCCGCAAAAATGCCTGGCTGTGCTGTTTTTTGTTGTAAAAATAAATAGAAAACATCGAGTATGCTAAAAGATGGTGTCACCTTTTATTTGTAATTATAATTTTTAAGATTTTATGATTATTTACTTCATTATTTCATGTTTTAGAATTCTACGATTTCAAATTTCGAACGCTAATTTTAAGTGTGTGTGCGTGAAATTTAAATTTGTGTGTCGAACTATGCATGTGTGCATTTGTAAAAACGGTATAAGTTATTGTTTATGTGTGCTGGCTTTGAGTGTAGTCGTAACCTCACCCCCCGCAAGAAAGGGCAGAAAAAAATGTTTGAGAAATTGACTAATGGCTACTCCAGTTCTGTTTACTCTGAGAGTTTTAACGATCCATATGTTCATAAATGCTCGGTGATTACGGGTTCTACTTCTTCTTCTTCGACTACTGGTCAAACGCGAATATTCTCTATAAGAATACTAATCAAATTGAAAATTAATTTTAATACATTTACATTAAGTTTATTTACAATATAATTATAAATATAAAAAATATTAATAATTATTATTTTTTTCAATCAAAGGAAACGGTTAGTATATATTTATTTATTCTAAATTTTATGTCCATTACAATAGGAACGTACGTATAACGACTTAACGTCTGTCATCACGCTCTTCTAGTCAACCATTAGGCTAAACAGAAAGTTTGTTGGCATCATTAAATTTACATTATTTCACTAGCAAAAGCAATTAATGAGTATAAATACTGATTATTTTTATTTTATACAATATAAATGTTAAGTCGTATAACATTTTTAATTTTGGCTTTTCCGAGTGGTCTGTACGCCGGTCTCCAGGTGTCGCCATCTCGAGAGGTTCTAGGTTCGTTCCCCGGTGGGGGCAAATGTTTGTGTGAAGAATACAGGCATTTGTTCTCCAGTCTTGCATGTTTATATATGTATTGTATATTTTCTGAGTATTCATTTGTAGGTATATATTTATTAAGTATATTTATCCGTCAACTATTATCCAAGTAACACAAGCAGGATTATGGGGCTAGTTGATAGGTGTGAATGTCTGAAGATATTTAATTTTTTTATTTGAGATTTACAAATAACCTTGTATGAATCTTAAAATAATTGTGTTAAGCGAGTTTCTGTGCAGTTGTTCTGACACTCAAAACTACCTTTTTGATGATTTAATTTCCCTATTGTTCTTAGATGTACCAATAGATGGCGTTAAGCACCTTTAAATCGCGCTAATGAGATTTTATTATATATGTGTCCTGTCCTGGGTGTAGAGATTGTTTATTCCACTCCGGGATTTTGATCCAATATTGTTCAAATTGAATGAAAATACTAAACTAAACCTTGGTTTACAGTATTACGTAAGTAACCCTTTTTTACAGTACGATCATTATTAGAATAAGGATGCCTTTATTTATTTATTTATTCTTTATTGTACATACATCTTGAAATAATTAATAAAGAGAAATTTACATAAAATTTGCACAATGCGCGGCCTTACCGCTAAGAGCGATATCTACCAGACAACCTTAGGATGGAGAGAAATATGTGAATTTACAGAGGAAGGTTTGGATGTATGAAAAACTTACTGCCGTTATCAGAGTCGTTCATTTCTTAAATGGTTACTTATGTTAAAAATTTGACACTCATTTTAATACGCGTGAACACGAATTTAAATTCGTTAATGGAACATTAGCTTAAATGACATCTCTGAGTGCGGCCAAGTAACATAATTTATAATAAGTTATTAAAATGTACGTACATAAACATACATATAATATATAGACACATACACACATAATATAAGTAAATACATGTAAGTAAATAAATATGATTCGCATGACAATAATTATGTCGAAATGGCTGGTTACAGTGCGAAATAGTATTCCTTTACCAGTATCTTGAAGACACTTCGCTCATCCAAAAGAATAATGACGTAATTACGTTTTTGCGATTTTTCAGGAGAGCGTTTTAAAAGTTTGACATCGAAAATATTGTGTATTTACAATCATTCTATTGATATATTTTAATAGTTATGTTGTGTTACTTTACTACCAATAATATAACATAAAAATTTTGCGAGAGAACTTAAGATAACTATTTGAAAAAACGAAATAAAACAAACCAGACGTACATTTATGACATTTTATACATCAAATAATACAATTATGACATTAAACTAGGTTTGGATATGGGAATAAATCATGAATTTAAACAACATTATATTCAATTTTAGTTTTATTTTTATAAATCTGTCTACATTTTATAAACTTTGTCGATGTTTTCGCGTATCCTTTCGAAGTATAGGCCAACACCATGACGGCAATGACTCTCTCTTTCGGAAACTAATGGAACAACAATTCTGTCGTTTTTACCGTAGATAAAACGTACAAAACATGAAGTTATGGCATCAAAAACTCATTTACGACTTTTTGGTAATTATGTAATTATTCTTTTGGATGAGCGACTTATACTCTGCCTTTCCACCAGAGATGTGCAGCGCTACGGTGCTATGGATGCGTCTGATATCCACCAATCATGTTTCTTGGTCCACATATCACAGCAGTGGTGGAAACAGATTCAATTAAGCTATGACTCTTGTATTAAAAGATGCGTGCCTCGCTGCTTACTATGGATGAGTGCTTCCGATGCGATGGTAGCAATGTCAGTGCGCAACCTGCCTTGCGCCTGCGCGTCTTCCTTGCACAGCTACATAGCTTAGTATTCAAAATCAAATCAAATCAAAAATAATTTTATTTCATAGGCCAAGTTTGGCACTTAAAATCGTCAAAATTTTACATTATTATGCATTTTACCAATAAATATTGGGTCCTTACCTATGAAATTGGTGTTTTTTTTCTCTCTTAGTATTTTGTCTGTAATTATTAAGATTCAGAGTATTCCTAAAAAATAATTACCTCGTCTTAAAATATACTATATTTTTGAGCTATTTTGATTTGTTTTGATAATTTGTTGTAAGTTTAATTGTGTTAAAATTGGACACGGAGACAACTCTTTTTAAGTGCCTCCCGAATACATCATTTGATTTGCATTAACATTAAAACGATGAATAATTTTCATCAAGCGTGTTCACACACATATTGCTAAAGCTTGTCTAATGATAGATGCCAAATATTATTATCTTTGGATTTGTCGTTGTGAAGAAAACTGAAAAAATTTTAGTATGGAAAATGCAGAATTCTCCAAAATCTCCATACAAAACACCAATTTCATAGGTATGGACCTAATAGTTTATTATAAATCATTTTAAAATTACAGTATTAAATTTTACCATTGTGTTAATGTTGGCGGAAACGGTCTCAATGCGATCATGATCATGAATAATAATTTTATTTTATATATAATATAATGTTTTAGACTACTTACCTATATTTGAAATGGAAAATGTGGTAAACTGCAGAATATATAGCTCAGACATTTTTTTTTTACTTCTAAAACTTCAATGACGTTGTAGTTTATGACATTAAAAAAACAGCTGAGTTTCTTGCCCGTTCTTCTCAGAACAAGGCCTCCTGGTAGTTTTGTGAACGGATGCCGTAGTTTATCGCTTTCACGAAATTTTGTAAAATGCTTTTGACGTTCATAAGCATGTGGTAAGACGAATCTAAATTGAATAAACGATATCGAATTTAGAATATAGTTTCGTAGCGCAGCTTTCACAGTCATCACAGCACATCTTATTGTCAAATAAAATATTTATACAGGATATAATAGCATTTATGATATAGTATGTATTTTATATATGTATATAAAATATTATGTAATTTATATGTAGTAGTTTGTCATATACAAACTTTATATATGTAAGTATATTACACCTACCTTTTCATTCATTCGATCTCTGCCCAAAGGATGCCTGGAAGATATTGCTATTAGCTATAAAGCCGCCTGTGATGCATTGTATTTTTTTACTATATTTCTGTGTTTTTTATTAGTTGCAATAAAGAATTTTATCTATATATCTATCTTTGCTGGAAAGTCACCCTATGTCACCCTAAGTGGATGCTGAGCTGACAAGTGACAGAAAAATGGAATCCTCTTTTAGGATTCCAGACATCGCGCATTTAATAATAAACCGAAACAACTAAAAAAAACAGATTCTGAGATTTTTTCATAAAGTGAAAGAAGCCAGCGTCAAGAATACGACCACTCCAACAGACGCAGGCTAAAGCGAGACAAATATTCACTCTGTCTCTTTTTGACTGAAGAAACCAGCCAAGTAATATTCTTAAAGTTAATGTAGTCACATTAATGTTGTGCTGACCACACCTAGAGTGGGAAAAGGGCAAGAAGAAGGAGAATGTCGTTATTTATTTATAGTTCATTAATATCGTAAAATTGGCTTTCCTTTATTCAATAATCATAACACGCACAATACATAATTTTGGCTAAACAATAATGTGTGGCCACTTTTTTTTTATCATGGCGTCTGTATATTTTTTCTGTGCACTGTAATCTAATAAAGTTGGTGTGTGTCAATAAAATTTGTTAAAGATGAGGTATAGAATTAAAAGGTGATTGTAGTTTAAAAGTATAATAAATAGATTGGCAACAAATATATAGACTACGCGAGTGTAGCGGTCGCCGCTCGATCGTGCTCTGAACCCGCGCCCGCGCCGGTCCCATGCGTCACACCGCCGCTCGGCCGCTGTTGTCCGTCCCCACTCCCCGCGCGTGGACAAAATTAATTAATTAAATTTAATTATACTAATTAAATATAAGCAATGTTTTCTTCATTAAACTAAATAATTTTAATGATTTTCAGACATTCGTAAGTAATCCATCTTTTTTATATTTAAAAGGGAGTTTTTATTAACACTATGTTGATTATTTATGGTTTATTTACTTTACAGCCACCAACGGTAATTATACACTAATTTATAAATAATTTAATTTATTTTTTTTGATGATCGATCATCTGACAAGCATGCGTAATGAGTGATCCATATAAATCGTAATAACTTTAGAACGGCTCCTGATAGTGAATTACGAAATTGCTATCGGCATCTAACAAATATTTACAATTTATCAACATAGAAATTATAATTGCAATCGCTGTAGATTCAGAGATATACACATGAAGTTTTCTTAAAGCTTGCGGTATGAGTGACCACTTTATTAGCCATATCTTTTTTATTTGTGGTTTAACAAATTTCTTACTACACACTCACAGTAATGCTCTAGCAATTATTTCCAGAAATTCTGTTGTTCTATTGATAAGGTTTGAAGCAGGATCACTCATAACACCCGCGCATTCTTTGAGCACATAAATAAAATTACAAATATTTATAATATTTAAATATTTCAGAAAGTAAGTCCTCTTTCATTATTTAATAATTACTGAAGTTTATAAAACTACAATTAACTTGATCTCATGAATTTATGTGTTTTAACTTTATATTTTGTATTTATTTAGCCCGGAGTAAGTAATGAAAGTTATTATTGCTATGCAATTCAAATTAATAATTATGTTGTTTGATGTTGTCTGGAGTAAATCTGAAGAACCGTCTTAGGAATTATGTGATCCGACAGAGAACTAGAGTCACCGACATATCCTACCGTATTAGCAAACTGAAGTGGCAGTGGGCTGGTCACATTAGCCGTAGAACTGATGACCGTTGGAGTCGTAAAGTTCTTGAGTAGAGACCGCGACTCGGCAACGCAGTGTGGGACGCTGTGACAAGATGGGATGACAATATTCCTAGGTTGGCTGGAGTGGGCTGGATGAGAACGGCCGAAGATCGAGAGCGGTGGCGTGCATTACGGGACACCTATGTCCAGCAGTGGACTAACATAGGTTGATAAGGATGTTTGATTTCACATACAACTTATTTTGCTTTGTACTTGGAAAGGACATGTTCAAGACTGGCCTATGTATAGTCAACTCCAATAATACGTTACCATTTTTGACAGCAAATGACTCTTAGTGGTCCCACTGCCGCCACAGATTACTGCCGCTGAGAAAACGACTATCGGCGTTTATCTCGCTCAAGAAACTTACTAAATATATTCATTTTGGAAATGAATTCGCTGAGCGACAAGAGGTATGAAAGATAACAATCGCTTAGAGTGTCCAGCGACAAAACTGTCGGAACTACACACTCGCTTCTCGCTGGTCGCCAACTGGTTCTTAGTTTCTAGCTCCACCCGCTACTCATTAAAACTGCCTTAATACATACATACATACAATCACGCCTGTAATCCCCGAAGGGGTCAGTAGAGTCCAAGGAGCACTGTTACTTAAGACCACAGTTCCTTAGCCATACAAAAATTATGGCTAGTTCATCGCCTACACAATCACAGACCCAGTACCCAAGACGCCCTTAGTCGCCTTTTACGACATGCTAGGCAAGAAAAGCAGTTGGCTTATTAGAAGGAAATAAAGATTGTCTCCTTTAAAAAGTTATTTTACATACTTTGTTCTCGACTGTACAAAGGCCGTAGACAAAAAGGTAATAATTCGTTTCTATATCACAGTGCCATTGCATATCAAGAGGACCTTTGTCTCAGTTCAAACTCATTGGAAATATACATTTCCCTTATATCAAAGTAAGTAATTGTTAATTAGATATAATAACACATACACACCAAAAGATAGATATCTAACTTGTTGAGTAATATTTTGCAGTTTTCCACATTTTTCACTATAAATGTACAGAGATAGTACAATATAAAAAATGGTATCTACATTAAAATAAATAAATATCTTCACTACCTGCCGTGCCATACGACTGTATGGCACGAAGCAAATTTCATTGATTACGCAATTTCAACAACAAATCAGATAAGCATGGGTCGACCAGACAGTGGTACCTGTTCACAGGCATGACGCATGAATCAGCCATCGTTTCGGACAACCATATTTTAGGGAAAGTAACGACCCGATGCACGTGATTAGGAACGAAGTTCTAATTAAGTGGGATGGGGGCCCATTTTTGATGCTAGTAGTTGATAGTACAGCCAGTGTGGGACCTATGTAAATTTTTTAGAGATGCGCCAAATAGTAGTTTCGCCGAATTACCGAATACCGAATATTATTCGGTTTAACCTCTACCGAACCGGAAATTCGGCCGAATTATTCGGTTTACAATTATTTTACTTCGCCACGGAAACAACTTAGACAACATGACCATTTGTTTCGTGTCACTACAGGCGATGTTAAAATAAAAGTTGACTATACTATACTACCAATAGCCTATGAAATCATTATGTTGTCATGAGTAACATAAATCTTACAGAAGAAGTTATGTCTTTATGTTCTATACCCGGTCATCTAGCCAAGAAAATACAACCGAATATATTCGGCACAAAAACCGAATAATTCGGCCGAATGCAAATAGTAAATTGATGCCGAATACACCGAATGCCGAATACAAAACGAATATTCGGCGCATCCCTAATTTTAATGATTGCTTCAGATTACCCCACCACGATACGTGACGCAACCCACTGAGCCAGGTAGCACCATCTGCCCCCCGTGCCCCGCCTGCCCAGCATGTGGTGATGGTCTTCCTGGCTTACCAGGTGGACTCCGTGTACCCACTCCTCCAGGTTTTGGGCTGTATGAATCCTGATGCGAACAATTCCGTCAACATTAATGTGGGTTAAATAAAACATTAAGAATTAATAAACGTTTGTTTGGTACCTTCGAAGAAATGGTTTCCTGTCTCGTCGTTTCCTGACCCATCATGTGATGTCATTTTGTCGTAGATTAATAATATAATCTTAATCTCTATCCCTGAAGGGGTAGGCAGGTGTTAAAGACCCTTATTTCGCCAGATAAGTTAACAGGTGGAGAACCTGTTGCCATGCACCGGGCACCGGTTATCAACTGTCTTATTATATCTTTTTATTGGGGACTTATAAAACGATCAAATTAAAAAAAAACACTTAGTAAATGATGATGACATACTGTTTTCACTTGAGCGGCATTCATTTGAGTAAGCGAAAATCTAACCTAACTAACGATGAATATCAATAATTAAATCCAGAACGAGCTTTTACATACATGCATATAATCACGACTATTATCCCCCAAGGGTTAGTCAGAGCCTAGGCAATAGCACCGCATTGTCATAGTCCGCGCTTCACCAGCAGTGACTACACTCAGCGTGACAGGTGGTGAGCCCGTCGCCGCTATAAGCTATTGGATGTTGTGCAGTTCAAAGTCCATTAGTCGCCTTATACGACGCCCAAGGGAAGAGATGGGTTGGTAGGATTTTTTTATGGCTTTTCACAAACAAAATTTTGTTTGTGAATAATCCATTTCGGATGTTAAATTCTACCCGTGTGACTAAATCACTAAGTGAGCTCCTAGAAATACAGGGTAACTACAATTTTGTATACAATTCCTAGGACATGTTCAATCAAATATATTAGGTTAGGGTTATTTTATTTTTATGACCATTAAAAACAATATTTGTGTCATATAAGATTTTAAACTTTCGCGTTGCATTGTATTTAAAAGTAATAACACCGGGACTACACGCGACGTACATTATGTAGTATATAGATACTACTTACTGCACGCCGTTTCGGCTGGGTTACACCAACCGTGGTCACGGCGTCGTCTGCTCGGGCGGACCCGTGATTCTTCTTCTACCCACAATTATTTACAATTAATAATATTACAGTCACTACGGCATACCACCCTAACAGTATCTGGGTTGGTTTGTAAAGGTACAATCCGCGGCGTGCACTTGTTAATCACTGGATTCCACGCTGATGACAATATAAACCCGTCCTCCCGATTGAAATTCTTGTATTTCTTTAGCTAAATCACTTCACGAACTATTCTTGTATGATAGTGACGATCATTGGAGAGGATATCCGGATAATTTATTTATTTTATTTTATTTTGTTTGGGTAGCTAACAGCTTTAAAATAACAAAATAATTACAAAACAAAAAAAACTACAAGCTAATAAGAAGCTACCATATAGGAAACTAATAGTTGAAATAAGGAGGACAATACAAAATATACCTTAAAAGATGGAATCAAATTGGTATTTCAATAGACTGCATCCGTATCAGTGCATTTTTTATCACACTTACGCTCAGTTGCACAAAGATTTTTTAAAGACGACATTTAGTAATGAGACATTAAAACTTTAAAGTTGATTAAATTTAAAATTGGAACACAAAATAGTTCTAGCTAATGTCTCTTTAGCATTGATAGGGTGCTAATGTCGTTTTGTGCAACGTAAAAACTACGCTAAGGTGTTCTTTTGACACTTCAATAAATTTAATGGAGCATTAGGGATAATGCCGACATTAAATTTTAAAGTTCGTTTCTGCAACTGGGTGTTAGACCATCACTGAAGATGTAACTCCATCTAGTGGTTAACTCCACAAAAAGCACCAATTTCATAGGTAAATCTCTATTATAATCAACCCACTACATTTCACCTGATATTTTTATCCCGGGGATACGAACCTGTAAATTTTTAATAACTTATATCGGCGATATCCGAAACAAACAAAACATTTAAAAAAATATAACTTTATCTATCAAACTAAAACTAATAATTAAATATACAATTAAAAATCAAACATCATAAAGAGGATCTCGAATTGTTGGTTTTTCTCAAAGTTTTTATGTAATTCGAGTCGTGGTTACTAGATGAGTATGCAGAAACATGGGACATGTGGAGAATCTCCATGTTTGTATCAGGTGTTTTTTCGCCTGGATCAGAAGCTGGGCCATGTCTTGATTTTCTTTGAAAAATTGACAGAACATTTTTTAAAACGTTGTTCTTTGAAGTCTTACTTGAAACTGAAGATATGGAGCCTTTACCATTGTTTCCACGACTGGAAAATGAGCATTTGGACAATTCTTCTCCTGCTAAGAATATCATACCTCTTTCAGAAAGAAAGTCGTCTAATGAATCGTTTGAAAATACAGCTTGGGCACCTTTTTCCATTGATATCGAGACAGGACCAGGCTTCTTGTCAGACCTGAAGAAACCAAGCTTCTTTACATACGCTGTCCGCTTAAATCCTGTTACATTCGAATCCATGTCTACATAATTGTAATTATGACACTTGATTTCTTTTTCCGACACATCACCTTGCATTTCCTCGTAATTACCCTTCTTATTGTCAATTTTCTTAGATACATTCTTTATTGTTTTAGCTGGTTTTCTAGGCTTTCTAGGCTTCGGTTTTTCGTTTTCAAAATTCACTTTTGCGTTACTAGTATTTTTACTCGGTTCGTTCGCTTGATTTAGTATCGATGTAGGTTTATCTAACTCTAATGCCTGTTGCTTAACTAATTGTAGTTCTTTGTCATTTATTGAGTTAATACTTTCAGGAATAGCTTCTGACCTTGCAGGTTTACTATTCCAATCTCTCCTGGTCAAACATTTTGAGAGGATATCATCGGACATTACGTTATTCTTTCTCTCTTTCTGACAAGCTTTGTAACACTTAATTCTCTTCTCAATATTGGAGGATTCGCTAAAATATTGGTAATCAGTTGTCTCTGTATCAATATTGCTTGTGCAAATTAAGGGAGTAGTGACCGATGCGTCCTGACGGTAGTTGAAGAAAGTACGACAAACTTTCTTCTTGCGGCAATTCGTGCATGTGTTTGAAAGGTAGTGCACCATTGTGCATATTAGGCAGCACTGTACTAATACAACTACACCCAGAGCTGTCAGGGTGCATCTGTTAGTAACGAAGTACTTAGTAATGAAGTAGTCAAGACCTCCTTGCTTTAAGTAATTCGCAGTGTCAAAATTAACCATCAGATTTTGGTTTGAATCGAAAATCTTCTGACGATTGTTTATTTTAGATATATTTTTAAAACCTTTCCCTGCAAGCTTGGGCTTATTTTGGTTCTTTATTATCAATATGTCTTTTGTCTTCCTCGGCTTTAAATCTTCTGTTAACTCTTTAACTAGTTTTAAATCGTCTTGTGTTACTGTTTCACCGTTAATACATTTATTTCTATTTTTATCATAAATAACGTTAGGTATATCACCTTTTATATCTGATATACAAATGGGGACGTTAACACAACGTTTTCTTTTGTTATCATAGTAAGACCTCTTCCCATTGTAATAAGATTCACAATCGACTGGTTCGCAATCATTGAAAGGATCTTCGTCCATTTCATTACAAAGGGAAACGTTAATAAGGAAATTTTTGGACCCCTTAACACTTTTTAATCGAGTGTCGAAAGGTATTCTTATAGCGTTTCTCATTGCTTTTCTCTGTCTAACCATTGGTTTTGAATTGAGATAGACTGTGCAGAAGCCTCTTCTTTCGAATGTCTCTATTAATGGGGCGACTAATCTTAAAGTTTTTCTTGTACCTTGTAGAGAAAGAGAAATAATAAATTAGCTAAATAAAATCTTATGGACTTAAAAAAATAAATATCTTTTAACCTTTCCTGAAATGGGATTCTTTTTTTTGCATAATGTATCATAATATACTTTGGCATAATGTTGTCTGGCATAATATAACTTAAGCATAATTTTCTTTTGGCACAATATTTCGCTTAATTATAATTTAGAGTAATGTAATTATCCATAATATTATTCCGTATATTGGTTAAGGCATAATGTAACGTTGATTAGGTAAGACGAGGAGCGAAGCGAGGAGCAGTGTTATGTAGAACTGTGCCCTCAACGACATTTCAAAATGATATTTTTTTTTATAATTATTTCTAACATTTTATGCGAATAGTTAATTATGCCTTGAGATAGTTATGCCATTAGTAATTATGCGTAAATAATGATGCATTAAATTTTATGCCAAAATCCATTATGCGTAAGTATATTTAGTGTAGATTCCATTATGCCAATTCATATTATGCTTGAAAATTTTATGCAAACAGATAGGGAACCTCCTAAAATACACTGATATTCTAATTAGGTCTGTCGTCTCCACTGCTGGGCACTCCTACAAGAAGAAACACACAAGAAGTAAGTACGGGCCGAAACACCACCACGATGGCCCAATGCATTGGTCGGTAGAAACGGTGCAACGACGACGGAACTAATGGCTCAATGCACTCGAAGCACGGAAGAACTCTATATCACATTTTGGTCACCCACACAAAGCCTGACCATGACGGAATAGTTTGGTTTTCAAAACCAAGCTCAAACGTACCTACTTAATACACTTAATACTTAAGACTATTTAATACTTAATAATAATGTAGGTGTAAATTTTCAATTCAAATTTGAAAAAACCTTTCAGTGTCGAATAGCCTATTTATTGAGGAAGGCTATAGGCTACATACCATCACACTATCTCAAAGTAACTATTCTACGCAGACGAAGTCTCGGGAAAAAGCTAGTAATATACATGAAATCCTTCAAAAAGGGCGTGAAAACTGCTTTTTAAGGGTCGGCAACGCGCTGGTGATGCCCTCGGTGTTGCAGGCGTCCATAGGCTACGGTGACCACTGCCCATCTGTGTATGCGTATGCTTATTTGCCACCCTGGTGGTATAAAAAAAATAGTAACTTTAAATTTAAAAGCCAGCTTACCTCTAGGTATATTATCTATACATTCTCCAATGATTTTCATTACATTGCAATCTTCGTCCGTGCCGAGATCTAAGCAGCATTGATCAGGTGTAACTTCCACATCGAAATCAACATCTTCAGAAGTATTATTCACGTTTACAAACAAAACTAATCCTAAAGCATATGGGGTCAGACTTTTAATTCCTTTTTCTGTAACGTCCAGGTATTTGTTACTTGTACCGCTTGCTTTCTTGTATAAAGTTAAAAAAGTAATCATATAACAGTAAAAATGGTGGTAAAAATTCATTTGGAAGTATCATTTGGAAAGGTCATCTTTCATCTATTGACGTTAAGTTTGACAGGTCCATCCGTTGTCTATGCTTTTTGTCTGTGGTGACGTAGATCCTTCTTAGAAGAATACGATAACCTGAAAATGAGAGATTTTAAGCTTGACACTTGTATACACCCTTATTTTAGACGACCTCCGTGGTCGAGTGGTCTGTATGCCGGTCTCAAGGCGTCGCCATCTCGAGAGGTTCTGGGTTCGATCCCCGGGGGGGTAGATGTTTGTGTTATGAATACAGGAATTTGTTCTCCAGTCTTGGATGTTTATATAAATTATTCCATAATAATATTCAGGCTATTCATGTGTATTTTTTTATCTATTAAAAATATTTATCTGTCATCTAGTAGTACCAACAACCAACCAACTGCCACTACCAACTGACCACCAACTGCTTTTCTTGCCTAGCATGTCGTAAAAGGCGACTAAGGGCGTATTGGGTACTGAGTCTGTGATTGTGTAGGCGATGAGCTAGCCACTTGTTACTACTCTTTCACGATTTTTCATGTGATCAGACCCAATTTTTGTATGGCTAAATGTGGTCTTAAGGAACACAGTGCTCTTTGGACTCTGCCTACCCCTTCGGGGATTGCAGGCGTGATTGTATGTATGTGTATGTATCTAGTATCCGTAACACAAGCAGCATTAGTTGGTTAAAAATCTAAGTGTGACACGTTTTTAAAAAGAGCAAAATAATAAATAGTCAACAAACATGCGGGGCCATAAATCGTAAATTACTTATTAATTTGCTCTTTTTAAAAACGTGGGATATTTAGATTTTTAATCTAATATTATTACTTTATCCTAGCGCCATGAATTGGTGATTTAACATCAATCAACAGATGGCGCTGTGCTTAGACTCTAGGTATACAAAACCTGAAAGTTGTTGAAATTTCGACCTAAAAGTGGTTGTAGTAAGTTGAAAGTAATGCAAGTTGCATTGTCAGAGGCGGAGGCAAAGAGACAAAAAGACAAGAAAGTTCTAAAATTCCAATGAATGAAGTGTTGTGAAGCACGAAATCATCATATCATCTTTCATTTCTCGGTTGACCCTGGTGGTTCTTTTTGGCTTATTGGACTGGGCTGGGACATTGAGTACTAAACCAACAATATCATCACGCCTCGTTCCCCGAAGTGGTAGGCAGAGGTGCTCAACAACCTATGCTCGTCCACTGCTGGACATAGGTCTATACTCATTCAGCCCACTCCAGCCAATCTAGGAATATCACTATCTAGGAATTTAGGTTTACGGAGTCGAGACCGACAGTTCTACGGTAGAGTCCACTGCCATTTCAGTTTGTTAATACGATAGGTTTTGTCGTTGATCTTAGGTCCAAGATATTCATTTCATGTCAAGCTTGATCATAATGTCTTGGTTGGTTTGGTTTGGTCATCCAACTCCAACCAGAAAAAAAAGTCTTAATTAGGCAATGTAAAAAAACAAATTAAAATTCAAGATATTGTTTAATAGCTTAAATATAAATGGCATCCATAATATAATATACAATTGGTAACTATTATGATTTAATTAAATATATGCATTTTGTTATAGTCAAAACTTTATCGTCGCTGCGCGTGCGACGCTGCGTATGCGCAATTTGTTAATACCGCGTAACTGTAGAAAAATATAAATTTTAAATATGGCGCCTACCGATTCCAAACGTGTATTGGCTTATACCAAACCTCACAGAACTGAAATTTAAATAAAACGCATACCTATACGCAGTATCAACCATGTGCTTATACGGGATTTCGCACGCGCAGCGATGTTATGAGATTTTCAGTTGAATTCCTGAAGATCACAGATATACATTTACTTAAACAACGCAAGACGATTTGTATTGAAACCAAGCGTGTCAACTTTTAACGTCTACTGTGACGTCACAGCCGTGATTATAAGACGGAAGATCCAAACTGATTGAAAGCGCAGACTAGTTAGCAGCCAACCCCGACGTTTGGTCGGGGTTTTCGGTCACGCGCAGTAGCCATCCTAAGCGCGCAATACATGCATGCGTCATCTGTGTCAAATAATGTAAATGTATATCTGTGGCTCTGAAACTACTGAACCGATTTGAAAAATTCTTTCTCTGTTGGGAAGGTACACTATCCCCGAGTGTCTGATTGAGAGTGATTTGATTCCAATATCCCCGCGGAAACTGCGGAAAGATATTAGCTATTAATAAGGCAGGTATAGACGAGTAGAAATTATTTTTACAAATAAAATCAATTTAAACCAACAGTTTTGACTATAACATAATTATATTTTCTTATGTGTAAAGCTGAGCAAATTATTATATCACATCTTATTATTATTAATAATTTAGACATAGTGTAAAAATATAACAAACTAATATTCAACATGATTTGTAATTACAATAAGTGATGAGCCGAATATAGATATAAATACGAAGGGGTATTATTCAAACGGTCAGCATAAAAATACAATTGGTCAGTAATTTATGGGTAGCAAATATTTCTAAATTGGTCAGCAAAATTACTAATTGGGCAGCAACTTATGGGCATTAGATATTTCTAATTTGTCAGCAAAATAGCTAATTGGGCAGCAACTCAAATGTTTTCTGTGCTGCCAAATTGTTTAATATAGTTATTGACACAAGTATTGTTTATAAGGGTCGTAAAAAAATAACCTTAACCTAATATCTATCAGAATACATTTCCTACGAATTAATCCTTGATCCTACATCGTTTTTTGTTCCTAGATTTTATATATTGCGCAAATAATTATTTTGCAATTATTTTGCTGCCCAAATAATTATATTACTGACAAAATTTGCTGCCCAAGAGATTTTTCGGCTGACCATTTTGTTGCTGACCAATTAATTAAATGGCTGTCTAATTAATTACTTCCCAATACGAATTAAAGTCGCCATGTTATTAAAATATAAATAACATTTGTAAAACAAATTTGAAACTTTTATATTTTTATATTTTTTGTTAACTTTATGCTATGGCGTCAAATTTCACTCAAATATTCGGCACATCTCCAGCAATAATTAACCAAATTATTACAGTTTATTTGTATTTCCATAGTAATTATTAAGTATAATATTTTCACTGATACAATGATAAACATTTTATTATCTAATCATTATTTTATCTTAACAAAAAGCACCACATTACACAACAAAATTATACACACATATACGTGTTGTATCTTGAATTACAAAAAAAAATATTGGTCACCCTTCATAAATTCACCAACAATGGGAATGGTGGCTGAATTTTACTTCCTAAACCACAAGACATCGCATTTCTATCAAATATAAATATAAATAATTCATCATTTTGATATATTCTAATAATATTTTGATATTCCGGAACAAATTAATGAAAACGCCTAATTTAATTTTCATATGTTCCGAGACTCGAACCTAAGACCCAAACATTGAGCAACAGATTTTCCTAAAACTCTTCCATAATATAAATACATTTCTGACTTATTAAGGTAAAAAAATATAATTTAGTCTTTATGCTAGTGGGTTTTAAGTAGCAAGTTGATTGACAACTGAAATTCAACAATTTAAATGCTGAAGGAGGGAAGAGGATAGCGCTATTTGATATAAATATCACCATTTCTATCTAAATGTACTCACATTTGAATTATTCTTGCTGCATGTTAAATTAAGTACTTATCATATATTTATTTGCATTGTCTCCTAGCTTAACCAGCTGTTTTTTATCATTTAAACCAACGTCTTATCCTCAATCAGCCTATCATTGATAGACCAAAAAAAACGGCGCTTGAGATTCTAAAAAACCAACCCACGTTAAGAATAGAATTTCAAAATAATAAACTGAAGCTGTAACTCAAAATGCTCCAAAGAAACCGAAGACCCAGAAGACATAACACCCCGCAGCAGAAGTTATGTAGGTACCGAAGCCTGGTGTGTTTCTTAAGACCGTTAGGTACCGTCTCTAAAGGATCCTTCAGGAGGTACACTCTAATACCTCTTACATAGCTGTAGAAGTATTCACTCCAGTCTAAATTGCCCATATCGAAATCAAATAGGTGCTTGTCGGCATCACACATCTCAGCGAAGAGGTTCTGCGTGTTCTGGTTATAGAACTTCCATTGTCTTAGAGCGAAGTATGCGAGAACATCGGCGAACTTGGAGATCTTCTGGTAGGCTTTTCTTAACCTGGACAGAGGGTTGATGTTAGATACATATAATCACGACTTATCCCCTAAGGGTTAGTCAGAAACTAGGCGAAAGCACTGCAAAAGCAGTCCATTGCCATAGTCCGTGCACTAGCGTGACAGGTGGTGAGCCCGTCGCCGCTATAAGCTATTGGATGGTTGTGCAGTTCTAAGTCCATTAGTCGCCTTTTACGACACCCAAGGAAGGATATGGGTTGGTAGTATTAATTTAATGAGCCGCTACCACACGACTCGGTTGATGTTAGTCTTAGTCTTAGATATTTCTCTTGTTATTTTACCATTAACCGTTAACTTTGAACTACATGAGAAACTTCTAAAGAATAACCTCAAAATATACTTACATAGGTTTCTTCCCGATAAGTATAGAAATGCCGTCTATAATGTAAGCGGGTATCCAGTGCATGAAGAAGCAAAACATCAGATAGAGGAACCGAGAAGGAGTCAGCCTGAACTGGTAGTAGTACATCGCTTGGACTGATGGAACGTCCAGGCCGTAAAACTCGGTGTACTTCATGAAGTTTTCTGTAAGCGAAGAAACCCAGCATTATTCTACAGATCAGGATTTCAAAAAATATGCACTTTTGAAAAATTTAGACAATATTTGTAACAATTATAAGCAACGTAAATGTTGAGAATTTTGATTTGGTTTACTCGTAAATGTAAAAACAAAGCGTCATTTGCCATAGTTTTTTTTTATCTTCAGACATTCACACCTATCAACTAGCCCCATATTAAGAAACTAATGCTACTTGTGTTACGGATACTGACGGAGAAATATATTTAACAGAAAAGTATGCAAATATTCCGGAAATATATACCTAATACTTACTTACATATAAACATCCAAGACTGGAGTACATATGCCTGTATTCATCACACAAACATTTGCCCCCACCGGGGATCGAACCCAAACCTCTCGAGATGGTGACGCTTTGCGACCGGCGTACAGACCACTCGACCACGGAGGTCGTTAAGTTATAGCTTGGATGATGGTCTCAGATTCCCGTAGGGGTGGGCAGAGGTGTTTCCACTCACATTTGGCCTTATGTGTCAGTGTTTATGAGTTGCCGTGTTGGTCCGGGACGCAAAAATAATGTTTCAACTGCTTTTCTCGCCTAGCATGTCGTAAAAGGCGACTAAGGGCGTATTGGGTCTGTGATCGTGTAGGCGATGAGCTAGGCACTTGTTACTATTTCTTCACGATTTTTCATCTGACCAAACCCAATTTTTGTATGGCTAAATGTGGTCTTAAGGATCACTGTGCTCCTTGGACACTGCTGACCCCTTCAAGAATTACAGGCGTGATTGCATGTATCTATGTATGTGTATGTTTATGAATCAGAGGGAAAGCCCTGTTGCCATGCATCGGCAACAGGGCTTTCCCTCTGTTGCCATGCATCGGGCACAGGGTCACCTACCCCAAGTCAAAGGCTTCTGCTCCGACGACACGTAGTTATAAACAGGTGGAGGCAAGTCCTGTGGCGGTGCGTCCTCGTGGTTTCCAGGGTACTCCTTCGCTGTTTTCCAGGCTGTCGCTATGCAGGCGTTCACCACCATATCCCCGGGGACTAAGTCAGCTATTGCCTTAGGATCACAGTGAAGAGCGTGGAGGAGACCTACTGCTGCACCTACGACGACCTGCAAGTAAATTCAATAAATAAGCAAAATCTGTCGCCACAATAACAATGTTATAAAACATTGTTGTTCTCTGGCGATAGCTAGTTCCTGGGTTTTTCTGCTCGGTTTGGTTGGTGGTAGATCTTCTATGCCCGCCTGGCTAGCTACCACCGTCTTACCTAAATTTGTCGCGATAGTAACAATGTTTTTAATTTAAAAAATATTATCAAATAAAAAAGTCACGTGACTAGATTCGTTACCGGCCTATATACGTCATACTACTGGGCACAGCCTTTCAAACATGGAGAAACTTATAAGGAGTATAGGCCTTTATTACCACGCTGGCCATAGGCTGATTAGTGGGTAGATACGGTTGTAATAGGGACCGGGACCAACGGCTTGACGTGCACGAAGGACGGAGGATGGGAGCGCAAAGTCTTCTTAAAAATCGCCTTCGAGGTCCTCACCTCACCAATAACTTATTGATTTTTTTTACATATGACAGGCAATCTCTTGGCCCTCATATCACCTGATGGTAAGTGACGATAAGGTCGAAGGTGTAAGCGAGCTTCACCTGTAATCCTTAACAACTGAGGAACTGGCTATCTTTCCTCTAATTGACGGCACACAAAGATGCTTGTAACATTGTTGTAATGGCGACTAATTTAGGTCTGTTTTATTTTTTATTTTTTTCACACTTCAAACTTATAACACACTCTTTTTGCTTGGGGTTAAAATGAACTAAATCTAGATCCTCATTCTTATAGAGTGTGCATGGCTTTAATTTGAAATACATAATTTTAAGTGACTCACACTCAGTTGCACAAAGATATTTTAATGTCGACATTTGTTAATGAGACATTAACCGTCTTACCACAAAAGACAAATTGAACAGTTGTCTATCACTTGTTTAACTAAACACTATTTAAAGGTTAAGTACGCGTTCAACGCCTGTTTAAGTTTTGTTTAGACAATGTTTAAGCCGCGTCTAGCTCTAGACAATCGTAAAACACGGTCTTGTGGTAGCGTTTTTGTAAAACACTTGCTTAACAGATGTTTAAGTTTTTTGTGGTAAGACGGTAAAACTTTAAAGTTCATTAAAGTTAAGGTTGTTACACAAAACAGTTCTAGGTAATGTCTCTTTAGCATTGACAGGGTGCTAATGTCATTTTGCGCAACGTCAAACTACGCTATGGTGTTCTTTTGACACTTCAATAAATAAATTTAATGGAGCATTAGAGATAATGCTGACATAAAATTTTAAAGTTCGTTTCTGCAACTGGGTGTAAGAGACTCGGATGTTATGTTTGCTGGGCAACATTACGACTACTCTACAATACGTCAGTATTTTCTATTCTATTCTTTTCTATTCTTGTGATGGGGCTGAAATAACTCAGGGCACTTCGACCCTATGGGATCTTTTGTGCTTTCCCTTTCCTATTCATCCCTGCTATCACCCAAAATGTTCTGGATGAACGCTATGATGTTCGCTGGGGGCATGCCTATAAATTTGTCATGTTTGGGATAATCCGTAGTCGCTCATTTCCTAGAGCATCGCATATCAGTATATAGTACTATGATTTGGTGAAGCAAGGCGCTAACCGGCAAAATTTTAATTATGGCTTACCCCTGTAGGTCCATAAACATTGTCGATCCATCCAGCCACTGGTTCCTTGACTGTAGCGATAACTGTGAATAAAAACAATTAGAAAATTAGTAATATATCTAAATTTTTGCTGCATTCTAGACCTCCATCTCCACATGTTATCATAAAGCGAGATAGTGATCAAGCCACAGATGATCATTACATATATACATACAATCACGCCTGCAATTCCCGAAGGGGTAGGCAGAGTCCAAGGAGCACTGTGTTCCTTAAGACCACATTTAGCCATACAAAAATTGGGTTTGGTCAGATGAAAAATCGTGAAAGAGTGGCTAGCTCATCGCCTACACAAGCACAGACCCAGTATCCAATACGCCCTTAGTCGACTTTTACGACATGCTAGGCAAGAAAAGCAGTTGGTTCTTTTTGTGTCCCGGACCAACACGGGACCGGGACGGGGATTACATAGATGACGCAAATGCATGTACGTGCCTTACTAATAGCTAATGGCTTTCCATAGTTTCATCCGCGGGGATTTTAGGATCAAATATAGCCTATGACACTCGGGGATAGTGCACCTTCCCAACAGCGAAAGAATTTTTCAAATCGGTTCAGTAGTTTCGGAGCCACAGATATACATTTACATTATTTGACATAGATGATGCAAATGCATGTTCTGCACGTTTTTGAAAACCCCGACCAAACGTCGGGGTTGGCCGCTGCTAGCTAGTCTGCGCGCGTCCGAATGGCTGCAAAAACCATAGAAAACGCCTCGTTGTGTGACAATTGGCGTAGGGACATCGGCGGCATCGGTATTTTTCAATCAGTTCGGATCTACCGTCTCAAAATTACGGCTGTGACGTCACAGTAGACGTTAAAAAGTTGACACGCTTGGTTTCAATCCAAATCGTTATACTTTCGTTATCTAAGTAAATGTATGGCTTTGGATCAAACGCTTCTCTCTAAATGTTTTTTTTTTTAAAAGCCTAACAAATGACTCCACACTACCTGATGATAAGCAGTAGAGGAGTCCATATGAAAAGATAGCTAGAGCAGCATACTGACATACTGCCCTAGCCACCCTCACCTTGCCGGCCCAAAAAATGCTTTTTCGCGCCACTTTTGAAGGAACCCATATTGTAAGGATGACCGCTCTAGCTGCGCGACAGAGAAAGGAGTCACGAAATCTCTTAGTGCGCAAAGTAGACGTAGCGACAGTGAAAGTGTGACTCCGTAGACCTGCACGCTTACTCTTGTAGAGGAAAGGAGAAGGAGGGATAAGGGTAGGGAGGAATTAGGTTTTAACGAAACATGTCTTTTTATTCCAACCTCACTTGTAACCATGCCTCCTTCTCACTTCCTCAGCATATCGTCTTTGCCATCCATATCTACTTATATTATAGATGCGAAAGTAACTAACAATCTGTGATGTGTATCGCTTTGACGTCAAAACTACTGAACCAATTTAATTGAAATTTGGTACACAGATTGTCTAGAGCCTGAGAAAGGACATAGGCTACTTTTTATGCTGATATTGCAAAGGGAATAGGTACCGCGGTGAAGCCGCGGGAAGCTCCTAGTTTACTATATTTTTCTCTAATCTTCCTCCCATCAGAAGAAGTAGTATTCATCAGATGAGAGGAAGATCAACCCATCTTCCCTTAGGTGTCGTAACAGGCGACTAAAGGACCTGGAACTGCACAACACCCAATAGCTTATAGCGGCGACGGGCTCACCACCTGTCACGCAGGGCAGTGGACTGCTTTTGTGCTGCTTTAGTCTCTGACTAACCCTTAGGCGATAATCGTGATTTTATGTATGTATGTTCCTATATTTACACACCCATCCTTTCTGAAGTCGACAACTTTCTAATAAAATATTTAAAAAAGTATTCTTACCAATAGCGGGCCTAAACACTGCCACAGGGAGTCCCACTGAGTACTCAGTAACAATGTTTTCACCAACTGACTTCGTGTACGCGTAGGTATTTGGGAATTCTCCGAGTAATCTGTAATTTAACGAAAATAACTGTTATTAATTTAGCTCAAACTATGTATCAAGGTTAAGGACCGGTCTCCACCAAACGTCGAGTGGTCTGTATGCCGGTCTCAAGGCGTCGCCATCTCGAGAGCTTCTGGGTTCGATCCCCAGTGGGGCAAATGTTTTTTGTGATGAATTTTCAGGCATTTGTTCTCCAGTCTTGGATGTTTATTTATATTCAGGTTATTTAAATGTATTTGTTTATTTTATCTAGTTCCGAAACAAAATTC
The DNA here is from genome assembly GCA_910589355.1 of Parapoynx stratiotata. NCBI lineage: Eukaryota > Metazoa > Arthropoda > Insecta > Lepidoptera > Crambidae > Parapoynx > Parapoynx stratiotata. The sequence continues at coordinate 14,060,233 of OU342476.1, forward strand.
AGGAGAAAAATTCAGATGGATATCGAGGCATGCTCAAAATATTTTGACTTAGGTTCCTGATTAGTCAATTAACCATTAACAGGTAGGAAATAATAATATAAAGTAATAGCCACAATGCTAACCCTGGTGTGATGTTGTTAATAATCTTCTCATCCATGGTCTCCACGAGGTCTATCAGCTTATCGCCGGGCAGAGGACTGTCGTAGAACTTCTCGTGGATCTCGTTTGATGGGCAGTTGCTGTAACAATAATAAGAATTATATTCTACCTTTGTTGTAACCAGGTTGTAAAACTTTTCTTCTTTAGTTATTTTTGCGAATATTTCCCAAAAAAAATTTTTAGCTCTTTATTTTTTATGTACTTCTGTCTTTACAGATATGTCAGTTCTATACAGATTTAGAACGAAATAACACAACAATTGATGTAGTCTACACTAGGCATCTATTTACAATATTACTATCGTTGCGGCGTCACATAAAGTCATGCAACATTTTGGCGTCTCCAGATGTTGAACGAGCCAAAATGCTGCGAAAAATGCCAACGTCCACGTCCATGTTGAACACACCAAAATTTTCAAATAAACTCCGCGTCTGTGCCAGGTATCAGACACTCCACCAACAAGTGATGGACATCTTCAATCACTCCGCAAGTATCACAGTTAGGGCTATCTTTTTTCTTCATGAGATATCCAAACTTGTTGTATGGACATAATATTAGATTTGGCGAGTTTAGATATTAAATATATCTTACAGTATCAGACCTTATTGGATTGGTTAGTACTATTCAGAAGTTTCTGATCATTTATTTATACATACATACAATCACGCTTGTAATCCTCGAAGGGGTAGGCAGAGTCCAAGGAACAATGTGTTCCTTAAGACCACATTAAGCCATACAAAAACTGGGTTTGGTCAGATGAAAAATCGTGAAAGAGTAGTAACAAGTGGCTAGCTCATCCTACACAATCACAGACCCAGTACCCAATACGCTCTTAGTCGCCTTTTACGACATGCTAGGCAAAAAAGCAGTTGATACATAATTTTTGGGTCCCGGACCAACACGGGACATTTATTGCTACGATATATCTAACAGCATCTGTACCTGTAAGCTGTCGAGATGTGAACCATAGCCTTCAACTTTCCGCATTGTCTGGCGAGCTGGAACATTTCTCTGGTGCCTCTGACGTTGATCTCCACAGCTGTCTTCAATGGCTCATCAAAGCGAACGGTGGCTGCTCCGTGGAAAATGAACTCAACCTAAAAGATGACAGAAATTGAGTTATTATAGTAGTTTATGTAACTGTCACATAATACCGAGTTATGTGCAGTTACACATACCTACACGAGTTTATCTACACTCATTATTCAAAGAAAGAAAACAAAAAAAATATTAATTTTATTTTTTGTTGGCTGTCTGGAAAACATTTGCCATAGTTTTGTGCGTTTTTAAGAAAAATAAGTGTTACATAATGAGTCCAACCTGTTGCATAATGGTCATTATGTTACAATTTCCATTTTAAAATTTTCGTTTTTATCGTCCGTGTTAAAAAGTATGTCATTATGAGTTCGAGTCTCAGTTCATAATTCGAACATTATAACATGAGTGTATATAAAACTCTTTTTTGCACATAAACATACATATAGGTTGCAACAAACAGTATGCAAAGGAGGACTTTATCTAATAGAGACATCTGCTACCAAAGGGTGTGAGAATTCTCTTCTTCATGCACTTTTCCCACATTGACTGTACCTGATATTACAAAAGTTTTACTCAGACTTTGGTATGATCAAAATATCGGAAATTCGAAATTATATCATTCATACTAATATTATGAATGGAAAAGTAACTGTGTTTGTTTGTCTGTCTTGCTTTTACGTCTAAACAACTGAACCGATCAATTGAAATTTGGTAGACAGATAGTCCAGACTAGTCCAGAGCCTTTTTATCCCGATATTCTCATGGAAACGGGTGCCATGTGGGTAAATGTTAGAAAATTTTAATAATGCCCCCAGAAAAATTAAGAACAAATTTATGCTACTATGAACCTTGCTTCTAATAATAGAGTAGGAGTAAATTTTCAATTCCACCAATTGAGGCTACTGTTCCAATTTGAAAAAAATCTTTCAGTGCTGAATGGCTTATTTATTATGGAAGGTTATAGGCTACATACCATTACACTATCTCTAAGTAACTATTCTAAGCAGACGAAGTCGCGGGCAAAAGCTAGTTTACTTTCTAAATTAACGTCCAAAAATGGCAATCAAGAGAGCAAGAGACTAATGAATTAATGTGGGCTAATGATGATGACTCCACAATGAAAAACATCATTAATCGTTGATAGACATTTGATAGATTATCCTTTCCAGACGTTACCCCGGCATGCCAATATAATAGTTTTTGCTATTGTTATTCACTCCCGGGTCATAATAAAAAAAATTGTACCTCACAAAGATGAAAGCAAAAGGGAAAATTGCGACAAACATGAAAAACGTTACAAAACATTTAGGGTCATTTCACAGTAGTAAAAAACACATACTGAAAAACGTTTTCTAAAAGCATTTATATTGTTATCCTTTTATAAATAATCAGTATCAGTTTAACTTATCATATTATTTATCGAAATCTAACTTACATCAGTCTCATCAGTGTCATATTCACCCGACTAATAATATTATAAAACCGCGAATGGAGGGCCGAGTACGCTTCCCTGTGGGACGCCAAATATGATATTTATCTAGAAGAACCACCTGTCTGCTATAAATTTCTATACAGACTGAAGAAAATTTTATTGGTGTAAAAATAGTATTAGAAACAGGGATGAAACGACAGTCGTCAACAAGAACTTTCTCTTTCTTACCTCGTTCATAAGCTTTATTCTGTCCTGCTCACTAATGCCAAGGCCAATCTGTCCGATATCTCCTTCTATGACGGCAATCTTCTGGAAGAAGTTGGGTCGTTCCTTCTTTAGTCTGCTGTAGAGCTGCAAAATAAAGATGGCATTAGTTTTGTAAAATCCATGCACAGCATCCTTTTTGTGATGAGACATTCATCCCTTCTCATCACATGCCCAATTAACCCACGCTTTTTAAGTCTAATCAAAGATTTAAAGTAGATACTCACAACGTCATCAAATTGTTCCTGTATTCTTCTTGCTGTGTCTTTATTCTTCTTTGGTCTTGCTAATAAGTACAGCTTTTTGACTTCTGGGCATGATCTGTAGAAGAAGATAAATCTATTAATGCAAAGTATTCATGACCACTGGAAGTTGGAATGGGAGAGGCAACGAGATGGACCGACCGGTAGTCGCTGGATGCGGGCGTCGCAGGACCGTTGTTGTGGAGGTCATTATGGGGGGCCTATGTCCAGCAGTGGACTTTAATGGGCTGATGGATGGATGGATTAATTTTTTTACATATACAGGCAATCTCTTGGCCCTTAACTCATCTGATGGTAAGTGGAAGAAGAAGTAAGAAGGTGTAGGCGATCTTCACCTGTATTCCTCAAAAACTGAAAAACTCTTACTTCTAAATGTCGCAACAGGACAACGCATGGTTTATCCTCAGCCTATATACGTCCCACTCCCGAGCATAGGCCTTCCTCATGGAGAAACATGACGAGGATGGGCCGTGACAACACGCTGGCCCAATGCGGGTTGGTGGGTAGAAACGGTTGCAATAGCGACCGGGACCGACGGCTTAGCGTGCCTTCCGAACGGAGGAGGTCGATATCACAAAGATTTGGTCGCCCTTCCAAGGCCTGACCATGACGAAGGTAGCTTTGTATTTGATATCGAAATCCAAAACGTAAACCACTACGCCAATGAGCTCCTCACTCGTATACTATAAGGATTCCATCTGTTCATATAAATATGAGAATCGTGGAAATTTTTGAGTTTGAGATTTTTTGGTAGTATATCAATCCTGCAAGTTTGGTATGCTATAGAGAAAGTCCCATAATATAAAAATAACAGTTATCTTATACAATGGCCTTATAGTTAACTCATAACCAGTATGTTAATGCTGGTCATCTCTTGATATGGCTGACACAGGCAGGGACGTCTTTAACAAATTGGAGGCCCTGGGCATTTAGGGCAATGGGGCTCCTATGACTTAGGCAGAACACTATTTTGTTAGAATAGACAAAGAAAATAGATAAACAATGTTAAATATTTATTTTTATTAACAATCACATAGGTACATTAGCGTGCCCTTTTTCCAATTTTATTTGCCTCACCATATCACGCCATTATGGAAGTGAATGTTAATTCGCTTCCATCCTAGCCATGCCCTCATTCACACAATCTATCCATCTATTCTTATGTCGTCCTCTCCCTGCATTACCATCCACTCTCATATTCATAACTCTTCTCGTTACATGCTCATTCTCTCTTCTCAAAATATGTCCATACTAGGATAGCCGCTTTTCTCTCAACTTCTCTATCACTGGAGCAACTATCAGGCATCTGATATTCTCTTTCCTCACTCTATTAATCCTAATGATTAACAATCACATAAAACGAATAAATAAATGTAATATACCTAGTCCACAAAAATTACTCTTTCAGCATTCGAATTACGAGTATACAAGTTTTTTGGTAATACCTAAACCATGAACTGACCATGACGAAGGTGGCTTTGTATTCGACATCGAAAGCGAAAGAGTAACCTCTACGTCATCAAGATCCTCAAACGATTCTTAAAACTCGATAATCCTACAAAAGAACATACTGGCATTACGTTAATTATGTTAATAACATCACAATTCATTTAGTCCACAGATCACGAAGTAATATAATCAATGCACACGGAGTTCGCATACTAAATCGTTCGAGAATGGCTATGAAGGTAGCCGGACGTATTAGAGCGAAAGATATAAGTTGAATCGTGATAAAGTGGTGATGGCGTTTTTATTCAATAAGTTGGCAAATTGCCCATCTGGCGACAAGTGCCTACTGCAGTATAAATGCAATACTTGGAAATTCTTTCGGTACCTGTTTCCATGGGAATATTGGGATAAAAAGTAGCCTATGTGTGCCTCTAGACTATCTGTGTACCAAATTTCGATAACATTGGTATTTATGGTATTTTTCCATTTTGGTATTTTTCCACTTTTTATATCCCCCTGGCTTGGTAATCATTTTTGTCTATTTACAGACTTACGACCTCTACAGTTTTATAATATGTATGTATGGATTATATATAGTTTGGATTATAATTACTTTGAACACTATCTGAGGCATCCGACGACGCTATTAACCATATCGTAGAATCTCGTATTGTTCTCGTTCCATACATACATAATGCATATTCAAGTATTTACCAGATTGTAACTTATCGTAAATCCGTACTTTACCAGACACATGGCTCAGCGAATGACGACAGAATAACAAACAATGTTTGTTTACTGTGCAATGCTAAGGTGATATTATGTAAATTGGTGTTAGGCAAACATTATTTCTATATAAGGCCCTTTAAGGTGGACTGACGGTTTGGTGAAGGTCGCGGGAAGTCGGCCCGACTGGATGCGACCGCCCGACTGCCCGACTGCCCGGGGCGGCGTTGGAGCGCGAGTTGTGGAGATCATTGGGGGAGGCCGTGGGAAGGCTAATGTCCAGCAGAGGGAAAAAAAATTTAGACTTATGACGAGCAAGCTCTTGGCCTTCATCTCACCTTATGGTAAGTGATGAGCCAAAACTGGATGCGAGCTTCACCTGTATTTCTCAACCACCGAGGAACTGGCTATCTTGCCTCTGATTGCCAGAACACAACAATACAGGGTGTACATGATCATGGAGCATCTTTTGAAATGGCCCATACTATAGAATCAGAACAGCCCAATACAAAAAAATTTTCTGGAAATCACTCTCCGTTTAGGAAATTCTAAAAAATATATTTAAAAAATATAAGCGCTTTCCCTTAAGTTCAGTTTTGGTTAGGTATGTACCGACCTATCATTATAGCGCGACGTTAATAAACAAACATGGCGGAACCATCAGCTGGGCTTAAGGTGAAGCATACCAAAATTCGGAATCGTTTTTGCCGTTTATTTCGTTAATTATACATGCGATAAAAAAAGACAAATTGTCCAGTTTCTTAAATCATTCATAGGTACTATAGGAATTATGTAGTTTTATTCAAATTGGTGCACATTAATTAAACTTTAAACGACAATAACTCCGAAACGAGGGTGATATCCAAAAAATTCTTTTTGCATTTGAATGTCCTGATTTTATAGTATTTGCCATTTCAAAGGATGCTCTATGATCATGTACATACATCCTGTATGTATACATATAATAAAACTGTAGAAGTCGAATGTGATAGAAAAAAGTGGCTAGAAAAAAGTGGCTAGTGGTGGCTAGTGGTGGCTAGTGGTGTATAGATTTTTGTTATTGGACACATTTTACTGCTCTAACTGCAGATATTATAGAGTGGATTAAAATTCTGTCCTAGATTTTGAAATTTTTTCTTTGAATAACAGAGTGGTGGATGTTCTGAAATGCTTGGTGACGGCCATAGGCTTGCCCCTATTACACGGGACCAATGACATTAAGGCTGTGTCAGTGTGTGATGCTCCTCCGATCAGCGCAATATGATATTGGGTCCTTACCTATGAAATTGGTGTTTTATTCTGTCTTAGCAATTAGTCCGTAACTATTAAGTTTCAGAACAATCTTATAAAATAATTGCCTCTTCTAAAAATAGACCATATATTTGAGCTCGCATTATTTAATTTGATAATTTTTTGTAAGTTTAATTGTGTTAAAATTAGACACAAAGACAATTATTTTTAACTGCCTCCCGAATACATCATTTGATTTGCATTAACATAAAGACGATGAATAATTTTTATAAAGCGTGTTCACACACATATTGCAAAAGCTTGTCTAATGATACATGCCAAATATTATTATCTCTGGATTTGTCGTTGTGAAGAAATCTGATAAAATGCTAGTATGTAAAATGCAGACATCCCCAAAATCTCCATACAAAACACCAATTTCATAGGTAAGGACCTAATATTTAGCACGTTATTACCCTCACCACGCCGTTATTTAGCACGCCCAGCTGTCATATTCCATAACTATAAAATATGACAACTGCATATATACATATAATGACGACTAATATCCCCTAAGGGTTAGTCAGAGACTTGGCAAAAGCACCGCGAAAGCAGTCCAATGCCATAGTCCGCGCTTCACCAAGCAGTCACTGCACTCAGCGTGACGGGTGGTGAGCCCGTCGCCGCTATAAGCTATTGGATGTTGTGCAGTTCTAAGTCCATTAGTCGCCTTTTACGACACCCAAGGGAAGAGATGGGTTGGTAGTATTCTTTTAATGAGCCGCTACCACACGAATCTATGACAACTCGACGTGATAAAAACGTGCTTAATATCATATAGGCGTAGTGATTAGTTCGCTTTCGCTTTCGATATCAAAAACAAAGCGACCTTTGCTGTGGTCAACCCTTGGATGGGTGACCAAAACTTTGTACTGTACTTTGAACTCCGTGCTTCGGAAGGCAACCGTTTCTACCCGTATTGGGCCAGCGTGGTGGTGATACGGCCCATACTCCTGTGTTTCTGCATGTAAGAAGGCCTGTGCCCAGCTGGGACGTCGGTCATGCTAGACGAGATTTTGCAGTTGTAATATTCTAAAATACAAGCATAGTTCTAGATTGTCTCTCTCTTTTCCTCTTCAGCAATACTCTAGAGTTTATGGACTTTCCAGTACATACATCTCATTGTCGCACGCGCATAGAATAATAACTTCATAACAACACTGTTAATCATTTTGACCTTTATATCTATCAAATTAAGTCATGATTTCCTTTGCCATTTAACATGAACAGTAAATACGGATATTAGGCTTTATTTCGTAGTACACACGTTTGTTTTTCGTTTGAAGTTAAGTAAATATTTGATGTACTTGGCATAGTAAGGTTGCAAGGAGGTTAGATGTGTTTTTATTGTAGTTACATCGTTTTCTTGAGGCAAAGAGCCAACTCGCATTAAGCCAGCGTGGTGTTACGGCCCATACTCCTCATGTGTGTCTCCGTGAGGAAGGCCTATGCCCGTATATAGGCTGAGGACGAGGAATAAAAAAAAAAACAAATTCGGGAGTTTTTGGCGGCATTCAACTATGGCGGACGTGATTTTTATTTCGATAATTTTAATATTGTTTCGGAGTAGATATTGTTCCGTAAAATCAGTGTAGTTTTGTGTAATAAGTGTCTGTGATGATGTGCAATGTGGAGGTTTAACGACATAAGCGTCAAGTGGTGTGAAAAGTGATGAGTTTTTTATCGTGGTAATCCACCTCATCCAAGTAGCACCACAGTGTCAGTCATAGATCTTTTGACGCCAAACTCTCCTAAGATGCATTGAAATGCATTAGACTTGCATTTCAATGCAAATACTGAAGACATTAAAATACCGAAGACTTGGCTGTATGGGATTCGTTTCCTTTGCCTTCCCTACATGGGAGAATTTAAGAAAAAAAAAATTTATTTGCTTAGTTTTAAGAGTGTCGGAAATAATAAGAATTCGATGATAAGTAGATCACTCTTCGGAAAGCACGTAAAGGCGTTGGTCGCGGTTTCTTTTGCAACAATTCCTACACACCTACATGTGCGTCCCCATGAGGAAGGCCTGTGTCCAGACGTATACAGGAAAGGGAAGTTATTTAAAGGGCAGCCATTTAACAGAATAAGAATAATTATTTGGTTAGCAGAATAATTAATTGGGCAAGAAGAAAATTTTTTGGGAAAGAAAATAATTATTTGGGCAGCAATATATTATGCCACCGGAAATGTATAAAATCTAGGAAAAGGATCAATGAAAGATCAAGAATCAATTCCTAGAAAATGTCATCAAAACATATATTGAACGATTCGGCAGCAGAGGAAACATTTGAGTTGCAGGCAAATTAGAAATATTTGCTGCTTTACGTTGCTGATCAAAATTCGAATATTTTGCTGACCGTTTAAATAACACCCTATAGGAAATGGAAGAGGTTCCTATACTCATTTTGCTCTAAAACCCACTCTCTAGAATCCCCTAGATATATCCTGTCTTATTGTATGCACAACCATTTAAATTAGTGCAAATCAAATTAGCAGTTAACTCTCGTAGCTCCAAAGACGCACGTACGCTGCGCCCTTGACGCACTAGCCCGAGTTAGAGGCAGAAGAGAATTCTTTCGTACTTTTATGAATTACTAGCTTTTTAAATAATAGTACTTTGAGATAGTGTGATGGTATGTAGCCTATAGCCTTCCTCAATAAACAGGCTATTCAACACTGAAAGATTTTTTCAAATTGGAACAGTAGCGTCAAAATGGTGGAATTGAAAATTTACTCCTACTCTATTATTAGAAGCAAAGTTCATAGTGGCGTTAAGTCCTTCATTTTTCTGACAGACATTTATTCTTAACATTCACCCGCATGGCACCCGTATCCATGGGAATATCGGAATAAAAGGTATAAATCCAAAGGAATACCTCCGTGGCCGAGTGGTCTGTACGCCGGTCTCAAGGCGTCGCCATCTCGAGAAGTCCTGGGTTCGATCCCCAGTGGAGGCAAGTGTTTGGGTAATGAATTTTCAGTCATTTGTTCTCCAGTCTTGGATGTTCAATTTAAATGTGTTATATTATTTATATTCTCAATAATTATATGTATTTATCAATTAAATGTATTTTTCCGTCATCTAGTATCCGTTACACAAGCAGCATTTAGTTGCTTAAAATGGAACTAATTGATAGGTGTGAATGTCTGAGGATAAAAAAAATCCAAAGGGATAATTCTATGTCCTTTCTCTGGCTCTAGACTATCTGTGTACCAAAGGACCCCACAAAGGCATACAATACATGGGATTAGGTCTTTCGGTAAATTTTGATAAAATTGGTCTCAAACGATTCCAGTTATACCAGTGTCCATTTCCAAATATCCGTTTGTTAAGATAATGGCCAGTTTTTCCACAAATCGAGGAAATTTAAGTACGCACCGGGAGGATAAGGGGGGAAGTGGAAGCGGGGAGCGGTTATTTTCTCCTAAATTAGGAGAAAATAACCGGGTTAGGCTAGTGTGGGAACGGGGCATTTAAGGTAACGAAAGGGCTGACGAATTAGCCAGGAAATTATCGACTCACAACTTCATTGGGCCTGAGCCCTTTGTATGATTACCTAGATGTAAATAAAATGGCACAGAAGGAGTATTGTCAAAGAATGCACCAAATCTATTGGGGATCTTTACCACAATCGAGTGTGTCACTCGAGGAAATTTCTAGGGCCTTCACACACAGGCCACCTTAAAAACTTTGGCAGAATCAGAATATGTCAAGTCCGTTGCCTTATGGGTGCCCTGACTGGCCATTTTAACACAAGGAAGCATCTTTACACTATAGGCAAAGACCCCACCTGTAGATTGTGCGGTGACAACAATGAAAGCATGGAACATAATATACTATGAGAATGCGATGCTCTAGGAAATAAACGACTACGGATTCTAGAGGCGGGTTATCCCAAACCTGAGGAATTTATAGGCTCCCAGCCAACATCATAACGTACCAGGACATTTTGGGTGATGGCAGGGAGGGATGAATACGAAAGGGGAAGCACAAAAGATCCCATAGGGTCGAAGTGCCCTGAGTTATCTCAGGCCCATTACAAGAATAGAATAGACCCCTTAAAAGACCGATTTAAGGGATGTGAATGAACCCTGGTATGTATTGTTTGCATCGCTAAATTGCGTCCGCTCGCAATATGGCCTGAACTCAAGGAGTCGAAATCACATGCTAAATGAAAACCAAATACATGATGAGACATAATAAACAATTTTAATAGAATACATGTATGACTTGCGAACTAACCAAGTTAGCGCAAACATTTGCTTCTTTTGGAATAAATGCGTCTTTTGGCATTAGTCAAGGTTAAAAGGGTGATGGATAATAAGGCAGGAAGCCGAGTTGGGACGGACGGGGCATTAGTTTAAGAGGCGAAGAGCTCGCAGGATCGATCCCACCACTAAGTTTGAATAAATCTTAGGTACAGTGAATATATATAGGACACACAAGACTTATACAGGACTAGCTGTTGCCCGCGACTTCGTGCGTGGCTACTATTGTTTTTTAACTATCCCACGGGAACCCTTTATTTTTCCGGAACAAAAAGTATCTAAGATGTGGACCAGGGATAAAAGGTATCACCATGCAAAATTTCATTGAAATTGGTCCAGCCATTTCGATGATTAGCCCGTACAAACAGTATTTTCCCTCTTTTTACATCACCATGACTTGGTTTTAAGCATTTTTTAAGCATTTTTTTTCTATGACAAGACATTCCACCTCTACAGTTTTATTATATGTATAGATGTAGATAGATTGCTCGTTGGATGTGAGCTCGTGTGGGGACACAGGTTTTTTGTAAGCTTCCCTATAAAATATAAGAGATAAACTATTTCTTAAAACACGTGCTGTAAACGCGTGGTTAGAGAAGAAGATCCTAGAACAGCGTGACACAGATGGCCGCCACAGTTGAACGGATAAGAAACGTCATTTGTTTAGTCAAAAAACTCACCTCAAAAGTTTCTCCACCATTAATTTCCCAAGGAACCCAGTCCCTCCTGTCAGAAACACGGAGGCTCCGGCAAACATCTTCTGTATTTGGGACTCGCCCAGGCCGTCTTTTTCTTCCATCATGTCCATATAAGTGATGTCACCTCCTTGCTTCGGGTTTAGAATCTCTTTGGTTGTGTGCACGTCGAATGTCATAGCTGTAAAGAAAAAGAGTGAGTTGAAAATGAGAAATATTTGGATTTTTGCCGGCATTCGATTGCGACGGAGTTAATTTTATATCCTCGATTTATTCTCACTTTCTTGTTTGTCTTTTCGGCTCTTTGTCCGGTTGGATTTGTGACTAGCTTTGGGAATAGTGCAGAGCCCGGCAACAATGCAACTTGCAACTACTTTCAACTTGCTGCCAGCACTGTCAGGTTGAAATTTCAATAACTTTCAGGTTTTGTATGGAGAGAATACACACAGCGCCATCTATTCATTGGTGTTAAATCACCAATCAATAAATGGCGCTGTGCGTAGTTAAAAATAATTAAATGATAATCTTTGTAACTTACACTTACGACGATACACTAAAATCCCATTAAAATTAGGTACGCATCGTAAGTGTAAATTGGGCAAAGATTTTATCCCCACGTTTTGAACCCTCATTTGAACTCCTCATTCGCGAGACAAGCGATATTCACAATAAACTGTACATAAGTTTTATTCAAACTGAGTGGTACAGGCGGTGGGATCGAAAACGCGAGTCCCGCGACCGACCGAACGAATAGTGGGGTTTGTTTTCGGGAAAACAAACCCCGAATGTGGGGGAAAAACGTGAGATTTTAAGATTTTTAATCTTACATTATTATTTAAATGGTTGTAATATTGTGAGTGAATATTGTTTCGAAAAATAAGTGTAGTTTTGAGAAATAATATTTTTTTTATGTAAGTGTCTAATGATGGTCATGAAAATAAGCGTCAAGTGGTAAAAAAATGGTGAGTTTTTTATCGTGGTAATCCACCTCATCGAAGTAGCACCACAGTGTCTACAGTGCTAAATTCTCAAAATGCATTGAAATATACTCTTGCATTTCAATGCAAATAAATAAGAGATAAAAATACCGATGACATGGCTGTATGGGCTTAGTTCCCTTTGCTTTCCCAATATGGGAGAATTGTACAAAACAAAATATCAAAACACAACGAAACGTTTCTTTTCACTTCATCGGAGATATGCATGACCGCGCAAAGAAATCAATGAAACGCTTTCATTTCAATGCCCAATAGATCGTTCGAAACGCACATTCCCATTGAATATTTTGTCCTCAGTTTGTAAACGTCTCACTGCTGGGCACAGGCCTTCCTCACGGAGAAACACATGAGAAGTATGGGCCGTAACACCACCACGCTAGGCAAAGTAGGCACGTAGGCAGATGTGTTAACACGCACATTTCACCAGATATGTTAAGTCCCCAACAGGTGGCGATCCTGTTGCCATCTGCCGGGCACAATGTGGGGCAAGCGATATTCACAATAAACTGTACATAAGTTCAAACTGAGTGGTACAGGCGGTGGGATCGAAAACGCGAGTCCCGCGATCTACCGAACGAGTAGTGCCCCGTCCGTCCAAACATGGCTACCGCTGCCTAAATTCTAAATAATAAAAATTTTTCGCACTTAGGTATTTTAAGTTGAAAATAACATTATACAATTTTGTTATCTGTGTAGTGAGATCATCGTTAAACGAATTATTAAGTAGACTGTCTTGTTTATTTTGTCTAAAAACATATTCGTTTCAAGTTAGATGTATTATATCCGTGTTGACTTTTCTTATTTATAACGACATATTTATCGTTAACCTTCCGAAGCACTGAGGACCTCAAGATTAGAGTTTTGGTCACCCATCCAAGGACTGAATGACCATGGCGAAAGCACAGAGTAGCTTTGGTTCCGGTCATTATTACAACCATTTATACCCACCAACAAGCATTGGACCACCGTAGTGGTGTTACGGCCCATACAGACTTTTCTACATATAGAAATTAATGAAATTATATAATTCATTACTCAATAAATTACTTCTTGCATTTTTAATGTTGCGTTTATTAATTATTAACGACGTCTACGGTCGAGTTGTCTGGCGTCGCCATCTCGAGAGGTTCTTGTTTCGATCATCAGTGGGAGCAGTTGTTTGTGTGATGAATACAGGTATATATGAATACATATTCAGGATATTTATATGTATAGATCCGTCATCTAGTATCCGTTACACAAGCATCATTCGTTGCTTAAAATGGGGCTAGTTGATAGGTGTGAATATTTGAGGATATTTATTTATTTATTATTACTGTGTAATGTTTGGCTACCACCATAAATAACTAATTAATAATTTAATGATATTATTATACTACATGGTTATGGTTACAACACAATGAAGTTTAGTAATAGGTGAACTTTATAATAGGTTTTAAAATTACTGTCTGAACCATAACAGAACAATGTTAAGAATAACCTAACAATAAATTATTCTGTTTCGTTTTGTCGCTTAATAGTAGATTAGTAGCCAAGGGCTGTAAGGCATCAATTGCAGCCCGAGATATTTAGGCGCACGAGCGCAGCGAGGGCGCTTATAGTTCGAGGGTGCAATTGATGCTTACACCCGAGCTAACTACTCTGCTTTACATCGCGATTGTGAGGTAAGTGGAAAAAAAGGCATTACAAGAATAAATAAATTTATTTTCAAGAACTAAATTTAGTTTCGCCGTTCGATATTCAAAATTGATGAAAATAGCGAAGCGACCTCTTTTGTCACAAGAATAAATAAATTTATTTTCAAGAACTAAATTTAGCTTCGCCGTTCGATATTCAAAATTGATGAAAATAGCGAAGCGACCTCTTTTGTCATTGGGCTGAATGCATGATGTCTAGTGCCAGTAAGATGGTTAGATGTACGCGAACTTTTTGAAAGAGTTTTTTTTTTAATTACTTACCGCCCTTGGGCGTTTCTAGCTTCATTATTAACCTAGGGCGGAAATTGATCACTTACAACCCGCATCTGGTGGTATTAAGGACCTACTTACCGAACATGAGAGATGTAAAATAATATTAAGGAAAATTATATTATGGAGTAAAGCAGATATGTTCTTTCGATTTCTGATTACAGTGCTTAAGTTATAAGGGCACCATATACAGCACAATCCGTCGTCACCATCAATCTGACGTTTAACGTAAAATTTGATCGCTTTAAAATATTCTGCACATACACGAAACGATTGGTTTTGTGATCGATCATTTACTTCGTTGAAATGTAACGATAAAAACATGATCAAATTGAATACAAGTCCGTGTAAAATAGAAAAGTTCTATAAACAAAGAAAAATCGAATCGTTGATCGCATCTTACCACTACACGATTCATCGTTACGATCTTCATGAACGCATGTATTTTGTTGCGATCAGCGATATCGTCTTCTATTAAGTAAATCGTTCACTATTTAGACCTACCGTCGATTCGTCGTTCCCTGTGGTCGTTCCAGTCGGTCTGAAACGACGGATCGTGCAGATCAATGGATTCGTATATTATGGGGTATTTAAAGACAGTACGCTCGACAGGCGCAGACTATTTTCCACCACGTTTTTATTATCTCACCTTCTTGTATTTTTGTTTCTTTGTTTGTACGGTTTCAAACACTTCTGGACTAGCTATGGGGCAGAAATTTTGGGAATAGTTCGGATCCCGATGACAATGCAACTTGCAACTACTTTCAAATTTCTCTGAGCACTTTCAGGTCGAAATTTCAACATACAACTCTCAGGTTTTGTATGGAGAGAAAACGTGGAATGTTTTCTCCAAACACTTACGTTCTACTCGTATATAGTTGCTATAAAGTTTAAGATTGGCGTATTTTTTACTATAAATACACATTATCCGTCTGCCTCGCTTTCACGTCAAAACTACAGAATGGATTTAATCGAAGTTTGACACACAGGCAGTCTAGAGCCTGAGAAAGGACAAAGGCTTAATAAAAACCGCGCAAAGCCACTATTAGTGAAATAATTAAAATCTCTACTCCATACAATGATAAAGTAAAACAGCTTTCAAGTACGTCACTTTGAAGTCAATATTGAATATTTATCACTTTACAAATGAATAGGCTAGTTGACCCTATTGACCCTATTTTATTGGGCCTCAAATGATTCATTATTGTTAGCCATCGCCATACAAAATAATATTTTTTTTGAAGCCTATATTCACAATAAATTTTAAATTATAAATTACGTTTTGGCATAACTGTCAAAAACGCTTTCGGTCATGATGGTCTATGAATTATCTGTGTCGTACAGTCACGATTATTGTAAACAATTCAAAACGCATGCGTGATACAATTTGACAAAGCCGATAGACATGCTTGATTGGTTGCGCCTGGCGTGTGACGGAATTTGATCATGCGTAGTAATTGTTTACATGAATTGTTACATAACTAATGGCACAAACATGGTGGATAGCGTTTTTGGCAGATGAAAGAAAAAGTAAAAATAAAGCATGTTTAAATTGAATTTCTACAGCAATCGCTTTTTAAGTCAACTAGCTGGTCAACTAGCCTATTACCAAATCGTCACTTCGATTAATCTAGAATTTGTCTAGACGTTTTGTGAACCAACTTTAATCTAGATAGTCTACATAGTGAGTGATTTGATAATTACAATGGCATAATCACTGTTACTGAAGGCATGTGGAAAGAACATATTAAATTTAATAACAATAAATATCTTCAGACATTCACGCCTATCAACTAGCGCTATTGCTGCTGGTATTACGGATACTAGATGACGGATAAATATATTTACATACATAAATACATTGAAAAACATGTGTTTAGGTTTATACGTGTATATTACCTTTGATTATCGTAGTTAGAGGTGTTAGTAACTATTAGGTCCTCAATGAGTACAATTTGGAGACCACGTAAACAGACAGCACACTTTGAGACCTACAGACCACTCGACCACGGGGTCGAATCCGTGGTCTAGGTCTGAATGTCTGAAGATATTTATTTATTTACTTAATTTTATTTATTTGTGTCCTCCTGTAAAACCCAAACTAAATAAATCAAATAAATAAACCATTTATTGGAACGTTAAAACAAATACTAACATCATTAAAGAAGAGAATTTTTGAATACCTATTAATTTATCCGGTTTGGACACACGATTCAGGTCTGTTAGGTTATTGGTTATAATTTTCATTCTAAATGTCCCAGGTCTGGTTCTAAAATATTTAATGCAAATGATAAAGTGCAATGGAATATAAAGTCTAATGATATTACGGTAAAGTAACTTTTACTGCGTATTGTTTAAAATTCACACAAACACACATACACACACGTGCGTGCGCACGCGTGTGTGTTATACTTATTCTTATAGTTAACAAAAAGGTCAGTGGAAAAATATTTTTGGCAGCTAACAAATATTTTGTCAGTAATATAATTATTTGAGCAGGAGAATAATAATTTGCGCAGAAAAATAATTTTTTGGACAGAAAAATAATTGTTTGGGAAGAAAAATAATATTTTGGGCAGAAATATAATTATTTCATCAGCAGAATACTTTATTGGGCAGCAAGATAATTATTTGGGCAGCAAAATAACTTTGTTAGTTGAGTAGCAATAAATATGTTACCGGAAATGTATAATATCTAGGAAAAGATCAATGAAGGATCAAGGATCAATTCCTAGGGAATTTATTCTGATAGATATTAGATTAAGGTTAAGGTAATTGGTCGAATCTGCCCTATGTCAAACGAGACATTGACACATTCGTGCGCTAAAAACTGCGTACTCCGTCAAAATAATATTACTCGCGTGTAGCCAAATATGAAAAAACTAGGATAGCTAATCGGCTCCGCCCTTAGGGCAGATTCAACCAATCGTTTCAGCTCAGTTTAGTATTACTATTCCCGTGTTACTAGTCTCAATTTGGTCGAATTCGCCCTAAGGTAATTTTATACCCTTAAAAACAATATTTGTGTCATCGAAACATACAGTATATTAAACACTTTGGCAGCAGTCGAAACATTTGAGTTGCTGCCCAATTAGTTATTTTGCTGACTAATTTAGAAATATTTGGTGCCCATAAGTTGCGGAGCAATAGTATTTTTTTGCTGACCAAAATTCGAATATAATTGCTAACCGTTTAAATTACACCCTTTTTGCGGACCACACCACGCTGGCCCAAAGCGGGTTGGGTAGAAACGGTTGCAATAGCGACTGGGACCAAGCAACGGCTCAACGAGCCTTCCGAAGCACGGTTTTTGGTTATCCATCAACGGCCTAACCATGGCGAAGGTAACTTTGATTTCGATATCGAAAGCCAAAGCGAACTAACCACTACGCGACCGGGCTCCTCGGTTTTCATTCATCGATCTTCTATTGCATGTTAATTCTTCATTCGATGTGAAGAAGTCTTCGTCTTGTCTTTGTCTATATCATTCTTAAGCCTTTCATCAAATTACTAGGGTTTATTTTTACAAGCTTTTATTTAACTTGCAATGTATGTTTGAATGTTTGGGTGGAATCTTACAACTTAATTTTAAGGCACTTGCCCTCAACTGATTGAGCTGAAATTTTTCATGCATATGTAAATCGGATGACAATACAAAATTATTTGATTACATACATACATATTATTAAATTAAAAAGATTTCTTGTCACCCTTTGCTTCACCTTGGCAGTCCGACCTACCGATTTTCCGCGAGACCGTATTGAAGGCCATTTGACCAAATGATAAAACTCTCCAGCTTATCATAAAACAGTAATTGAGTTGGGAAAACCCCACTACTCATTCAAGAGGTCGCAGGTTCCCATCCCCTGTACCACTGAGTTTTCAAAACTTAAGTGCAACTAGCTGTTGCGACTTCGTCTGCGGTTACTGGTTTGTTAACTATCCCACGGGAATCCTTTAATTTTTCGGAATAAAAAGTATCTAAGATGTTGACCGGGGATATAAGCTGATGTTGTCTAGCCATTGCGGAGATTAGCCCATACAAAAATAAAATTAAATGGTATTTTTCCTTCCTATACATCCCCCTGACTTGATTTTAAGCATTTTTGTTCTATGTACAGACATTTGATCTCTACAGTTTTATTATTTGTATAGATTCACTGTGAATATCTCTTGCCTCACATTATGCCCGGTGCATGGCAACAGGCTCGCTACCTGTTACATGGGGACCTGACATATCTGGCGAAATGTGGATGTGTTATGTTAGGTTGATCATAATGTTCTGATAAAGTGAAATGTATTTGTGAGGGCAAGTTTCAGTATGGTAAGAGCGAAACATAAGTATTTTTTAATCAACATTTTTTACCATAAATAATGTGAGTCAGGTATCAGACGTTTATTGTTATTATTTAATATTCGAAGTCCCAAGCATTCGAAAATGTGAGCCAGTGGAAAAAAAACAACAAAACGCAAAAACTGAATTAGTACGAGTCTACAAAATAATATCATTTTTTTAAATAACACGACTAATTTAAAAAGTAGATTAATAACATCATACATACATATAATCACGACTATTATCCCCTAAAGGTTAGTCAGAGACTAGGCAAAAGCAGTCCATTATCATACTCGGCGCTTCACCAAGCAGTGACTGCACTCAGCGTGACAGGTGGTGAGCCCGTCGCCGCTATAAGCTATTGGATGTTGTGCAGTTCTAAGTCCATTAGTCGCCTTTTACGACAGCCAAGGGAAGAGGTGGGTTGGTAGTATTCTTTTAAAAAGTCGCTACCACACGACTCGATCACGACTCTATTAATAACTAGTTAGAGGAAAATACTGACTTTTCAAAGTGGTGTCAAATGACAAGATTGTTAAGCTAATTTACATGATAGAACTGGTTGTTCGTAAACTCGCGACCTTTATACGTGACAGTTTTTTTTATTTCAATCTCCATTTATAGAAAAGTTTTTAATAAGTCCACCTGAGAATTGCTTTTTGAGTTTTTTTTTAATAAACCGAGAGCCGGATTCCTGAGCTATGCATTTATGGTGATCTTGCATGACGGGGCAGACCTCGCCACCTGTTACATGGGGACCTAACATATTTGGCGAAATGTGGGTGTTTAACACCTCTGCCTACCCCTTCAGGGAAAGAGGCGTGACGTTTTCAGCCTATATACGTCTGCTGGGCACAGGCCTTCCTGATGGAGAAACTAATGAGGAGTATTGGGCCGTAACAACACCACGCTGGTCCAATGTGGGTTGATGGGTACAAACAGTCGCAATGGCGACCGGGACCAACGGGATCAATTTTTGTACTCGACTGTACATTAATTCCTATACTCTTTTGATTGAATCGCAGTCGCAGTCTTGCTACAAGCGCTCGCGGTTGCTTTTGTTATTTTAGGCAAATTCTTAACGACTTCAACTGCTAAGTTCAGTCCACGAAGAGAATAATTGAGTTTACGTACCTAATTATACTAATTAAAAATGCAATATTAACTTTAATATGTGTCAACACGAAAATCTTGGTGAAATATAAAATGTGTAATATCGTAATAAATATAATGTTTACATAATATTGCGAAAAGGTGTAATAGATTTCAAATCTTTATTACCTATTAAAACACTAATGGATTTTGAAATACCAAATTATTTTTTATTCGATGTTTAAACTTTTTTTATTTTCTGACTGATGGTAGTAGTATGGTATGGTAGGATGGTAGTAGGCTAACGAGGCGCTATAGCACTGTTAGCGACTCTTTTCTGTTACTGCGCACCTCTCTGGCCGTTTTCTCTTTGGTTCTGCCTTTTTATTCACTGTCTGTCTGTGTTGTCATTTTTTTTGGTTTCCAACTTACAACCAACAGATATATTATTTAAATTACGTATTTGAGCAGCTGAAGTAGCTGAGCAGCTTTATTATTACTATATATTTGTTGTAAAGGCACTAGGTATTGTAAGTAGCCCTATTTTTATACTTATTTGTTTATTATTTGTGTTCCGTGTTTTGTAATTACGTTTTAAAATTACCTTGTTCCAGAGTGCCTTATTTGACTATAAAATATACCCCAATAAGTGAAGACTCAACTATACTTTCATTTATCCCCGGCTTCACCCCGTCACACTGGCGCCCAACGTGGGGCACGGATTTGACAATTTCCACGTGGCTCTGATTTGCCGATACATTTTACACAATCTACACATAATAAAACTGTAGAGGTCGAATGTCTGTAGATGGAAAATAAAATGCAATAAACCAAGTCAGGGGGAAGTAAAAAGAAGGAAAAAACCAAGAAATCTATTATTTTTATTTTTCGTTTCACTGTCTGTTTATCTGTTTGTACAGGCTAACATCCAAAATGGCTGGACTGATTTCAATAAAATTTTGCATGGCGATACCTTATATCCCTGGTCGACATCTTAGATACTTGAATGTACTTGAATGAATGTGTTTTTGTTATATTTCTAAAAACTTAGTGTACCTACTTCTATTTGTTTTCTGCACCACCCAATGGTTGACTGGTAGAAAATGCTTTTGGCATTAAGTCCGCCATGTACACCAAATGTACTAAAGTTTTCAATAAATAAATAAATAATACTTTTTTATTCCGGAAAATTAAAGGGTTCCTATGAGATACTAAAAAAAACATAGTAACCGCAGATGAAGTCGCGGGCAACAGCTAGTCGATTCTCAAAACTCTAATAATAGAGTAGGAGTAAATTTTCAAATCCACCAATTGAGGCTACTGTTCCAATTTGAAAAAATCTTTCAGTGTTGAGGAAGGCTATAGGCTTCATACCATCACATCATCTCAAAGTAACTATTCAGCGCCAATGTCTACAATGAAATATATAAAGATAACTATTATATTGAGGTATGTTTATTATACATATAATTGTAATGTAAAGTTTTAGAAGTAGTTTAACTGTATTTTATAGACTTAAATATATCTAATAAAATATGTGCGATGATGAAGGTAAGATTTTACGATATTTTATGTACATACTAACGGATGACTAGATTTCAATCTAACCAAACCGCTATAATTAAATTTATGTATTTGATTTGTATAATGTTACTATTATTTTGAAATATATCTTTTTAAAAACGTGGTATTTTTAGATTTTCATTGGATCGAAGATAGGACCCTACCGGAAATCAACAAAAGGTTCACGGTCAAAGACCACCAACACTGAATTGAAACAAACAACTTGTTGTCGAAAAAAACCAGTTTAAAAATTTTACTAATAGATTCTATGGTCAATTTAATTACACCATTGTAGATAGATTATGTAAATATATTGGCTTAGAGGAACTCGGTGGCGTAGTGGTTTACGCTTTGGCTTTCGATATCGAAAACAAAGCTACCTTCGCCATGGTCTGGTCTTGGATGGGTGACCAATACTTTGTGGCCTCGAACTCCTCGGAAGGCACATTTCGCCACATGTTAAGTCCCCTTGTAACAGCTGGCGAGCCATGCACCGGGCACAATGTGAGGCAAGCGATATTTACAATCAGTGACCGTAGTATAACCGGAACCAACGGCTTAACGTGCCATCTAATACGGAAGCACTCGAAATCACATAATTTGGTCACCCATCCAAGGTTGGACCTTTAACCTTAGTGAAGGTCGCTTAGTTTCTATAATCAACTACAGAGTAATTTGTGTTTACTTGAAATGTTTACTTATTTTCTGTTCTAACTACCAGGAGTCCATGATATAAAAAGAGGTTTTGTTTTACAATAATACTACTAACCACCGAGGAGATCAGTGGCTTAAGTCGTTAGTACGCTTTGGCTTTCGATATCGAAAACAAAGCTAAGTTCGCCACGGTCAGGCTGTAGATGGGTGACCAAAACTTTGTGATCTCGAACTCCTCCGAGCTTCGAAACGCACATTAAGCCGTTGGTCCCGATTGCTATTGTAACAGTTTCTACCCACCAACCCGCATTAGGCTAGCGTGGTGGTATTACGGCCCATTCTCCTCATTTGGTTCGACATTAAAGACCTGTGCCCAGCAGTGGGACGTATATAGGCTGAGGACGATCTAGTTATTTCCTTCTTATTCCTAATTTTTACTTCGGTTTCAGTTCTGGCTACCAGGAGTCCATGTTATAAAAAGAGGTAATTATCTTACAATCCTATTTTCACCGATTTACTTAAACCCGTATTCATAAAAAATAATAGTCATAATAAACCTATTTTAGTTACAGAGTGTTTTGTTTTCTTCTTTCAAACACAAATCTAAATTAGAAAGAGACAAATCACTTTTTAACTAAAATAGGTTTAGGCTTTTAATATTTTTTATGAATAACATGGTTAGTGTTTACCAATAAAATTTCCCTCTTAAAATATCTCATTCTCGCAATAACCTCATCAAATCGTAAAGCTTGCGATCTAAGCCTCTAATAATCATTATAAGAAGTTGCCACATATTGAACCAACGCAGAATATGTATATTTAACTAGTACGTAAACACATTCCATGTATAATGTATACTTAATTATTGGGTCCTTACCTATGAAATTGGTGTTTTTATTCTGTCTTAGTATTTTGTCTGTAACTATTAAGATTCAGAGTATTCCTAAAAAATAATTACCTCGTCTAAAAATAGACTATATTTTTGATTTGTTTTGATAATTTGTTGTAAGTTTAATTGTGGTAAAATATGACACAGAGACAACTCTTTTTAAGTGACTCCCGAATACATCATTTTATTATAATTTTTATGAAGTGTGATATTACACATATTACTAAAGCTTGTCTAATGACGGATGCCAAATATTATTATCTCTGGATTTGTCGTTGTGAAGAAAACTGATAAAATGTTAGTATGGAAAATGCACAATTCCCCAAAATCTCCATACAAAACACCAATTTCATAGGTAAGGACCTAATATTATTTGTGATTAAATTCGCAAGAAGACGTAATCTACATATACGTACCTACATACATCTATTAATATTTTCCTTCTTCACGAAATGCACAAAACCTCTAGTTACTATAAGTTTTCATTGTACAAAACTGAACTTTTTTAGTTGCGTTAAGAAAATTGATTTATATGGGAAACGTGAGTAAGCGCTCCTAGCGGAAAGTAGTTAAATTTTCCCATAGAAATGACACACGTATCACAAAGGACGACAAAATCTCGTAGCAACATTCAGAATAATAATATGCAAGCATTTCCGAGTTCAAAACCATTTACAGAATGCTGTCCTCATATTTTTACGACTGCTCCAATACACAAACTTCTACCGCCTGTTTTACAGTCCTACATTAGTTTTCAATGTTCTCTGAAAAAAGAAAATCAGGGATTTGAAACGAGACGTTATATCAGTATTAGCGACTCTTTGCTGTTATTACGCTCTTCTCTGGCCATTTTCTCTTTCTGTTTTTAAATTAAGCAACTGTGTCTTTTTTCATTGTTTTCGGTCTCCAATTTTCTACCTATCAGAGACAGCGCCTGGAGCGGTTGTCTCGACGCCTAAATACATTATATTTTTTAAATTGGTATAACTACGAGTATCGTAATTAAATTAATTTTCCAAGGCACTATTGTAAGGAGCCCCACCTTTTATAATATTCTTTAAGTTTTGTGTTCAGTGATTTGTGATATTTACCTTTTTATAAATTGTTCCAGTTGTGCCTTTAACTTATAACAATACTAGTTTTTGCCCGCGACTTCGTCCGCGTAGAATCGAGAATCGCGTATCTTGAGATAGTGTGATGGTATGTAGCCTTCCTCAATAAATAGGCTATTCAACACTAAAAGATTTTTTCAAATGTGAACAGTAGCCTCAATTGGTGGAATTGAAAAATTACTCCTACTCTATTATTAGAAGCAAAGTACATATTGGCGTCATTTTTCGGGGCGTTAACATTCACTCGCATGGCACCCGTTCCCATGGGAATATCGGGATAAAAGGTAGCCTATATCCTTTCTCAGGCTCTAGACTATCTGTGTACCTCGGTTAAATCGGTTCAGTAGTTTTGACGTGAAAGCGAGAATGATAGAGTTATTTTCGCATTTGTAATATTAGAATGGATAAGAATAGTGACAAGCCGTTATTTTCTTCATAAACTTCACCACGTCACAGTCTCCTTAGAGAACATTTGATAATTTTTTTATTCGAACTAATAGTTATGCAGGAATGAAATAAACAATTTTTACACACAACTTTCCACCTAATCTAATGTCTAATCAGTTTAAACTAATGCAAGGCGCACTAGGTCGAGTCCCCATTAGCAATTGCGTATTCCATGACAGTCGGCGTGCTTACTCGAATATTGATTGACTTTGTTTTATAATAGTTAAACGTTTCTTTAGTACGAGGTAATGGGTATCGTCATTTCCTTTTCATTAACAAGATATCGTCTTCCTCAGCCTATGAACTCCCCACTGCTGGGCTTGGGCCTTCCTCATGGAGGTATACATGAAGAATATGGGCCGTGACGCCACCACGCTGGCCCAATGCGGGTTGGTGGGTAGGCATACATACATATAATCACGACTATTATCACCTAAGCGTTTGTCAGAGACTATGCAGAAGCACCGCAGAAGCAGTCCACTGCCATAGTCCGCGCTTCACCAAGCAGTGACTGCACTCAGCGTGAGGTGGTGAGTCCGTCGCCGCTATAAGCTATTGGATGTTGTGTGTGTACGAGTATTGGAAGTTTAAATATTTGGTCATCCAAGGACGGCATCGTCGGTGCCTTCATGAGATCCCGGTGCCGGCATATTTTTTTATTTTATTTTTTATTTATTTAAACAACATTTAATTAAGGTATACAAAAACATACGGTGCATACATAAACTTAAAAAAGTTTTTCCGCACACCGACATTCGCGCGATCACTGTGCTGTGTTGAGTAGTGCGTGCGAGTGAATAAAACTACACCACTTGTCTCACACCGGTTATCGGCGGAGACTGTCAGTACATTTGTTTAGTACTTATACAGGCTGTTGCTTTTGCAGCATAATATGATGCTACAATAACATGATATTGAAGTAGACAAAAAGTACATTAAAAACCTAGAAAAAATAAAATATTACTTATATGCGCGGCATATACCCTTTCTTCCCCAGAAGGTCGGATATGGGTTGACCATTTCCCCGGGTCAAAAAAAAGCCAAGGACAGGCTTAGTAATAAGCAGCTTTTGAAACAAAATTAAAACCCCACCGAGCTCTGATAAAAAAACATATTTTTGATAGAACACATTCTTAACTAGAAGTAACTCAGTTGAGATAACATCTCCGCTAACCACTACAGAGCATATGCGAGATGGGTTGGAAAACCGCTAGTGACATCATCCACTTAGGAAATTAGAATTAACGGAAAAAACACGGACGGATGGCAAGAAACGGATGTATGGAAAAAACACTGGAGTATTTAAACGATTTTTAATTTAAGAATCAAAAAAATATTTCCTTCCACTGTCTATTACTTAATAGATATTAAAATTAAGAGCTTGTTTTCGTTTTTAACTGAAGAAATAAGGATTAATCACAATATCTACTAAGAAACTTTTTTTTAATTATTATTGTAATTACTGTAGTTACTTCTATTTTTGTTTGTCCTCAGCCTATATACGTCCCACTGCTGGGACAGGCCTTTCTCATGGAGAAACACATGAGGAGTATGGGCCGTAACACCACTACGCTGGCCCAATGCGGGTTGGTGAGTAGAAACGTGGATCTATTTTTGTTTACTCTTATTTTATGAATTGATCTAACTACAGCTTTCATTGTTATTTGTTTTAGTTTCTTTATAAATAGTATCTGTTATTGAACATTGTTTGTATCACGGGGAATATCATAAAATTAATTAATTCTACGCGTATGCCTAAAAAATAAAAACAAAATTAAGGTTAACATGTCGCGGTAAATATATCTCGCAAACTTCCAGTTAATCATAACCTTGCGGTTCAACTGACATTTTGTTAAAACTGGAAAGTTTATACTTATGACAGTTTTGTTTTGTTTTTTACATTTTTTTCTCTGAAGTCACAACAACAACATCTCGATTGTCCCTTAGGATAAGATATCAAGGTATAAATAGAAGGGTTATTAGTCTTTTTATTATAAAAATAATTAAAAGACCAAAAATAAGCCTTTTTTGTACTACTATTGTTTCGCGACAAAGGCGACTAAGGTCGATTGGGTACTGGATCTGTGATTGTGTAGGCGATGAGCTAGCCACTTGTTACTACTCTTTCACGATTTTTCATCTGACCAAACCCAATATTTGTATGGCTAAAAGTGGTCTTAAGGAACACAGTGCTCCTTGGACTCTGCCTACCACTTCGGGGATTGCTGCGTGGCGTGATTGTATGTATGTTTAACCATTTTTAATGCCAT
This sequence comes from Parapoynx stratiotata, assembly GCA_910589355.1. NCBI lineage: Eukaryota > Metazoa > Arthropoda > Insecta > Lepidoptera > Crambidae > Parapoynx > Parapoynx stratiotata. The sequence continues at coordinate 14,087,149 of OU342476.1, forward strand.
TTATGTAAGCTATATATAAAGGTTACACTACCGGGACTAGCAAGATACAATGCAATGCTTAAGTTTTTAATCTTATATATTATAATAATATATTCGGCATGGAACAAATACAAGAGGAGTACGGGCCGTAACACTACCACGCGGGCCCCATGCGGGTTGGTGGGTAGAAACGGTTGCTAAAGCAATCGGGACCAACCGCTTAACGTGCCCTCTGAAGCACGGAAGAGTTCGAGATCACAAAGTTTTGGTCACCCATCCAAGGCCGGACCATGGCGAAGGTAGCTTTGTTTTCGATATCGAAAGCCAAAGCGTACTAACCACTACGCCGCCGAGCTTCTCTAACATATTTTTATAATCAGATAAATTCAATTTTTAATATGGAAAAACTCTTGTGATTGAGATCCCCGGGGATATATTTTAGATGATTATGTCTTTTAATATGTGTTACTTTATCCACACACACACTTCGAGTACACATACAGTATCTATAACCCGGTCAATGCTACTAAACAAGCTGTCAACGTTTTTTTGCAAGAAGTTTTTACTCTGGCAATTAGAAGAGTTTATCAAAATAGTTTTAAAAAGAATGTGATTGGACAATTTTGCTAATATCGTTTTTGCACCCGTAATTCTGATGACAAGTGTTATTGGAATACATTAACGATTGGTAATAAATATAGTGGTTCTGACAAAATACTAAGACAGAATAAAAACACCAATTTCATAGGTAAGGACCCAATATTATAAATGCGAAAGTTACTCTGTCAGTCTGTCTATTTTGCTTTCACGTCAAAACTACTAAACCGATTCAAATGAAATTTGGTACACAGATAATTTAAAGCCTGAGAAAGGACATAGGCTACTTTTTATACCGATATTCCTATGGGAACGGGTACCGCGCAAGTGTAACTGTGGTTATCGATATGTGCTCGACCAAGAATTATGTGACATATTCCGTCAAAATGTACTCGTAATTTCATTTCGAATTTCATTTCTCGGCATTGTAAAATAATGACACGACAACAGAGATTTATCACCATGACAACAATTAATCAGATGACACTGACAGCAAATGTTATTATCATTTTTTTAATAATAATAGGTTTTACTCATTTATTAACAATCAACATTTTAAATAAAAAGGAATGCAATGTTGAGCACTTTGTAAAAACCCATGCAGTGTTAACAAACACACAAAAAGTTTTTGTAAACTTTTATCGGCGTTAAATCAATAGCCACGCGAATGTCGTCGCGGGCACAGCTAGTTCTATAAAGATGAAGCATGTTACTAATAGAAGTAGGTTATAGTTATTTATTATACAAGAGTGGAAAGTTCCTTTTTAACCGCGTGCTCGATTTGGATGACCGAGCAAGCGAAGGATTCTTAAGTTGAATCACGAGCGCAGCGAGTGATTCTAAATTAGAATCCTGAGCGTCAGCGAGGGAAACAAACGAGCACAAGGTGAAAAATCTTTCCACTCGAGTGCAATACGTAACTTTTCATCCCACCTCAGCGAGGAAATGACAAAATGAAAAAGAAAACAATTTATAATGACAAAATATTTTTTCACAATTTAAAAAGTTCTAATCATAAATTTGGCACCATAGAGGTTACATTAAATAGGTTTAATGACGTTTTGAATTTACAATTATATTGAGTACTCATTATATGTGATGTTCTAAATTCAAATCTACTTTGCCGCTCAAGCGAATAAAATAGAATTTTCCAGCCAGATTTCGAAGCGCAAAATTACACTTTCCGAGGTGGTGGGATGAAAAAAATATTATGCTTTACGTCTCGAGCAGAACAATCAATTGTCGTGTGTAGTCATAATATTACAAAAACGGAAGAATAGTATATATAGTCTGAGACCGTACCCCATCGATGTACACTTCGCTTCTTATAAGAGTCAAAAGAGTCAAAAGTCAAAAGAGTATTTTTGCACGTGACTGTACAGTCAACTCCAAAAATATGTAACCAAGTTTGACAGGTAAATTATTAAAGCTTGTCACCTCTAAAGTTTGTATATATTTTTGTGCTCGACTGTAGAATAATTTCATAACATTAAATAATCACGTTTGTCTTTCAATACTTTACTACTCGTTTTTATTTGATCAGGCTGACCAGTGGTCACTTGACCACAAGTGGTTAGTCTTAAATACGAGATATGGGCTTAAAGGTCTGACGTCGATGACGCGCTCAGTTGGAAAAAATCGAGTGGAGTGTGTAGGTCACAACATGTTGGCTTATACCAGAGTCACGTTGACATAAAAGAGGTAATGTAATGCGGAATACTAGCTGCTTTACCACGGAAACCCTTTTATTTTCCGGAATAAAAAGTATCTAAGATGTTGACCAGGGATATAAGGTATCACCATGTAAAATTTAATTAAAATCGGTCCAGCCATTTCGGAGATTAGCCCGCACAAACAGACTGAGAATAAAAAAAATTTAGTTTTTTTATATTTTCCCCCTTTTTACATCCCCCTTACTTGATTTTAAGATTTGTTTTTCTATGTACAGACATTCGACGTATACAGTTTTATTATAAGTAATAGATGTAAAATGGAACGCGTGTGGAAAGGAATGTGAGAAGGTTTGAAATAAATATTGGGTCCTTACCTATGAAATTGGTGTTTTTTTTCTCTCTTAGTATTTTGTCTGTAACTATTAACATTCAGAGTATTCCTAAAACATAATTACCTCGTCTAAAAATAGACTATATTTTTGAGCTCTTTTGATTTGTTTTGATAGTTTGTTGTAAGTTTAATTGTGTTAAAATTGGACACGGAGACAACTCTTTTTAAGTGCCTCCCGAATACATCATTTTATTTGCATTCACTTAAAAACGATAAATAATTTTTATGAAGTGTGATATTACACATATTACTAAAGCTTGTCTAATGATAGATGCCAAATATTATTATCTTCGGATTTGTCGTTGAGAAGAAAACTGAATAAATTTTAGTATGCAAAATGCAGAATTCCCCGAAAATCTCCATACAAAACACCAATTTCATAGGTAAGGACCTAATAAAAAAAAATTACAAGAAATTATAATACGTCCATAAAAGTGAGATAGTTTGTTTACCTTTATGGTAATAAACGCTTACGTCATAGCTTTTTGCGTATAAGCCGTGGTCAAACATACATAATAATTATACATGCTATGCGAATGTCAGCGCATGCGTATTTCGCATGGCGACGACAATTTTGTACTGTCTAATATTGCCTTTATAAACAAACATAGCTAATCAAGATGTAGGTATTGTCTTGATCGGAGTTAAGATACTGTGCAATATTTCGTGTGTCAGTGACCGTAGCTGTATAAAGAGGGTAAGGACATTATTTAAGAGTGTTGACCCCGGATCTTTCACATAAAAATTAACCCCCTGAAGGCGATAGATGTAATGATGTGGCCGACGAGCTAGCACGAGGGGCTCGGCGATATCACCCATGGGTCCGAAACCGATCATACCCATTCCCATGAGTTGATTTAAAGGTTAAATCCAACAACACACATCATTCTTACACAATGAATATTAGAGCAACCTAAAGAAGAAGAAGATCAGTATTAGCGACTCTTTGCTGTTATTGCGCTCTTCTCTGGCCATTTTCTCTTTGTTTCTGTTTTTAAACTAAGCATCTGTCTCTTTTTTCATTGTTTTTGATCTCCAATTTCATTCCAATCAAAGTTAGCGTCTGGAGCGATAGTCTCGACGCCAATTAAATTTATTAACATAAATTTATTGTGTCAATGATAAATTGTTTTTGGACATTATCGTGATCAATTTTCTTTAGATTACTGACTTATTAATAAATAAATACTATTGCCATTATATTGTAAATTAGCAGAATCGGCGCCCAGCCGATGGTGGCCGCGCTCTGTCTGTCTGGAAGATGCTTAACTCACCCTCTTGAATAAGCAGTGGCGTTGTTTTATCATGGCTATCGATGCTGTCCCTATATCATTTTAATTATGGCTACCGGTACTATCCCTGTAATATCTTTATTTTGATGGGAAGTAATCAATTGAGCAGCCCTATAATTATTTGATCAGCGTCAAAAAGGTCTGCCGAAAAATCATTTGGGCAGCAAACCAATATTTTGCCAGCAATATAATCATTTAGGCGGCAAAATAATTATTTGGGCGGAAAAATCATCATTTGGTCAGCAGAATAATTACTTGGGCAGCAAAATATTTATGTGGGCATCTAAATAATTAGTTGAGCTGCAAAATAATTATTTGGACGGCAAAATTAATGTTACCGGAAATTTAAAAAATCTATAAAAAGGATCAAGGATTATTCCCTAGAAAAATTTGGTCGAGTTTAATATTTTTTATGGACCAAAAATCAATATTTGTGTCAAAAAATAATTTAAACAATTTAGCAGCAGAGAAAACATTTAAGTTGCTGCCCAATGAGTTGTTTTGCTGACAAATTAGAAATATCTGCTGACCGTAACTTGCTGACCAATTAGTTATTTTGCTGACCACTTTCAAAATATTTGCCGCCCATCAATTACTAACCAATTAGATATTATAGCTGATAAATTGTAGTTTTTGCTGACCGAAATTCGAATATTTTGCTGACCATTTTTATCCCTATATAATTTCTGTTCTACTAAGCGCAAAAGAGGTATCTCAAAAAAATCGTAATTTTGATTTTTACGCCATCAGATAGCTTTTAAAAATACGCATCTAATGGACTTTATCTTATTTAAAACATATGAAAAAAACCCTAAAAAAGATTTATCTATCTCAGTTTAACCTTAAATTACTAAGGCCCAATTGCGCGGTCGAGAGTTAGCATCTAACCCTGGGACAAATATATGGGCAAACCCTGGGTTAAGCGCTAACTCTCGATCGTGCAATTGGGCCTAAGGGTATATCTCTATCTTAAATTACTAAGGGAGGTAGGTATATCAATATTACGCCCACGTAATATTGATATACCTACCTCCCTATCCTATATATATACCTCTATATCCTATAATCAGCAGAATTTCTATTGTGATAACAAGTAGACCCAATATAATATATCAATTCATTTTATTAAGCAATAAAGGCAATATATAATGTAAAATAAAGTTATTTTTACATAACTTCAAACATCTCAAAACACGCTTTCATTGAAATGCCACTTATGCGCTTAGTTGGGCAGATTTTTAGTTTATATAAATGCAGTTCTTTAATAGTTGTGTTCCAAGGTAAAGTGACATCCCTGGGTACAGTGACTGGCCTTCTTCATGAAGAAATACATGTAGCAAGGGCCCAAAGCGGGTCGGTGGGTACAAACGGTTGCTACAGCGACTGGGACCAACGGCTTAACGTGCCTTCAAGCACGGAGGAACTCGAACACAAAGTTTTGGTCACCCATCTCAGGACAGACCATGGTGAAGGTAGCTTTTTCGATATCGAAAGCCAAAGCGTACTCGCCACTGAGCACTTAACGATGTGCGTACCTATGACCTCACAATTCATTATGACATGTATGACATACAAAGAAATCGTTTTACGGTCGTCAGAATAAATGTGAGAATTTTATAGCTTACTCTCCGTAGTAAAACGTCCATGGTTTCTCTTAAGTAAACTACCTTTTTGTGCCAAGGAAATATAGGCTTTAAGTGAAGGTAACATAGACGTACTAATAGGAAAAGATATTTTCTACGTCTGGAAAATAGGTTTTTGTTTATTCTGACGTTACACAGTGATTGCATTGTTCCTTGAGGGTAAAGCAGTGACAACACTTGCTAATAAACATTAAAATCTTGTCCATTTATAGTAATACTAGCTGTGCCCGCGACGTCGCGCGCTTCGGGGATAGAAACGTGTTAACGTTGTTGTTAACTTCGGAATGTAACACAAATTACCAAAAATAATAAAAAAACATTTATTCTAACATATCTGATCAACATGACGCACGTATGACGCCTGTTAATAACGTCGAGTGTTATGATATTGGAATTCAATGATATTTTTAGCCATTAATGTTATTTTGATGCTTGAATACTTCTCCTTTGGTCCTGTATTTTTTTACACATGACAGGTGAGCTCCTGGCCTTCATCTCACCTGGGGGTAAGTGACGATAAGGCCGAACGTGGAAGCGAGCTTCACCTGTAATCCTCAACGACTGAGGAACTGGCTATCTTACCTCTAATTGCCGGAACACAACAATGCTTAAAACGTTGTTATTATGGCGACAAATTTAGGTAAGACGGTGGTAGCTAGCCAGGCGGGCTTAGAAGCCCTACCACCAACCAAACCGAGCAGGAAAACTTCTGCCCATGTGAGGAAGTGCTCCTGATCGAGAGATCGAGACTAGACCAGCGAGGCGGTTAAAAATAAGAGTTTAAGAATTTTTGTGTTTTTGGTTTTGTTTATGAATTTTCTCAAAGCTAATCGAAACACGTAAAAGATATGTATTTATAAAATATAATTGTGTCGTCGTCCTCAGTCTATAGACGTTCCACTGTTGGGCTCGGGCTTTCCTCATGAAAACCATCCTCCGCGGATTACGCCTGTAATCCCCGAAGAGGTAGGCAGAGTCCAAGGAGCACTGTGTTCCTTAAGACCACATTTAGCCATACAAAAATTGGTTTGGTCATATGAAAAATCGTGAAAGAGTGGTAACAAGTGGCCTGCTCATCGTCAATCACAGTTAAAAATAATCATTAGGCCAGAAATATATATGTTACCGGAAATGTATAAAATTTAGGAAAAGGATCATTGAAGGGTCAATTCCTAGGAAATGCATTCTGATAGATATCAGGTTTAGGGTTTTTTTATGAACTTTAAACAATATTTGTGTAATCGAAGCCTAATATATTAAAGAATTTGGCAGCAGAGAAAACATTTAAGTTGCTGCCTAATTACTTATTTTGCTGACCAGTTTATATATATTTGCTGCCCATAAGTTGCTGACCGATAAATTATTTTAGCTGATCAATTGTTTTTTTTTGCTGACCGGAATTCCAATTTTTTGCTAACCGTTTAAATAACACTAATTTACCATTATTTTAAGCTGTTCTGCAATTCATTGTTAAAAATTGTATTCAATACCATGGCGTTGTAATAAAAAAAAGCTATAAATCAATTTTATTGACTATAACGAGTATACTCATATCATCATGACTCTAATACAGTATTATTTTATAAATAAATTAATTTTACATCTCTCATGTTCGGTAAGTAGGCCCTTAATACCCCCAGATGCGGGTTGTAAGTGATCAATTCCCGCCCTAGGTTAATAATGTAGCTAGAAACGCCCTAGGGCGGTAAGTAATTAAAAAAAAACTCTTTCAAAAAGTTCGCGTACATCTAACCATCTCACTGGCACTAGACATCATGCATTCAGCCCAATGACAAAAGAGGTCGCTTCGCTATTTTCATCAATTTTGAATATCGAACGGCGAAGCTAAATTTAGTTCTTGAAAATAAATTCATTTATTCTTGTAATGTCTTTTTTCCACTTACCTCACAATCGAGATGTAAAGCAGAGTAGTTAGCTCGGGTGTAAGCATCAATTGCACCCTCGAACTATAAGCGCCCTCGCTGCGCTCGTGCGCCTAAATATCTCGGGCTGCAATTGATGCCTTACAGCCCTTGGCTACTAATCTACTATTAATACTCTTTGGAATCAATACTATTCGGCAACAACTTAAATTATTTAACTGCTGCCAAATTGTTTAATATAATTGTTTTGATGACACAGATAAAGTTTTAAAGAGTCATAAAAAATAACCTGAACCTAACATCTATAACCTAACATCTATAACCTAACATCTATATCTAAGGCCGCCTGTGTTGCATTGTATTTTTTCTTTACTATATTTCTGTGTTTTTATTAGTTGCAATAAATAATTTTATCTATCTATCTATCTATCAGAATACATTTCCTAGGATTGATCCTTGATCCTTCATTGATCCTTTTCCTAGATTTTGCTGCCCAAATAATATTTTTCAGTCAATTAATTATATTTCTGCTCAAATACTTATCTTGCTGCCCAATTAAGTATTCTGCTGACCAAATACTTATTTTGCCACCCAACATTATATCGCTGGCAAAACATTTGTTTTCTGCCCAAATGATTGTTCGGCCGTCCTTTTTGTTGCTGACCAAATAATTAAACGGCTTCCCCTATTAATTACTTCCTATATTTTTGCACGTGGCACAACTACAATTTACCACAGTGTAATTAATACTGTTTTGTTAAGTTAGTTCGGTAATTAACAAACTGATTTTAATAGCAACCTCTTTTAACCTAGCAATTAAAATAATTAATAATACAAACGGAAGTGCAATATTGTTAGATGCAAGTCAAATTGTCTGTTACCTACTTTACATAAATTGTAATTCATTTTAAAGTAATCGGTACTTTGTTTTAAGTGATTACAGTTAAAATGTAAATAAAATGACTGTTATTTTTTTACACACGGACATACACATTTAAACTAACTCAAAAAGCAAACATAAAGCAAACAAACATGAGGATTACGGGCCGTTACACCACCACGCTGTCCCAATGCGGGTTGGTGGGTAGAAACGGTCACAATAGCGACCGGGACCAACGGCTTAACATGCCTTCCGAAGCATGGAGGAGCTAGAGATCACAAATATTTGGTCACCCATCCACGGCCTGACCATGGCGAAAGCAGCTTTGTTTTCAATCAAAAGCCAAAGCGTACTAACCACTACGCCACCGAGCTCCCGAAAAGTATATTAGCAGCGAAAGTTATATTTATTAATAGCTAATATTTGCCGCTTGGTAGCGGCTCGTTAAAAGAATACTACCAACCCATCTCTTCTCTTGGGTGTCGTAAAAGGCGACTAATGGACTTAGAACTGCACAACGTCCAATAGTTTATAGCGGCGACGGGCTCACCACCTGTCACGCAGACTGCAGTCATTGCATGGTGAAGCGTGGACTATGGCAGTGGACCGCTTTTGCTGTGCTTTTGCCTAGTCTCTGACTAACCCTTAGGGGATGTCATGATTATATGCATGTTTGTATGTATGTATGCTAATATTTATTCATTTGTTTGTTTCATGTTTTTCCAGCATATATTTTTATTTATTCTTATTTTTATGCAACAAAATCAAAGTTGCCATTGCTTAGTAATTAGGTAATAAATAACCGCAATGGTAATATTACAATATATTTATTACAAAAGTATTTAGGTTTTGTAATATCACATTTCAACTACAATACGGAAAAGACTAACTGGAACCAGAAGCCTTTAAACGATTTTGTTTTTTATGTGAAGCAAATAAAAGGTTATACTCTTTTGAAGTTGACGGTTTTATTCACCTGATAGATAACTGTAATAGTTATACTATATTAGAATAGTAATTATATTTCGATTAAGTATAAAACAATGCGTTCTTATTCAGAGGTCAGCTAAATGTATAATGTATACAATTATGTAAAGTATTCGTCTAGGTACTTTTTTACTTTTTTTATAAACATTTGAGCAGAGAGCCATTCATTTGCGCACACACTTATCATCACGCCTCTATCCCCAAAGGGGTAGGCTGTGTTAACACTCATAATTCGCCAGATATGTTAAGTCCGCATGTAACAGGTGGCGAGCCTGTTGCCATGCACCGGGCACAATGTGAGGCAAGCGATATTCGCAATCAACTGTACATAAGTTTTATTCAAACTCAGTGGTGGCGGCGGGATCGAGCCTGCGGAGTCTGGACTCTCGAACGAGTAGTGACCCGTTGTCCCTGCTTGGCTGCCTCTACACTAGAGATGCGCCGAATATTCGTTTTGTATTCGGTATCACTTTGCTACTTGTATTCGGCCGAATTATTTGGTTTTTGTGCCGAATATATTCGGTTGTCTTTTTTTAGCTAGATGACCGAGTATAGAACATAAAGACATAAGTTCTTCTGTAAGATTTATGTTACTCATGTCAACATAATAATTTCATAGGCTGTTGGTAGTTCAGTATAGTCAACTTTAATTTTAACATCGCCTGTAGTGACACGAAATGTACATGTTGTCTAAGTTGTTTCCGTGGCTAAGCAAAGTAATTGTAAACCGAATAATTCGGCCGAATATCCGATTCGGTAAAGGTTAAACCGAATAATATGCGGTATTCGGCTGTTCAGCGAAACCACTATTAGATTTTCTACTCTACACTTTCTATGAAAAATATAATAACTAAATCATATAATATTTAATAGTGTTCATACTAAGTAAATAATAATAATAATAAAGCCTTTATTTCACAGACCAAAGTTAAATTTACACAAACATATACTTGAAAAAAAAAACAAATTAATATAATAGGTCCGGTTGTCTATTGACATAGGCCATCTCCATATAATGCTATTCCTTCCTATTATGCCACACTAAGTAATGAAGTTTATTTAATTTTTCATTTCTAAGTATTTATCAGTGTATTGCCTCTGGGAATCGAGCCCAGAACCTCTCAAGATGGCGACCAAAGCGACTAGACCACGGAGGTCGTATTTTTTATTTCGTCGAGATGTTTCTGTAATTAAATTTCGAAGGGTCATCATCATTATAATGTAAAATTTATCTCAAGTCGATTATGATAATATTACAAGAATTAAAGCTGTCTGTAAACCTGTATTATGGATGCGTCATGTGACTGTGCTATTTCTGTTTTTAAGCACAACTCGAGGTGTTTGATCACATAAGCATGTAGGTCCCTCTGCGAGAAATATGAACAGAAAACCTTAAGTTACTATAACTATAATCTATATAATTATTATTATGTATACTCGTATACAACTCAAAGGTGACTGACTGACAGAGTGATCTATCAACCCACAGCCCAAAACACTGGACGGATCGGGCTGAAATTTGGCATGAAGGTAGATGTTATGACGTAGGCATCCGCTAAGAAAGCAATTTGATTAATTCTAACCCCAAGGGGATAAAATAGGGAATGAAAGTTTATGTGAAACTTTGTAAATTTTAAACCGATTGGGCTGAGACTTTGAAAGAAAACTAAAGGGTTCCCGTAGGAATTGTTAAAAAACCATAGTAACCGCGGACGAAGTCGTGGATAACAGCTAGTAATATAATAAAATTGTATTTTACAAGCTGTTGCCCGCAACTTCGTCCGCGGTTACTATGGTTTTTTAACCATCCCACGGGAACCCTTTAATTTTCCGGAATAAAAAGTATCTAAGATGTTGACCAGGGATATAAGGTATCACCATGCAAAATTTCATAGAAATCGTTCCAGCCATTTTGGAAATTAGCCCGTACAAACAGACAGAGAATTTTTTTTTTTATTTTGGTATTTTCCCTCTTTTTACTTCCCCCTGACTTGGTTTTAACCATTTTTTTCTATGTACAGACATCTCGACCTCTACAGTTTTATTATATATATAGATGAATCAAAAAAGTGTTTTTGCTAATGAATAATTACTTGGGACGGTATTTTTTATGCCTAATAAAGCTGTTTTTGATAATTGTACTTTACAAATGTACGAAGAGCGCGCGGTGGTAGTGGTTCGATATTGAAAACAAAGCTATCTTCGCCGTGGTCAGTCCATGGATGGGTGACCGAAAGTTTATTATCTCGAGAGCCTGCGTACTTCTGAAGACACATTAACGAGGTTAAACACCTACCTCTAATATTATAATATAATCTTCACACATTCACCCCTATCAAATAGCCCCATTAAGCAAAAAGTAACCGAAAGTATAAAATCCATTATAAGGTTTAATGAAGGATCAAGGATCAATAGGAAATGCATTCTGATAGATATTAGGTTAAGGTTATTTTTTATGACCCTTCAAAACAATATTTGTGTCATCAACACATACGAGTATATTAAACGATTTGGAAAATTAGTTACTTTTCTGTCTAAAATTCGAATGTTTTGCCAACCGTTTAAATAACACGCAATTAAATAAGCCATATCCTCTTCAATAAAAAACTGGTTTTCCGGTTTTCCTGATTTTCCGTATTTGCATAATTTCGATTGAAAAAACCGCTTTGAGTTTTCATTAAATATATTATTATGTATACAAGACTTTTAGCCAAGCAGCGACTGCACTCAGCGTGACAGGTGGAGAGCCCGTCGCCGCTATAAACTATTAGATGTTGTGCAGTTCTAAGTCCATTAGTCGCCTTTTACGACACCCAAGGGAAGAGATGGGTTGGTAGTATTCTTTTAATGAGCCGCTACCACACGACTCAACATAACTTAAAACGAAGTATAGATATTAAGAGGAGCTCGGTGGCTTTGTTAGTACCCTTTGGCTTTCGATATCGAAAACAAAGCTACCTTGCCATGGTCAGGCCGTGGATGGGTGACCAAAACTTTGTGCAACGGAAGGCACATTAAGCCGTTGGTCCCGGTCGCTATTGCAACAGTTTCTACCTACCAACCCGCATTGGGCCAGCGTGGTGGTGTTATGGACCATAATCTTCATGTAGGAAGTGTGCGCCCAGCAGTGGGACGTATATAGGCTGTGAAAGATGAATATTTATAACATAAACGCCCAAGGTAACATAAAATTAACATTAGATTCATAGATTGTTAGCAGTACACTTATTGACTGTGTGCGTCAAATATTTACTTTAGACTAATATAGACCTTTAGTTATTTTGTTAAGACTAACACTAAGGTTCTAAGAAGTTAGTTTAAATTTTTTTATGGTATTAGTTTTGCGCATGGCAACAGACTATTACGCAAAAGTTTAAGTATCGATACTCTTTTATTGTATTTGAACAAAATAAACAAATCATCGTGTAATTGTACTCGTGAAATAAATAAATATCTTCAAACATTCACACCAATCAACTAGCCCCATTAGGCACCTAATGATGCTTGTGTTACGGACACTAGATGACGGATATAAATACATATAAATATCCTGAATATATATATAAATATATATAAACATCCAAGACAAATGCCTGAAAATTCACCAAACAGTTGCCCTCACCGGGGATCGAACCCAGAACCTCTGGAGATGGTGATGCCTTGAGACCGGTATACCACTCGACCACGTAGGTCGTCTTCGAATTGTAATTGTAAAAATCATGTAATGCCATTGTAAAAATAGTATAGTTTACAATAGCGGACTTATCCTTAAAAAAGATATATCTTCCAGTCATTTATGTCCAGTTTTGTGTCCATTGACTAGTTACGTAATTTATTGTTATTGTTGTAAAATTCTCCCATGTAGGGAAGGCAAAGGGAACGGAGCCCATACAGCCAAGTCTTCAATATTTTATTTCATCAGTAGTTTGCATTGAAATGCTAGTGTAATGCATTTCAATGCATCTTGGGAGAGATTGACGTCAAACAATCGATGGCAGACACTGTGGTGCTACGTGGATGAGGTGGATTACCACGATAAAAAACTCATCACCTTTCACACCACTTGACGCTTATTTCGATAATCCTCCACATTGCACATCATCACAGACACTTATTACACAAAAGAACAGTGATTTTACGTAACAATATCCACTCCGAAACAATATTAAAATCATCGAAATAAAAATCACGTCCGCCATAGTTGAATGCCGACAAAAACTCGTAATTTATTGTTATTTTACTACATTGCCTTTTAGAAAAACTAGTAAACATGTTAATAATAAATAAATAAACATTTTTCATAAAGAATGTTGTTACATATGTGACGCTTTATCGATCTTGTAACATTATGTCAAATAATATCCTCCTCGCGTAGCTATAATATACTCTGTGACTATATTTTACACTAGCTAGTGCCCGCGACTTCGTCCGCGATGGCTATGGTTTTTAAACTATCCCACGGGAACCTTTTATATTTTCCGGAATAAAAAGTATCTAAGATGTTCTCCACGGATATAAGGTATCACCGTGCAAAATTTCATTGCCATTTCGGAGATTAGCCCGTACAAACAGACGAACAGACAGAAAACAAAAAAATTACTAGGACTTGGTTTTAAGCATTTTCTATTTACAGAAATTCGACCTTTACAGTTTTATTATATGTATAGATTATATTACATCATTTATATTAATTAACTATTAATACGTACTTAAATGACTTGCTCGTAAATGTATGTTAATGTGTGTGTTAGTGTTTCTGTTTGTCACCACTAAGACTTCTGAATTAGATGTGTGCTAAAATCAGTTTATTACGAATATTATATAAAGATAATCTTGATAGGATTAACAAACTTCCTTTATCATATGCTATAAACGTAGAATCATTGTCATAATTTTGTACTTAAAGAAAAGTATTCACATCACATAATTCATGTTACACGAAAAAAAACCTTAAAAATTAAAGCACAAGTAAATGGCATAATGCCTAAGTCCAAAGCCCTAAAAAATAAAAAGTTTCCTAAATTAAAACAATAATTTTTAAATCCAAGAACTCCCAAAAAAGTTTTAACATAAATAAAAACAAACAATTTCAACACTCACCGCAAGTCTTCGGTTTTCAAAAATTAAAAAATCACAAAAGAGTTTGTACTTAGTTCACACTTTTTTATGACACTGGACTATGTCGGACGATGGACGGCACAAGACTGGATGTCACTTCGTGCCGTTTGCACAATACTTCGTTTTGTACGTGAGTGACCACATTTATAGCTCCGCGGACAGTCGTAGCGAAGCGAACCCAAGCTATACTTTCCTAACATTAAAGTCAATATCCAATTCGTCGTCAAAGTACGTAAAAAAATTCAAGATGGTGTGACTATCAAAATTAAATTCATAATGAAAAAAAAACAATTATTTTATTTATTTATTTATTTAATCTTTATGTACGACGTACAAAGGCGGACTTAATGCCATGAGGCATTCTCTACTAGTCAACCGGAAAGCGGAGTGAAGAGAGCTAAAACGACGGTACAATAGAAGTTGAAAAACCAACAAAAATAGAATACTTAGAAATATACACTAATAATTACACTAAAAGATATAAATAACCATAATATTTATGAATATAGATTATAATATACCTACACACGATGTATGTTATATACAACATTAATATACATTTACTACGGAGATAAAAAATACATAAAAATAATAAATAATTATACTTAAATAAATTACTAAGACTTACACACAATAAATAATTCAATAAAAATAATTAAGATACAATATGTGCTTTTGATATGTCAGATAATAAGTGCTGGCAAAGTAGGCGTTTGAGCGGGAGCGCATTCCAAAGCTGGGTGGCTTGAAACGTGAACGAACTCAGCATGTATTTGGTCCGATAAGAGGGAGTGCGCAAAGTTAACTTTTTCTTGGAACGGAGATTCAAGCTGTTATTAGTTTTTAAATACACAAATCTCGATTTCAGGTACTCGGGGGTGGCTGGGTCGAAAAGAATTGAGAAAAGTGTAGACAGTGTCTTCGCATTTCTACGCTTAATTATCCATATATAATTATCATAAATAACAAAATATAGTGATTTTTTTTATAAAAAGCTCAGCAAATGACTCCACACTACCTGATGATAAGCGGTAGAGTCCATATGTGAAGATAGCTGCAGCATGCTGACACTGCCCTAGCCACCCTCACCTTGCCAGCCCAAAAAATGCCTTTTCACGCCTCTTTTGAAGGAACCCATTAATATTTTTGCATGGTGTTAGCCATGTGGCTAAGCACGATATTAAAGTGTAAGAACAATCAATAACAATATTAAAAAATAAATATTTTTTTTTTTTAATTGTCTAGTCCAATATGAGTTTCAGTCGTCCTCAGCCTATACGTCACACTGCTGGCCATAGGCCTTCCTCGTGGAAACATGAGGAGTATATGGGCCCTAACACCACCACGCTGGCCCAATGCGGGTCGGTATATAAGTTTCATTAAGTACTCGTAAAAGCAACTAGATTTAATGAATAAACATGGTTGAATTCCTTTTTTATATCCAAATTTCAATTCCCTTATTTTGTATAATAATAAATATCTTCAAACATTCACACCTATCAACTAGCCCTATTTTAAGCAACTAATGCTGCTGTGTTACGTACACTACATGACGGATGAATATATTTTATAGATAAATACATATAAATATCCTGAATATATATAAACATCCAAGACTGCCTGAAAATTTATCACCCAAACATTTGCCCCCACCGGAGATCGAACCCAACCTCTCGAGATGGCGACGCCTTAAGACAGGCGTACAGACTACTCGACCACGGAGGTCATCCAAACTTCTATAGTTATCGACATAAAAAAAATCCCGTGGAACTTCATCCTCATGGGGAAACACATGCGCTGGCAGGCGGGTTGGTGGGTAGAAGCGGACGCTTTAGCGACCGGGACCAACGGCATGAAATGCCATTCGATTCACGGAGGAGTTTGAGATCACAAAGTTTTGGTCACCCATCCACGGCCAGACCATCGCGAAAGTAGCTTTGTTTTCGATCGAAAGCCAAAGCGTACTAACCACTACGCCACCGAGCTTCTCAATATTCATAGCTATATCTCTGCTATATCCTACATCTGGATAGCAATCCTTACCAAATGGAGTCTCCGACATTTTTCATAGCGTGAGTTAATTAGTAAATTGCTTATATCATCAAAACATAACACCTACCGTACTGATAACGTCAATCGATTATTTCATTAGAATTTTTGAATGATAGGTCCGATAAATAGCCTTGTATATATTTTTTTTAATATATCCTATTAGTTGTACTAGTTTTAAATAGGAACTGCATATATATCAACATACACAACACGCGTATCCCCGAAAGGGTACGCACAGATGTTAAACACCCACATTTCATTGAAGTTCATGATTGATTTATGTAAGCTAGCTAGGCGGGCTTAGAAGCCATACCAACCACCCCGAGCAGAAAAACCTCTGACGCGGTGGGGAATCGAACCCCGGACCTCTCTCTCATGTAACAGATGGTGAATCTGTTACAACAGTTACAACTGTACAAAGGTTTTATTCAAACTCAGTGGTACAGGCAGTGGAATCGAAACCGCGACCTCTTGAACGTCATGCCGTCTTTCCCAACGGCTACCGCTGGCTTTTACATTAGCAAACATTTTTTAAATTTTTGGTTCGTGATTAGTATCACCGTGTCTCAATGAGAGAAAAATTTTCAGTACATTTATTCGAAGCCGTCGTATAGTGAAAGAAAGTAAGAAAGAAAATAATTTATAAGTGACACAGAATCAACCTTAGTACATATTATCTTGTTTATTTTTCAGTTTTGGTTGTACTGCTGGAGCCCTTTGGAAACAAAGGATTACCGCAACCCTGGAACTATCCACCAACTAGTAACACCCCGAGCCCAACCAAATAACCCACGGAGCTCTCCATTTAGCCGGGGCTGCAAAAAACTGCAGCACCAAATGCACGCAACATTAAAATGGCATTAAAATAAAAATAATCTATTTTTAATACATATAATAAAACTGTCCCGTGTTGGTTCGGGACACAAAAAGAGTGTACCAACTGCTTTTCTTGCCTAGCATGTCGTAAAAGGCGACTATGGGCGTATTGGGTACTGGGTCTGTGATCGTGTAGGCGATGAGCTAGCCACTTCTTACTATTCTTTCACGATTTTTCATCTGACCAAACCCAATTTTTGTATGGCTAAATGTGGTCTTAAGGAACACAGTGCTCCTTGGACTCTGCCTATCCCTTCGGGGATTACAGACGTGATTTTATGTATGTATGTATGTATAAAACTGTAGAGGTCGACATAGAAAAAAATGTTTAAAACCAAGTCAGGAGGATGTAATTTTTTTTTGTTTCTCTGTCTTTTCTTCTGTTTGTGCGGGCTAATCTCCGAAATGGCTGGACCGATTTCAATGAAATTCGCGTGGTGATACCTTACATCCCTGGTGAACATCTTATATACTTTTTATTCCGGAAAATTAAAGGGTTCCCGTGGGATAGTTAAAAAACCAGTAACCGCGGACGAAGCCGCGGTTGTCAAACATCATAATTTAAATGATGTTACATACTCGTATTTTAATTTACATTTATTCATTTAGTTTCTATAGTACTAGAATGTGGTCTAGTTGACGATGTGTGAAATGTATATAATGCTTGTCGTAAAATTCACTTAGGAACAATTTGCAATTTTGAATAAAATGATAATGTTGCACGCTCTTGTGCTTTTGATGGGATTTCACGGATTTTTTTTGCAATTTATTATTTTCAGACTTTCTACTAAATCAACGGTATAGAAATGGGTTAAACAAAAAACGTGAGTCGTGTGGTTGCGGTTCATTTAAAGAATACTACCAACCCATTTCTTCCCTTGGGTGTCGTTAAAGGCGACTAATGGACTTAGAGCTGCACAACCAATAGCTTTTAGCGGCGACGGGCTCACCTACCTGTCACGCTGAGTGCAGTCACTGCTGGTGAAGCGCGGACTATGGCAATGGACTTATTTTGCGGTGCTTTTGCCTAGTCTCTGACTAATCATCAGGGGATAATAGTCGTGATTATATGTTTGTGTATGTATATAGTATACGACCCTGAAGTATTTTCTAGAAGGGTAAGGCTATTGATGTTAATACATAGAACTTGCATCGCACCAACGACCTCTTTTAAAAGTATTCTAACTCAGCTATTTATTAAACACAGCTTTTTTTAATTTTCCATGAAAATTCGCAGGCAAGATTTTGATAAAAACAATTTACCGTGACAACCACCAACCCGCATTGGGCCAGCGTGGTGGTGTTACGGCCCATACTCCTCATGTGTTTCTCCATGATGAAGGCCTGTGACGTATATAGGCTGAGGACGATACTGCCCAGCAGTGAGACGTATATAGACAGAGGACGAATTAACCGTGTAACGAGGCGCTATATCAGTATTAGCGACTCTTTGCTGTTATTGCGCTCTTCTCTGGCCATTTTCTCTTTGTTTCTGTTTTTAAACTAACCATCTGTCTCTTTTTTCATTGTTTTTGGTCTCCAATTTTATTCCTAACAGAGTCAGCGTCTGGAGCGGCTGTTTCGACGCAAACAATTATAAGAATTAAGTGTCAATAATAAAATTATATATATTATATTAATACTCTATAACGATAAAAGCTCAAAAGTTTTAAATAACTTTACCAATTATTGTAAGTAGCACTTTTGTAAGTAGCCCTACCTATAATAATAAAATAATAAGAAAAACCTAATATCTTTAAGTTTATTTGTGAAATTTACCTCTTTATACACTGTTTTAGTGTGTCTTAAATTTTTAAATACATATTAAGTTTTTCTAGTAGGTGCATTAGTGACAATAATATACCATAAGTGACGAAGTTTTATTTTTCTGTGGCTTCTACAAAAGATGTTATCAAAAATTTACCAACCAAATTATCACGTTTCCGTAAACTTCAACATTAACTTATTACAGAGAGGAAATGTTATTCTCATTCAAAATATTTCCTATCATGACATCAAATATTCCGAAATGCAATTAAAAGTAAATTAGGCTAATCACTTGTTTTTCCGGATGTAGTCTTTATTGATAGAACGAAACGTAAATAATAGAAAAAGTAATTAAAATGATGCGGTTTTTCAAGATGTCCGATGTATGATGTCAACCTTCCGCTCGTAAGGGAAATTCAGATGGGAAATATTTGAATAATTTTACCGAACCAACTGAAAGATAGGAATTAATCATATTAGTCACACTCAAATATAGCTGGAAAAGAGTGAGTTCGATATTTGTACGCTTTGGCTTTCGATTAAAAAAAAAGCTACCTTCGCCATGGTCAGGCCATGGATGGGTGACCAAAACTTTGTGATCTCGAGCTCCTCCGTGGTTCGGAAGGCACGTGAAGCCGTTCGTCCCGGTCGCTATTGCGGCTGTTTCTACCCACCAGCCCGCATTGGGCCAGCGTGGTGGTGGTACGACCCATACTCCTGAAGGAAGGAAGGAGAGGAAGACCTGTGCCCAGCAGTGAGACGTAGGTATATAGGCTGAGGATGTACCAACTGCATCTGAACTGCAATTTTTGCAGTTAGATTGAACATTAAATACAATTCGTCTTAGAGACTACATTAAGTGTAACACCTTTATCAAAATTCATGATTTTTACATAAAACCACTTATTATGTGGATGACTGTTAGTAAAATCCCATTTAAGTTGAAATATTTTACTGTTTAATAAGATTGTTATTTTAATTACAGTGACGCATGAGATGAAATGAAAGGTTGGATTTATAAAAACCTGTGGAGTTTACAACAACTGTCAATTATACAGAATGTTTTTTTAACATTCAGTCTAACATGTTATGCTACATACTTTGTACGCACCTTTGTAGACATTATTGCCTTCATTTGTCATAATAACAATGTTATAAGCATTGTTGTGTTCCGGCAGCCAGAGGCAAGATAGCCAGTTCCTCAGTTATTGAGGATTACAGGTGAATCTCATCCACCTTCGGCCTTATCGTCCATCAGGTGAGATGAATGCCAAGAGCTTACCTGTCATACATACATACAATCGCGCCTGTAATCCCCGAAGGGGTGGACAGAGTCCAAGGATCACTGTGTCTCTTAAGACCACATTTAGCCATACAAAAAATAGGATTGGTCAGATGAAAAAATCGTGAAAGAGTAGTAACAAGTGGCTAGCTCATCGCCTAAACAAACACAGACTCAGTACCCAATACGCCCTAAGTCGCCTTTTGCGACATGCTACGCAACAAAAGCAGTTGGTACATTCTTTTACCTGTCATGTAAAGGAAGAAAAAGTAATTGAGAAGCTCCATGGCGCTGTGGTTCGCACGTTTGTTTTCCATATTGAAGACTGAACCCAAACCCATACACTATCGCCATGATCAGTCCTTGGATAGATCTCTGGTTCCTCCGTGCCCCCTTCCGGTAGCTATTACAACCGTTTCTACCCACCAACCCGCATTGGGCCAACGCGGTGGAATTACGACCAATTTTACCTCATGCTGTAACGAGGTGCTATACCAGTATTAGCGATTCTTTGCTATTATTGCGCTCTTTTCTGGACATTTTCTCTTTGTTTTCTTTATTTTAATTTACTGTCTGTCTTTCTCAATGTCTTGTCCTTATAGTTATTGTATATTAATAAATTGAAACCGATTTATTACATTGGAAAAAAGTCTAGCTGTGAAATTGAATAGGTACATAATTTTTATTTAATTTGTATAGTTGTATAGTATGTCTTCATAGGCACTTTTGTAAATAGCCCTACTTTTAAAATTATCTGATAGTTTTTGTTGCAGAGTGCCTTAGTTTTTGATTAATAAATATTAGAGATGCGCCGAACATGCGTTTTGTATTCGGTATTCGGCATCATTTCCACTATTTGTATTCGGCCGAATTATTCGGTTTTTGTGCCGAATATATTCGGTTGTATTTTCTTAGCTAGATAACCAGGTATAGAACATAAAGACATAACTTCTTCTGTAAGATTTATGTTACTCATGTCAACACAATGATTTCAAAGGCTATTGGTAGTTTAGTATAGTCAAGTTTTATTTTAACATCGCCTGTAGTGACACGAAACGTACATGTTGTCTATGTTCCATGGCTAAGCAAAGAAATTATAAACCGAATAATTCAGCCGAATATCCGGTTCCGTAAAGGTTAAACCGAATAATATTCGGTATTCGGTTATTCGGCGAAACCACTATTCAGCGCATCTCTAATAAATATCTAATTATAAGTGACGACCCAGCGCCTTTCATTTACCACGTCACAATGTGTTTCTCCTTGAGGAAAGCTTGTGCCGTGTGGAACGTACGAGTATAGCTGAAGAAACAGTGCCTTGTGACGGCAATAGGCTTGCCCTTGCCCTTACGTGGGACTAACGACATTACTGGCAAAGGGTGGGTGTAATGCACCTCATCATCATCAACAACCTCTGCTCGTCCGCTGCTGGACATAGGTTGTGACAGGGTGAAGCCGGAAATAATTGAAATGCAGTTGGGTCGTCACTTGATATCGTATATTTATAAGGTAGATTTAAGGCACAAAATAGAGCCTTAGAGAAAACGTATAGTCTTTGTTATAAATTAAGAACTGAAAATTTGGTTTATTATAACTTTATCTCAGCTTATAAAAATTGATTCACTATATAAATAATTTACAATTATTGTTAGAAGGGAGTCAACCGCTCTACGTACTGACTCTCGTAAGAATGAGCTTCGAGAACAAAACAAATAAAAAGAGACAGACAGCAAATTTAAAATCGGAAACCAAGAGAAAAATGGCCAGAGAAGAGCGCAATGACAGCAACGAGGCGCTAATATAGCTATGGCGCCTCGTTACAAGGTCTTCACTAATGCACGCCACCGCTCTCGATCTTCGGCCGTTCTCATCCAGCCCACTCCAGTCAACCTAGGAATATCGTCATCCCATCTTGTCACGGGGCGTCCCACACTGCGTTACAGAGACGAGACCGCGTCACTCAAGAACTTTACGACTCCAACGGTCGTCAGTTCTACGGCTAATGTGACCAGCCCATCTCAACCTGCTTTTTGTAATGCACCTCTGTCTAACTATATAGGTGTGAACCGTCATGGTATGTTCTGATGTATAGTGTATAGAGACCTTTATATACAGTCAAATCAAATCAAATATTTATTGCATTGCATGTGGTCAATACAAGTTCTTAGTTTAATAGTGTTAGGGCAAAGCAATATTACTTTAAAAAAATAAAATTATATCTGGAAATTAATATGCGAATTAAAACAATATCGGAAATCGAAACAAAGTAATTGAAATAATCACAGAACAATAAAAAAGGTTAGAATGATAACGCATCCACATTAGTACTAGGACCGTGCGAGCCAGTTCTCACACATACAAGAATTAATAGTTATTCAACACACAAGGAGCGCAATGTATTCATTGGCTAAAAAAATTCAAGCAAAAGTAGCGAACTGCACCTAAATAATAAGGGTTATTTTACTGCAATACACAGGTATGTGTTACCAGCTGTTGTACGGTACCATTTATGTTGGCACAATGCATTTTGTTACTTCGAAATTTTACAGTTCAAGCACGGACTGGTAAGATCATTTATATACAATCATTTGAAATACGTTTTTAAATATTATAATCTATAATACGTATAATGAGACACGTTAAAAATCTTTTTCGAATTATTGTGGAAAAACATGTACACTATCATGACAGCACTGGACTAGTGTAGTGCACAATTTGATGTCGATAATCAAGTATTATTCAAGTATTAAGTAAAAAAATTATGTATTTTATTTATTTATCCAACTTCGTAATTAAGGAGAATATTAGTATACAGGTTGGTTTTCTTTTAACTCCACAAAGGAAACACACTTTTATTTTCAAATAGAAACAAAACTGTTTTCACACTTTTTTCAAAAAAGCTTACCCAAACAGGGAATCAAACCACCACAAATAATTCTATTTCGTGGTGGTTTTGGTCGCTACACAAGCAGCATTTAGTTGCTTAAAATGGGACTAGTTGATAGGTGTGAATGTCTGAGGATATTTATTTTATTTCACTAATTGATTTAGTTATGGCTAAAAATACTATTTTTCTATGAAACATTAGGTCTTACGCATGTAAGACATAATGAAACCTTACATTTATTTATTTTTTCCGGGCATATTTGGAAATTCTGTAGCAACCGGTGGAATGCAGAAGTAGAGATGGATATCTTGTATGAAATACGAGTGTTTCACATTGTATTGGTTAATAGAATAAAAAAATAACTTAAAATTTTTAGCTGGTTCTATTCCCGGTTTGGGTAAATTTTATTTGAGAAAAATGAGAATGCAGTTGCTTCTTTTTAAAATAAAAGTTCTTTTTCTTTGTGGAAATTAAAATATTTTATTTATTTAAGGTACCTCCCCTCTAGGGCTCCTAACGCAAATTCCAACCAATTTCAATACTATACAAATTTAATGAAGATAAATATTTTGTAGTCTGTGATTTAGTTTTCTACTGAATAAATACTATAAAGACAAGAGGTAACAGTTTCAGGTGGATGTTTCTAGGAATAGGTCACTGACTATAACGAAAGATACACTATCGCTATAGTTGGCTTGGCAATGAGAACAACAATAAAGAAAAACTGCCTTGCCAGTTTTCCACCAGTGAATAATAAATAAATTAATTGGTAATGTTATGAGCTGGGGTTGTTCTCAGTAAAGAAACAGCGGTTACTAACATACGCTTTTTAATTAATTAACATTAATACTGGTTAATCACATTTTTCTCGTCACCCATCCCTCAATGTCTTAAGTCGAAAATCTTCGACCAGTGCGTCCTCCCGGTCATGACCTACGGTGCTAAGACGTGGACACTCACTGCTCGACTAGTCCACCAGTTTAAAGTCGCCCAGCGAACTATGGAAAGGGCTATGCTCGGAGGGCACTGTCTTTATTGCCTATTATAATTTTGAGTTTTCGCTTTCTTTGTGAACTGGCATTTGAACAGGAAGGCGAACTTGATTTTCCTGCAAACAAAAGTAAATGATTTCATAATTCTCGCTTATGAGATATTTGACATCATGAAATAAATTTCTTTTTAGATAAAAAAAATATAGAAAATAATCAACAAATTAAAGTCCCTACTAATTTTATTCAATCGTCACTCAATCACATGCGCAATATTTCTATACCCTGTATAATCGAAACGACTGATTTGGCGCAGAGTAAGGATCAGAGAAGGCAGTTCCTTCTGTGGCAGACATCACGGGTTCGATTCCCGAACAAGACAAATGTATAATTTTATAATAATATTTTGTTTTCACTGTAGACAGATAAAATATTCACAACATTACCTGTATGCAAATATCTATGTGAGGTACTGCAGAAGATTTCAAATGCCTTTTTTTTAAACTTGTAGGAAGTCATCTTCCGTAAAATGCTACGAGAAAATGCTACAGCTTTTAGTAGGAAACCATTGATCTTTCCTGCCAGTTGTGGATATCCATTTTTCTTTTATATCCGGATTTGTAGGAAAACTGAAATATGTAAATCTTTATAAACAGGATATTTATGTCTTATTTAAAAATTAAATAGATATTTAAAACTTAGATTTGATATTATGTCCATGTAAATTACCACATCATAATGTTTGAGCACAAGGAACAAAAAAACTCTATCGATAAAACTATCGATAACATGCAAGCCCTATGATTGCACAGAATTTGGTACGAATTATTTTCGTGATTGATTATGCCTCCATATTTAGTTATTTCCAAATATTATTACTTACCGATGAAATGAAATTCCTCCTTTGTCCAGATTCACCTTTTCACTTCGCAAACGGCACGAAATAATAGCACAACTCGGCATCTTTTTGGGTTTTGTACTGCACCGAATATACGTCTGACAGCTACGCCATTGTGCAATACACTGCGAGCAATTTGACGTTCATATGCCCGTTTGCTCATATGAGCGGCTCGTCAACCACGCCCACTTTATCATTCTAACCTTTTTTATTGTTCTGTGGAAATAATAATTATTAATTGCAGTTAACAAATGGGAACCTTACAATCATAAAAAAATATTGAAGCAATGTCAAAAAATAATAATAAACTAATAATAAGTTGTTCAACAACTAATGGACATGTCTATATTATTCGCTCAACTTACAACAGCATTTTTCAATTAAATATAAATTTAAACATTTTACAAAATTGTTATAATCGTTAATATATCTAATAGACTTGGGTAGTGCATTATACAATGCCATCGTCAAATAGTGACAATCAGGTTGTACAAAAAGTCATCGGTACAAATAAAGTTACCACATTGTTAACACAATAAGTTAACTATTTTGTGTTATCAACAATATAGAAACTTTATTTGTACCCATATTAATAAATTTTTGGTAGCCGGTACAGCGTCAATTAGTTAGTGAAACTCAAATGTACAAATTAATAGACGCCATCAAAAAGTTAACATTGGTACAAATAAAGTTTCCTTGATGTTGGCAACGATATGGAAACTCTATTTGTACCGATATTGACATTTTGGTTGAGTTTATTTATTTGAACACCCTGAGTGTCACTAACAATTTGACGTTGACTGTACCAAAAATTTAAGTATATTATTCACGTGTTACCAATGTGGACATAACAACAGACGTCATTAAACAAACTACACTTTATTTATATTGACTTTAAATCTTATGAGGCCTTGACTTTGTATGAAGTTTTAAAATACGTATTATTTCCTTTGTGCCGCTTATAAATACTGACTGATTATTATTTTAACCTCTCCATGGTCAACACACGTGACACGATAGAAACTTATTGATCGCGAAAGCCGGCGTTCGCTTAACATTCAACGAGTTAACATAGCTTACATGCATGCTAATATGAATATTTTCAGGTTTAGTGTCATTTTCTTAGTTCATGAAGCAACAAGAAAAGAATGTACCAACTGCGTTTCTTGTCTAGCATGTCGTAAAAGGCGACTAAGGGCGTATTGGGTACTGGGTCTGTGATTGTATAGGCGATGAGCTAGCCACTTGTTACTACTCTTTCACGATTTGTTCATCTGACCAATCCCATTTTTGTATGGCTAAATGTGGTCTTAAGGAACACAGCGCTCCTTGGACCTCGCTTACCCTTTCGGGGATTACAGGCGTGATTGTATGTATGAAGCAACAGAGCCGGGACCATCGGCTTAACGTGCTCTCCGAAGCACGGAGAAACTCGACATCACAAAGTTTTAGTTACCCATCCCAGGACTGACCATAGAGAGGTAAGATAGCCAGTTCCTCAGTTGTTGAGGATTACAGACGAAGCTCGCTTACACCTTGGGTCTTATCGTCACTTACCATCAGGTGAGATGAAGGTGACACCTTCCCTTCTACATATGACAATATGTAAAAAAAACTGGCACTACCAGCGCTTCCATCGGTAACTATACAGAATGATCAATCCAAACATAGTACGTCTCAATCCAAGTTGCCAAAAAGGTAAACAAAAAAGCCGACTTACCGAATTTGTTATTCAATAATCACACTTTTTACATGGACATTGGCACGTAAATATAATTAACGGTAACAATTGTTGTCCGTTTCAATTGAGTCATCACAAAACATTTTAGAGATGAAACATTACCTTTTATTTTGTTTACCTTTTTGGCAACTTGGATTGAGACGTCTGTGAGTATTAATTTATCCAAAATCGCTGTCATGGTTCCTAAGGACAGATTTCGCTATCACTCATAGTTTCGGATTTCTCCCCATTGATCACCAGAATAGAATTGAAGTAAATGTTAGGAGCAAAATTTTTGCGATTGTCGTATAGGTAAAATACTATCAAAACTCAGATAGTGGCGGTGTTAGTAGAATAATATAAATGCCTCAAGAGCAATAAGAACATTAAACATTATTTAGTCCTTAACATTCCAATAAACCTA
Organism: Parapoynx stratiotata; assembly: GCA_910589355.1. Taxonomy (NCBI): domain Eukaryota; kingdom Metazoa; phylum Arthropoda; class Insecta; order Lepidoptera; family Crambidae; genus Parapoynx; species Parapoynx stratiotata. Next base: position 14,114,487 of record OU342476.1, read on the forward strand.
AACAAATTAATATTAACATACTTGTGTTGTGTATCGAGTTAAATTAATAGATTTTGTAATAAATTTTTAATTGAAATCGACATTAGCTTTGTAATATATGACGTAAAGAATTATCGAAGCTTTTGTTCGTGATTTCGGAGGTTACATGGATGCGTAAATCAATTAATTGTCGTTTAGTCATTGACGCATAATTGTAATATAAAATGATTTATCCGATGTAGTCATTATTTATACGTTTGTGAACGTCAGAGACTATAAAGTTGTTCATTTTTTAGTACAGTCAAGGCACTACCAAAAGTCAATAATATTGGCACAAATAAAGTTTCCATATTGTTGTTGTGAACAATATGGAAACTTTTTTCGTACCTATATTATTGACTTTTTGGTAGTGACTTTATTTGAACACCCTGAATGTCACAATTTATCGCTAACTGTTTACTTTCTAGCGAAATTACTTATTCATAGTACATTGACTTTCCGCTCTGATGTATAACAACAACAAATCACAGATTAAATTCATTTGAATCTAATTATCAGTTAATATTCAACACTATTGTTAACTAAATAACACGAGGATGAGGACTTTTTGTTAATAATTAATAAAAGCACAGATTACAAATCATTTTTTATTAAAACAACAATTAATATTTTTACAGTTACTACAACATACTCGACACAATAATAATAATAATTTATTTTTAATAATAATAAACAAACATACATTTGAAGATATGGATGAGAAAATACTTTATTATACAGGTTGTATGTTAATGTATATATGAAAAAAACACCTGTGAACAATATCCACAGGACTAAAATTTTAAATCTAAACCATCTTTTTGATGGACGATATATTTTCCACATATATTCGTTGTTAAGGTTTAATTTTATTAATTTTTGATTTAAGACCTGCATTATCCTTATCGTGCATACTAATGTTTCTTGCAAATAAAGATATTTTTATTATTATTAACTTGCTATAGTATGAGATACGCGTCAATTTATTAACTGTGGTATATACAGAGTGTTCTGTATAAGTTATTTCAATATTTCATAATGTAATTTTTTATCAAATTGAAAATGGTTTCAAGAATTTGAAATATGATAATTAAGTTGTTTATAACAACATACCATGGTTAACCGAAATATAAACCGACAAAAAGGCTCTAGTAAAAACCCGATCCCCAAACATGTATGAGGACTATAATGAGAGTGAATGATGCGAAAGATAAAGGCAAGGATCGTAACAAGTGGTAAGAATCTCTGCCTGTATTACGTGTATTACATACAGCGAAGATTGTTTCGATGAGCCAATGGTATACGTTTTTTATTTACTAAACATACTTCATATTGCAGTAGGAACATCCTATATAAGTTACAGATTCAGAAAAAGGTACTATGAAGAATACTGCTATAGCCCAAACAGGAAAATAAAAAACGGCGCCATTTTACGGAAAATTGCTTGAACAATTTCAGTAAATTTATCCGACAATTTCATTTTATTGCATTTGCTTTTCGTTGTTTTTCTGCATTAGAATGCTTAAGGTTGTTATATAATAATACATTAGGAAGACAAAATCGAAAAAGACAAAATTTATTTCAGTATTCTTAGTGTTGCAATAGCAAGAATCCTGGCGCCCTCAGAGCAGGATTTTTATTTCCTTGGTCAAGCTTTACAATTTATGATTATAACTTGAGATGCGGGTAACTCCAAGGTTTTTAAATTATACAACCCTGTATAAAATAATATTATGTACGGTCGCGGTCAGAAAATGTTTACCAATTTTGAAATTAGTTCTATATCACACTTTTTCCACTTAAGTCTAAAATGCCATATCAAGTAACATATTACCTTTCAAAAGTTATTATGCAAAATGACGCATCGAGAATAACAAAAAGAATTATATATTATTACTTTTTGAAATTGACACTCATAAGCAGCCTCATAACGCGCTGGTCTGATTTCGTCTTCGAACAACAACCAGTTGACAAATCAAAGTTTGAGATGCTATCTGATTTTCTAATGGGAGAAGCTCTCAAAGCTGCTTCATCCGGTGTCTCTCACATTCACTGTTTCTTTATTTGTTGAAATGACATTTATCAAGAATGGTTGTTTGAACGTCAAAAAATAATCTATGGTCAATCAAATCATTATCAAATAGACATTTGAGAACTTGTGACCTAATTGTGTGCATGCAATTATGATTCTTAGGCCCGATTACTCAATCCTCAGATAAAATTATCCGCTATTTAAAATTATCACTGTCACCTTCATAAGTTATAAAAAGAAAAGGACAGGGCTAACATTTGACTGACAGATAGTTTTATCTGGGGATTGAGAAATCGGGCCTTAAGGTGGTAAACATTTCTGACCGCGACCGTATATATTCGAGACTTTTAACATCGGTTCTAAAACCGTGCACATAGTATGGAGTTTTGATGATTAAAAAAGAAAGTCGCAGACCTGTTTTCTCTATATATTTACTGTATGGGGTTATTTTTAATGAATGAAATTAATTAACACTATACTCCCTGTACAAGAGGGAGTCTCCCAAAAAGGGGGTTTCGGAGGCTACAGTTCTGTGAAATGGTTATTTTAAATGTCGGAGCTTTGCTGTCCTTATAACTTACAACTTACAATCCCGTGTTGGTCCGGGACAATACATTTATGGAGAATAAACGAATGCGTTAGTCGTATACATCAAAACTCATACTAGGACCGAATAATAAGCAATTCTCAACCCAACGTCCAAATAAAAATAGATCATAAATTAATGATAATAAGGTATATTTTGTAACACAATCACAAAACGGTTGGTACAACGTACCACACAGCACCAAATGTTCATAACATAGTGTTGTCTCTGTCTGACACATTTGAGAACTGCTTTCAAGAAAGTCCTACACCAGAGAGGTTCGTAGCTAAGCGGTGAGAAATAGACCAATCGGATTGCTCCGTTTCACGTGACACACAAAATGGCGCAATCTTATTGGTCTATTTTGCTAGCTCCGTGGTTCGCACGCTTTTAGCTCTCGATACCGAAGAAAATATAGTTTCGGTGACCATAGCTTTGTGATCTCAGTTCCTCTGTGCTTCGGAAGGCACGTTAGGCCGTTTCTACCCACCAACTAGGGCATACAACACATACATACAATCACGCCTGTAATCTCTGAAGCGGTCGGCAGTGTCCAAGGAGCACTGTGTTCTTTAAGACCACTTTTAGCCATACAAAAATTGGTTTTGGTCAGATGAAAAATCGTGAAATATTGGGTCCTTTCCTATGAAATTGGTGTTTTTATTCTGTCTTAGCAATTTGTCCGTAACTATTAAGTTTCAGAACATTCTTATAAAATAATTGCCTCTTCAAAAATAGACCATATATTTGAGCTCGTATTATTTAATTTGATAATTTTTTGAAAGTTTAATTGTGTTAAAATTAAACACAAAGACAATTATTTTTAACTGCCTCCCGAATACATCATTGATTTGCATTAACATAAAAACGATGAATAATTTTTATCAATCGTGTTCACACACATATTGCTAAAGCTTGTCTAATGATACATGCCAAATATTATTATCTCTGGATTTGTCGTTGTGAAGAAAACTGATAAAATGTTAGTATGTAAAATGCAGATCCCCAAAATCTCCATACAAAACACCAATTTCATAGGTAAGGACCTAATAGTAACAAGTGGCTAGCTCATCGCCTACACAATCACAGACCCAGTACCCAATACGCTCTTAGTCGCCTTTTACGACATGCAGCAACCCGCACTGGGCCCGCGTGGTGATGTTTCGGCCCATATTCCTAGGAAGGCCTGGGCCCAGCAGTGGGACATACATACTGATAAAGACGATGAATGACCGCTTAGCTACCTTACAAAGTTCTGGTGTCAAAGGTCTAAGGTCGGTCCCATTATAAAAATATTTATATAATACTATATAAAGTTTGAATTCAGTCAATTTAAAATCTGTTTACATACATATAAAGTACAAATTTCATAGTCCAAAAAATTATACATAGCATATAAGCTGAAAATTACTTTGCATCCGTTTAAATAAAGCTTAAAACACTTTGGTATATATTTTTGTCAATATTTTGTTCTGTACATAAAGGATTATTTTTCATTTTCTTAGATCGCGTTGAGTTGATTCAGTCCGCTAATGTCAATTGTTCTGCTTCGAGATAGTTTTTTAATCCGTATTAAAGTTTGACAAATGGGTCAAAATGTTTAAATATAGACCAACGGTATATAAGCGAATGAAGTCAAAGTTTCAGTTTTTATAAGTTAAACTAGCTGTTGCCCGCGACTTCGTCCGCGGTTATTGTTTTTTTCCAGGGTTCCCATAAGGGGTTTCCCACGGGAACCCTTTATTTTTCGGAATTAAAAGAATCTAAGATGTTGACCAGGTATATAAGGTATCATCACGAAAAATTTATTTGAAATCAGTCCAGCCACATCAGAGATTAGCCCGTACAAGCAGACAGAGATACAAAAAAAAATATTTTTTGGTATTTTCCTCCTTTTACATCTCCGTGACTTGGGTTTTAAGATTTTTTTTCTAAGTACAGACATTCGACCTCTACAGTCTTAATTGGTGTTTTTTTTTCTCTCTTAGTATTTTGTCTGTAACTATTAAGATTCAGAGTATTCCTAAAAATAATTACCTCGTCTAAAAATAGACTATATTTTTAAATTTTTTTGATTTGTTTTGATAATTTGTTGTAAGTTTAATTGTGTTAAAATTGGACACGGAGACAACTCTTTTTAAGTGCCTCCCGAATACATCATTTTATTTGCATTCAATAAAAAACGATAAATATTTTTTATGAAGTGTGATATTACACATATTACTAAAGCTTGTCTAATGATAGATGCCAAATATTATTATCTCTGGATTTGTCGTTGTGAAGAAAACTGATAAAATGTTAGTATGGAAAATGCAGAATTCCCCAAAATCTCCTTACAAAACACCAATTTCATAGGTAAGGAACTAATATATGTATAGATTATCATTGAAAATTCACACTACACGGTGATGCTTTAAGTAAAATGGCGGCTGGCACGGCCTATGCATATTGCTTCGTAAATGTTATTATTTTCCTCGCGAAAACCATTGGTCAAGTTGACATCGCACATTTCGGTGTTTATTTGGTCAAACTTAACGAATAAAAAACTAACCCAAACATTTTCTTTATCCTACAAAATGTGTACAAAGTAGCCATTTTAAACAATTTTAACGATTAAAAGTAAAATATATGTGACTGTTCAAAAATGTATGACTATTAAAAAAAAAGTTTGATAATATTATAGTTACCAAAAATAACTCAAATGATTGACAACAATTTTAATAGAAAAACAAGGCGGACTTAACATAACATTAATAAATATAACATAAAACTGCCAGCCAATGGGACCAATCTTTCTTTCGTGTGTCAACATTTCAAATCATAATTCATTGACGCATTTGCGACAAAAACTAAATAGTGTTCTGCGTTAAATATTGTGACAAATGCATTAACTTAGGTAACAAATTAGGCAGATATGCTTCAGGGACACAGGCAAATTAAAATAAACGTTTATTATATCGGCACAGATGATTCAATTTGATGTGTCAAGGCACTAATATTTCACAATGTAACAAAATGAGTCACAAATGCGTCAAAATATGTCAAAAATGCGTCCAATTGAGACATAAATGGTCAAATTGTACGTAAATGAATTTGTACGTAAATGAATTTGTACGCAAAAGCGTTCTATTGTACGCAATTTTATACATTTAAATTGAGGCATAAATGCGTCAGATGGACGCAATGAATTAAGCCATAGGTGCTTCAGATTAACACAAATAATTGAAGCACAAATGCGACAGTAACGGCACAAATGCGTCAAAATGTCGCAAATATATCACAACGTGTCTCAAATGTGTCAAATTGTGGCACTTATACGTCGAATTGAGACACAAATGCGTCCAATTGAGGCACAAATGAGGTACAAATGCGACAAAACAGGTCACGAATGCGACAATATCTGTCGGAAATGCATAGCAATGTGTCTCAAATGCGTCAAAATGTCGCAAACGCATCACAACATCAACATATCTCTCTTAAATACGTCAAAATATGTCTCAAATACGTCCCAACATGTCACACATGCCTCCAGTCTCACCCTATCACAGTTACTACATGACAGAGCATTGCCCCGCGTCCTGGCCCGCGGCGGGGGCGAAGGCGGGGGCGAAGCCCTGCGGCGGGGCGGAGATGTCGCCCACTAGCTCTGTGGGGGGCTGGCCCAGGTCTTGCATCTGCGGAATTACAATATATATGTAACTCAAAGGTGAATGACTGACATAGTGATCTATCAACGCACAGCCCAAACCACTGGACGGATCGGGCTGAACTTTGGCGTGCAGGTAGATGTTATGACGTAGGCATCCGCTAAGAAAGGATTTTGATTATTTCTACCCCCAAAGGCATTAAATAGGAGATAAACGTTTGTATGAAACTTTGTCAATTTTAAACCGATCGGCTTGGATAGAAAATTAAAGGGTTCCCGTGAAATGAAATGAAATGAAATAAAATCATTTATTCTGCAATTAGATTTACATGAAATACTTTTGCACGTCAATTTTTTTTTCCTACTAGCACTTCGACGTGAATGGCCTGTTGAGAAGAAGTGCCGCAAGAAACTCAACAGTTAGCCTTTTTTAAACAGCCATAAAAACAAAAGGAATTTGGAACATTTTAAATATTGTAAAATAAGCCACGAATTTTTATCTTTAAAATAATCTTCTATCTTATAATACCCCTTTTTCATTAAACAGCTTTTAACAGTTGACTTAAAGTGCAGGGGCAAGTCAATAAAACTTTGTGGCAGCCTATTATACATTCTTATGCTGATTCCTATAAAACATTTAACAGTCTTGTGAAGTCTGAGGCTTGGAATGGTTGAGGCTATGGCAGTCAGAATTTTTAAGGAAAGTATCATAGTGTTTACGTACATACATAATACAATCAAAGATGTATTGAGACGCCACAGTTAATATATCAATTTCCTTAAATAATTCCTTGAGCGAGTCACGTGGTATAAGGTTGTATATGGCACGAATGGCTCTCTTTTAAAGTACAAAGATAGTGGGATAGTTAAAAACCATAGGAATCGTGGACGAAGTCGTGGGCAACAGCTAGTGTATCTATAATCTTAAAGGCAGCGTTAGCCGAGTTGGGACGGACGGGGCACTACTCGAGGCCGAGAATCTAATCAGTTTGAATAAAACTTATGTACAGTTTAATGTGAATATCGCTCGCCTCAGATTGTGCCCGGTGCATGGCAACAGGCTCGCCACCTATTACGGGGATATAACATATCTGGCGAAATGTGGGTGTTACCTCTGCCTACCCCTTCGGGGAAAGAGGCGTAATGATATGTTATGTTATTTGATCTCTGCCTAAACCTATTTAGGATGTTTTTCCGCTACGCCAAAAAGATTCAGCGTGGGAGAAATAGAGAAAAAGAGAAAGCGAATGAATGACAGATGTTATGTTTTCTCGAGTAGTAAGAGGCCATAGCGTCCCCGTTTACGAGACGAACTAATTTGACATTTACCAACATAATGACTTAAATTTTTTGGTAGTGTAATTTATGTGTACCTATTTAGTACATTCTAATTCTAAACCTAAATCATCCTAATCTAAGCCGTCAGAAAAGGCGCCATTGTATAAACATGCATGAAAAAGATATAAAAGTCAAACGAAATGAAAATCAATCAAGAAAGATTCAATTTCTAACAACAGTACAATAGGCTAATATTGGGTCCTTACCTATGAAATTGGTGTTTTTATTCTGTCTTAGCAATTTGTCCGTAACTATTAAGTTTCAGAACATTCTTATAAAAAAAATTACTTCCTCTAAAAGTAGACCATATTTTTAAGCTCTTTTGATTGATTTTGATAATTTGTTGTAAGTTTAATTGTGTTAAAATTGGACACGGAGACAACTCTTTTTAAGTGCCTCCCGAATACATCATTTGATTTGCATTCACTTAAAAACTATAAATAATTTTAATGAAGAGTTATATCACACATATTGCTAAATCTTGTCTAATGATACATGCCAAATATTATTATCTTTGGATTTGTCGTTGTGAAGAAAACTGAAAAAATTTTAGTATGGAAAATGCAGAGTGCCCCTAAATCTCCATACAAAACACCAATTTCATAGGTAAGGACCTAATATGAAAATATAGATCAAACAGTTGTTAGCTTAAAAGTATATATTTTTTTAAACCAATTCATCCAACACTGTTGGCAACAGACCTTCTTTTATACTTATTTTTAATCTTTTTGATACTATTTTACCTTTTGACACTATTTTGTATTTTGATAGCTTTGTCTTGTATTTTGTTTTATATTGTCAGTTAGTGTGTGTCATGTGAGATTGTGAAGTACGAGAATAAACGTTGTGAGTAATAATTGTTGTGATTTAATGAGAAAGAAACTTAAATTCAGTTCACTCCTCAACAAACACATTATCTTTTTTTTTTTTTTTTTTATAAATGGGCAGTTTTTGTTAGAAGCTATCAATAGTTGGGCGCTATCGGCTTACGCCCAGACTATTTTAGCGTGATTACACATTACCTTAAAATATTTACGATTCTCTTAATAAATCATTAATCAAGTAGCTTAATTTTCATGCTTGACCACGTGATTTTAACCGCACGGTGATCACCTGCTTGTAGTCAGTGTTGGCCGGAGACAGCCAGTGCTGCCGACTTATCTCGTTAGTTTTACACACAATCACTGATTCCTTATCGTTGGTTATGATTTTATTTGTGTTTTCTAGCGAGTTTGTGACTTGCTGTAAGCGCGTTTTGTCACAGTTAAACAATAACCTCAAGTAGTATGGCTGTATGGATTTTATTCCCTTTGCCTTGCCAATTGGTAGAATTTTACATTGAAATAAATTACAAGCATGTGACGCCATGATCACGTGACGAAGCGTTTTGGCGGCTTTTTTGTTCATTTAAACTTTAATGTTCATTTTCATAGAAAATAGAGATTTAAAGAGAAATAATCCTATTACGTAAGTATATTGCTATAAAAACCAATTTGAGATTATTTTCTAAAACTTGTCAAATAGCCTATTGAGGCTATCGGCCCTATCACTTGGACCCGTCATTTTGGGCCTACAGTGTTTATAATATTGGGTACACTTTAAGCTCGAAGGATTATTAGTACACTTTAACTTTCGATATCGAAAACAAAGCTACCTTCGCCATGGTCAAGCCTTGGATGGGTGACAAAACCATTGTGATCCAGAACTCCTCCTTGCTTCGGGAGGCACGTTAAGCCGATGGTCCCGGTCACAATTGTAACCGTTTCTACCCACCAAGTGGTGTTACGGCCTATACTCCTCACGCGTTTCTCTATGAGGAGGGCCTGTGCCCAGCAGTGGGACGTATGTCAAGACATACACTCTAAGTTGACCGCCTCTTTGGTCTAGTGGTTGACACCACCGGGTGTAGATCGGGAGGTCCGGGGTTCGATTCCCCACGGGGGCAGGGATTTTTCTGCTCGGTTTGGTTAGTGGTAGGGCTTCTAAGCCCGCCTGGCTAGCTACCACCGTCTTACCTAAATTTGTCGCCATAATAACAATGTTATAAGCATTGTTGTGTTCCGGCAATCGGAGGTAAGATAGTCAGTTCCTTAGTTGTTGAGGATTACAGGTGAAGCTCGCTTCCACCTTCGGCCTTATCGTCACTTACCATCAGGTGAGGTGAAGGCCAAGGGCTTACCTGTCATATTAAAAAAAAGCACTGATGATTAGTTCTTATTACCTTCTGCATAAGGTCCAGAACTACCCCAAAACGTTTCCTCTTCACCTCTTCGGGGTCCGATTCTTGTTCAGGTTCTAATTCATTACATACTTTTTGCATCAAGTCTAGCTGATGTTCAAATCTGAAAAAAAAGGGTTCCTTACTATTAGGTATACAAACATATAGTCCCGTGTTGGTCCGGGACACAAAAAGAATGTACCAACTGCTTTTCTTGCCTAGCATGTCGTAAGGCGACTAAGGGCGTATTGGGTACTGGGTCTGTGATTGTGTAGGCGATGAGCTAGCCACTTGTTACTACTCTTTCACTATTTTTCATCTGACCAAACCCAATTTTTGTATGGCTAAATGTGGTCTTAAGGAACACAGTGCTCCTTGGACTCTGCCTACCCCTTCGGGGAACAGGCGTGATTGTATGTAAGTATATATAGTCACGACTATAATCCCTAAGGGTAAGTCAAAGACTAGGCAAAAGGCATGAATATTGTGGTAAACTGCAGATTACTCAAATTAGATATCTATCTTTTATTTAATTTTCAATGACGTAGTATGAAACATTTTAAATATTGCTAATGTAAAGGGAGGGCAGAAACTTGCCCAGTTTCTTGCCCGTTCTTCTCAGAACAAGTCCTCCTGGTAGTTTTTCTCTGCCACGAAATATTGTAAAATATTTATGACATTCATAAGACGCTAGGCGCATGTCCGTATGAACTGAGGAGCCACCTTTGTATCCTAATGAAATTAATGTAATATTTAGTAGTACATTAATAAATAATGTAGGTTCAATCCTCCATTTTGTAGTATAATATAATACTTAAAAAGTTATATCCAAGTAAAAGTGGCATCTTAACTGAATAACTGCTTTTGATTTTTTAATGATTTTGATTAATACACATTTTGTCATTCGCGGACTATGGCAGTGGTCTGCTTCTGCAGTGCTTTTGCCTAGTCTCTGACTAACTCTTAGGGGATGATAGTCGTGATTATATGTATGTATGTGTTATCATTCAAATCAGATTCAATTCAGTATATACATTGGTATTACTAAATAAAAACTCAAGAATCACTCACCTTTCATATTCGCTCTGTGCAATCTTCCCCTTATTGTCCGCGAGCCAGCTCGGGTACTTATCTACTAGGTCCTTTAGGGAGGGGTATAGGACCTCCTTAGAAAGGAGGGACTGCATCATCCCTTGCATGAATGGGACGAACATGTTGCCGTCCTGAAATAAATATATAAATAAATAAATAATAAATAAATATCATCAGACTTTCACACCTATCAACTAGTCGCATTTTAAGCAACTAAATGCTGCTTGTGTGACGGATACTAGACGACGGACAAATATATTTAATAGATAAATACATATATTTATTGGTAATATACATAATATTATACATATATAATGAACATCCAAGACTGGAGAACATATCTAAAAATTCAACACCCAAACACTTGCCTCCACTGGGGATCGAACCCAGGACCTTTCGAGATGGCGACGCCTTGAGATCGGCATACAGACCACTCGACCACGGAGGTCGTCATATATAAGTACATGTTGTTATTTAAATGGTCAGCATAATATTCGAATTTAGTCAGCAAATTAACTAATTGGGCAGCAACTCTAATGTTTCCAAATCCAAACATAGATAGATAGAACCCTATCCCTAAATCTCAAAACAACGCACCTGTCCACTCTCCCCCAAGTTGAAGTTCTGGAACATATTGGCCAGGTCCTGATCCGAGAACGGGGTCTGGAGGTTTTCTGTGTTACTGCTGAGGTTCTGCAACGTCTGGGATATTGCTGCTGATACCTGGAACAAAATAACATTACATAATGTGGAGCTATTGAAAACAAAGCTATACCGCCGTATGTTCATGGATGGGTGAGCAATACCTTATGATCTTGAGTTCAGATTTAGGCTTCGCTACGCCAAAAAGATACCGGAAGCGTGGAAGCGAGAAATCCTAATCACAAACTGCCCGAGAAAAAGAGAAAGCGAATGAATGACAGTCATGTCAGGTTTTCGCGAGTAGTAAGGCCATAGCGTCCTCGTTTGTTCTACGAGACGAACCAATTTCACTTCTTATTCGGTACGCTCTTCACAGAGCGGTCGTGATCCATCAACGCACAAAGTTATGGACTAAAGTCATTGGCAATAAGGCTCATTTTGCAGTAAACATGTAACGAGGCGCTATACCACTGTTAGCGACTCTTTGCTGTTACTGCGCACCTCTCTGGCCGTTTTCTCTTTGGTTCTGCCTTTTATTCACTGTCTGTCTGTGTTGTCATTTTTTTTTGTTCTCCAGCTTGCAACCAAATGTTATATTATTGAAATTTAAGTATTTGAGCAGCTGAAGTAGCTGGGCAGCTTTTTTATTACTATATTTGTTGTAAAGGCACTAGGTATTGTAAGTAGCCCTATTTTTATACTTATCTGTTTGTTATTTGTGTTCCGTGTTTTTGTATTTACCTTGTAAAATTACCTTGTTACTTATTTTACTATAAAATATTCCCCAATAAGTGACGACCGAACTGTATTTTCTTTATCCCCGGCTTCACCCTCCACAAACATACCTCATCAATTTTGTCTTTGGCCGCCGGATCTTCTGATATTGGCACTGCGTCTCCGGACTGCGAGCCAGGTTTCAGCACTTCTGCCGCCGCCTCTGGAACATCGTTGTTACAAATAAATGCACACTTTCTTCTTAACATCATGCGAAAATATTGGGTCCTTACCTATGAAATTGGTGTTTTTTTCTCTCTTAGTATTTTGTCTGTAACTATTAATATTCAGAGTATTCCTAAAAAATAATTACCTCGTCTAAAAATAGACTATATTTTTGAGCTCTTTTGATTTGTTTTGATAATTTGTTGTAAGTTTAATTGTGTTAAAATTGGACACGGAGACAACTCTTTTTAAGTGCCTCCCGAATACATCATTTTATTTGCATTCACTTAAAAACGATAAATAATTTTTATGAAGTGTGATATTACACATATTACTAAAGCTTGTCTAATGATAAATGCCAAATATTATTATCTTTGGATTTGTCGTTGTGAAGAAAACTGAAAAAATTTTAGTATGGAAAATGCAGAATTCCCCAAAATCTCCCATACAAAACACCAATTTCTTAGGTAAGGACCTAATATACTCATACTAGCTTTCGTCCGCATAGAATAGTTAATTTAAGATAGTGTGATGGTATGTAGCCTATAGCCTTCCTCAATAAATAGACTATTCAACACTGAAAGATTTTTTCAGATTGGAACAGTAAGGAGCCTCAATTGGTGGAATAGTCTTTTTATTGGGCCACAAATGATTCATCACTGATTGCCATCATCATAAAAAATAATAAAAAAATTTTTGAAGCCTTAACACAATAAATTTTAGATTATAAATTACGTTTTTGCATAAATGTCAAAAACGCCTTTGGTCCTGATGGTCTATGAATTGTCTGTGTCGTAGTGTCACGATTATTGTAAGCAATTCAATACGCATGCGTGACATAGCCGACAGTTATGGTTGATTGGTTGCGACTGACATTTGAGGGATTTTCACCATGCGTAGTAATTGTTTACATGAAGCATTACTCAAAAAAAATCACGAATATGATGGATAGAGTTTTTGGCATATGAAAAAAGAAGTAAAAATAAAACATGTTTAAATGGAATTTCTAAAGCAATCCCTTTTTTATATTTATTTATCGAACTTGGTATTTTTCGGACCCTTGTGTCTTTGTATCTATAATGATACATTATTTTCAATACTTTTGATATGAGTCAACTAGCCTATTGAAAATTTACTCCTACTCTATTTGTCAAAAGAGTTTGTATTCCCGAAAAAGAAAAAAGAAAAGAATAAAAAGAATAAAAGAACAAAGCATGTTTTATTAAATCTCTTTATTAGAAGATTAATTATTAGAAGCAAAGTTCATAGTCGCGTTAATTTGTCCTTCATTTTTCTGGGAGCGATATTTAAATTTTTTAACATTCACCCGCATGGCACCGTTCCTATGGGAATATCGGGATAAAAGGTAGCCTATGTCCTTTCTCAGGCTCTAGACAATCTGCGTACCAAATTTCGGTCAAATTGGTTCAGTAGATTTGTCGTGAAAGCGAGACAGACAGAGTTGCTTTCGCATTTATAATATTAGTATGGATTGTCATCGTCATAGTATTGCGCAGACGTATACTACTTATACAAAAAGGTCAAAGCCGCAGTTATAGGTACATTAACATAGACAACGCAAGATAACATTTTGTATTGAAACCAAGCGCGTCATCTGTTCAACGTGTACTGTGACGTCACAGCCGTAATTTTGAGACGGGAGATCTTAACTGATTGAAAGATACCGATGCCGCTGATGCCCCTTCCCCAATTACTCGTATCACACAACCAGGGTTTTTTTTAGTTATTGCGGACGCGCGCAATTAACGGCGGACAACCCCGACGTTTGGTCGTGTTTTTTAATACGCGCAGTACATATAGACGTCATACAAGTAGTGCACGTGCCATGCCATAGTATTCTGCATGTTTAATGGGAAGTAATTAATTAGGCAGCCGTTTAATTTTTTGGTTAGCAACATAAAGGTCAGCCGAAAAATTATTTGGGCAGCAAAATTATGGTTTGGTTAGCAGAATAAATAATTGGTTAGCAAGGTAGTTATTTGGCCTGCAAAATAATTATTTGACCAGCAATATAAATGTTAACGGAAATGAATAAAATCTAGGAAAAGATCAATGAAGGATCAAGGAACAATTCCTAGGAAATGTATTGATAGATATTAGGTTAAGGTTATTTTTTTATGACCCTTCAAAACATTATTTGTGTCATCAAAACATATATTGAACAATTTGGCAGCAGAGAAATTATTTAATTTGCTGCCCAATTAGTTATTTTGCTGACAAATTTAGACATTTTTACTTCTCATAAGTTGCTGACCAATTTGCTATTTTAACTGACCAATTGTATTATTTTGCTGAGTAAAATTCGAATATTTTGCTGACGCTTTAAATAACACCTTTTTTTAATTAGTCAAAGTGAGGAGTTTTTGTCACCCAAGATGCATCGAAATGCATTAAGTGCACTAGCATTTCAATGTAAATTACTAAAGACATAATTGCGAAAGACATAGCTGTTATGGGCTCAGTTCTCATTGCCGTCCCTTTCTTCCCTTAAGGAGAATTTTATCAAAAAAATAAGGTTGACAATTGAAACTGGCAAATCACTTTGACTAATACAAAAATGGAGAATAAAACATCATGACACGTGTACCTGAATATTGCAGTGCGTAGCTATGTATACTCGTAAGAATACCTTTTACAAATATTGGGTCCAAATAGTTACAGACAAAATACTAAGAGAGAAAAAAAACACCAATTTCATAGGTAAGGACCTAATATATTGGTATAGATATTGCAATTCACAAAGGCGACTAAATCATTCGACTTAAGACTCTATGTTAAAGCGTTAAGGGTGTTGCTAGACCAATCGATCGATCGTCGATTGAAGGCATCGATCAACGACGGTGTTGATCGACTGGCATTGTAGTTTTAATTGATTGTCGGATACCGTTCGACGAACCAATCGATTGATTCCATCCGTCGACGTTGATCGATAGGTCTGGTAGCTTTAAATATATCTATAGCTATCATTGGACTTCGATTAATCCATGTTACCATCGATCCATGTCATCGATCGACGGTCGATAGATAGGTCTGGTAGAAACTATCGATCGACGTCGATTAATCGATTCTACCATCGATCTATGCTCCCGATCGACGATCGATCGATTAGTCTGGTAACACCCTAAAAGCGACCGTCATAAAATGAAAAACTATAATGCTAGTTAACTCGGGATAATCCTAAGTTCCTAATTGTATTCTGTACTTACCCGCCATCTTCGCGAAGGTCTGCGCAATCTGCTCCTGTGTGACTTGTTCCTCTGAAAAATAAACAATTCATTTTTAAGATACTGATTTCTTTTTATAGCCCACATGTCATGTCATGCATGTCATGCTTCCACCTTCGGCCTTATCGTCACTTACCATCAGGTGAGATGAAGGCCAAGAGCTTACCTGTCATATGTAAAAAAAAGTGTCCCACTCTCGGAAATTAATTTTCGATTATGTGAAATGGTACAGCGCCATCTAGCGGCCAAATTACGAACATTTAGCAATGGTTTGTACAATGGTATTTTTATTGACGATTTTCTGTGCAAAACCATAGAAGATAAAGGCTTCAGGCCCTGTGTTAATAAAATAAGGTGTAATAATAACAAATTAGAAAATAAAATAACAACAAATTAGCACAATTTGAAATCCACTTTAAAAAAAATTTATGAATAAGGACATAGAGAAAGTTAAGTTAAACAATGATCAGCTCCCTTCAACTGTTGGTTCACCGGATTTGGAGAGTCTCGACCCGTCTCACTCGGATTCTTCGCAATAAAATGAGACAGATATAGAGACTGTTTCGTTTGTTTGCTGTTTGACAAGGTAGCGGTAGCCGAGTTGGGACGGACGGGGCTAATCGTTCGAGAGGCCACGTGGGTGGGTTCGATTCCACCGCCCGTATCGCTGAGTTTGAATAAAGCCTATGTACAGTTCATTGTGAATATCGCTTGCCTCACATTGTGCCCGGTGCATGGCAACAGGCTCGCCATCTGTTACATGGGGACCTAACATATCCGTCGAAATGTTGGTGTTGAACACATCTGCCTACTTCTACATCAACATCGTTCATTGTTTCAAGTGCATATAATGATTATAATGCTAAAAATCTATGTTCATAATATCTATGTTCACCCACTTGATTGTACTAGCCTAACATTTATAAAAAACAAGAATTGTAAAAAATGTGAAAAAAAGAGCAACTCGAGTTTCTGGCTCGCTCTTCTCGGGGATGTCTGCGTTCCGAGCGAGTGGTAGATTCACTTATTCATAAATTGACGTTTTTAAGTGTTTGTATATCAAGCCTATAAAATAAAGATATTTTTGATTTTGATTTTGATTTCTCGGGGAAACAGGCGTTATGATATGTTATGTGTTTGTCTTCCCATAGTTTAGACTAGTCGGAGAAGAGAGCATTTTTTATTACGTTGTTTTTATATCTTTGGGTCATTGCAATAAGGTTTATTATTGCGTTTTACGTCTTTTGAAACCAAGTCCCAATAACAAAAGTACATACATATAACATACATATAATCACGACTATTATCCCCTAAGGGTTAGTCAGAGACTAGGCAAAACACCGCAAAAGCAGTCCATTGCCATAGTCCGCGCTTCACCAAGCAGTGACTGCCCTCAGCGTGACAGGTGGTGAGCCCGTCGCCGCTTTAAGCTAATGGATGGTTGTGCAGTTTTAAGTCCATTAGTCGCCTTTCCGCCATCTCTTCCGTAGGGTGTCGCCCTACGGAAGAGATGGGTTGGTAGTATCCTTTTAATGAGCCGCTACCATAACAAAAGTAAAACGTAATTATAAACCATATTGCAATGATTCACACTTTTATACGTGATGATTTGAACCAAGAAGGTTGTGACGTGGTGGACTCCAGAGAATAATAAAAGGCTTTTTGTCACTTAGTTGTATATTTGTTAATAAAGAACTAAGGCACAAATAGTGCCCTTGGTTAATTAATTTAAACTTGAACAATTCATATCATTACTGTTTATTACTCGTTTTATTATTTATAATTATCACTTATTAATGTTATTATAATATTAATATAATAATTGGCGACGATCCAACCGTTCCAGACGCTGACTCTGATAGGAATAAAATTCGAGAACAAAAAAAAGAAAAAAAAAGAGACAGACGGTAAGTTTAAAAACAGAAACAAGGAGAAAATGGCCAGAGAAGAGCGCAATAACAGCAAAGAGTCGCTAATACTGATATAGCGCCTCGTTACAAGGTTAAGTAACGGAGGTAACGACAGGCGCGTTTAGTATGAAACCATGTGATGTCGTTTGTTGAGGGACGGGATCCGTCGACGCCATTGCGTGGGCGCTTTCATACAGAATCAATTATTTTATATGAAAAAAAGCGTCCACCTGAAAGATGGCGAAAACGCCGTCACCCTGATTGCCCTATGGTTATATATCTATAATATACTTTTATGATCTGTGGTTAGAACGGACCCTAAGACGCTGGTTAAAGTCGCGGAAGCCGCTGGATATAGCGTCCATTATGAGAAGATCTTGGCCATTGTCCAGCAGGGGGCGTTTCCTAATATGATGAGATGTGAAGATACTATAAAAAATTTACTTAATTAAGCCAAAAATAGTTGGAATTAGGTCAAGCGTTGTTATGATAAAATATGCCTATTATGTATTATGAGGCGACGAGTTGGGAAAGATGGACTATTCGTTCAAGAGGTTGCGGGTTCGATCCCACCGTCTTTAGGTACCTACCACTGAGTTTGAATTAAAACTTATGTACAGTTGATTGTTAATATCGTCTGTCTCACATTGTGCCCGGTGCGTGGCAACAGACTCGCCACCTGTTCCATGGGGACTTAACATATATATATGGTGAAATGTGGATGTTTACTCTGCCTACCCCTTCGGGGATAGAGGCGTGGTGATATGTTATGTATAAAGCTTCATTCATGAGAAAGAGATTCATGAATGAATTTTATTCATGAATCGGATTGTATGGGCGACCATAACCTCCGTATCCGCCGATCCGCTTGGCCAGCGTGGTGGTGTTACGGCCTGAAGTGCTTCTCCATGTAAGAATGCCTGTATTCAGAAGTGGGACATAGGCGATTTTGACGAACTCCGTGGTCGAGTGGTATGTACGCCGGTCTCAAGACGTCGCCATCTCGAGAGGTCCTGGGTTCGATACCCAGTGGAGGCAAGTGTTTGGATGATGAATATTCAGACATTTGTTCTCCAGTCTTGGACGTTTATATATATTTATATATATTCAGGATATTTATATGTATCTATTTATCTATTAAATATATTTGTCCGTAATGTAATATCCGTAAAATAAGCAGCATTTAGTTGCTTAAAATGGGACTAGTTGATAGATGTGAAAGTCTGACGATATTTCATATAGATAGAATACACAGTGTGATATAACTTTAAGTTGGTATCACTATCTTATCCATTTTAAAATCGAAGATTTTAAATGATAGCACTGACTGATATCAAAGTATGAATTAAAAGATTAAAACAATATATAATTACGTTAGTTTTTCACGAGTGATAAAAGATAAACTCTCTTAGAACTGCTTTAATGTATCATCAAAACTACCCAATGCTTCAGGAGCTCGGTGGCGTAGTGGTTAGTACGCTTTGGCGTTCGATATCGAAAACAAAGCTACCTTCGCCAAAGTCGGTCTTTGGTAAAAAAAAAAAAAAAAAAATTATGTCAGTAACATTCTTTTTTTTTTTATTGCATATTGACAAACTTGTCTTAATCTAGGATTGGAGCATTGGAGCATTGGGCATTGAAATGCTATTGTAATGCATTTCAATGCATCTTGGGAGAATTTGGCGAAAGATCGCTGGCAGACACTGTGGTGTTACTTCGATGGGTTACCACGATAAAGATCTTATCGATTCACACCATTTGACGCTTATTTCAATGATCCTCCACATTGCTCATCATTATTGACACTTATTACACATAACTAGACAAATTTTACGCAACAAGATCCAATCCGAAACAATTACAATCACCGAGATAAAAATTACGTCCGCCATAGTTGAATGGCGGAAAACCTACCATAGTTACGTTTCGCCAGAAATGTTAAATCCCCATGTAACAGGTGACGAGCCTGTTGCGGGCACAATGTGAGGCAAGCAATATTGACAATGAACTGTTCATAAGTTTTATTCAAACTCAGTGGTACAAGCGGTGGGATGAAAACCGCGTGTCCCACGGCCTATCGAACAAGTAGCACCCTAACTCAGCCACCGCTGCCTACATTACCTGCGTACTGCGTGATTATAAGCTACAGCTTACCAGTGACGCCGCCAAAGCTGCCCAGTATAGCAGCCATATTGCTCTCAAACTGTGCGGCTGCCTCCTTTATGAACTCCTCGCTCCACATGTTTGAAGGCACATCGCTAGAGCTGTCTCCGTCTGGTGCTGTCTGCTCGGGCTTCTTTGTCATGTCTTGGAGAGCACCTATTTAGAATAAAGGATCTATTTGAGTAATTTCTTTAATTTTTAACATCATTCCTTCTTTCTCAATTTTCATTTACTTAATTTCACCAGACGTTTAGTTTCCTTATTCCAGTTCAAGTAAAACTGATTGCAATTTATTTATAAATGTTAGAATTATGCATCAAATTATGCACAAAAAGAATGTACCAACTGCTTTTCTTGCCTAGCATGTCTTAAAAGGTGACTTAGGGCATATTGGGTACTGGGTCTGTGATTGTGTAGGCGATGAGCTAGCCACTTGTTACTACTCTCTCACGATTTTTCATCTGACCAAACCCAATTTTTGTATGGCTAAATGTCTTGAGGAACACAGTGCTCCTTGGACTCTGCCTACCCCTACGGGGATTACAGGCAGGATTGTATGTATGTATATTATTGGAGGAGCAAATGACTGTATAGTAAATTAATTATATTTCAAAGTACTAACAAAATAATAATAAAAATCATCTGTATCTCTCATTAGACAATTACACTTTACAATAAACTATTGACCATCAATTACATCCATTATCATTAATTTATCTGACTTTCAATGTACAACAGTAAAATGCTGTGTGTTTTCCTAATAAAGAAAATTTTGTGTTTTTCACACAAGTTTTAATTCATACCTTTTAATAATAGGACTGACATGCTGCCCCAATCTTAAATGAAATTGGGAATATGGCAGGGCAATGATGATTGATCCTCCATAAAAGGATAGAAAAAATCTTCAAATAAAAATATACACTATTCCATTTTTACCTGACATCACTCACATCCAGTGTGTCAGGTAAATATTGAATCACATGAGCATTACACAATAGTATGTCAAAATTTCAATGCAAATTTTGCTGTTAAAATGAGTGACACAAATAATTTTTTATTTTATATTTAGCATTTAATAACAAGTTTTTTGCTATTTAAATTATTGAAATTATCTTTAGGAATAATTCATTAAAATAATCACATCCGATTAGCTTTAGTGTGTTAACGAGTTTCCCAATTTAAACGCACAAAAGCCATGGTTCAAAGTGCAAGGATTAATTAATTATAATTTTATATATTCTTAAAGGTTAGGGTATTGTGTAACAAATGTACATTTTTGGTATCTCACTTACTGTCTAATAAGTCATCTAATTCAGGATCCATTTCGTTTTTCGGTATCTCTTTGTTTTCCGACATGTTTTTAATTAAAGTTTAAAATAAATATAAAAATTCTTGACTATCAAAGAAATAATTTTCACAACCTGTGAAAAAATTTCAGCAGACTGTCACATTGACATTAATTTTGACAGAGAACGAATGATGGAATTCTCACGTGAATATTGCGTTCGGATACGTCAATTATTAATAAAAATTGGTATTTTATCCACAGACTAAAAAAGTTTTTATTTCTATTGTTCATTCATTTTGTAAACCCACAGTAAACCTGTAGAAGATGCCGATTCCGTAAACACAAACTAAACTGAAAAGTTCTCTTAAACTTTAATGCTCTATATGATCCTTCTCTTCTCCAAAGAAGGAGGTGAAAGAATAATAGGTACAGGTTCATTCAAGGTTCATTCCTACAAGCGAAAAATATTGCTTGAAATGACATGCGTATTGTAATATTAATGACAAAGAAAGTGAAGAACAAACGGAATCTCAAAATCAAAATTAAATTCGGTAAGTTTGGTGGAAAGCTTCGATTATTTTTTATTAAAGTGTCATTTTTTTATGGTGTTACTTCGATGAGGTGGATTACTACGACAAAGGTGTCATTTCATCCACGACGCTTATTTCAATGATCCTCCATTTTGCTGTGGTTAGCACCAAGGTGACCAAGATGAACGTCATTGGTTTTATTCTCAGAGTAAAGTTTTATTGGATCAACTCATGCTTCTGATTGGTCTGATTGGTAGAAATAGCCTAATCAATGAAATTTGCTTCGGGACTGTATGGCACGGCAAGTATCAACTTTTTTTAGATTATACTTTAGACTACATACATACATGTTTGTTATGTTAAATGTAGTAAACTGCAGAATATTACTTAAAATAAGTACATATAATTATTATTATGTTCTAAATATTGTAAAATGTATATGACACTCATAAGCATGTTCTAAGACGCATCTAAACTGAATAAACGCTTTTGAATTTTATAGGCGTATATGCCCTGCGGGGAGAGTTCCACATAGGTGACCCTACGTGTCCCAGACACAGGACATTTGTACCGCATTTTGCAACGTAAAAAGGTAGTGACATTATTGGGTAATAGGTACACTTGTTAAGACTGTGTTACCCCCAAGTTGGCTATAAGCACTGTGAGAGATCACATCTGTAGAAATGGTTACTCTTAAAGGTATCACATACATAATTCATCACGCCTCTATCCCGAAGGGGTAGACAGAGGTGCTAAACACCTACATTTCGTCGGATATGTCTAGTCCATGTAACAGGTGGCAAACCTGTTGCCATGCACCAGGCACAATGTGAGGCAAGCGATATTCGAACACAACTGACCAACTCTACGTTGTTTTTATTCTCAGTGTACAGGCGGTGGGATCGAACCAGCTACCTCTTGAACGAGTAGCGAGTCTTTACCAACTCATCTACCGCTTCCTCGGTATTACATTGCCTTAATTATTATTATTATATTCCGGCGACTGTATCAAGAAAGCCGGGTCTCCCCAAACTTATCGACGCGGAATATAGCCTTTATATCAAAGAAATAAGGGTGATGACACGGTTATATACATTATATTACGGTGGTGTTGGTGTGTGACGTCATCATTCGCATCGGCTCGACTCAACGGGCGCAGCCAAGAATTTTGTACTATATGATGGATGCCAAACTCCTGTACAATAGCATGAGGCAATGTTTTGTCTCGATCAGTAGGTGTTCCTTCTCATTCTATCACTTTAATGAATGAGTTTGACATTTCATAGTAAAGCTTTCTATTACAACCAATTTCTCAAACAAATACACTCATATAATATTCATTCATAAATAGTGATAGAATGAGAGGGAACACCTACCGATCGAGACAGAACATTGCCTCATGTTATTGTATGGGAGTTTGGCATCCATCTTATAGTACAAAATTCTTGGGCGCAGCGCGACGTCAGCGAAACGCGTGTCAACAGCCGTCGCAACAGCTGCGGGGCTATTTTCAAACGTCGGAAACTTTTCGAATCCGATTGTTCTTTTCGAAACGAATCCGCTTGTCCGAATCGAATGTCAAAATTAATTCTTAACTGTTATTGTCAAAGTCAAGTAAGAAAGCCATGTCGCATCTCTCTCTGGTTGACCGCGACAAAAAGTGACAGGGTTTCGTTTTTGGCTTTCTATGTTGAGAATTAGTTTTGACATTCGGATTCGAAGTTTCCAGGGTTTCAAAATAATCCCGCTGATCAGCTTAACGCCGAGTAGCGTGGTTGATACGCACTTGGCTTTAGCCGATTCCGCGTCGCTTGGGCAGACACTAAGTGGACAGTCAACTTGTTTGTCAACTTTTCGATCACATAGCACTAGACGATCGATAAAAAAAAAAACAAAACAATCATTAACAAATTCATTTATTTCTCTCAAAAAATTATAAAAAACGAAACGTACAAAAACAGTACACCATAATTACGTTTTCACCTACTTACAATAACGTTATTAACTTAATTTAACTATTAAACAATTCCTAGGTTTCAATCCAGACACCATGCGAAATTGACAGATCATAAATACTCGTAGATGGTGTGGAATTGAGAAAACCTTTTTTGATTGAAAAGTTTTGATTGAAACTTTTTTGAGAGAAAACCTTTTTTGATTGAAAAGTTATATTCATCAGGTCAGGATCTGACGATGGAATCCAGGAGAAAACGAGGAATCTCTTGAAATGTCGGTTTTGTCGGTTTTAGGTTTAGTATGGTTTATATATTTTTATATTCATTGTTACCTTATTATTACTTACATATAATAAAACTGTAGAGGTCGAATGTTTGTACATAGAAAAAAAATGCTTAAAACCAAGTCAGGGGGATGTAAAAAGAGGTTTTTTTTTTCTCTGTCTGTTTGTACGGGCTAATCTCCGAAACGGCTGGACCGATTTCATTGAAATTTTGCATGGTGATACCTTATATCCCTGGTCAACATCTAATATACTTTTTATTCCGATAAATTTAAGGATCCCGTGGGATAGTTAAAAAAACATAGTAACTGCGGACGAACTCGCTGGCAACAGCTAGTTATACATACATTGTTATTTATGTATGCTATCTAAAAAATATATTATGAGAAAAAGAGTAGTATGATTTCTAGCACCTCGTTAGTAACTTATGTAATGATTAGAGACATAACGACGGACGAATACGCGGTCGAACAGATTTTGATAACCACGGTTACACCCGCGCGGTACCCGTTCCCATGGGAATATCGGGATAAAAGTAGCCTATGACCTTTCTCAGGCTCTAGACTATCTGTGTACCAAATCTCATCGAATCGGCTAAGTAGTCTTGGCGTGAAAGCAAGACAGACAGACAGAGTTACTTTCGCATGTATAATATTAGTATGGATAAATGTTATAGGCACACATGAAACGATTTGGATATTTTTATTAGTGACTCGTCAAGTGCTAAGTTCAACGAATAAAAGATGACTTGCTGTTTTGTTTTAAGGAATATTCTAAAATGAAAATGAATGAGACACCCCACGAAGGTTATCTGTACAACATTATGCGTATTTCAGGAACATTAATAAGCAAAATCGTAGGTAATTATTATTTTTCCGCTCTATTGAAGCGTACGTATTGAATAAGCAAAGTTACGCACATAAATACGTGTGGCGTAAATTGTTCGAGGTATTCGATATGGGAAACGAAGCACTTTTGCCAAGGTTGGATGTCGGATGGGTGGCCGAAAACTGTGATATTGATTTCGGTACTGACAAAACAATTATTGGTAAAGTTGGTTGTCGGATTAGACAAAAATCATGGTGTCAGTTTTGACAAGGATGACATAGCGATTTGGTTTTCTGTGGACAAGAACTGTGTTATTGATTTCAATATAGATCTCAAAGTAATACAGGCTAAAGTTGGTCTCCCGTCAGATTTCCCTTTGTTTTTTTAAGCTTTGGGTTGACATGGTGGTACCAATATTCAGAAGGCGTCGATCTTCTGGGCAAACCAAGCGGCCACTTTAGTCGTCTTGTAGTGTATTTAGTAGTGTGGACTTATATTTTGTTTTGTTCATTTTACTAACATTTTTAGAGTTGTTTCTGTCAGTTTTAGCACCTTTACATCATTTATAAATACATTTTCCTAACTAATTTAAAAGACAATATTTACCTGATTAGGTACAGTCGACTCCAAAATATGTTATCACTTTTGACAGTAAATGACTAAAGAGTCATTTAATGTCAAAAGTTAGAAGGAAATAAAGATTGTCTCGTCTAAAATGTGTAGGTCTATACATGTTTTTATACCAGACTGTAACAAGGTAGTTAATCAACTAGGATTTTTAACGTGACCACCGAAACACGATAAAATATTTATCGCAATCAACTATCAAAGTATGTAAACAAATGTCTTCTGTATTCAAGGTATTTTTGGAAGTTCGCAGGTTCGATCCCCCGCCTGTACCACTGAGTTTGAATAAAACTTGAATGCAGTTGATTGAGGATTACACATGTTAGGTAAAATTGGGTGTTTAACTCTGGCTACCACTTCGGGGATGCGTGATGATATATGTAATAAAAAACGTCTTATCTTTTTTAATTCATTAGGTATCATTCAAGCAATGTCACTCAAAGGGCAATAGAGCTATACTTGTAGTTTCTTTGTTCGAATCAGAAGAGATCCGCGGGAGAACGAAGATAAGAGACATAGCCCACAGAATTGCGAACCTAAAGTGGCAGCGGGGCCAGCGGGCAGGGCACTTTGCTCATAGAGCTGACGGCCTTTGGGGCGGAAAGGTCCTCGAGAGGCGACCACTTACTGGGCGGCGCAATGAGGGAAGGCCCCTAAAGAGGTGGACCGACGATCTGGTGAAGGTCGCAGGAAGTCGCTGGATGCAGGCGGCTCATGACCGCGAGTTGAGGAGATCATTGGGGAAGGCCTAACTCCAGCAGTGGACGACAATAATCCGATGGATGGTATCATTTGCTGCACTTTTTTATTTGAAAAGAATAGGTCTTTACCTATGAAATTGCCGTTTTGTATGGAGATTTTGGAGAACTCTGCATTTTCCATACTAATTTTTTTTTAGTTTTCTTCACAGCGACAAATCCAAAGATAATATTTGGCACGTATCATAAGACAAGCTTTAGCAATATGTGTGATATCACACTTCATAAAATTATTTATCGTTTTTAAGTGAATGCAAATCAATTCGATGTATTCGGGAGGCACTTAAAATGAGTTGTCTCCGTGTCCAATTTTAACATTATTAAATTTACAACATATGATCAAAACAAATCAAAAGAGCTAAAAAATATGGTCTATTTTTAGAGGAGGTAATAAATTTTTTGCGAATACTCTGAAACTTAATAGTTACAGACAACATACTAAGAGAGAAAAAAACGGCAATTTCATAAAGACCTATTATAACGTGTTTCAGTGGTCTTAGGCCCGATTTTTCAATCCTCAGATAAAACTATCTGTCAGTCAAATGTTAGCTCTGTCCCGTTTCTTTTTATGACTTTAGAAAGTGACAGTGATAATTTTAAATGGCGGATAATTAAATCTGAGGATTGAGAAATCGGGCCTTACTAGGATAACATGAACAAAAGTTATTAGCCTACGAAGATATATCTTCTATATCCTCAGCTTTAACATTGCTTATAGGTGGGAGGCTCTTCAGCGTATTGTCCAGTAGTTCCACAGAAGATGTGAAGACATGAGCATAAGAGTAGAGAAGCCAAGCTAGAAGAGCGTAGAACATCATCCTGAAGAACAGGTCAACGTAGTAACGTCTGAAACAAACAAGATTTTAAAATTTCTTTGGATATTTTCACTATAATCAGCTTAAAACTCATACAAAGAGACTTTTCTTCGACGACTCATAATAATTTGAGCGAATGGACTAATGTAATAATGTATGTACATTTTAGAAGATAATGCGAAGTTTGTGTGAAGAGGATAAAACCTTACTCATTCTTCAGAACAAGGCCTGCTGATAGCTAGTGATCGGTTGATAGTATTGAAATCTATATCTATATCTTCTTTATACATATAATAAAACTGTAGAGGTCGAATGTCCGTAAATAGAAAAAATATGAGATGTAAAAAAGAGTAAATACAAAAAAAAAAAAATTTTTTTTGTTTCTCTGTTTGTGCGTCTGTTTGTCTTTTTTGTACGGGCTAATCTCCGAAAGGGCTGGACTGATTTCAATGAAATTTTGCATGGTTATACCTTATATCCCTGGTCAACATCTTAGATACTTTTTGTTTCGGAAAATTTAAGGCTTCTTGTGGGTTAGTAAAAAACCAGTAACCGCGGACGAAGTCGCGGGCAACAGCTAGTAATTACATAAATAACTTAACTTTGAACGAAATTCATTACTTAAGGAGATGTTTCATTAGCAGATAGTGTTTGGGGCACTCAAATTAATTAATTAATTTTAGCATGATTGGAATGTTTTCGCGTTTTAGCTACAAGTGCCAATTGGCATAATCATAGATATACATTGACATAGATGACGCAAACGCAGTACTGCGCGTGTTCAACCCCAACTACACGTCGGGGTTGGCCGCTGCTAACTATCGGCGTCGGTATCTTTCTATCAGTTGGATCTCCCGTCTCAATTACGCCTGTGACGTCGCAGCAGACGTTAAAAAGTTCACACGTTTGGCTTACTTGCTTTATCTATTAAATGGGTATCTCTGGCAAACGATTGACGACCTCCGTGGTCGAGTGGTCTATATGCCGGTCTCAAGACGGCGCCATCTCGAGAGGTTCTGGGTTCGATAATGATTATAATGCTAAAAATCTATGTTCATAATATCTATGTTGACCCACTTGATTGTACTAGCCTAACATTTATAAAAAACAAGAATTGTAAAAAATGTGAAAAAAAGAGCAAACCTCGAGTTGTATGTATTTCTCTATTAAATATATTTATCCGTCCTCTAGTGTCCGTAACACAAGCAGCATTAGATGCTTAAAATGGGGCTAGTTGATAGGTGTGAATGTTTGAAGAAAAAAAAAATATATGTATAAAAAAATCTGGTAAAATACTTACATTCTATTCAACTTCTTCGCTCTAGGCAGAGTGGACTTGTCCTCTTTACAACAGAACTCCCGAGCGCCCAATATATAGTGTTTCATGTAGTCATCAGGATTCAGAGTGCTTAAGTCGGTGAAGAACGTTTCGTCGTCTTGTTTGGTGATTTTCTTGCGAAGGTTCAGGAAGTTTTCGTTTCTGAAGTGCCACTCCTTCGTGGTGTAGTATGTGAGCACGCCCATGCCGTGGCTGATTCGCTTCTGCACGTTTACTAAGCTGTAACGGTATTTTAAGTTGGTTTACTCATAGATTGGGCGTAGGGCGTTCGGCGTTGGTCGTTGGAGGGGGGGGGGGGGGGGGGATTGAGTTTAGGGTATTGAGTTTAGGGCGTATTGGGTAATTGGGTACTAGGTCTGTGATTGTGTAGGCGATGAGCTAGCCCCTTGTTACTACTCTTTCACGATTTTTCATCTGACCAAACCCAATTTTATGTATGGCTAAATGTGGTCATAAGGAACACAGTGCTCCTTGGACTCTGCCTACCCCTTCGAGGATTACAGGCGTGATTGTGTGTATGTATGTGTATGTTACTCATAGATTTACCCCCTTACTAATAAAGGAGTTAGAAGGAAGGAATAGTTATTCAGTGTTTTGTCACTTTCTGACAACTACTGTCTTCTGAATGTCTGACGAAGACAAAACACTGAATAACTATTTCAACCTTATACCTCGTTTATTAGTAAGGGTGCTAGTAAATAGACACGTTTCATTGGCCATAAGTTTAATTGGTTCCTCCTTCGTCCTGATCCTACATACGTCCCACTGCTGGGTGAAGGCATTTCGGAGTAAAACATGAGGAGTATGGGTCCCGGCCGCTATTGCAACCGTTTCTACCCACCAACCCGCATTGGGCCAGTGCGGTGGTGTTACGGCCCATTCTCCTCAATTGTGTTTCTCCATGAGTGTATGAACCTCGGTCTGCGGGTAGCAATGTGTAGGGGAACAATAAATAAAAAAAGTCTGGGAGTGGCGTGGCGTGAAAAAAAAAGTTAGCTAACCACAGTAAAAATTAGGACCCACAAAAAATGGGTACTTGCAGAAACTTTCTTTTATGGTCGTAATTTGGTCTGTGTTTGTAGTGCATGTGTTTGTGTGTGTGGCCGGGTCTACAGCTAATTCTTGTTTACCTAAGAGAACAACTGTGTCATGAAGCATTTTAACAGATTTCGATTACGGTCGACTTTGCGGTTATCAGCCTCAAAATTATTGTTAAAATTGTTTATTTATTTATTTATAAAATGGTTTTATACCTGCATTATAGTAATGAAACAAGACAAATTTGTTTTTAGTTAGGTATTTTTTTAATGCTCGCTCGTTTGGTACGGCTGTTAGGAATCGGGTTTTACGGACGCTCCGCCACTGCAGTCTGGTTATGGGACCCATAAACAGTGATCCGAGAATCTCGTTAGCGTGATGTAAATGACATACAGCGCCATCTAGTACAAATTATGAGAACTAATATTCCACACATTTTCAATGCAAGTTTTAACATTTTATTCTTTTGAGTTTTATATAAAGTTATGTTATGTAATTATATTCCACATTTGCTGTTTATTTATTTTACAAATGATATTATTATTTATTGCCTAGCAGTGGGACAAGTAGGACTGAGGACTGGACTGTTTGCTATAGTTAACTTACAAAGTCTTCTTTCCCAACAAGAACAGAATGCTGTCGACCAGGTAAGCTGGGACAAGGTGGAAGAAGAAGACGCAGATCTTGTTGTGCCAGCTGTAGGACTTGATAGTGCCCCCGGGGTACCACAGCGCCATTGTGTGCGGGTACTCCTCTACCCATTTCTTACCTGTAATCAAAAAGAATGCAATCATGAATACTACCATCCTAATCCATCTCTTCCCTCGGGTAAAAGGCGTCCAATGGACTTAGAACTGCACAACATCCAATAACTTATAGCGACGACGGGCTCACAACCTGTCACACTGAGTGCATGTGCCTCGGGTAAAAGGCGTCTAATGGACTTAGAACTGCACACAATAGCTTATAGCGGCGACGGGCTCACCACCTGTCACGCTGATTGCAGTCACTGCTTGGTGAAGCGCGGACTATGGCAGCGGACTGCTTTTGCAGTGCTTTTGCCTAGTCAGCGTCCGGGACCAACGGCTTAATGTGCCTTCCGAAGCACGGAGGAGTTCGAGATCACAATGTTTTGGTCACTGATCCAAGGCCTGACCATGGCGAAGGTAGCTTTGTTTTCGATATTGAAAGCCAAAGCCACTGCGGCACCGAGCTCCTCAATTTTGCCGTATAAATGGATTAAATTAAAACTCACCCAACTCGATGATTTCCGCCCACGATATTTTGATTGCTCCGGATAAAGTAATGTTGAACACACTGATCTCTTTTGGCCTGCAAGCAAAAATATGGTCCATTTTTTATTAGTCAAAGTAATTTGACAGTTAAAATGTCATTTAGCGATAAATTTATACATCTTTGGCTAAGAGATTTTGGCGCCATTCAATTATGGCGGACGTGATTATTATTTCAGTGATTGTAATATTGTTTCGGAGTGGATCTTGTTGCGTAAAATCAGTGTAGTTTTGTGTAATAAGTGTCAATAATGATGAGCAATATGGAGGATCATTGAAATAATCGTCAAGTGGTGTGAAAAACAATGGGATTTTTATCGAAGTGACACCACAGTGTCTGCCATCGATCGTTTGGCGCCAAACTCTCCCTCAACGCATTGAAATGTATTAGGTACACTTGCATTTCAATGCAAATACTGAAGAAATACACTCATTTGCAAAAAAAAACGGGCGGTTTTGATTTTATTTATTTATTTAAACTTTAATGTCCATTACAAAAGGAATGTACATATGCTTAACGACTAAAATCGCTCTCTACCAGTCAACCATTAGGCTAAACAGAAAGTTAGTGGCGGTATCATTAAAGTTACCTAATTACACTAGCAAAAACAATTGAATTATAAATGCAAAATATTAATATTACAATACAATATGTGATTATAATATATAACTATATATATATACACACATACACACATATTTAATTCATTTTCATTTTCATTTATCTTTAAAAAGATACAATACAAAAAAGGTTTCAATCGTTTGAACACGTTACTGGCCTGTTTTAAAAATGCCGTGGTATTTAAAAAAGTACGTTGTAAATTCAAATTTTCATTTGATGCTCATTTTAACAGAAAACTCCTTTTTATCCTACATTTTTGGCGCGAAATTCCAAAAGTTAACATCGACTTTCATAACTTTTATAACATAAAATAAATTCAATGGATCGTACAGAGTTAGTCTTCATTGAAAACGGCCTACTGATTGGGCATCGATACATAACGGAAGTTCTAATTCCTCATGCACAACCCGCATTGGCCGCTCTAGGTGAAGACTCGATTTTTATGGACGACAATGCTCGCGCCCACCGATCTCGCGATGTTAAAGCGAATGTGCAAGAGGTCGGCATTCGTCGCTTGAATTGGCCAGCTTGAAGTCCCGACCTCAATCCCATAGAGCATGTCTGGGACGTTCTAAAACGGCGTGTGAGATCAGTACAACCGGCTCCGCAGACCATCAGAGAGCTGAAGAATGTGATTACTGCGGAGTGGGAACGTATTCCGCAAGCTAGTATCCGGGATATACTCGCTAGCATGCCCAGACGAATATAAACTGTGATTTTAGCTAGGGGGGGTCACACTCGATACTAAACATATCTGCTTTTACTTTATTAAAGAAAAACAAACAAAAAAACTTTTTTATTTTTACTTCATGAGCATATGCACTACTAGCGAACATACACTACTAGTGAGGATTACCACTATTTCCAATAAATTGTATCAAAATTTTATGAAATACTGATGAAAACGATTATTTTCTTATTAATTTACCAAATTGTGAGGATAAAACTACCTATAATTATCAAACAAAGCAATATTAACATTTGAAATGGTTCATTGCTTAGGTGCCCGTTTTTTTGCAAATGAGTTGTTGAAATTTCGATCTGGAAGTGTTCGTAGAAAGTTGAAAGTAGTTGCAAGTTGCATTCTCACCGGGTTCTGAACTATTCCCAAAGCTTCAACCAGATAGCTAGTCCGGAAGTACCTCAAAATTGAGTTACAAATCCAACCGGACAAGCATAGAGGCAAAAAGACACACAAGAAAGTGAGTTAATAAAAACGTGGTAATAAAAAGTGTATTCATTGTGGAAACCGCATTTTATTTACTGAGAAGAACCCCAGCTCGTAACAGTATTTACGACTGGTCACTGCAAGTTAAACAGACACCTTTACAACATGAAGCTAAAGGACACTGACACTTGCAGATTCTGCGAACAAGAGCGTGAAACACCAATGCACCTCTTGTGCTACTGTGAACCGCTGATTCACAAAAGAAGCAGACACCTGGGGAAACACCCTTGACCAAGATGGAATAAAAACAATCTAAACTGGGAACATCTTATCCTTCTTAGACAGTGCCCAGTTGATGGGGCTACTGTAGGGCCTTAAATAGAACTTACATAGGAGGCTGGTTATAATAGATCTTATTAGGTCGCAGTGATGTGAGACAGCCCCGACTACCACAGATATAATATATTGGGTCCTTACCTATGAAATTGGTGTTTTTTTTCTCTCTTAGTATTTTGTCTGCAACTATTAAGATTGAGAGTATTCCTAAAAAATAATTACCTCGTCTAAAAATAGACTAAATTTTTGAGCTCTTTTGATTTGTTTTGATAATTTGTTGTAAGTTTAATTGTGTTAAAATTGGACACGGAGACAATCCCGAATACATCATTTTATTTGCATTCACTTAAAAACGATAAATAATTTTTATGATGTGTGATATTACACATTTTACTAAAGCTTGTCTAATGATAGATGCCAAATATTATCTTTGGATTTGTCGTTGTGAAGAAAACTGATAAAATGTTAGTGTGGAAAATGCAGAATTCCCCAAAATCTCCATACAAAACACCAATTTCATAGGACCTAATATATAACAGTATTTACATTTTTTTTTAATTA
The DNA here is from genome assembly GCA_910589355.1 of Parapoynx stratiotata. Taxonomy (NCBI): domain Eukaryota; kingdom Metazoa; phylum Arthropoda; class Insecta; order Lepidoptera; family Crambidae; genus Parapoynx; species Parapoynx stratiotata. The sequence goes on from OU342476.1 coordinate 14,147,757, forward strand.
CAAGAAAGCACCAACTCACCTGTCCAAAGCAATAGCGTAAGCTATCAGCAGACAGCCGTTGACGACCACGTCCACTGACACTGCGTCAGCCGTGTACGAGGGCTCGCAGTGCATTGTTCTTATTACCCCTGTAATTATGATAGGAGAAACGAGTTAGTCATTCTAAAAAAATAGAAGAAACGCCTTTCGTGTCCAATATAGTCAAGAGGATTCGTTTGAGAGGAAATGGCGAGCAATTCGCCAAGTTTTCACATATTTTATAAATTTTTTTTTTTTAACATGACAGGTAAGCTCTTGGCCTTCATCTCACCTGATGGTAAGTGACGATAAGGCCGAAGGTTGCAGCGAGCTTCACCTGTAATCCTCAACAACTGAGGAACTGGCAATCTTACCTCTGATTGACAGAACACAACAATGTTTATAACATTGTTATTATGGCGACAAATTTAGATAAGACGGTGGTACCTAGCCAGGCGGGCTTAGAAGCCCTACCACCAACCAAACCGAGCAGAAAAACCCCTGACCCCGTAGGGAATCGAACCCCGGACCTCCCGATCTACACCCGGTGGTGTCAACCACTAGACCAGAGAGGCGGTTAATTAGGAGGAACTGCCTGATGGATGAAAATCACACCAGGTACCTGGTGGGTCTGTAGGACCCGTTAAAAAATGCTTGTTTTTTACGTAAACATGTATCAAATAATAAGTTTTTATTTATTTTTTATGTTTTAAATGATATGATTAAAAAACCATGCCTTATGTACCTAGTTGTTTTAAGAAGTTATAAAAAACAATCAAAAATAAACTATAATTTTACGTAACAAAAATTAACACCTATGTTTTAAGCCACAATTTTAAACTTTCTAATTGAGATAAATAATTAGACTTCCCAATAAATAAAAGCATAGATGAATGACTTTGCAAACTATATTTAGGTCATAAATAATGCAGAGTTAATGTTTGTATTGTAATTAGGTACTCTGTGTTCATGTAATAATTAACGCATGAAAAAATTGCTTGTTCCAGGAAAAAATTAGTTTTGTCTTTGGAGATATGGCTCTGAGGATTTCTATATACGAGAGATTTTTCTTCGCACAGCATGAAAGCATTCTTATTCCGTTTTGGAATATGAGATAACAAAAATGAGATAAAAAAATTTTTTTTTCTAAATCTCTCTCTAAAACTTTAGTGATTGTACTATTTGCTAAGCGTCTAGCCATTTTTAATAATGAAAATATTGGTTACTTAATTAATTTTTCTACAAAACATATTAGCAAATCTATATAATTACTTAGCGATTAAAAGTAACGCCACGAGCCTGGCCGGGTCCCTCAGACCCGAGCGTACATAAAACGCATGTAATTTTGTAACTTGCACGTTGCGAACTGCACATAAAGAAACAAAATGGTCACTAGTTCGTTTCATGAAGCTACTGAAAAACGCAGTTGATTGGGCTTAGAACTTAAAATAATATTGACGATTTTTTTAAGTCGCGGGTCTGTCAGACCTACCAGGCACCCAAAGGGTTAAATAATCGGGTTAATAATTATTATAAATTTTGATGGACATTACCATTGGTCCGGAGGAATGGTGATTTATTGTGGAGGCAGGTAGGGCAAATTTATTTCTGTTGCGAAGTTGATGTTTTACAATAATGTCATCTCGATTGGTACTCGTATATACTATATAAATGTATAATGGCACGGCATTTTGGCCAAGTTTTTATAGGCTGGATGAGGGCGGCCGAGGATAGAGACCAGCAGTGGACGGTTGGTGATGTAACCATACTAGATTTCGAATGTATACCGAGAAGTTTTGGTAGTAACATCTTACAGTGCTTCTAGATTTAATATAGTTATATAACATCCAACATAAATATACCTTTTCCACTACCAATGAGCATTCCCGTAGGTCCATTAAGATTGTCAACCCATCCAATAATAGGGTCTTTCCAGGCAGCAATCACTGAAAGGAAATAATGAAGTTATACAAACAAGATAGAAATTTGTATACCTACATACATACATAATAATCTCCACTATTATCCCTTAAGTGTTAGTCAGAGACAAGCCAAAGCGCCGCAAAACCAGTAAACCATAAACCATAGCCCGCGCTTCACCAAGCAGTGACTGCACTCAGCGTGACAGGTGGTGAGCCCGTCGCCGCTATAAGCTATTGGACGTTGTGCAGTTCTAAGTCCATTAGTCGCCTTTTACGACACCCAAGGAAAGAGATGGGTTGGTAGTATTCTTTTAATGAGGCGCTACCACTCGGCTCTCTGTTTAAATGAATTTGTTTAAAGCTAAACCCTTAAAAGATATTGTTGTACATCAAAATTTGAATATTATAGTTTGTTGTCAGGCTCGCCATCTGTTAACACCTTCACTTACCCTTCGTATAGAGGCGTGATGATATGGAAAATCAATTTGTTTTTAGAATATATGATTGTTAACTTACCAATGGAAGGTCTAGCGATTGCTATTGGAAATTTGTGCGCATACTCGGCTACCAAGTCTTCTGTAATTGCTTTCGTATACGAGTAAGTGTTAGGTTCCGATTCTATGACTCTGAAAAATAAATAAATTGGTATAAACAGACAGTTACATAATCATTTCTACGGAAGACCAGCGTCGGAGCATTATTCAGATGCATCGACTATGCTGAGATACCTATTAAGTATCGTGATGTATACAACATGTCGAATCTATTATTATATTCAGTGTATCATGGTTCTTAATAAAGTTTATTTCTTTCTTTCTTTCTTTCTTTATTTGAGGAGATCGGTGGCGTAGTGGTTAGTACGCTTGGGCTTCCTATATCGAAGACAAAGCTACTTTCGCCATGGTCAGACCTTGGATGGGTGACGCAAAAACTTTGTGATCACAAATTCCTCCGCGCTGCGGAAGGCATGTTAAGCCATTAGTCCCGTTGCTGTTGCCGTTGTTAAGCCATTAGTGGTGGTATTACGGCCTAAACTCCTCATGTGTTGCTCCATGAAGAAGGCCTGTGTCCAGCAGTGGGACGTATATAGGCCAAGGGACGATTTTTGGTCAACCAAATAAAACTAGCAAGTGTCGCAATATTCTTGTCTTACTTTGGCTCGATGTAATTGAGCAGGTCGTCATCCATCCACTCGCAGATATCCATGATCCTCCGCGGGTTGTGCACGGGGGGGTACATCTTCTCTTCTAGAACATCCAACTCACAGCGGCAGTACGCTGTTGAGAGATGGACTAGTACCTGAAACAAAAGTTGGGTTAGTTAGGCCTTCTATGAATAGTTCGAGAACTTTTATTACATATGACAGGCAAGCACTTGGCCTTCATCTCACCTGATGGTAAGTGACGATAAGGCCGAAGGTGGAAGCGAGCTTCATCTGTATTCCTCCACAACTGAGGAACTGGTTATCTTACCTCTGATTGCCGGAACACAACAAAGCGAATATCATTTTTATTATGGCGACAGATTCAGATAAGAAGGCGGTAACTAGCTAGCCAGGTGGGCTTAGATGCCCTACCACCAACCAATGCATGCGGAAAAACGTCTGCCCCCATGGGGAATCGAACCCTGAACCTCCCGATCAACACTCGGTGGTATGAAACACTATACAGGAAGGCGGTTCAGAACTTCTCTGAAGAAGGCCGTCTGAGGCGCAAACTTAAGGCTTTCAAAGAAGAAAGGTTTCTACCAGTTGATCAAACACTATCTAAAATCTGTAATCTCTTCCTATCCCACCGGGAAAGGCGTAATTTTATGTATGTGTACTATTATAATTTACTAGCTTTTTCCCCCACGACTTCGTCCGCGTAGAAAAGTTACTTTGAGATAGTGCGATGGTATGTGGCCTATAGCCTTCCTCAAAAAATAGGCTATTCAACACTGAGAGATTTTTTCAAATTGGAACAGTAGCCTCAATTGGTGGAATTGAAAATTTACTCCTACTCTATTATTAGAAACAAAATTTATAGTGGCGTAAAATCCTTCATTTTTCTGGGAGGATTTATTTAAAAAAATTAACATTTACCCACATTACACCAGTTCCCATGGGAATATCGGGATAAAAGGTAGCCAATGTCCTTTTTCAGGCTCTAGATTATCTGTGTACCATATTTCGGTTAAATTGGTACAGTAGTTTTGACGTGACAGCGAGTTAGACAGACAGAGTTACTTACGCATTTATAATATTAGTATGGATAGTACTTATGGATTATTGTTAAAATCTATTTCACCACAAAATTTTATGTATCTAATAATAATACCTCTAATTTCTCCATAGTCTCAGCCAACTGCAGAACTCGAAGCGTCCCCACAGTGTTGAGATTCACGGCGTCTTTCAGTTTCTGGTCGAAACTGAAAAGTAAAAAGTACACTTTTGCATTTTAAGCCAAAAATAGGTGCTATAGAAGAAAATCTCAGTAAATAATAATCATTTTTCGTCAGCGGCTATCAGGGCATCGACGGTTTTCACTTATGACTTGTTATAAATTAATCTCTTCATAAATCTTTCGAATAATTTATGGGGGATTTGTTCTAGAATAAAACATATCATCATCACCAGACTGAAGTAATGTTATTAATATAATTAATTGGTAATTGCAAAGTTATTGTTACAGGAGTAATAATAAAAATGTAAATTAGTATAATTTGTATAATATCTCCAAAACAAAGACTAACCTTACGAGGGAGCGACATGATAGCAGCGTGCGAGGATCATATAACATAACATATCAACACGCCTCTTTCCCCGAAGGGGTAGGCAGAGGTGTTAAACACTCACTTTTCGCCAGATATGATAGGTCCCCAGGTCCCCATGTAACAGGTGTCGAGCCTGTTGCCATGCACCGGGCACAAAGTGAGGCGAGCGATACTCGATAATGAACTATACATAAGTTTTATTCGAACTCAGTGGTGGCGGCGGTGGGATCGAACCCGCGATTTCCGCGGCCTCTCGGACGAGTAGTGCCCCGTCCGTCTCAACTCGGTTACCGCTGCCTATATCAGTAATATTTGATCAGTTTATAGAAAAACGTGGTAATGTACTAACCGAACGCATGCCGCGCTGTGAAACACAATCTGGCAGTTCTTCTGTAGCTCGACCCGATCGTCGTTGGAAATGCCCAATCCTTCTTCCAGGATGTCGCCAGAGATGAGCCGCAGCTTCTTGAAGATTTCAGGCGTCTTGCTGCGGACTAGGTCGAAGAGCTAGAATCAGGAACGCAGGAAAAGTTAAGTTTTTTTTTAAAGCGAGAGAGGCTGTTTTTTCTATAATATTATCATAATAGAAAAAGCACCGAAAGCACCAAAATTACATTTCCTTTTAAAGTATGCGTTTGTTACTGAAATTTTTAAAAAGCATTACTGAAAGTTTGCAACCCTAACATAAATTTCTAATACATAAGCAATATTTTTTTTATATTTGTGCCTTTTGGAATAAATTACCCAAAGGCTTTATTTAATCCAATTTATTTACACAAAAATTATCTTGGAAGACAGGATAAATTTTCAGGGTTTTACTTTTAGATGACAGTATACAATACTCTTTATTCTTATAACCCTTTTCTCACTTTAAGCAGAGTCGGCACAACATGTCTTTCTCTTCCATTCTCCTCTGTCACTCGTCAGCTCAGCATCCATTCCTCTTCTTCTCATATCATTCACGCATTAAATCCATCACTTCTTTTGGCTTCCTTTCCTTCAGGTCGATGCACATCCATTCTTATCATTACTCTTATATTATATTACATTATATTACTCTATTTTAAACAAGTTTTCTTTTTTGACTTCGATGACAGTTACGTTACAAGCAAACTATATAAATTTCATATCGACTGGAAAGAGACTTGCTCGAAATTTTAAATTAAACCTGTCACAGCAATTTAAAAATTCACTTGAAAAAACCGTTAGTTTGTTATAAGTTAAACAAAAGATAGTCTTCTTACCCTATTATTGCAAAGATCTCGAAGTCTCTCTTCACTAGTGAGTCCTTTTTTGTTCCTAAGCAACAAATAGACGGTGTCGACATCCGGACAGCTCCTGAGAATCTTCTCCACAAGTGCCTGACCGTAAATAGAAAGATTTTTAAAATTTTATTCAAGGTACGCAAAACATCAGTCTATCTGATAGTGAGGATTTGTTCCTGATTCGTCATTATAATATTCCTAATTGCAATCCCTCGAAAGATGGTTACGATAGAGAAACTTTTCAGTGGTGGTTCACCAATACCAGAGAACCAACCAAAGAAAAAACTGGTAATATAGAGGCCAAAAATGCATCGAAGCGCCGAAATCGCCGGCAACTTAAAAATTAGGTTCATTTGAAGAAAAATAACATAAAGTTTATACTGTAGAGACCTTTGAAAACTATGGTCTCTACAATTCTATTTAATAGAAGCATAAAAAGTTCTGTGTGTATGCTAAAATTAAAATAATTCAATTTGTTTTATTTATGAAGTAAATTCAAATTCTTACCTTCCCAACGAAGCCTGTGCCTCCGGTGATCAGGATTCGTTTCCCGGTGTAGAACTCAGGAACTCTTGGTGTCATCGTGGACACTGTGGACAGAAGATTTAATTCAGAACATACATACATATAATCACGGATATTATTCGTGATATGTATGTTCGGCAAAATCACTCGATCAACCCTCCAAGAGGCGAAACGAGTGAACACAAGTATGGTGTTTGGATCAGCCTTAACGTTTTGGACTGTGACTTGGTTGCGCTTGTGTTCTTATTTAGCGCAATCGGGGCCCTGTACCCCTACTGTAAGTTTACATTGTAAAAAACTACTTTTTACATACACATACAATACGTAAATCACGAATGTTATTAGTCTACTTTTTAAGTTGCGTGAAATGTTGTTGCAATCACATTTTTAAAACAACAAGAACAGTTTAATTTTTCTCTTTTTAAAAACGTGGGTATTTAAGATTTTCAATCTAATATTATTCCATTTTTTTTAACTACGTACATCTATAACAGCGCCCTCTATAAATTGGTGATTTAACACTCATCAATAGATTGCGCTGTGCGTAGTCTCTCCATACAAAACCTGAAAGTTGTTGAAATTTCGACCTGAAAGTGCTCATAGAAAGTTCAAAGTAGTTGCAAGTTTCATTGTCATCGGATTCTGAACTATTCCCAAAGTTTCAGCCCGATAGCTAGTCCAGAAGTGTTTCAAAATTGAGCTACAAAAACCCAACTGGACAAACAAAGAGACAAAAAGACAAACAAGAAAGTGAAATAAAAATATGGTAAAAAAAAATGTAGACCTTTCTGACGAGGTGATTCCTTCACACAGACCGATTCGAAAAAAAAAAAATTTTTCTATTACGTTTAAAATAGGGCTTTGAGTCATTTGGCAATAAGGTTTATTTTCATATTTCACTGGGAATTTCAAAGTTAATGGGAATGCTCGCAAGGATATTCTCACGCGCTTCGTGTGAAAAGAATCGGCTGCATTTTTGACGGACGCTTCTGCGAGCGGGCGCCGCGCGCGCCGCACGCTCCGAGCATGTAATCCGCGCCGGCCGGTTGGTGTGAATGGACACTTACCTACCTAGTATGGAGCATAACCACACCACGCTGACCCAAGGCGGGTTGGTGTGCAGATACTGTGGCAACAGCGACCGGGACCAACGGCTTAACGTGCCTTCCGAAGCACGGAGGAGTTTGAGGTTACAAAGTTTTGACGCGAATCCAAGGCCTGACCATGGCGAAGGTAGCGAAAGCTAGCCACTATGCCGCCGCTAACACGCGAGCATGTAACCTTGTTAAGTGCCAATCGCATAATAAACAATTCGAATTAGAATAGAAAATAACATGTTTTTATCTATCGCATCCGTATTCAAATTTAACCAAAAATATAAACCAACAAAAGAGTCGTGACCATGATATCTAAACAATTGTAAGTCTTAAAATTATAAATTCAAACAGATATGGGGTACATTAAATTTGAATTTTGAATTTTTGGAATATGCTACATGACTTATATCAAAGGCAATAAAAATAATGTGTCTTTCCCATAGTATTTAGTACAAGGGTCCGAAATATAGAAAGTTCGATAAATATCTATAAATAAGGGATTGCTGTAGAAATATGTTTTATTTTAACTTTTTTTTTTTCATCTGGCAAAACCCTATCTACCATGTTCATGAAATTTGTTGAGTAACGCTTCATGTAAACAATTACTACGCATTTAGGGGAGAGCGGGTACTCTCCTTCTTCCTGAAGAAACAGTTCGTATAGGAACTGTTTCTGGACACACACATATCGGTAATTTCCTATACGAACTGTGCGTAATGAAATGAGAAATGTGATTGCGTGAATATTTGCGTGAAATAAAAATAATTGCGTGAAATTTTATTTACAAAGCATTAAACAAGTTTATGTGATTAATTCAGAAGGTTAAACCGCTAAACCGCCTCTGTGGTCTAGTGGATCACATCACCGGCTGTTGATCGGGAGGTCCGGGTTCGATTCCCCATGGGGGCAGAAGTTTTTCTGCTCGGCCTGGCTAGCTACCACCGTCTTACCTAAATTTGTCACCATAATAACAATGTTTTAAGCATTGTTGCGTCGGCAATCAGAGGTAAGATAGCCAGTTCCTCAGTTGTTGAGGATTACAGGTGAAGCTCGCTTCCACCCTCGGACTTATCGTCACTTACGATTAGGTGAGATGAAGGCCCAGAGCTTACCCGTCATATAAAAAAGGTTAAAAAGGTAAGTACATTTCAAATATGGTCATATTTGAATGGAGTGTAACTACGACAGAATATATGTTATATTATGATAGGTACAGAGAAGGTAGAGCAAGTAGAGAATATTAGAGGGAGAGAGAGAGAGAGAGAGAGAGAGAGAGAGAGAGAGAGAGAGAGAGAGAGAGAGAGAGAGAGAGAGAGAGAGTATTTGGGTTGTTTGTTTACTAAAGATGGAAAGTGGAAAGGTGAATACAAGAGGGGAAGTGGCGTTAAAAAGTCAGTAGATATCTAAGTGGAAGCAAAATCCGAAAATTTATCAAGTACATATATACATGATCATGATGAGGAGCTCGGTGGCGTAGTGGTCAGTTGGCTTCGATCGAAAACAAAGCTACCTTCGCCATGGTCAGGCCGTGGATGGGTGACCAAGACTTTGTGATCTCGAGCTCCTCCGTGCTTCGGAAGGCACGTAAAGCCGTTGGTCCCGGTCGCATTTGCGACCGTTTCTACCTACCAATCCGAATTGGGCCAGCGTGGTGGTTTGACGGCCCATACTCCTCATGTGTTTCTCCATGAGGAAGGCCTGTCAGTGGGACGTACATAGGCTGATCACGATACATACATACAAGCCTGTAATCCGCGAGGGGGGTAGGCAGAGTCCAAGGAGCACTGTGTTCCTTAAGACCACATTTAGCCGTACAAAAATTGGGTTTCATCAGATGAAAAGTCGTGAAAGAGTAGTAACAAGTGGCTAGCTCATCGCTCATTATCAAATATTTACTTAAAAAATACAAAACAAAAAGCTACAGTAATAACAAATATTGTTGCAATGTATTTGTTCATTAATATTGATGTACACAGTGTACACTTGTAATAAAGGATATTACAAATAGGTTCTAATTAATATTCTCTTCCCCGGAGGATGTTACAGACACCACCCAATTATACGTTTAAACGATTTATTCAATTTCTTATTCCACCTTACCTGCCACCTTTTTTGGGGGGAATCAAAGAGAGACAAAACGAGAGTTAGATAACGTTTGACTCACCAATCGATCGATTCCATTGGTCGACGTTGATCGACAGGGTTGGCAGCTTCAAATGATCGACGGATACCGTTCGAATAATCAGTGGATCGATGGCAACCCCGTCTATATTCCATCATCGATTTTTTTGATTAAGTTTGGAATAAATCGCTCCAAAAGTAAAAAAAATGAGTGTCACTAACCCTAGGCTTCTGGTAAGTCACTGAATCAAAGTTAAAATATTCATTGCATTCATGAATTAGTAAAAGCCTGCAGTGGCCGAATTGGGACGTACGGGGGCACTACTCGACCTCTCGCGGGTTCGATCCCACCGCATGTTCACTGAGTTTGAATAAAACTAAGTACAGTTAATTGTTCGCTTGCCTCACATTGTGCCCGGTGCATGGCAACAGGCTCGCCACCTGTTACATGGGGACCTAACATATCTGGCGAAATGTGGGTGTCACCTCTGCCTACCCCTTCGGGGAAAGAGGAGTGTTGATATGTTATGTGTGTTGTTATGAATTAGTACTAAAACAAAAAATAGATGGTGATTGATAATTCGATGTATTAAATTTTATTTCCTTCCGTGTTTTGCGACCAACGACATCCAACTTCCAAATTATTAAATACCTACATAATTATTTAGAAACACATCTAATACTGGCTGTGCCCGCGAAGTCGTTCGCGTGGCTATTGATTTAGCGCCGGAAAAAAGTTGAAAAACAGTTTTTGTTGGTATGATTAGCACAGCATTGTTTTCTTAAAAAGTACTCAACATAACATTCCTACCTCTTATTTAGTAAAATGTTGACTATTAATAATTGAACTAAAACCTCTAAAGATTAAAATTATGAAAATAACATTTCTTGTCAGTGGTTGTCAAATTTCTGATGTCGTGTTATTATTTTACAATGCCAAGAAATTTTAAAATTCGAAATGAAATTACATTCTGACGGAATATGTCACTAAATACTCGGTCGAGCAGATATTGATAACCGCGGTTACCCCCGCGCGGTACCCGTTCCCATAGGAATATCGGGATAAAAAGTAGCCTATGTCCTTTCTCAGGCTGTAGACTATCTATGTACCAAGTTTTGATTAAATCGGTTCAGTAGTTTTGACGTGAAAGCAAGACAGACAGACAGAGTTACTTTCGCATTTATAATATTAGTATGGATTAGAGACTTATTTAATCGAATTACGTAGATTTTTATGTAATTAAGCATATTTATTTGCGAATAAATATGCTTAATACAAAACGGGTCTAAGATAAGATTTATATTCCGAAAACTGACCTACTTTCTCTAGTCTACAGTTAATTACCTAGTGTTTTTAGCTACCTAAATAATTAATTCCTAGTTTCCGAAACATTTTTTGGGTGTTATTTAAACGGTCAGCCATTTCGGTCAAAAATTCAAATAATTTCGGTTAGCGGAAAATACAATTGGTCTGCTAAAATAACTAAATGATCAGCAACTTATGGGCAGCAAATATTTCTAAATTGGTCCGCAATTTATGGGCAGCAGATATTTCTAATTGGTCAGAAAAATAACTAATTGGGCAGCCATTTAATGTTTTCTCTGTTGCCAAATTGTTTGATATTATTATGTATTGATGACACAAATATTGTTTTTATGGGTCATAAAAAAATAACCTTAGCCTAATATCTACAGAATATATTTCCTAGGAATTGATCCTTGATCCTTCATTGATCCTTTTCCTAGATTTTATAAATTTCTCGGTAACATATATATTGCTGCCCTAATAATTATTTTGATGACCAACTAATTATTTTGCTACACAAATATTTTTTTTGCTGCCCAAATAATTATGTTTCCTCCCAAATAATTATATTGCTGACAAAATATTTGTTTGCTGACCAAATGATTTTTCGGCTGACCTTTTTGTTGCTGACCAAATAATTAAATGGCTACCCAATTAATTCCTTCCCATTTTTTTACTCTCATACAGAACTAGGAATAAAACCTGTACCCCTGGTGTATGTTTTCATTGTAAAGTAAAGAAAAAAGTAAAGAAAAAAAAAAAAAGTAAAGAAACAAAATTTTAAATCGGTCAAGGCGTCTCCGAATAATCGGGGAACAGCTCGGGAACATACATAAAAAAAAATTAAAAGTTATAGTCGTATTGATTGATAACCTCCTTCGTTTTATGAAGTCGGTTAATAATACTTTTCACTTGGAGTTGCGATAAGAAATGTCAAAAATGACAATTTCTACGAGGAATGTGATTTCAACTAGTTTCCGCTAGGGGCGCTATTCACTTTTCCCATACTTTTCATTCAAGAGATTTCATATGGGTGCTTTTTGCGCTATATTTGCGTTAAGTACTTCCCTTCCTGTATAGTTATTACTAAAGCTATAATTATGTAATACACCAGCGCGCCAGCGCTTACCCAGCGCTAGAATAGAAGCGATCGAGACGCATAAACGGATCTCAAAGTGAGATTTTTTTTACAATGAAAACTTATATTAAGGGCGTCTTGCAGGAAATTTTAATCGAGATTTAAAACTAGATTTAGGTTGTGATTTTTTGCCATTTCAACCAAGTGAAATTGTCAAAAACAATAAATCGAGGAGTTTTTGGCGGCATTCAACTATGGCGGACGTGATTTTTATTTCAGTGATTGTAATTGTTTTGTGTAATAAGTGTCATTAATGATTAGCAATATGGAGGATCATTGAAATAATCGTCAAGTGGTGTGAAAAACGATGGGATTTTATCGTGGTAATCCACCTCATCGAAGTAACACTACAGTGTCTACCATCGATCGTTTGACGCCAAACTCTCCCAAGACGCATTTAATGTATTACACTTGCATTTCAATAAATCGAGATTTAAACCTAGTTAAAATCTCGATTTTGTCAATTTTTAACATAAGAGCCATAGTAAAATTGTCAAAAAATTACTAAATCGAGATTTAAAACTCGAATTAGTAATTTTTTGACATTTAAGCCATAGTAAAAATGTCAAAAATTTACTAAATCTAGTTTTAAATATCGAATTAAATTTCCTGCAAGACATCCTAAAACTCAATTTTGTAATTTTTTGACATTTCAGCCATAAAATGTAAAAAATTTACTAAATCTCGTTTTAAATCTTAAGCAGCAGTCTTCTATTAGCAAGTTTATCAATAAATCTAGTTTTAAATCTCGATTTAAATTTCCTGCAAGTGGGCCTAAGAGTACTATCAAAATCCTTGTAAACAGTGCTGTACATTTTTTCATTAAAATTGTTTGAAGTCCATACTACAGTATGATTTATAAAATTGTAGAGGTCGAATGTCTGTACAAAGAAAAAAAAGGGTTAAAACCAAATCAAGGGGGAAAATACAAAAAATGCTTTTTTTGTTTCTCTGTCTGTTTTTACGGGTTAATCTCTGAGATTTCAACGAAATTTTGCATGGTGCACCTTATATCCCTGGTCAACATCTTAGATACTTTTTATTCCGGAAAATTAAAGGGTTCCCGTGGGATAGTTAAAAAACCATTCAAACCGCGGACGTCGCGGGCAACAGCTAGTTAATAATAAGAGTCCATTTTTGGAGTTCCGTACCCAAGGTGTATAAACAGGACCCTATTACTAGACACTTACATACCTACATACATACACGCCTGTAATCCCCGAAGGGGTAGGCAGAGTCCAAGGAGCACTGTGTTCCTTAAGACAGACAAGACATTTAGCCATACAAAAATTGGGTTTGGTCAGATGAAAAATCGTGAAAGAGTAGTAACAAGTGGCTAGCTCATCGCCTACACAATCACAGACCCAGTACCTAATACGCCCTTAGTCGAATTTATAGAGTATGTATTAAGAATATATGTGTCTCAAAATCTAGTATCCATAACAAAAGTAGAATAAGTAAAATTTGCACTTGATTATGCGGAAAAGCCAGTTTAATAAAAATTCTATAAATGCTTAATTACTTCATTAATTAACCAACAATACAATAAATACCAATAACGACTACTAAAGTTATAAAAATTGAATATCAATCCGAACACAATATGGTTACAATATTGTCTTCGGAATTGATATTAAATTTAATGAAGTTATTTTATTACTATAGAAGTATGTACGTAACGCTTCAAAGGGTCATTTAGTAATTTTAATTGTGATTTGGTCGCTATTGAAACCGTTTCTACCTACCAACCAGCGTGGTGTTACGGCCCATACTCCTCATGTCATCCATGAGGAAGGCCTGTGCCCAGCAGTGGTATATTAGCTGAGTACGGCATTTTAATCCGTTTTTCTTTCTTTCATCGAACAGAACACTGAATAATCGATCGATTACGAAAGAGTGCAAGCAATTATCGACCTAAACGGTTGCTATTTAAGTCAGCGTCTGTAACATTCATTAAACCAACATCGATCAATTTAAATTGCTAGTACTTCAGTTTACACATATCCTTGTTTATGTAAATTTTGTGAAACTGATATTTTTTGTACATTGAACATCCTGCTTGAGGTTATTGACCTGGGGTAGGAGTTTCCGGGTTTGAATTTCCGTCGCCAATAGGTACTATTAGGTCCTTACCTATGAAATTGGTGTTTTGTATGGAGATTTTGGGGATGTCTGCATTTTACATACTAACATTTTATCAGTTTTCTTAACAACGACAAATCCGGAGATAATAATATTTGGCATGTATCATTAGACAAGCTTTAGCAATATGTGTGTGAACACGCTTGATAAAAATTATTCATCGTTTTTATGTTAATGCAAATCAAATGATGTATTCGGGAGGCAGTTAAAAAGAGTTGTGTCCGTGTCCAATTTTAACACAATTAAACTTACAACAAATTATCAAAACAAATCAAAAGAGCTCAAAAATATCTCTTTTTAGACGAGGTAATTATTTTTTAGGACTACTCTGAATCTTAATAGTTACAGACAAAATACTAAGAGATAAAAAAAAAACACCAATTTCATAGGTAAGGACCCAATATTATTCGTTATTCTTTTATATACGTCCTCCGGGCACTGGCCATCATCATGGAGAAACACGTAACGAGTATAGCCGTAACACCACCACGCTGCTCAATGCGGTTTGCTGGGTAGAAACGGTTGCAAAAGCCGGGATCAACGGCTTAACGCGCCTTCCGAAGCACGGAGGAGATCGAGATCACTAAGATCTGGTCACCCATCCACGGCCTGACCATGGCGAAGGTAGCTTTGTTTTCGAAATTGAAAGTTAAAGCGTACTGACCAATACGACAACCAACTCCTCAACTCTTGCTAATACTAATACTGTTTATTGCAATTAAAAAAATCGGCCAAGAGCGTGTCGGAACACGCGGGTTCCGTAGTTTTCAATTTTGTAAAATTTATCAAAAACTGTTTAACCCATCAAGTTCAAAATAATTTTCCTAGAAAGTACTTATAAAATTGTACTTTTGAGATTTTTTTCATATTTTTTGAACTTATGGTTTAAAAGTTAAAGGGTTAAAAAAATGTGTCCCCATTTTTTTTACTTTCGGAGCGATTATTTCAGAAAATATAAATTTTATCGTAAAATTGTAATAGAAAACCCCTATTCATTTTTGAATAGCTATCCAACGATATATCACACGTTAGGATCCTGAGGAAAAAAACATCAGTCCCTACATTACGTGTATGGGCACCCCCCCTAATTTAATATTTTATTTCCACTTTTGATTTGTGCACTTTGTCGGCGTTATTAACATACATATTTATTTAAAATTTCAGCTCTCTACTGCTAAGGGTCACTGAGATTATCCGCGGACGGACAGACAGACAGACATGGCGAAACTATAAGGGTTCCTAGTTTACTACGGAACCCTATAAAGCGTAGGCAGACATGTGCCCAGCAGTGCAACGTATACGACTGGTGACTGTGTTAATCTTCAAGGAACACAGCAAGCAACGCAACTCATACAACATTGATTAATAGATTGCGGGTTCGATCCCACTGCCTTTACGAGTACCACTGAGATTGAATAAAACTTCGCTTGCCTCACATTGTGCCCGGTGCATGGCATCAGGCTCGCCACCTGTTACATGGGGACTCAACATATGTGCGAATCGTGGGTGTAAACACCTCTCGGGGAAACAGGCGTGATGATATGTTTGTTAATTAAAAGTATCAAGGTTACATATTCATATGCTGATTTAAACATCATTAATAATCTATATGCGCCTAAGGTCGAATGTCGTATGAGCTCCTGTGTCCATCATCAAGGTTGGCACGGCCTTTTTTGAAATGAAATGAAATGAAATGAAATGAAATGAATGAAATGAAATCATTTATTCTGCAATTAGATTTACATGAAATACTTTTGCACGTCAATATTTTTTTTCCTACTAGCACTTCGACGTGAATGGCCTGTTGAGAAGAAGTGCCGCAAGAAACTCAACAGTTAGCCTTTTTTAAACAGCCATAATAACAAAAGGAATATAGAACATTTTAAATATTGTAAAATAAGTATGTGCAGAGGAGCAAATTATAGTAGCCACGAATTTTTATCTGTAAAATAATCTTCTATCTTATAATACCCCTTTTTCATTAAACAGCTTTTAACAGTTGATTTAAATTTATGCAGGGGCAAGTCAATAAAACTTTGTGGCAGCCTATTATACATTCTTATGCTGATTCCTATAAAACATTTAACAGTCTTGTGAAGTCTGAGGCTTGGAACGGCGAGCTTATGCTTATTTCTGGTGTTAAGGCTATGACAGTCAGAATTTTTAAGGAAAGTATCATAGTGTTTACGTACATACATAATACAATCAAAGATGTATTGAGACGCCACAGTTAATATATCTATTTCCCTAAATAATTCCTTGAGCGAGTCACGTGGTCTAAGGTTGTATATGGCACGAATGGCTCTCTTTTGAAGTACAAAGATAGTCTGAATGTCAGCAGCGGAGCCCCACAACAGTAGACCATACGACATTACGCTGTGAAAATAGCTAAAATAAACTAATCTCGCCGTTTCAACATCAGTGAGCTGCCTTATTTTTCTAACTGCATGCGCAGCTGAACTTAGTCTTCCTGCTAGAGTCGTAATATGTGGACCCCATTGCAGTTTAGAGTCCACAGTAATTCCAAGAAAAGTGGTAGACTTAATTATTTCTATCCGTTCCTCCTTTATACAAATTTGAGTATCGATCTGCTTTACGTTAGGCATACAAAATTTAATACATTTTGTTTTCTTAGAATTAAGTGCAAGGTTATTAATATTGAACCAATGCAAGACTTGCGATAGAGCATTGTTTACTTCGTCAGATACGTTATTGCGTCTGTCAGTTTTGAAAATCAAAGAAGTGTCATCAGCAAACAAAACTATCTCACAAAGGTCTTTAGCAAAGTAAGGCAAGTCATTAATATATATTAAGAATAATAAGGGGCCCAATATAGAGCCCTGGGGCACTCCCATATGCAGAGGCGCGCCGGAAGAATTAGTACCATTTATGTTAACTTTTTGTATTCGATCCGTAAGATATGATTGTATAAGGCGTATAGCAGTTTCCGAAGCTCCATAATGTTTCAATTTTACTAACAAAATTTGGTGATCCACACAATCAAACGCTTTTGAAAGATCGCAGAAAATACCTATTGCATCTTGCTTGTTCTCCCATGCGTCAAATATATGTTTGATGAGTGCGACGCCCGCATCCGTAGTACATCTATTTTTAGTGAAACCAAATTGCTTTTCATGTAATAATTTGCTTACGTTAAAATGTAATAGCAACTGATTAAATATAATTTTTTCAAAGATTTTACTAAGTGCAGGTAGAATAGAAATTGGTCGGAAGTTTGATGGATCACTCTTATCGCCTGCTTTAAATCAAATAAGGTCAAATAAACTAAGGTCAAATACTAAGGTCAAATAACGGTTTTTGATATCAATAAATTGATTATTCAGGCATTTCGACACGTCCTACGCATAACTCGACAACTGCCACTTGAAGAGTAATACGATTGTTTTATTTTCGTGATCTACGACCTTAGTTCTATATGATAGACTAAAAAAATAATTTTATTACGCATCCTACGTAAAATTTTACAATGGAAAAAGTGTGCATTTACAAAGCGCGCGCGACGCAATTATATCTATTTGGTATATAGATATTTGTGCGAGGAGCGAGGAGGTGCCGGCAGGACGGGATCTGCCATCTACACAGTTTTGCTACGGCAAGCGTAGGAAGAGGAAGTAAAAACCTCTTTAGTGAAATTAATGTTTTAATTTTGTGGAATTAAGCATGAGTCAACGGATGCGGTTTAAGGAAAGTTTAAAAATGTCCTGTAACCCTGATACGAATTATGCGAAAGAAAATAGAAAATTAGGTATGTGCTTGCTTATTATGAAACTAAAGTTTGGCAGGTAGCTATTGCTTTCATTGCACTTTAATTGCATTACGATGTAATAATTACCTAGTCCTTAATTTAATTAAGAATAATTTTTAGCGATAATTGTTATGTTTCAACAATTAGTTCATTAAATTTACAAATCCCACAGCATAACTTTCTAACTACCGCAGTTACAGACTTTTGCTTTGGAATCTTTGCATTTGACGAGTTTTACTTCGGACATTATCATCATAGCTTTTATCTCTCTGGCACATAATGATGTATGCGTTGGATTATACGTACAAATAATTGCTGTAACTACCACTAAACAAATAATGCGTTGGATTTTTGAAAACATTTTAATTTGTAACTACCAGTCAGAGAGTTTGTTTTTGGTATTCGTAAATGTGGTGGACGCACTAAGTACAATCTGGGCCAAGATAACGATCTGTATACTCCTCAAAAGCCATCGATAGTTGGTATTATCGATCCTTTGCTATCATCAAATGACCCAGACTCATGTGCTGCTGCTTTGACTAAAGAAATAGAACCCAATTCCATAACACAATCACCTTTGATGTCATTAAATCATTCGGTCTCGACTTCGGGTATTGTGTCTCTATTACTAGATATTGAAGGAATTAATTCTATTCCACCTTCACCTTGAGAGTCGTTAAATAACCCTCTAACTGTAGGAATCCCTGCATCAAGTGAATCGAGAAGAAGAATAAATGAAAACAAGAAAAACAAAGGAAAAACAAAAGGAAAAAAGAGTATACAAAGATCAGTGGAAACACAAGAAAACAAAAACGAATAGAAATTCTGGGAAATGTTATTTCAGTAGAAATGGGACTGAATGACCTGCTACAATAATGAAACCGCTTTGTAATAAATGTAAATTCTGCTGCCCATAAAAACTTTACTGATGAATCAAGAAAACAAATATTTGATAGTTTTTGGCGCATTGGGTAGAACATGAGACAGTGGGACTTCATTTCTAAATATTGCAGGAAAATTACCAAACGTAGACGTACTACAGAAATGCCATCTGGAAGACAAAACACGATCACCTATAGTTTGCCTTCTAAGGATTCTCTTGGCGATTCAATACCTGTGTGCAAAATTATGTTTCTGAATACATTGGGCATAGGGACCGGTATGGTTACAACAGCATTGAAAAAAATTGAAGATGGTAATGGCATTATTACTCCTGATGCAAGAGGTGGGCAGAATAATCGTAAATTAATTATAGACTCGGAAATGACAAAGAGCGTCTGTGATCACGTTCGAAACTTTCAACCAGTTGAATCACATAGCATTCGCAGTCGCTCATCAAAACTTTATTTAGATGAGTCACTATCTTACAATCGTATGTTTTCTCTGTATAAGGAGTGGATAATAGAAAAAACCTCAAACAATCCAACCCGAATCTTACGTCAGTATAGAGATATAGTTAACAGTAATTTCAACTTGGGTTTTTATATCCCTCGCAAGGACCAATGCGATGTATGCCACGTTTACAAAAATTTGCCTTAGCCAGTTTCAGAAACAGAATCAAATATGTATAGCGATCACATTAGAAACAAGGAAATATCCCGTGCATTAAAAAATAAATACAAGGAATTGTCTATTAGAGACTGTGATAAAACACTGACGACTACTTTTGATTTTCAAAAAATTCATGGGATCCCGCATTGCCAAGCCAGTATTCTATATTACAAAAGAAAACTATCAGTCTAAAATCTTACATTTTACAGTCTTGGTCAGAAAAAGTGTACATGCTACGTTTGGGATGAGACAGTTGCGAAAAAAGGGGCAACAGAAGTGGCAAGCTGTGTTTCTATCTATATTCGTGAACACATTCAAAAAGGAAAACGGAATTTCAATTTTATAAGTGACAATTGTGGTGGTCAAAATAGAAATCGCATCGTATTTTTGGCTTACATGCTGCATAAAACTTCAATGTTACTATCACTCACACATTTTTGGAGCATGGACATACCCAAAATGAAGGGGATTCGGTTCACGCTTTTATCGAGAGATTTGGCAAGAACAAAATAATATACATTCCAGATGATTGGTATAATATGATTTGATGGACAAAACAAGACGATAAGCCCTATAATGTTGTCGAAATGCAAAATTCTGAGTTTTTAGACTTCAAAAAGTTTTTGTCTGGCGCTAACTGGTCCACTAATGTGAAAGGAGAAAAAATTGTTCTGGTCACAAATCCGACAACTCCTGGTATTACTGAGACCTGGTATTACCAAATGAGACTGATAGGTTTTATTATAAGACTGATTTTTGTAATCATGAGTATGATTGTATTCTTTTGTTTACTCATCGCCAACTGAATACGAGGCGCCACCGAAAAGAGACCGTTGCTGTCAGTTTAACACCCAAAGCGTATCTACAGAAGTTCTCAGTGCCTAAAAATAAATTTCAGGACTTAAAATATTTATGTGACCATCAAATCGTATTTTTTTTCACAAAAATACGAAGCAATAAAAAATAAATAACATAAAACTACAGAAACTGATGTTTCATTTACTGTTTTGCACAATTATACACACAGTTACACACAACAATATTAAATTTTCACTCATATTTTCCCAGGTATAACTTTCAATGTGCCAGTTACAAAACAAATTAAAGGTAGATTTCCAATGTATAACATTCTATGAGGCAGTTAACTGATATTTTTTCCCGTGTAAATATATGTATCTGGCACATTATCAAAATTTTGAGCACTGAACTCCGACACAAAACTCTTTATGTACTATATTTCAATATATAGAAGGATTTAAGAAAAAATCGATACATTATTAAGTAACACATCCAGAATTAAGCCTTTATGACAATTTGCATGTCGATAGCTGCAGTACTGATGGCGCTATAGCCTTTTGAACATTCAATCGGCTCTCCTGTAAAATTTCCTTTTTTCAGTTAGCGAATTATGCGTAGGGCGTGTCGATTTATAACATTATAAAATAAAAAAGCTTTATAACACATTTGTTGTAAAGGGTCTCTTATTTCACCAATTTCAATATCATAATCTATCACATTACGCACTTGTGCGATAATGTAAAGTTAAACGCACAGTTTATGATGTTCCGTCTAAGAACGAAGGATACTTTTTTAAATCTTAGCAAAGAGTTTTTATGTCAGAAAGGTATTCAACCTTTTCTTTATAAAATTACCTTTGGGAGATGAAAATGAACATTTACAAATTGTTCAAATTTTTATAACTACTTTAACAAGTGATTAAAGATTTATTAGTTTAAGGGCCTGTTTCACAATCGACGGGTAAGTTCTGATTAGCTAACTTGGCAGTTCAATTGACATAAATTTCATATTACAACCGTCAAATGATCTGCCAAGTAAGCTACTCAG
The DNA here is from genome assembly GCA_910589355.1 of Parapoynx stratiotata. Lineage (NCBI taxonomy): Eukaryota > Metazoa > Arthropoda > Insecta > Lepidoptera > Crambidae > Parapoynx > Parapoynx stratiotata. The sequence goes on from OU342476.1 coordinate 14,169,207, forward strand.
AACTAACCAGTCAATTGTGAAACAGGCCCTAAGAATGTCTGAGTTTTATTTATTTCCTCGCAAATGTGTTATAAAACGTCATAATACAACAGTTGTCAGTTATTGTTACAAAAGTATCAACAGTATTTGCCTTAAAATTTGTAGGCAAATATTAAAAATGTCATAAGAAATTGAATTTAAGTAATTACATTAAAATTGTTAAATTTTCTATGTCACAAAAATACAGTTTAATGTCAGTATTTGTAATATTCCTAAAAAATGTCAAAATAAATTTTATGTCAATTATATAAATAAAAAATAATATATGTACATACAATAAATATGTTAATAATATATGAAATAATCATATGACATGCGTAGGGTTTGATAATTACAGCCTCTGACTTCTTATAGCCCTCACCTACGGCTCGGGCTAGCAATATCGCCTCGGCTGTAATTTTCAACTTACCGCACTTATATCATAATGTACTATTAATAGAAAACTTATGGGGGTGTAATTTTTTCACAGTTCCGATATTCGACTAACTGATTGTTTTCCGTGGAGCTGAATAATCATAACATATAATATAACTATACAAATCACCAAATTTAAATCCGTAAACTATTATTATAAATGCGAAAGTAACTCTGGCTGTCTGTCTCGCATTCACGTCAAAACTACTGAACCGATTCAATTGAAATTTGGTTCACAGATAGTCTAGAGCCTGAGAGAGGACATATGCTTCTTTTTATCTCTATCTTCTAATGGGAACGGGTACCACACGGGTGTAACCGTGGCTGTCAATATCTGCTCGGCTGTGTATAATGTGACATATTCCGTCTAAATGTAATTTCATTTCGAATTTTAAAATTTCTCGGCATTGTCAAATGACACGACAACAGTCATTTATCACCATGACAACAATTAATCAGATAACACTGACAACAAATGTTATTTTCATTTTTTTAATAATTAGAGGTTCAATTATTAACAATCAACATTTTGCTAATAAGGGATAGGAATGTAATGTTGAACACTTTGTAAAAAAACAATGCAAAAAAATTTGTAAACTTTTATCGGCGTTAAATTAAAAGCCACGCGAACGACGTCGCGGGCACAGCTAGTCGTCTATAGTTTACCCAAAATGTTAACATATCATCATTAAAATATTTATTTTGTTTAAATTTCGTACGAACGAATATAAAAGCAGAGTCAATATTAGAGGGACCTACCAAACATTTACTTAAACAATTAACTAATACAATTGTTTGAATAATATATTATCATTATTCACCGGCTGGCGAAGGTCGAGCAGCGGCAGCCCAGTTGGAAAAGACGCACCACTCATGCAAGAGGTTGCAGGTTCGATCCTACCGCCTGCACCACTGAGTCATTTGCCCGGGACTTCGTCCGTGTAGAATAGTTAATTTGAGATAGCGTTAATTTGAAAAATCTGAACACCATCAGTATTCAGATTTTTTCAAATTGGAACAGTAGCCTCAATTGGTGGAATTAAAAATTTACTCCTACTCTATTAGTAGAAGCAAAGTTCATAATGGCGTAAATTTGCCCTTCATTTTTCGGCGAGGCGTTATTAAAATTTTTAACATTCACCCGCATGGCATCCGTTCCCATGGGAATATCTAGATAGAAGGTAGCCTATGTCCTTTCTCAGGCTCTAGACTATCTGTGTACCAAATTTCGGTTAAATTGGTTCAGTAAGTTGACGTGAAAGCGAGACAGAGAGACAGAGTTACTTTCGCATTTATAATAATATATTATATTAGTATGGAAGTATGGATTACAGTTGATTGTGAAAATAATATTGCTTGTTTTACATAGTGCCCGGCGAACGTGTTGTGTGAAGACTTGCGAAATGGGGGTGTTTAACACCTCTGTCTACTCTTTCGGGGTGTGGGTATGTTATTGTTGTTGTAGGAAGCCGCTAAATCCCGTCTAATCTCACCGATGATACTGATAAATAAGACAGAACTCGGAAGTTTCCTAAAGTTTCCAATCCTATTTTGATCATAGCGAAAGTAGCTTTGTTTTTTATTGTAATTAGAGCACGCAATCTATAGTGGCAACGATCTCCGGGTATTGACAAAATATATAATTGTAATTCTTATTATTTGATAAGCAAAAAGAGGTCATTTTGTTTACTGTAGTTTAGTTTTCTGTTAGTTTAAGAAACTCTAATAGGTATCAGCATTAACTAATAAAATTACGGCTAACATAAACTGAAAATCACAAATGAAACAAACGTATCAAACTTTTTTTTTTGTTGAAAATATCGTTCTTTAAATATTTTAAGTTTTTTCGTTTGTCTCTTAGGTTTATTATTTAAAAGCTAAAAATTAAATCCACTCGTATATTTTAAATCATTTCTCTTCAAATAGAACTAGTAGTTATATATGAATACTAATGTAGTACATAATACTGTTACGATTTGAATTGAATACGTGAATCAGGTATTGATTACTGAGTTGTTTTATTTATTGTTAATTCAATTAATAATTTCAATTTCCAGTTATTCCCAATAATAATTATTATAAATAACAACAACCAATTTTTTTCAAACAATTTGAATAGTTTCATGGACGAAAAATATTAAATAATTTCACAATAAAAATTTTAAATCCTAAAACATATACTTTTTTTGTGTGAAAAATCATTAAAGTAATAAAATGTTCTTGCCACAGCTATTTGTTTTATGTTGTCAATTATAAAAAATGGTAACTGTGTCATGTATTCAATAAAAAAAAAATTATTTCAAAATATGTGAAACTAAAAAAGTTTAAAAATTGATTGTTAATATTATAAGTAATTATTAAAGCTTACTAACAAATATTTTATTACATTTATTTAAAAAGTAATAAATTCTTCAAAACTTGAAAATTATAATTTGTAAAAAAAAAAATTCGTTGGTTATCATTTTGTTTTCGATAATTGTTACAAATAAGGATCAGAATAAATTTAAATACCTTTTTCACTCCTGACAACAGAAAAATTGGAAAAAAAAATTGCACTGCACAAAACACTACGATAGCGAGTGGCTATTTGGTAGCTACTGAGTTCGTAAACTCATGCGCATCGACAAGGCAAAGTTGCGCAGACGCGAAATTATAAAATTACAATTCATATTAATTGTAATATAACCTTTAATTTTAATCTCAGTTCAGAGGTTGGATATTAATTATGTGGTGATTTAAATCCAGAGGTTTTGGGTTTGAGTGCTTATGTAGGGGGCGATGTTTTTTTTTTGTTTTTTTTTTTTTACATTTCATTTACGTGCTCTATCGTATAATTTGTTTAGCACAATTTTTTTTAAATATGATAGGCAAGCTCTTGGCCGTCATCTCACCTGATGGTAAGTGACAATAAGACCGAAGGTGGAAGCTTCATATTGCTGGCTATCTTACCTCTGACTGCCGGAACACAACAATGCTATAACATTGTTATAATGGCGACAAATTTAGGTAAGACGGTGGTTGCTAGGCAAGCGGTCTTAGAAGCCCTACCACTAACCAAACCGAGCAGAAAAACTCCTGCTCCCATGGGGAATCGAACCCCGGCCCTCCCGCTCAACACCCGGTGGTGCCAACCACTACACCAGAGAGGTGGTCGATATTTTATCAATAAATATCTATACATATAATAAAACTGTAGAGGTCGAATGTCTGTACATAGAAAAAAAAAAACGCTTAAAACCAAGTCAGGGTGATGTAAAATAAAGGGAGAATACCATAAAATGATTTTTTTTTTTTTGTTTCTTTGTCTGTTTGTCTGTTTGTACGGGCTAATCTCCGAAACGGCTGGACTGATTTCAATGAAATTTTGCATGGTGATGCCTTATATCCCCGGTCAAAATCTTAGATCCTATTTATTCCGGAAAATGAAAGGGTTCCCGTGGGATAGTTAAAAAACCCTAGAAATTTTGGACGAAGTCGCGAGCAATAGCTAGTTTAAAATATTAGGTCCTTACCTATGAAATTGGTGTTTTGTATGGAGATTTTGGGGAATTCTGCATTTTCCATACTAACATTTTTTCAGTTTTCTTCACAACGGCAAATCCAAAGATAATGATCCAAAAATAATATTTGGCATCTATCATTAGACAAGCTTTAGTAATATGTGTAATATCACACTTCATAAAATTATTTATCGTTTTAAAGTGAATGCAAATAAAATGATGTATTCGGGAGGCACTTAAAAAGAGTTGTCTCCGTGTCCAATTTTAACACAATTAAACTTACAACAAATTATCAAAACAAATCAAAAGAGCTCAAAAATATAGTCTATTTTTAGACGAGGTAATTATTTTTTAGGAATACTCTGAATCTTAATAGTTACAGACAAAATACTAAGAGAGAAAAAAACACCAATTTCATAGGTAAGGACCCAATATTAAGAAGGTTTATTTCATTTCAGGAATTCGGTGCCGTAAATTTGTGCGTTTTGGCTTTCGTTGATGAAAACAAAGCACTTTCGCCGTCAGTCCTGGGATAGATGACTAAGGCCTGATTTTTCAATCCTCAGATAAAATTATCCGCCATTTAAAACTATTTCTGTCACTTTCTAAAGTCATAAAAAGAAAAGGGACAGAGCTAACATTTGACTGACAGATAGTTTTATCTGAGAATTGAAAAATCGGGCCTAAGTCTGTAATTTTCACTTAAGTCCAGGATCAACCAAACCGACCTGTTTTTTGGTTGTGGTAAATACGTTATTTATTAGCGCGATCGGGGCCCAGGTCGAAAAGATGGCTGACGCTGTATCATTTACTGCAACAGCCACCCTTGCCTTTGGTTTACCATCGCGGCGCTTTACAGTTAATGGCTAGCATTCAGAATCTTTCTGCCACAAGCAGCAATGGCTGCAAGCAGCTAGCTAAGCTGTTAAGAAATGCAACAGGCGCTAGCATGAAACGGCTGCATTATCAACCGGAACCAACGGCTTAACGTGCCTAAGCACGGAGGAGTTCGAGATCACAAAGTTTTGGTCACCCATCAAGGTACAAATCTAACCAAGGTAGCTTCGTTTTCAATATCAAAAGCCGAAGCGTACTTACCACTAAATCAACGAGCTCAGGAAGGATAATTACAATTTCATTATTTTCTTTGCCGCAATTTCGTGATTAGAATCCAGTGGAACGTTTTCGAGTAAATTTGCATTGCATATAGGTTAGGATGTGCTTGACCTTTGCATAAAGTTTTAAGTCAAACACTCACGAACATAGACATTATGTATATAGACATTATGTACTGCTCACGAACGCAATGACTACTTAATAAAATAGAACCATAAATTACTTAAAAAGGAGTCTTATCAGCGTATATACTAACATTTTCTCTCATATTATGGCAGACAAGCTCTTGGCCTTCATCCCACCTGATGGTAAGTGACGATAAGGCTGAAGGTGGAAGCGAGCTTCACCTGTAATCCTCAACATGAGGAATTGGCTACCTTTCCTCTGATTGCTGGAACACAATAATTATTTGACATTGTTATTGTGGTTTAGGTAAGACGGTGGTAGCTAGCCAGACGGGCTCAGAAGCCCTATCACCAAACAAATCAAGCAGAAAAAATGGGGAATCGAAACTTCCCTATCACTCGGTGGTGTCAACCACTACTAAACCAGACAGGCGGTCGAGGAGCTATACTTCATCCAAATCCGATGACGAATAAATGTAAACAAACCATGTTTAGGGTCATCACAACTTAGTTTACGAATAAATAGCTAAATCTTGTATTTCCGACTCGATTACTGCACATAATTTCACACTTGTTTCTATAATTATTATTTCTCTACCATATATGACTAGAAACACTCACAAAACCTCTTTTGAAATAAAATAAGAAATGAAGATAAAATCTAAATTATTTTAACCTCACAGCCCTATAAGAACACAACCTTGAAAAAATTCAGATCTCGTAAACATTTTTGCGCTTTTAAACTAATCTTCCAATTGCAATCGACACTAACATTCCCTCGTGTTTCTATACCGTAAGTACTTTCAAAATCAGTTGCGTATTCATTATTTATTGTTACCCGACCAAAAATGAAAGTACTACGTTCCATTTTATGCTATAACGCGACACAATTTTTTTTTTTAACCTTTTCTTGTGATATTTTAGGAGCAATTATAATTAATGCTAATTTAATAAATTCATACACGGTTACCTAATTCAAATTAAATTGCTTTATTTATATTTTCTTATAATACAGTAAGATAGTAAATTAAATACTTTTTTAATGTGCCTGATAGAAAAAGGTTATTAACATATGCCTGTCAGTGGTTGCTAGGCAACGCTTTGTTATTAAACATTCTGCATCGGATTTGGATGAAGTGTAAGTAAGAAGCATTTTGTTTCTATGTACAAACATTCGACAAGGACCTCGTTAGTTCGCTTTGTCTTTCGATCGAAAAACAAAGCTATCTTCGCCATGGTCAGGCCGTGGATGGATGACCAAAACTTTGTGATCTCGAGCTCCTCCGTGCTTCGGAAGGCACGTTAAGCCGTTGGTCCTGGTCGTTATTGCGACCGTTTCTACCCACCAACCCGCATGTGTTTCTCCAAGGCCTGTGCCCAGCAGTAGGACATAATATTATATATTATATAGGCCGAGGACAAAACATTCCACCTCTACAGTTTTATAATACGTATAGATATTGGTTATTATTGACACCTCCGTGTTCGAGTGGTCTGTACGTCGGTCTCAAGGCGTCGCCATCTCGAGAGGTTCTGGGTTCGACCCCCGGTGGGGGCAGTTGTTTGTGTGGTGAATACAGGCATTTGTTCTTGCAGTATTGGATGTTTGTATGTGTTTTGAATATTTTCTGGATATTTATATGTATTTATCTATTACCAAAATCCGTCATCTAGTATCCGTAACACAAGCAGCATTAGTTGCTTAAAATGCTAGTTGAAAGGTGTGAATGTCTGAATATGTTTAATATATCTACCATCAATGTAAACATGTTGTATAGGCACATATTTACATTGATGGTAGATGCCATAAAAGTTTGAAGGTTTGATTACACACATTTCAGGCTAAGTCCAGCAGTAGGCTGATAGCACCGAAATAAGAGATTCTTTAACTTCTCAATGGTCAGGAAACCGGTCAAAATAGAAATATCTATTGTTGCGAACACCGGTGCTCGTTTACCCCTTTTTTATTGGGCACCAAATGATTTATTACTGATAGCTATCACCATAAAAAAATATACAATTTTTTTCTGAAGCCTAAAACACAATAACATTTAAATTATTAATTACGTTTTTGCTTAAATGTCAAAAAACGCCTTCGGTCCTGATGGTCTATGAATTATCTGTGCCGTAAGTCACGATTATTGTAAACAATTCAATACGCATGCGTGACATAGCCGACAGTCATGCTTGAATGCTTGTGTTGCGACTGGCGTTTGACGGATTTTGACCATGCGTAGTAATTGTTTACATGAAGCGTTACTCAACTAATTTCATGAACATGGTGGATAGCGTTTTAGGCAGGTGAAAAAAAAGTTAAAATAAAATATATTTAAATTGATGTTCTACGAATCCTTTATTCATATTTACCGAACGTGGTATATTTCGGACCCTTGTTCTAAATACTATATGAATGAGTACATATTTATTTGAGTACATAGAGATTTTATGTTCAGTAGGTGTGCGCCGTCCCTTACACATCATGCAACACAATGTATTACAATGAAAATCACGGGTCATTGAACTTGGTGCAGATAAGGTTAATTTTTATTATTTTGCGATATCATTATTGGCAGCGGTAGCCGAGTTGGGACGGACGGGGCACTACTCGTTTGAGAGGCCGCGGGAATTGCGGGTTCGATCCCACCGCCTGTACCACTCAGTTTGAATAAGACTTATGTACAGTTCATTGTGAATATCGCTTGCCTCACATTGTGCCCGTTGCATGGCCATATTTGGCGAAAAGTGGGTGGTAATATATGTATATATACAGGGCATCCCACGGCTATGCCACATGGAGTGAAAGTATCTTAAATATTGCAGATGAAACATTTTACTGTAAGAAAACATTATTTGAATTTCAAAAACAATTTAAACTGCGTTCATAGATATTTTAATAAATACATGGTTGAACAGGGAATCGAATCCGGCCCACGAAATATTTTTTTTTTACATATGACAAGTAAGCTTTTGGCCTTTATCTCACCTGATGGTAAGTGACGATAAGGCTGAAGGTGGAAGCGAGCTCCACCTGTAATCCTCAACAACTAAGGAACTGACTATCTTACCTCTGATTGCCGGAATACAACAATGCTTAAAACATCGATATTATGGCGACAAATTACCCTCTAACTTTATCCAAACTGATTGAAAGTTACCGATGCCGCCCATGCCCCTGCCGATTATCACACAACGAGGCATTTATTTAGTTTTCGCGCGCGCCTAGTTCACAGCGGCCAACCCCGACGTTTGGTCGGGGTTTTCGAACACCCGCAGAACATGCACTTGCGTCATCTAAAATGTAAATGTATATCAGTAGGAGGAGCTTTAGATCACAAAACATTGGACACTCATCCAAGGAATAACCATGGCGACCTTTTAGGTTAGAGACATAAGGTTGAAATATGAATCAATATCAATCCGATATTGAAATATGAATCAATATCAATATCAATGCCGATTCGCTGCTTCCATACATCACTTATCATATTCACAACAAAAATTCATGTTCCAAAAATCATAATTTACTTCATGCAAAATATCACATTATTCATTTATAATAATGAGTCTTTACCTATGAAATTGGTGTTTTGTATGGAGATTTTGGGGATGTCTGCATTTTCCATACTAACATTTTTTCAGTTTTCTTCACAACGACAAATCCAAAGATTATAATATTTGGCATGTATCATTAGACAAGCTTTAGCAATATGTGTGATGTCACACTTCATAAAAAATATTGCCCAGATTTTAAAATCATTACTGTGCAAGTCGATTGAGTTTTCCTGGCTGGGGTGTAATAATAATCACTCAGTTGAATTAAAAAGTATTTTTAATAAAAATATTATTAGGCTTCATGTCCACAATTGGTGTAATTTTATTAATAAGATATTGAAAGGCGAATTTGAAGAAAAATATGTTACAAAAATGTCTGATGTACACATGACTGCATTGAAAAAATATAAAACAGATTAATTAAGAAAAAGCCTTAAATAAATGATTTATAGTCCTCCCTTGTATACTCCTGCTTTTTACATTGTATCTTTTTGTTTATGTGCAATAAAGAGTTTTATTTATAAGTAAGGATTGTTTTATTTTTCCATTGTTTTTAAAATAACTTAAAATATCACCTGGTCTGGATGATCTACAAATAAGTCGATAGAATAGGTACAGCACTGCACCTCTCCCTCTCCAGAGGGAGGGGGCGCCATTCATGTTATGCTTTACCAGAGCCCTCAGAGGCCTAAAGCAAGGTGGTGTTTAGTCGGTAGGAGTCCGACATAACCCCCGGCCGGCCGGTGGGTATCCAATGAGGGATTCACCACCTCCTTCTCCCGCATGGGAAGGTAAAGAGTCCTCCTTCAGAGGCTCGAAAAAAAAAAAAAAAAAAAAGGTACAGCACTAGTACGTCGACATATTATTATCGATATACACTACACCACTATACACTATGCCTTGCATGACAAAACGACACTAGCGCCAAAACGCTACAAATTCCATCCTAGACTTCTAAAGCAAAAATTTCACTGTCGCTTTACACAGTAACTAATACTTCATCTGTGTGTGATATCACACTTCATAAACATTATTTATCGTTTTAAGTGAATGCAAATCAAATGATGTATTCGGCAGCCACATAAAAAGAGTTGTCTCCATGTCCAATTTTAACACAATTAAACTTACAACAAATTATCAAAACAAATCAAAAGCCAAAAAAATAGCAAATATGGTATATTTTTAGAGGAGGTAATTAATTTTTAAGAATACTCTGAAACTTAATAGTTACAGACAAAATACTAAGAGAGAAAAAAACGGCAATTCCATAGGTAAAGACCTATTATAATACATTCAAATTTTACCCTAAATATTTTTTTGGTTTAACACTATAAACACCTAGTCGAAAGGTTTAGAGAAATTATTTACCCTGGACATCTTGTCACGAAGTTAGTCTGCAAGTACTGCAAGAGATGCAGTAGTTTCTAATATTACTTCAGTATAACCTTAAAGTTTTAGATTCACAGAGTATTTTCAAACTCTTTCTTAGATTTGACTCCTTTGGAAATAGTCGTAAACGTCATATTTACAAATTCGTTTTCAATATTAACTGCCAAGGCGTACAAACCATTGCGCATTCGAGCTCGTCATCACGGAAGTCAACTTAAGTGAAAAAGAATTTTAGGGACCATTTATAAATATTTCTGCCCCCCCCCCCCCCCCCCCCCCTCCTTCTTTGTCCTGTCCGGTTCCCAGAATAACTTAGGGATTTACCTTTGTAGGTACAAATTGTCTGGTTCGGCTTATAAATAGAACCAATGTGGTTCATAAATTTAATCGGGATAAATTACAAATTGGGTACTTCTTCCCGGGAAATTGATGCTCACAATTTTTATCACTCGCCAAGTCATCAGTCACTCCCTTCCTCATCATATCGTCATTCATATAATCCATACATCTCTTCTTTGGTCTTTCTCTCCCAGCATGCCCATCCACCTTCAAAGCGATTACTTTCCTGGTGACATGGTCATTCTGGTCATTCTCTCTCATTATATCAGTCCCTCATTATTTTGCAATAGGCTAGTTGACTCATATCAAAAGTAATAAAAATAATGTGTCATTCACATACTATTTAGTACAAGAGTCCGAAATATACCAAGTTCGATAAGTATAAATAAGGGATTGCTGTAAACATTCAATTTAAATGTGTTGTATTTTTTCCTATGCCAAAAACGCTATCCACCATGTTCGTGAAATTAGTTGAGTAACGCTTCATGTAAACAATTACTAGGCATGGTAAAAATCCGTCAAACGTCAGTCACAACCAATCAAGCATAACTGTCTGGTATGTCACACATGTGTATTGAATTTTTTAGTTTCGATGGCGTTTTTGACATTTAAGCAAAAACGTAATTTATAATTTACTATTTATTGTGTTATAGGCTTCAGAATTTTTTTTTATTACTTTTTGTGGTAATGGCTATCAGCAATTAATCAATTAGGACCCAGTAAAAAAAGGGTCAACTAGCCTATCCATGTACAACGTGACTAGTATGGTAGTACAAAAATATTTTTTAATTCCCAATTTGCGATTAATGAAAGTCATGTCAACAACGAAAGTTTATATTACAATACAATTAATAAATTATGCGCTCAAGAACGTTATAAACATTTTTATGCACGAATATATTATGTATGATAATAAACAATACAGGAACGCCTTCAGGGTCAGGTCTGCGTAGTACAATCTGGAAAAAACAATTAGTCATTCAGTAAATCGTTTATTTCCAAAATATCAATACATATATTTTCATGAAACGCCTCCAGTAAGTTATTTTAATACTTGTGTTGGATACTCGCTCTAATAGATAACATAGCATATCATCACGCCTCTTTCCCCGAAGGAGTAGACAGAGGTGTTAACCCACATTTCGCCAGATAATATGTTTGGTTCCCCATGTAACAGGTGGCGAGCCTGTTGCCATGCACCGGGCACAATGTGAGCAATATTCACAATTAACAATTGGAACATATTAATAACCTAAATACAGAGACAGGCTTAGGCAGGTGTGTATGTGTGTGTGTGTGTGCGTGCGCGAGAGTATGTGTGTGTGTGACTCAAGCATTCAGCCAGTCTGCAATTTTATTTTTATTAAATTTATAAGATGTCATGAAGTAAATATTATTTTTTTATGTTATTAATAAATATAAGAAGACTGAGCGGAATACTGACGACGTCTCGCGAAAACTGTACGTGCGCAAAGATGTCGTCATGCTTTTTAATCGGTGATACCATCGGTGATTTTATAAATGACATTTGACGACTCTGATACTGTTTATGATCATTATCACTTTAATGACCTTTGATTATTGATTTTAATTTTAATATCTATTGTAATTTAATTTAGAGACATTTGTTATTAGCTTTATTGACATTTGATAATTTTATGTTATTATTTAATTTTTATCCACATAATCTTTTTGGGTTTAATTTTAATTAATATCTTGTGTAATTATATTTCAATTTGACTCGTTTTTAGATTAATGGAAAATATAGCAATATTATGAAAAAAAAATATTTCATCCATATAATTATGTAAACTATTTGCACACCGACACGAATCGGTAGAACATGTCGGCCCTTCATAAATTAACACCCTTTGTATCCATGTTTTGGCAAATAAAGTTTTATTATTATTATTATAATTCAGTTCAATGTGTAAGATATATAACTTCCTAATTGACAACAAAGAGCGAACACTATAACGCTCCTCAGTAGGTTATCTACGCGGATTTCACAGCATGACTTTCGACAATGCTCGTTAAGCTCTTTCGAAGTTTAAGAACTTTACTTTCCTTGTGCCTCCCCACACAGGAATACAGTACATGATTATCGACTACGCTAACGCCAAGGTCATAGAGACTACCGATAAGAGATTGAATTGGCCATTAGGCTTAATAATAGAAATGTATGACGGAAAAGATGGTTGCCAAATTGAAAACAGCTATGGGAATTAGAATCAGACCAATACAAAACCTGTTCAAACCAGAAGTGTCTTCAAATGCTGTAGAATCTTCAAGTGAACTAAGAACACGTAGTGGTTGGATTGTGAAGGTATATCTCACCTAATCGTCTTGGTATATCTTGCTAACCCCATTTCTGTCATATCAGTGTTTCTTCCAATTTTTCGGTTTAGAGATTGTTGAAAACCTCTTTTTGGTTTGTTTTTCATATTTTATTTGAATTTTATGACAGCTGTCGTCTTTAAAGAAGAACTATTGAAGTTGAAAATATAATTGTTTCCTAAAATATATTAGGTCCTTACCTATGAAATTGGTGTTTTGTATGGAGATTATGGGGAATTCTGCATTTTCCATACTAACATTTTATGAGTTTTCTTCACAACGACAAATCCAGAGATAATAATATTTGGCATGTATCATTAGACAAGCTTTAGTAATCACACTTCATAAAAATTATTTATCGTTTTTAAGTGAATGCAAATAAAATGATGTATTCGGGAGGCACTTAAAAAAAGTTGTCTCCGTGTCCAATTTTAACACAATTAAACTTACAACAAATTATCAAAACAAATCAAAAGAGCTCAAAAATATAGTCTATTTTTAGACGAGGTAATTATTTTTTATGAATACTCTGAATCTTAATAGTTACAGACAAAATACTAAGACTAAAAACACCAATTTCATTGGTAAGGACCCAATATATTAGTATATGTGTATTTATAACCCAGTCGTAAATTTAGTATGTTTTGAAATTTGTATTTCTTAGCTGTTATTAGCATCACTTTTATTTTGTTTTTTCTATTGCTGCTCTGTGTAGTCTTTTTAAGTCTTTTTTGCATTTCGTATCGGGGGCAGTGTGCAAAGTTAAATTTGTTTGTATAGCTGTGGAAACTTAATTAGCTTTTGTAATTTTATATATTTTAAAACTTAAGGATTATATTATGCTGTATGTTTTCCTTAAATCAATAGAATAAAACTCACCGCCAGTGGAGCTTCCTCGCCTGCGGCAATGTCGCCGGGTCTTCATTCAGACAGTACTCCCTGGTGCCTTTTATGTAATTTCTTATATAGTCGCTCCAATTCACCACCTGACGAACGAAAAAGATCTTTATAAAGTTTTTTTATTATTAAAAGCTCAGCAAATGTCTCCACACTACTTGAGAGAAAAAGATACACTACTTACAGATAAGAAAGAAAGAAAGAAAGAAAAACATTTATTAACCAACAAACACACAATAAGAATAAAAAACAAAGAAAGAACAGACAAACACAGAGTACAGTGAATAATTTTAAAAGACTACACAATAACGGTTAATTAGGACCCGGCCTCAGCATATGCTGAATCAGAGACTGACCCAGCGCTGGTGTTCTGACCGGGCCTATTCAGATAAAGTGCGGTTTATAACAGCGCCATACTAACGTGGTTACGGCCCATACTCCTTATGTGCCCTTAGGCCTTCCTAAGCAGTGAGACGGGTGTTGAAGCCAAACTAAATACTTAACAGGCTTTTATTCGTGAAGTTGAGAAATCCAGGCACAGACAGACACGCTACCACATTAAAAGTTGTCACCAGTCTATACAGGGATATTTTTCATCAACAATCTTGCAATAAATACTAAGGGCCATTTGCAGGAAATTTTAAACCTAGTTTAAATCTCGATATTGTAAATTTTTGACATTTCATCCATACATAGACGTATTTAAGTATGGATGAAATGTCAAAAATTTATCGCTATCATTAAAGTTTCGAGAGAACATCAATAAAAAATGTTACTCAAAATTAAAAAGAATTAAAAACACTATTTTAAACTTAGGTGTAACTGCAATTATTGATATTTTTTGTAAGAAGTATCGTCTCGTATCTAGTAAACGCTCACATTCACAATTCAAAATTGGTAATGCATTTTTGAGTTGTCAGGTGATCTATACGTCAGTATATATATATATCTATGCATCCATATAATTGTCAATTGTCAAAAAATTTGAATGAAACAAAGAAAATTGTTTATTTGGTGTTACAATACACAACATACAATTTTTAAAGCACAATACAGATTGATGAGACACAAAAAAGGCATCCGCTCAGCATAATATCGGACCACCTATGATAGGTGGCCAGACGCTGATCGTCCACGAACACCTTATTTGGGAGGCGAAACGAATTTCAGGAATATCAGATATGAAGTGGGTCTCAACTATATAATAGTAAGTAAATTACTAAATCTACTTTTAAATCTCGATATAAATTGCCTGCAAGACGCCGTAACAAACATCATATAACAACATTTGTTCTACGACTTTTGATAGTTTGATACATTTAACTTTCATACAAAAATAAACATCAATTTCTGAATGTTCTTAGCTCTGTGCGCGCCACGCGCGTAAGCGTGTCGCCTATGAACGGTACATAGACTTACAAACCCCACGACAGTACAATATAAGCTTGTAAAAAGATTTTTAATTTAAATTATATAATAAAACTCGTGAAAGAAATGTTGTTATTTATGAAGTAGCTGCCTTGTATTTCGAGGTTGTTGTATAAAATAGCCTTATACAGGGCGTCCCACGGCTATGCCACATGGAGGGAAAGTAGGCTTAAATATTGCAGATAGAACGTTTTACTGAAAGAAGACTTTATTTGAATTTCACAAACTATTTAAACTACATTCATAGATATTTTAATAATTACATGGTTGAACCGAGAATCGGAGCCGTACACGAAAAATAATTAACCTGTAGCTTTATTATACCGATCGAAAGGTTTCATAGTGAGGATTATTTTTTGCTAAATAAAATAATATAAGAAATAAAAGGAAAACCATGATGTGCAATATTTAAGATACTTTCCCTCCATGTGGCATTACCGTGGGACGCCCTGTATACTGAATAACTGGGTTCAGCTCCACATGGAGAAACAAATGAGAAGTTGAGGAGTATGGGCCGTAACACCACCACACTGGCCAGTGGATTCGAGGCCAGAAACGGTTAACAGCGACCGGGATCAATGGCTTAACATGTATGAAAAATGAGGTGTTTTGGTCACCCACTCTAGGCCTAACCATGGGGAAGGAAGTTTTCAATATCGAAAGCCAAACTGTACTAACCACAAAGCTATCGAGCACCTTTTCAAATAAGTTGGTTTTCTTAAATTTCGATTTTTGTTTCTCATCATTAATGGCTTATTTACCTTAATGTCAGTAAAGAACGTCTCATCGTCTTCTTTAGATATCTTCTCCCGCAGAGCGTTGTAGTTGTCATTCTTGAAGAACCACTTTGTGATCGTGTAGTAATATACTACGTTAATGCCGTAGTCGATCCGTTTTTGTAGGTTAATCATGCTGAAACAATACAATCCCATTGATTACCTAAAACCCCTAAAACCTAAACTGGTGGTCGGACTCCAGAATATTCCAAATATTGGCGAACTTAACACCAAAAACTACAAACGGGCGGGATAGCATTCCGTTCCCCTCCATTAAAGCCCGGCGCACACTATTGGCATCGGCACGGCTCAGGATTTCAGGTGATAAATAGCATCATATATTAACTTCATGGCAACAAAGTAGCAATTTCCATGATATATGGCCGTAGTAACAAAAATACGCTTCGGTATGCTTGAGGTTGTATCGGCGTCCATGAGGTTGCTTCGGGATACTCCGGCATCCTTCAGTACGCTGCCGCCGCGTGACGGCAACACTCGGGGGTAGTTTGGACAGTACGGCATGCTTAAGGACGCTTCGTCATCCTTGAAGACGTTGCAGCATCTCAAGGCATAGTTGCCGACAGTGTGCGCTTGCATGTGGGGATGCCGAAGGATTCCTTTCCTTGCCGATGTCGATAATGTGCGCCGGGTCTAAGTCGAAAGACAACCGTCGACTAGTCCGATAAACATAGTTGAAAGAGGGAGGACGAGCGAAATAACCGGGCGAGTGGCCTAGCGGGCGAGCCTGACGAGACGTGAACGAGTAGCTTTGCTGGAATGTTAGGATATTAAGTTAGCGTCGCTCATATCGCTGACGTAGCTTAACTCTCTAGCCCGCCTAGATCCGCCCGTTTGCTGGTAGTGTGCCACTTTAGGTGATCCGTTCGCTAGTGTATGTGTTAGTTCAAGTACTAAATGCCTTCTGAAACCTGCTCACAAGCTTATTACTTTATCATAAAATTTTTACTTTATTAATACATTATTAAAAACTTAGTAACACAAATTTCACGTTATTATTTGCATTACAATCTAAACTTAGGACTGAGCAAAACAATTGAGCCTGAACTAGGTGACCCTATTTTTCAGGCAATATTACATACTTACTAGACCATTTTGAGCGCACGTACTTATAAATAATAATAATATAGCCATTTATTCCGAATTTTGTAGTTTTTTTACATAAAGTTTTTGCATGCAATTCTAAATTTTATAAAGAAAAAATTTTTTTTTACTAAAAAACCGTTGTCTTAGTGCCTACCAGTGCCTACTCATAAAAAGTCTCTTAATACCCTTCTCCAATTGGTCCAGAGATGTCAGTTTAATTTCATCTTCCCATCTTGTATGTTGTCTTCCTCTTTTTCTTTTTCCATCTTGGGGTACTATCACGTACTTATAATGAAAGTAAAAGTAATCACTTACATGCTAAATAATATTACAAGAGTATTTATTTATATTGGGTATTTGATACCATTACAATGTTTTTTGACTAAAACTAAACGGATCCACTTTAGAACCATTATTAACTGAACCATTGTTAAACTGAGCATCTCTCAACAGTTCTGAGAATAGTTCACCATAAAATAAAAATCAAAAGCATTTATTCAGTTCAGATGCATCTTAGCGCATGCTTATGAATGTCATAAACATTTTACAATATTTCGTGAAAAAGAAAACTACGCCATAGAAGGGATCAGCAGACTAATACTTACAATGGCTTCCTCCCCATAATAGTGAGCAGCAGATCAACGAAGAATGCCGGTAAGAGATGCGTGAAGAACACGCAGAGCCGGTGGTAGTACCAGCACTTCTTGTACGAGCCGCCGGGGTACCACAGACAAACTGAGTATGGGAACTCTGCGATGTGGTATTTACCTGAAGAGCAATACATTATTCATCCCACCATCTCGGAAAGAGCATTTTTGCTCTTCGATATCTGAGTGGAAAAGCCTTTATCCTCTTGAGCGGCAAAGTGAATTTGAATTTAGAACATCGTGCAATGAGCACACAAAGTTTGTGAATTTTTAATTGTTTCAAAATTCAAATTTGGAACCTTCTTGGCTACTTTTCTTTATTATGCATTGCGCGCGTCGCGCGGTTTATTGCTAATGGTTAATTAATAAGCTAAATACCATAAAAATATAAGAATAAACTAACTCTAATGAGTGATTCTAGCGAAGATGATGTTAATGTGACGCCAACTGAATTGACTGAAACAGTTATTAATGTGCAAATGAGCTTTCTACTTTTTTTTTCTTTCTTTTAGAAGTATTTGAAACAGTACGATATGTTTAACATGTGGCGACTAGCTAAAGGAGCGAAAACTAATTTAAAGATTATCTATTCAATAATATCTACCTATCATAATGTACTTTAACTAAAATAAAAATAACTTGTGATTTTATATTGTTTTTTAAATTTCGTAATTTCCTCGCCGAGGTGGGATGAAAAATTAAGTGTTGCACTCGAGTGCAAAGATTTTAAACCGCGTGCTCAATTTTGATGACCGAGCCAGCGAAGGATTCTAAAATTGAAATTTGAATCCTCAGCACTCTTGTATAATAAATAATAATTATTAGACCCTTTCTGGTAGCTACAGACGGCTTGCCCAGAGGGGAAGAGAAAAGAGGGGGGCCTTCAAGCCTGTAGTGGCTAGCCACCACAAGCCGAACCCATCAGCCAAAGCGTACTAACCACATGGCCCTTGTGGCTACGTTTTGGCTTTCGATATCGAAAACAAAGCTACTGTCACCATAGTCATGACTTGGATGCTGGATGAGCTCGGTGGCGTAGTGGTCAGTGCGGTTTGGCTTCGATCGAAAACAAAGCTACCTTTGCCATGGTCAGGCCGTGTATGGGTGACCAAGACTTTGTGATCTAGAGCTCCTCCGTGCTTCGGAAGGCACGTTAAGCCATTGGTTGCGGTCGCATTTGTGACCGTTTCTATCCACCAACCCGCATTGGGCCATGAGGAAGGTCTGTCCCAGCAGTGGGACGTATGTAGGCTGATGACGATGCCTTGGATGGGATCTCCGACTCCTCCGAGCTTCGGAAGGCGCGTGTCGCTTTTTCATATGAACGGAACATAGACTTACTTATGTCACGACAGTGCATTATAATCTTGTAAAATCATTTTTAATTGATGTATTGAGTTCTAGTAACCTAGTTTTCCTGGTCTTCCGAGATTGTTGATTCATTAAAAAAATACAGGGTTAAATTGTGTGTCAACCTGTCACAGTAAATGTGTATACCTGACAAACTATAATATTATACATATATCTTACCCATGTCTAAAGATGTTCGCCAACTAATCGGATTATTGTCAGAAATCGCTACATTGCACACCTTCACTTCTTTTGGTCTGAAAAACAAAAGTAAAATAATTATTTGCGTAATTTGTCCAAAGACGAGGATTATTCAGCTTTTTTTTAAGGTAGCGGTAGCCGAGTTGGGGCACTATTCGTTCGAGAGGCCGCGGGAAACGCGGGTTCGATGTCACCGCCGCCACCTCTGAGTTTGAAAGAAACTTATGTACTGTTCATTGTTAATATAGCTTGACTCACATTTTACTCTGAGCTCACATTGTGCCCGATGCATGGCAACAGGCTCGCCACCTGTTACATGGAGACCTAAAATATCTGGCGAAACGTGGGTTGATTATGTTATTATTCTAGCTTCGTTTTTTTTCTACGCGCAAGATTTATTTGCAAAACGTGAGAATTTTTTTGAGGAGCTCGGTGGCGTAGTGATTATGCTTGCCATAGTCACATCTTGGATGAGAGACCAAAACGTTGTCAACTCGAGCTCCTCCGTGCTTCTGAAGCCACGTTAAGCCGTTGGTCCCCGTCGCTATTCCAACGGTTTCTTCCCACCAACCTGCATTGGGCCAGCGTGATGGTGTTACGGCCCATACTCCTCATGTGTTTGTTTCCATGAGGAAAACCTGTGCCAGCACTCCAGTGTAAAGGTTGAGGACGACCCGTGCGAACCTGAGACGAGTCGGTAGTCTAAATATATATTAGGTCCTTACCTATGAAATTGGTGTTTTATATGGAGATTTTGGGGAATTCTGCATTTTCCATACTAACATTTTATCAGTTTTCTTCACAACGACAAATCCAGAGATAATAATATTTGGCATGTATCATTAGACAAGCTTTAGTAATATGTGTAATATCACACTTTATAAAAATTATTTATCGTTTTTAAGTGAATGCAAATAAAATGATGTATTCGGGAGGCACTTAAAAAGAGTTGTCTCCGTTTCCAATTTTAACACAATTAAACTTACAACAAATTATCAAAACAAATCAAAAGAGCTCATAAATATAGTCTTTTTTTAGACGAGGTAATTATTTTTTAGGAATACTCTGAATCTTAATAGTTACAGACAAAATACTAAGACAGAATAAAAACACTAATTTCATAGGTAAGGATCCAATATAACTCAAAGGTGACAGCTCAAACCACTGCACGGATCGGGCTGAAATTTGGCCTGCAGATAGATGTTATGACATAGGCATTCCCCGAGAAAGGATTTTGATCAATTCCACCCCCAGGGGATAAAATAGGGGATGAAGTTTTTTTGACTGAAATTAAAGATTGGAGCTACAATGATGAAGAAGTTCGCTTAAATATCATTTATCAAAGTACGAAGGACGCGGACGAAGTCCCGAGCAAAAGCTAGTATGGTATAAGAACGTACTTCTCCAGAGCAGTAGTGTAAGCCAAGAGAATACACCCGTTGACCGCCATATCCACAGGGATGGCGTCGATGTTGTAATCGTAGTTACAATACATGCTGCGAGCAACTCCTGGAACCAAACAATGGAATTAAGCGTTTGTCTTGTTGTATGTGATGAAAAATAATAGTTGTTTTTTAGACAAGAGTGCAAAAGGGTTCTTTAACCGCGTGCTCAATTTTGATGACCGAGCCAGCGGATTCTAAAATTGAATAACGAGAGCAGCAAGTGATTCGAAATTAGAATCCTGAGCATCAGCGAGGGAATGACGAAATGCAAGAACAATATAAAATCACAAGATATTTTATGTCAGTTAAATTACATTATGATAGGTAGATATTATTGAATTGATAATCTTTAAATTAGTTTTCGCTCCTTTAGCTAGTCGCCACATGTTATATATATCGTACTGTTTCAAATACTTCTTCGTGTGATTTTTGAGGTATAGAAAGCTCATTTGCGCATGAATAACTGTTTCAGTCAATACAGTTGGCGTCAAATTAACTTCATCTTCGCTAGAATCACTCATTATGGTTAGTTTATTTTTATTGTATTTAGCTTATTATTTAATCATTTACAATAAAACGTGAAAAAAAAATGGTGCGACGCGCGCAATGCAAAATAAAGAAAAGTAACCAAATAAAGAAGGAAGAAAGCTCAGAGTAAACAGAACTGGAGTAGCCTTTGTCTAACATTCCCCTCTGCCAAATGCACAAGCATCGGATGCTTGCACGTTTAATAAAACTAATTGAGCCGCCATTTTGACAGCCATAACATTGTAAACGTTGCGGCGAACAGAGCTCCCGCAAAAATGCCTGTCTGTGCTGTTTTTTGTTGTAAATATAAATAGAAAACATCGAGTATGCTAAATGATGGTGTCACCTTTTATTTGTAATTATAATTTTTCAGATTTCATGATTATTTACTTCATTATTTCATGTTTTAGAATTCTACGATTTCAAATTTCGAGCGCTAGTCTCGTGGGGAGTGCGGCTGTGACGTTGTCAAAACGCACACCCCACGTGACTGTTTTAAGCGTGTGTGTGCGTGAAATTTAATTTTGTGTGTCGAATTATGCATGTGTGCATTTGTAAAAACGTTGTGCGTTATGCTGGCTTTGAGTGTAGTGGTAACCTCACCCCCCGCAAGAAATGGCAGAATAAAATGTTTGAGAAATTGACTAATGGCTACTCCAGTTCTGTTTACTCTGAGGAAGAAAGGAATCACAAACTTATTCTTTGCTCATTGTATACGATGTTCTTAATTCAAAATCACTTTGCCGCTCAAGGGCATAAAGGTTTTTCCACTCAGATATCGAAGAGCAAAAATGCTCTTTTCGAGATGGTGGGATAAAAAGTACCTTTTCCAGCAGCAACCATGAGTCCGGTGGGGCCGTTGAGGTTATCAACCCATCCCGGCATTGGCTCCTTGTAGGATGCTGTTACTGTAGAAAAAACAAAATCGGTAGTCGCCACGTAGTGCAAGGTGTAACATTGATAGACTCCAATGAGGATTGAAAATATGGTCAAGGTCGCAGTAATAATACTGGCAATGAATGAATCGTAACTTAAAAATACGGTATTTTCAGAATTACTTGAAAAGTACTGAACCAACTTCAGAATTTCGAAAAATAGGACCTACTTCCGATCAACCCTGATATAATAACATTTGAATCATAGAAATCGGTTCAGCCGTATCGGAGTAATCGGTGAACATACACAAAAAAAAATTAAACACACGAACATATAACCTCCACCTTTTGTTTAGTTGGTTACAAAAGAAAAATATTATTTTCGTACAAGTCAATCCTTGTAACGGAGTTCACAGACGTCAGTTAATGTAAATAGCTAGTTGGCCCATTTTTTTTATTGGGCCCCAAATGATTCATTACTGATACCCATCACAATAAAAAATAATACAATATTTCTCGGAAGCCTATAACACAATAAATTTTAAATTACGATTTTGCTTAAACGTCAAAAACGCCTTTGGTCTTAATGGTCTATGTTTTATCTGTGCCGTAGCGTCACGATTATTGTAAACAATTCAATACGCATGCGTGACATAGCCGACAGTTATGCTTGGTTGCGACTGGCGTTTAACGGATTTGGACTATGCGTAGTAATTGTTTACATGAAGCGTTACTCAACTAATTTCACGAACATGGTGGATAGCGTTTTTGGCATAGGAAAAAAATAAAACATATTCAAATTAAATTTCTACAGCAATCCCTTATTTATATTTATCGAACTTGTTATATTTCGGACCCTTGTACTACTAAATACTATGTGAATGACACATTATTTCATAACTTTTGATATGAGTCAACTAGCCTATTACATCTCGAGATGTATAGCTTTCAACTGTCTTGAGTATCGCATACAATAGTATGCCTTATATACTTGCCTCGTAAGTATGCTTTCAATTGTCTTAGCATCCATAAGATACGGAACTAAAAATCCATAGTAATATTTTAAATGCTAAAGTAACTCTGTCTGTCTGTCTCGCTTTCACGTCAAACCTACTGAACCAATTTAACCGAAATTTGGTACACAGATAGTCTAGAGCCTGAGAAAGTACATAGGCTTCCTTTTATCCCGATATTCCTATCGAAACAGGTGCCATGCGGGTTAATGTTAAAAAAATTAATAACGCCCAGAAAAATTAGGGACAAATTAACGACACTATAAAATTTGCTTCTAATAATAGAGTAGGAGTAAATTTTCAGTTCCACCAATTGAGGCTACTGTTCCAATTTGAAAAAATCTCTCAGTGTTGAATAGCCTATTTATTGAGGAAGGCTATAGGCTACATACCATCACACTATCTCAAAGTATCTAATTATACCGCGTGTGGTCTAACCAAATTGAGATGTACCTTCGTCTGTGAACTCCTAAATGCACAAAGAATCCCTTGTTCTTCTCAAATTACCAGATACGAGGGTAAATATTACCAAGTGAAGGTAAACCAAGAAATTCCTTACATACCAATTGAGGGCCTCGCGATCGCTATGGGGAACTTCCCAACATACTGCGATACCAGTTCTTCAGCCAACGCCTTTGTATATCCATATGTGTTCGGCTGTGGTTTTATGAGTCTGAAACATTAATAAAGAGAATGAAATGAAATTTATTGGTTATAGAAAGATAAAGGTACAGAATAATTGAATTACAAAATATTATAACAAGTATTATAACCAAATGGTAACCACTCAGCATTTGCTACAACCTGGATGGTCACAGCGCTGGTCTTCTGTAGTGCCAATCTAGAGTGCAGCACGCGCCAACCGTCATACCTCAAGCTGCTAAGTCTCAACTACATAAAGTGCTCAAATAGTCCAACTAAGTTGTTTATTTAATTGGTAAGGACAATTTATATGGCAAGACACTACAATAGACAAATGCATATTGTACTGATATAAAAATAATAATAAAATAGCAGCAAAGCAGTCAGATGATCTCTGAAAAGGCACGACTAGCAGTGCACAACGTTGTGCTAGTCCCAACACTGATGTACGGGAGTGAATGTTGGGTATGGGAGAAGAGACACGAAAGTAGAATAAAAGCGGTAGAAATAAGAGCTTTGAGAAGCATGGCTGGAGTAAAATTGACTGACAGAATATATAATGATGTGATAAGAAGGAAGTGTGGTTTGAAAGAGGATGTAGTGACAAGAATTGAGAAAGGTATGCTGAGATGGTTTGGACATCTGGAAAGGATGGATGAAAATAGATTGACTAAAGGGATATATGAATTGGGTGTGAGTGGAGATACGGGACGAGGCAGACCTAGGCGAACGTTTCTCGACCAAATTAAAGACGAGAAGGGCCAGGTCAAAAGTACCCGAAATCGCCGAGCATGCATGAGAACTGTAATGAGAGATGATGAAGCGAAAGAAATATGCAAGGATCGTAGCAAGTGGAAGGATGTAATCCCTGTCTACCCCTGTGGGAAAATGGTGTGACTTATGGTATGTATAAAATATTTATTTTCGATGCTGGGTCCATAAATGTTAGTAACATAAAATAAAGTGCTAGTAAAAGGAGCACAATAAGAAACAAAATTACCAAGGCTTTTCACAGATGTAACTCTGAACTTTATACACACATAGGCGGCAACTGGAGCGTGTAGTTATAGCTAGCGGCTACAGCTACTTGTATATATACTACAGCAACACGGTATAAGTATGTCCACCTCTCCCTTTCTGAGGGAGAGCGGCTTTCAGGTTATGCTTCACCAAGGCCTTAAAAGCTTAAAGCACAGGTGGTGTGTAGTCGGTAAGAGTCCAACATAACCCCGAGCCAGCCGAAGCGTAGCCCACACATATGGACAGTGGTCACCGTAGCCTATGGATGCCTGCAACCCCGAGGGCATCACCAGCGCGTTGCCGACCTTAAAAAACCTCTTCACGCCCTCTTTGAAGGACTCCATGCTCCATCTTTTTTCAGTCGTCACGAAATTATAGACCCCCCCCCCTCCTTTTGTCACCCAATGCCACATTAAACTGACCCCCTCCCTGTTGTGTGACTTAATTTAAAGATGATTCCATAGCACTTTAATTACCATAGGCTGCGGTGAACATCATCATGTCGGAGTACGCTTGTTTGTCAACATTTTTGATAAATACATACATATAATCACGACCATCATTCCCTAAGGGTTAGTCAGAGACTAGGCAAAAGCACCGTGAAAGCAGTCCATTCCTATAGTCTGCGCTTTACCAAACAGTGACTGCACTCAGCGTGACAGGTGGTGAGCCCGTTGCATACAGACCTACATAATATTATCACTCCTATATTAGAAGCAGAGATCTATCAGCAGAGAGTATCCGCATTCCTCCATAAAAAAAAATAAAACTCACGAAGGCTCCAACTGCTTCAGCAGATCGTCATCCATCCACTCCACGCATTGCATCACGTCCTGGGGCCTGTGCTTTAAAGGGTACAGCTTCTCCTCCAGGACCTCCACGTCGCTTCTGCAGTACGCTGTTGAGACGTGAACGAACACCTGTGGAGATTGGACAGAGTGTTTGTAAATAAAATCAAAGAGTCAACTCTTCTTGCCCTTTTCCCACTCTAGGTGGGGTCGGCACAACACGTCTTCTTCTTTCATTCTCCTCTGCCATTCGTCAGCTCAGCATCCACTTCATTTATCATTCTTCATGCATAAATCGATTAAGAGAAGCTTGGTGGCGTTGTGGTTGGTAGGCTTTGGCTTTTGATCGAAAATAAAGCTACCTTCGTCATGGTGACCAAAACTTTGTGATCTCGAACTCCTACGTGCTTCGGAAGGCACGTTAAGCCGTTGGTCCCGTCACGTCAACCCGCATTGGGCATTGCGCATACTCCTCATGGGTTTCTCCATGATGAAGGCCTGTGTCCAGCAGTGGGACGTATATAGCAGTGGAACGCTTCTTTGGTATTCCTCTCATTCTAGGCCCATCTATGCTCAGCACTCTTCTTGCTAAGAGGCATTTATCCCTCCTCATTATATTAGACTTAAACAGCAGACTAGTGTTGCCAATCGATAATTGACTATCGATGATTTTCGATGGCCTATCGAGTATATCGATACTATCGATGCTATCTATAGCACAGAACTAAGCAATACCATCGAATGAGAGCAATACTATCGATACTATATAGTATTGTAGTTGGTTCATAACAAACTATTGATAGTAGCGACATCGATTTGGCTTTATATGCAAAATTAACTCTGTTATTAAAATGGCATTCAGGAAAATGCCATGATTTGTATAGTAAGAGCCCAGTTAACTTTTGAGCTATGGAGAAGAATCAAATCGAGTGAGAGAAGTAGCTAGAAGAATTCAGTTTTTACAAAATTAACAGTAGGTTGTAACAAGTAATTTGTCACTTCACATACTTCAAGCCGATCCATCCCACAGGTCAAGTCCAAGACCCTCTTGGTGCCACCAGCATTGAGGTTAACTGCATCTTTGATAAACATGTCGAATCTAGAATTACAAAAAAAAAACAATGATCCTTAAGACATGTTCGTGTGCCAAGGATTTAAATCTACTAGTATGTTAGTACCCTATATTAAAAAGAGATTTATTTTAAAGACAGCTTGTATTAGAAAGAAAGAAAAATTTTTTTTATTAGTTACACAGAATCAGTACTTGTCTACCTTCGTGGTCGACGCTACGCCGGTCTCAAGGCGTCGACATCTCGACAGGTTCTGGATTTGATCCCCGATGGGGGCAAATGTTTGGGTGATTAATTTTCAGGCATATGTTCTCCAGTCTTGGATGTTTATATATATATATATATATACAGTATATTTATATGTATTTATCTATTAAATATCATTAGCATTAGTTGCTTAAAATGGAGCTAGTTGATAGGTGTGAATATTTGAAGATTTATTTATATTTAATTTATATTTAGTACTATGCTTACAAATTGTGACACTTATTGGCGAGCCACTCAGCATGTGTCAGTTGTCGCAGACATCCGACACTGGTCTTCCGCGGTCACCTACATTTTTCCCTTGCGAGTACTACTACACTGCGCTGTATTAAACCAATTAACAATGTAATATATTTAACCCTATTAAGGGTACAACTACTAGTATACCTTTTTAAAAACAAGTTTTATTTAAATTACAATGGCACTTCAAAATGGATACGTAAATAAGAATTATGACGCAAAATTCGACATTTCTTCATTGACTTCACTTTATCACTCCGTCTCGAACATAATTGTTGAGCGCATCAACTTGAGATGAAGAGCTGACATGTCAGTGTGTAAGAAAAAAATATTCTACTAGCGCAGTCATCTCAGTCATAATCACCTCACCTGACACAAGCAGCGCAATGGAATATCACATTGGTTTCCTTCTTCACCAGCTCCCGGTCTTCCGCTGATATCCCTAGGTCTTCCATTAGGATGTCGCCAGGGATGACGAGTAGCTTCTCGAACTGTTCCGGGTGGTCTTCTTTCAGGAGTCCGAAGAGCTGGAATCAGTGATCTTTTTGATATATGTATGTGAAGTGGTGGATGCCGAAGTTAAAGTAAAAATTGTTTTTTAGGGTATAACTTTTAAAATTGTTACTAACATCTATGAAATAAAAACGTTTTATTTATTCTTTTAATGAGCCGCTCGCTCACACAACCTCGGCTACGGCGGCGGACGTGTATATACCACGTAGAGAAGTAAGAACAAAAATATGAAGTCTTACCTTGCTGCTCAAGAAACTCTGAAGCCTCTCCTCACAGCTCTGCCCCTTCTTCGGCCTCATGAGGAGGAACAGCCTCTTCACGTCAGGGCAAGACCTGAGGATCTTCTCCACCAGGACTTTGCCCATAAAGCCGGTGGCTCCAGTGATGAAGACCGTCTTGTCGGCATAGTAGTCTTTCACGCTGATTGGGAGCTTCATAGTTCCTGAGAAAGAGAGGATAAAATAGGAGAGTGGAAAAGGTGTGGAGTGATTCAAGTATAGAGCTTATAATTGATCATAAATATTAGGTCCTTACCTATGAAATTGGTGTTTTGTATGGAGATTTTGGGGAATTCTGCATTTTCCATACTAAATTTTTTTCAGTTTTCTTCACAACGACAAATCCAAATATAATAATATTTGGCATCTATCATTAGACAAGCTTTAGTAATATTTGTAATATCACACTTTATAAAAAATATTTATCGTTTTTAAGTCAATGCAGATAAAATGATGTATTCGGGAGGCACTTAAAAAGAGTTGTCTCCGTGTCCAATTTTAACACAATTAAACTTACAACAAATTATCAAAACAAATCAAAAGAGCTCAAAAATATAGTCTATTTTTAGACGAGTTAATTATTTTTTAGAAATACTCTAAATCTTAATAGTTACAGACTAAATACTAATAGAGAAAAAAAACACCAATTTCATAGGTAAGGTATACCCGATACATTCATTTGCCTTTATTGTCAAAGAGGTACACGTAGCGGCATTTATCTTTGGGGCTGACAGTTAACCAATCGGCGTTCAGCATCTCATCTCATCCGTGATCGGTTCGGATCAATTGGCTCTCTAGTCGCATTCCATCTTCCCAATTGGTGCTACGTCAGTACCCCATGTGCAGCTATTGGCAGTTATCATCTCCCCGTAATAGTCTACACCAAAGTTATATGCCGCTACTTATAGGTAAACGTTTTCAAGAGTTTTCAGCTACAAGTTTATAACAATAACACCTTGTTTTATAATCCAATAGCCAGGATGTTTAGATTGTATAACGACAGTATCTGTGAACACACTTTTCTGGATATTTTTGGCACTAACTTGTAAAAATTTAGAAAAAAGTATTTAAATTGATTTCCACCCAATAAGCCTATATTATATTAAACAAACAGTTTTCAATATTACTAATAATAAATTTAAGACTAAATTAAGTAACTAACCCTCTTAACATTTCATTTTATTCTGATCATACTGTGCTTACATGTTAAGAGTTATAGTCTGGACTTTCTTTTTTGTAAAATTTATTTACCTGTTTTGACTGTAATTTGTTTTGTACGCCTTAAATAAATAAAAAAAACTGTTAACACCTATATTTCGCCTGATAGATTCAGGTCCCCAATCGTCCTCACCCACTGCTGGGCACGGGTCTTCCTCATGGAGAAACAGATGAGGAGTATGGGCCGTAACACCACCACGCTGAGCCAGCGGACTGGTATAAACGGCCGCAATAGCGAACGCGACCAACGGCTTAAAATGCCTTCCGAAGCACGGAGAAGTTTGAGATCTCAGTTTTGGTCGCCCATCCCTGGCTTACCATGGCGAAGGTGGCTTTATTTTAGATCCAATAGCTTATAGCGGCGACGGGCTCACCACCTGTCACGCTGAGTGCAGTCACTGCTTGGTGAAGCCCGGAATATAGTGGACTGCTTTCGCGGTGCTTTTGCTTAGTCTTTGACTAACCCATAAGGGATAATAGTCGTGGTTTTAAGTATGCATGAAATAAACACACGCCATTTTCCTGTTACACTACAGCTTTCCACTTGCTACGACTACGATCGGCACAAAAATGTCGATTACATTACATTAATAGGTAATATCTCTCATAAGAACATACCCTTCGGTTTGACCAACTTCGTTACATAAAAACAAATTTGAAACACTCACATTTGAATACGATCATTAAAAAGGCCTCAAAAATTTGTAAGAATACCAAATATGATTTTAAATCACAAGTAAGATTAGAATTCGTCATCGAAAAGTTAAAAATATAAAATTTCTATTCAAAGTTATTCTCACCTGAGGGTCAACTATGAAAAACATTTACATTCTTTCACTTTTGTTGTCATCAAATAATTTATTCTATTCATAATTCAGTAAGCGTGAAAAATAACAACCTTTACGTATTGTTAAGATTTCTAACGTGTTTTTTATGAATAATAAACAATTTGGGTTGATGGCAAGGCTTCGCCCCACCTAATAAATAATAAATAAATATCCTCAGACATTCACACCTATCAACAAGTCCCATTTTAAGTAACTAAATGCTGCTTGTGTTACAAAATAATTATTTGGTCAGCAGAATAACTAATTGGACAGCAATATAATTATTCGGGCAGCAATATATTATGTTACCGGCATTGTATAAAATCTAGAAAAGGATCAATGAAAGATCAAGAGTCATTCCTAGGAAATGTGTTCTGATATTAGGTTAAGGTTTTTTTTACCTATGACAGGTAAGCTCTTGACCTTCATCTCACCTGATGAGGTTATTTTTTATGACTCTCCATCAAAACATATTCAACAATTTGGCAGCAGAGAAAACATTTAATTTGCTGCTCATTTAGAAATATCTGCTGTCCATAAATTGTTGCCCAATTAGTTATTACGCAGCCCAAGTTTGAAATATTTGCTGACCATAAGTTGCTGACCAATTAGTTATTAGCTGGCTATATGACTTTTTGCTAACTAAAATTAGAATATTTTGCTGACCGTTTAAATAACAGCCCTTAGCTAAATCTGTCGCCAATTTAACTTAAATGGATGCTGAACATAGATGTGGCAATGTGAATGGACCTATAATGAAGGGACCGAAGAAGCGATGGAATAAATTGAAGAATGATATTAGAATGGAATTATCTACCGGCACACGTGTTCCCTCCTTCCTACAGCATGGGTTCCTTCAAAAAAGGAGTGAAAAGGCATCTTATGAGCCAGCAAGGTGGAGGTCGCTAGGCCTGCATCCTTTGGTGCTGCCCTAGCATCCTTCGCATGGACTTATCTACTGCTTACCATCAGGTGGTGTTAAGTCATTTGCTGGGCTGATTATAAAATAGTGAATGCTGAGCTGACGAATCAGTATGGATTTAGACATGGCGTTTCCACTGAAGATGCGGTCTTGGAATTAACTGAATTCATAGCAAAAAACATCGACTACAAATCTAAAGTCATCGGAACTTTCCTGAATCTCTCTAAAGCTTTCGACACTGTCTCGGTTCCGATTCTGGTTACGAAACTAGAGGAGATCGGTGTTCGTGGGGTGGCTCTTGGACTCTTTCGGAACTATTTTGCAGGGCGTAAACAGTTTGTCACAGTAACCTCTACAACTTGCGACGATCTTTCTCTATCCTACGGTGTACCGCAGGGAAGTGTCCTCGGGCCAACATTAACATTAACTAATTTACATTAACAGCTTATGCCGGATAAAATCTCCGAACTGTAAAATCATTAGTTACGCTGATGAAACTGTGCTGCTGGCGCAAAGGGATACCTGGGAAACTTAACTACTTAACTAAAAATGTGTTACGGACTGTCGCTGAATGGCTAAGACTCAATCTTCTAACCCTGAATGTCACTAAAACTAAATACATAACCTTCTTTGCCGCTGTTACTTCCGAATCAAAAGAGATATTTAACATAAAAATCCACAACTGTGACAACCCTGATCAAAGCTGTTCTTGCCCCATGCTGGCACGTGCAGATAACATTAAATATCTCGGAGTCCACCTTGATTGCCTATGACGTGGAATCTGCATATTGAATCAGTAACCGCACGCATTCGCAGAGTTATTCCCATCATTAGAAATTTGAGAAGATCGGCTGATTTTTTGCACTCTAAGGATGGTCTACTATGCACTGGCCCAGTCGCTTCTAACCTATTGCATCCCTTCATGGCCCCCCCATGCCGGCATTTCTCACCTCCTCAAACTCGAACGTGCCCAAAGAGCTCTTCTGCACTCTAAGGATGGTCTACTTTGCACTGGCCCAGTCGCTTCTAACCTATTGCATCCCTGCATGGCCCCCCCATGCCGGCATTTCTCACCTCCTCAAACTCGAACGTGCCCAAAGAGCTCTTCTGAAGGTCATGACTAAGAAGCCCTTCCGTTACCCCACTGCTTCCCTTTACGCCAATTGCAAAGTCCTTACAGTGAGACAGCTTTATGTGCTGCAAGTACCACTGCGCAAACATTCGTCACTTCCCTTGAACACTGCCACTGTTAATAGACGGACCCGTTACAGAGTATGTCGCCATAGTCCTCACAGAAGTGCTCTTGCAGGTAGACAGTATTATATTCGAAGCTCGTATTTGTATAACAAAGTTAACAAACAACTTGACATTCATAAATATCTACTTAAGAGATTTAAGATCGTCGTTAAAGCTTGGTTACAAAATTTAACTTTTAAAGAAACAGAGGACCTAGTAAAAACATCCTGGTAAACGCATTATTACTGCTTAATTAATTACACATACTTACAAACGCGCACACACAAACACACACGCACGCGTATACACAGATAAACACGCAATCACACACATACACGCACATGCACCATACATAATTCACATAGATATAAACTTTTCCACAATGCATACACCAACACAATCTCAAACTCACATTTGGCAATTCCATTTGCAACACACCCGGACATACATAATATTATTTATTTAATTTAATAAGTAACTTGTAATTTAATCTAATTTAGTACTAATACGCCCTTTTATTGTGCATTGTCTTTTTCAATTAAATATTGTAAAAGTAAATCTTAAAGAGGAAGAATTAGCGTCTGTCACACAGTCCCCCCATGAGACTAACATAGACGGTAATGACCCCCCTATCTTAAAACTAGACTAGTATAAAAAAGTACCTTTCTGTATAATTAATTCTAAGATAACTTGTTCATCTAATTTATCATTTTTTCAATACATACATAGTGTATGTGTGTGTATGTATTATATGTATATTTAAAAAAATAGTTATTTGTTATACAAGAGTGCAAAAGGGTTTTTTAACCGCGTGCTCAATTTTGATGACCGAGCCAGCGAAGGATTCTAAAATTGAATCCTGAGCATCAGCAAGGGAATCAAAAGAGCATGAGGTTTAAAATCTTTGCACTCGAGTGCAACACTTAACTTTTCATCTCACCTCAGCGAGGAAATTCCGAAATGCAAAAATAATATAAAATCACAAGAAATTTTATTTCAGTTAACTGTTCCAGTAAATTCAGTTGGCGTCAAATGAAGAAGATGAAGTTAAGATGAAGGTTATTTGACGTTAATTTCACTCATTATAGTTAGTTATTTTTATTGTATTTTGCTTATTAATTAACCATTAGCAATAAAATGTGAAAAAATGGCGCGATGCGCGCAACGCAAAATTAAGAAAAGTAACCAAGGTTCCAAATTTGAATTTTTAAACAATTACTCGTAAAAAAATCATTGTCTTATTGTGTGCTCATTGTTTACGATATTCTAAATTCAAATTCACTTTGCCGCTCAAGAGGATAATAAAGGCTTTTCCACTCAGATATCGAAGAGCAAAAATGCTCTTTCCGAGATGATGGGATGAAAAATACTTTCTTTGCTCAATTAGTCAGTAATACATTGTTTTAGACATCCCCAGAAAGTAATAAAATTACGTATTTTAAAAATATTATACTTATTTATTTTATAAATACATAATGTTTTCTTTAAATATATATTATATTTTACTTTTTAATATCTTTAATTATTTCTCTTCCGCACTGGTGTCTCTTACCTTTCAATACTAAATCTCGCACACTTGTGATGGGTTGGCTGGATCTCTATTAGAGATGTCCTTTGCATACTATTATTATAATGACGTGTATTTGTGTAAACAGGTGCTATAAAGAGTTTAATTACAACACTAATATAAACCAAAGTGATGCCTACCTTCTATAATAACACCACTATTCACTACCACTTTCTTCATGCACACTACGCGACTATCTTAAGTTATGCGTTTAACAATATTTATGAAGAAAGAAACTATGAATATTTAATTATGTGCTGCCGCATCAGTTGTATATTTTTAAGACACACTTCAACGGTCTTATAGATAATGTCACGAAGGAAAAAAAATGAAGCCGGTACATCTAATTGCTAAATAGATTACGAAAATTCCGTTTATATTCATTAACTTAAGTTATATTAAATTGACGTATTTTCCTTTCTTTTACGGTAAGTACAGTTAATAAACATAATACATACATACATAAGTCACGCCTTTTTCCCACAGCGGTAGGAAGAGATTTCATCCTTCCACACGATCCCTGCATATTTCTTTCGCTTCATCAACTCTCATTACAGTCCTCATACATGCTCGGCGATTTCGGGTACTTTGACCTGGCCCTTCTCAAGAACGTCTTTAATTTGGTCAAGAACGTTCGCCGAGGTCTGCCTCGTCCCATGTCCAAAACATCTTAGCATGCCTTTCTCTATTCTTGTCACTACATCCTCTTTCAAAACCATATACACGGTGTTCCGTCCGTCCGTCAGACCACCATTTTGCATAGAAAACTTTAATAGCCAGAAAGTATTTGAGTTTATTTTCAAAAGAATAAATTCCATTACTCGAGTAAGGCGTTAAAAGCCATTATTTATTAGAAAATTATTCTAAGTGTTTAAAGTAGTTTTAAAGATTTTGAATTTAGAGAGGTAAATTTAGGGATTTTAAATTTGGGGATTTTGACCCGTAACCTTTGAAGTTTATAGTATATTATCTTAAAGAATATTAGAATATTCTCTAAGATAATATACTGTATTGATTTTATTAATTTCCTTTCTTAGTTCATAGTTCGGGCATTGTTTAACGAAGTCGATACTCGACAGTTTTTTTTAACTACTCTTCAGCCTAGAACCTCTCGAGATTGCGGCGCCATGAAAACGGGTGGCGTACCTTCAGACCACTCGACCACGGTGGTCTTTATTACATTTCCGAAAGTCAGAACCTCTTTTATCCGTTATTATAGATTAGTATTGATATTACTGTAGAAATAAAACAGTCCTTACCAATAATAATATTAATTTATTATAATTATTATTCGTTAGTATTACATCTTATTTGTGTAAATTGAGGTATAAAAATGATTTCACATCATAAGGCATATATAGAAAAATATATTTATACTCACTCACTCATGTTATAATGTTCAAATCATGAACTCAGACTCTAACTCATAATGACATACTTTTTAACACAGATGATAAAAAATAAATTAAAAATGGAAACTGTAACATAATGACTATTATGCAACAGGTTGGACTCATTATGCAACTTATTTTTCTTAAAAACGCACAAAACTGTGGCAAATGTTTTCCAGACAGCCAACAATAAATAAAATTATTAAATTTTTTGTTTAATTTCTTTGAATAATGAGTGTAGATAAAGTAGTGTGTGTAACTGCACATAACTCGGTATTAAAACACTCGCCAAGGCTCATTTTTTAAAACCTCAAATCTCATAAAAATTTTCTACTTTAACCTTTAATATCTCGGGAGTTATCAATTTCACAGGTATAGTCTACAAGAAAAAAATATCCCACTGATGGATACAATTCGTGGGTTCCGCCTTCGTTAAGGGTCTTTTTCCGGTTATATGCTAAGATCTTTAAAACGACGGGATGCAATGGGTTTTGACGCGAATTACAGATAGAATTTTTCATGTGGAAGTTTTAGTTGCTTAATAACTATAAGAAATGTAATCTCAAACCTAATTACTAAGGAATATTCCGTCTCATAGAATAAAATGTAAGAATATAGCGCTTCTTTCCTCAACAACAATGGAAGAGGCAGGAATATTCTTTCTAAAGTAATCTAAGTAGGTACAAACATTTTTAAAAAGAATTGCTTTATTAATGGTGGGACTAACATTACATTAATAATAAAAGTCCCAATTTATGAGACTGCAGCATCTTCATACAACTCATAGTCTCCAGTATAAGTATGTATAATTAACATAAACATTTATCTAGATCGTTTATGAAACTTTTTGGTCTACCCTTCATATGATTAAATTAAAGGCACACCATATCAACTCGGAAAGGGATCGTCACCGTAGCGCCTCGCCGTCAACCAGAGGCCTTAGTGTAAGTTTTTTAGTATAAAATACGTTACTATTGTAGTTGCGTTATGAGCTCAATTTGTATGGTAAAACTTAGTATGCGTTACGTTCCGCTAGAGGCGCTATTCACGTTTCCTATACAAATTGGACTCTTATCGCAACTACAATAGTAACGTATTTTATACTCAAAAACTTACACTAAAGCCTCAGGCATCAACTCGGCGACGGCTAGGCGACGCGGACGCCGCGCTTATAGCTCGCGTTTGACGGCTAGAAAGGGTGCCGCGCGGGCCATTCAGAATCCAAACGTAAACTGGAGAGGCGTATGATAGCGTACTGTGTAACGAGGCGCTATATCAGTATTACCGACTTTTCCTGTTTTTGCCCTCTTCTCTGACCATTTTCTCTTTGTTTCTGTTTTTGAACTAACCATCTGTCTCTTTCTCAGTGTTTTTTGGTGTCCGATTTTCATTCTTAATCGGGGGACACGGCAGTGACCAATTTTATACCTATCAGAGCCAACGTCTGGAGCGGTTGTCTATAGAATTAATTGTGTAATAAAAGTTAAGTGTTGATAATAAAATTATAATAATTTTGTATTTTAGTTAATAAACTATCAAGATAAATGTACAAACAACTTAAATAACTTTATCAAGGCACTGTTGTAAGTAGCCCTACCTTTTATAATCTTTAAGTTTTATGTTCAGTGATTTGTTTATTGTTTCAGTGTGCCTTAAATTCTTAAATATCCTAAATATACAAGAAGTGATGACATCTCCGGGTTTTTATTTATCACCGGCATCTCCATCATCACAACGGTGAGACGTCAGAACGGGAACGGTAGATCGAGAGATTATCCAGAGGCGAGGCGTTATGATTCCGATTAGTGCAGTGGGAGTTTCATACAAAGAATACTGAACTGATAAAGTTGATTTATTTACGTTCACGTCCCATTTACGAGTTAAATAAGTGCTTAAGGTTTAAAGACTTTTATTTCTCATAAAAACATATTATGTTCACTTATAATGAGATATACAGTTCTTAAAATAAAGATATCATTAACTTTTTGCCTCTAAGAATGCCAGAAGTATAAAATCACAATGTAAATAAATAATTTTTAAGTTTTTTCTTGAAAATAATTACATTATCACAATTCTTGATATTGTTTGGTAGATTATTGTACAGCTGGGCTCCCCCAAATAATATCGTCTTCTTCACGTAATTCGTGCGTGTGGTAGGCAACTGCAACTTTCCCTCATTTCTTAGATTGTGTGAAGTAAATTTTTTGGAGAATTGTATGTTACTGTGAATGGTATTTGTAGTAATATTTTTGATTAATATGCAAGTGTAGTAGTTGTAAAGTTGTGTAATATTTAGTAGCTTCGTTTCTTTATATAATTTTATTGTTGGTAGATAAGGATACTGAAATAAAACTTTAATTATTTTGTTTTGTGTTCTCTGTAGTTAAGTCTTACCGTATCCCCTAAGGGTTAGTCAGAGACTAGGCACCGCAAAAGCAGTCCGCGCTTCACCAAGCAGTGACTGCACTTAGCGTGACAGTTGGTGTACCCGTCGCCGCTATAAGCTATTGGATGGTTGTGCAGTTTTAAGTCCATTAATCGCCTTTTTCGACACCCAAGGGAAGAGATGGGTTGGTAGTATTACATTAACTTATTCAGAAATTATACGTCATTAGCAAATAAAGACTCACACCCGGAGGTCAAAGAAATGATCATGCAATTTTAATTGCATGTTACATGCCTATATGAATAATAATATTTTAATTAACATTTTTCACTATCATTGTTGTCGTTTTTGTATACTTTACAATAAAATTCACCTCGAAAATTTTTAGTTACGTTCTTCATTTAATTTCGACACATTTTAAATATGTTTCAACCCGAATTTATCCGTTAGAAATTTTTGCATAAATATGTATAATATTTTTTTCAACACACTTCCTTATAAAGTGGCTCTAATCCCATGGCAATTAGGCACATAATGACACCTATAATCAAACTGTGACTTTTTCATTACTATTATTCACGAGTGAGTAATAGTTTTTTTTAATATTATTGGTTGAGTTACGGTTACATTTGCGCTAAAAAGCTATCCGCGAAAAGCCCAAAAAAAAGAAACCTCATTTTTTAGTCTATGGCCGATGCGCGCGCATAGGAAAACTAATTAATTTTTCCCGCCATTACGAAATTTATTAGTCTATGGCCGATGCGCGCGCATAGGAAAACTGATTAATTTTTCCCGCCATTACGAAACATTTTTCACAACTCGTCTCGTTTTCTCTTTTGAAGTTATTTAGTTAGTTATTAATTAAGATGTCTGCAAATACAATTTATGAAGAAAATGATTTATGTTGTACACCGCCCGATATAAGATGTGAAGCCCAGAACGTTATGGAAAGTTTACTACCAGAAAACTCAAAGGAAAAATATCTATTATTCAGAAGTGTGTTGAAAAACGTTGTATGATACACGTGTGTATTGATGATTACCGTCCTCGGCTCCTTAAGACCCTCGCCTGACGGCTCGGGCCTCAATGCGCCTCAGCGGTAATCACCAACATTACACACTTGTACCATAATGTACTAATGTTGTACTTGAAAGTTACTCGTATCTATCAGCTCTCGAAAAAATTGATTTCTGACCCACCATAATGTCATTTTGCCGCAGCCTTTAAATTTGTTGTTTTTAATTTAATTTCTTTCTTCGTAAAAACGTCGTAAGTTCAGAAGACAGTTTGTAATCATAATAGTCAAAGTGGGTGATATAATTTGTATCTGTTTGTTCGATTCATAACATAGACACACACAACAATAGTACGTCTCAATCCAAGTTGCCAAATAGGTAAACAAAACGCAGGTCGCATTTGTTACCGTTTCTACCCACCAACCCGCATTGGGCCAGCGTGGTGGTGTTACGGCCCATACTCCTGATGTGTTTCTCCATGAAGGCCTGTCCCAGCAGTGGCAAGTATATAGGCTGATGACGACATAAGTAATTGAGAATCCAAAGTTAGTATAGTGGTGAGTTTAGTTTTAAAAGTCGACGTAAAAAAGGGAAATAAAAGATGGGTAAAAATTTATTTGACAGTTTTGAAATCTGTACCGGTAGTGTAAGTTTATATTGTAAAAATCTTCTCACTTTAAGTTGCGTTAAGAAATGTCAAGAATGTCAATTTATGTGGGAAACGTGAAAAGCACCCATAGCGGCAACTAGTTAAAATCTCATTTCCCATAGAAATTGCAAACTAAATATATTATGTATATAACTCAAAGGTCAGTCGACTGACATAGTGATCTATCAACGCACATCCCAAACCACTGGACGGATCGGGCTGCAATTTGGCATGCAGGTAGATGTTATGACAAAGGCATCCGCTAAGAAAGGATTTTGATTAATTCTACCCCCCAGGGGATAAAATAGGGGTTCCCGTGGGATAGTTTAAAAACCATAGTAACCGCGGACGAATTCGTGGGCAATAGCTAGTTGACACATAAGTGAGAAGATTTTTACAATTAAAACTTACCTTACGGGTGCTGTGGTGATGTCGCTGCCTTGTTGCACTGATTAACGTCCATATTTTTTTTATTTACATAAAAAATTTATTTTGCTCCTATACATGATATTTTCCTAGAAAATATATTTCCTTAGTAAAATTAACTACTACTTATATACAATCGATCAATAGTAATGTCAATATTTATCTTATCGTCACCTTAAACACTAATAACATTGAAAAACATTTTTATACAAGAATATACAAAATAAGCTAAAAGAGAAAATATAACGCCT
Organism: Parapoynx stratiotata; assembly: GCA_910589355.1. Lineage (NCBI taxonomy): Eukaryota > Metazoa > Arthropoda > Insecta > Lepidoptera > Crambidae > Parapoynx > Parapoynx stratiotata. The sequence continues at coordinate 14,208,986 of OU342476.1, forward strand.
TGAGTGATCTTGTCTGCGTAGTATAATCTGAAACAAAAATAACGTATTTAAACATTCTGTGTCATAATAACCTTTGCCATGAATACGAAACTATACCTGCATACATTAGACGTAAATGTACATATACTAAAAAATGGTTGAGTGATGAGATTCATGTGTCCATGCCTGTGAACAGGTGCCACTGTCGTTGTCTGGTCAACTCATGCTTGTCTGATTTGTAGAAATAGCGTTTTTCTTTGGGACTGTATGGTACAGCAAGTGGTGAAGATACCTATTGAATGAATGACCTGGTTTTGTATATACTACTTTTTCATTTTTCTTCAATTATTCAACGGAACCTTAATTTTTTTTTCTTTATATAATATATTTAGACTACCTTTTTTAAAATGTGGCAAACTGCAAAATATATAGCTCAGATATTTATTTTTACTTCTAAAACTTCAATGACGTTGTAGTTTATGACATTTAAAAAAAACAATAGGTAATGTTGAGGCGACGGGCTCACCACCCGTCACGCTGAACACATGTGCAGTCACTGCTTGGGGACGCGCGGACTATGGCAGTGGACAGCTTTTGCGGTGCTTTTGTCTAGACTAACTCTTAGGGGATAATAGTCTTAATTATATGTATGTATATATTGTATTCTGTCACCTATAATGCATAGATTTTAAAAAGAAAATTGTGTGGGTCTCGTGCGTAAGCTACTCATCATTGAATACTAACTGTCTGTGCAGCTTCCGCGCTTGGGGCAAGGTGGAAGGATCTTCTTTGACGCAGTATTCCCTCGCTCCTTTGATGTAGTCTCTGATATAAGGGCTCCATTTGATCATCTGTAAAAGATTTTCAACTAATATTAAATAGAGGTCTACCAGAACCTCATGGCATTTTTAAACATAACACAGTGACGTGGACTAACACAGATTTAAATTAGTGATGAATAAACGGTGGTCAGTCCAGCAGTTTTCTTCGGATTCGGATCTAGGATATAGAGTGCATCCACGTCGTCTTGTGCTTTGCGGCCAGAATGAACATAGTGTTCGTAACCGTTACCGTAAAGTAAGTTGAAATTGAAGTCTCTTCCAAATCTGGCATTAAAGTCCCCCAGTAATATTATTTTTTCATTGGGACGAATACAATCGAGGCAATGCGAGAGCTCCTCATAAAATTTGTCTTTGATATCGTCAGACTTGTCCATGGGCGTGTGGGGAGAGGAAGACCAAAGAAAAGATGGATGGATTGTGTGAATGATGCTGTAATGAGTGAGTGACTTGTCGAATAATAAAGTAGAGTTGAAGAGGAAGACATGTTGCGCCGACCCCAATTAGAATTGGGACCAGGGCGGAAAAAAGAGAGAGAGATCGTCAGACTTGTCCAGAGTAGAGGCGTAAACGCTCAGGACCCCTTCGTCAGGAAGATGAGTTTCACTGATTGCAGCTACATCTATATCGAAGTGACGAAGTTCTCGGGCCACTAAAGCCCGTTTTCTTTTCAGGATATGTGATATGCCTTGACCTCTCACATTTGCCTTGCTTCTTCGCCGAGTTCACCAGATCCTATTTCATATCTGCGGCGGGTTGCCTTCACCACCGAAGAGACTTCTTGCACAGTACGAGGGTTACGCTATAACTTGATCACTAAAGTGCAAAGCCCCTCTTCCAGGTTTAGCCCGCAAGCTATCGCGGTTTTGCCGGGGTGTAGCCGCTGTGTGCAACACAGCTACTTGGAACCACTGGAGAGAGTTTGGGGATATTAACGAAATTAACTAATCCTGCAGCTCTCGGAGCCGGCTGTGCACAGATAGGCGATAATACCCCTACACCTGTGATTGCCGGAACACAACAATGCTTAAATCATTGTTATTATAGCAAAAATTTATGGTAAGACGGTGGTACTAGCCAGGTGGGCTTAGAAGCCCTACCACCAACCAAACCGAACAGAAAATGTTCTGCCCCTCCCGATCAACACTCGGTGGTGTGAATCACTAGACCAGAGAGGCGGTTAAAAATATGCATGTACTGCGCGTGTTCAAAAAACCTCGACCAAAAGGCGGGGTTGGCTGCTGCTAACTAGTCTGCACGCGACCGAATGGCTGCAAAAATAAAAAAAATGCCTCGTAGTGTGATAATTGTCGGAGGGGCAACGGTATCTTTCAATCAGTTTGGATCTCCCGTCCCAAGATTACGGCTGTGACGTCACAGTACACGTTTAAATTGACAAGCTTGGTTTTAATAAAAACCGTTAAACATGAAGACACAAAAAGAATAAAACAAAAAAGAATGTACCAACTGCTTTTCTTGCCTAGCTTGTCGTAAAAGGCTAACTAGCCAAAAGCTAGCCACTTGTTACCACTCTTTCACGATTTTTCATCAGACCAAACCCAATTTTTGTATTGCTAAAAGTGCTCCTTGGACTCTGCCCACCCCTTCGGGGATTACAGGCGTGATTTTGTGTGTGTGTGTGTGTGTGTGTGTGTGTGTGTGTGTGTGTGTGTGTGTGTGTGTGTGTGTGTGTGTGTAATTTCATTCGTTCCATGTAATGATCAAACATCCATAACCACTCTGTAATACAAACCAACACTCCAGGACACATGGTATATACCACTATTTAGAACCTCTACAGTACTCGTATGAGCAATTACATCTGACATCCCGCTTACCTTCTGATCAGTATAGAATACTTTGTCGTCTTCTTCTGATATCTTCTTGCGAAGCGCTTGCATGTTGTCATTCTTGAAATGCCACTCTTTGGTTGTGTAGTACTGAAGCACGTCTAAGCCGTAGTTGATTCTCTTCTGCATTTTTATCATGCTGTGGATAAAAGTTATGACTAAAGAAGCTGTGGATAAAAGTTATGACGAATGTCCTCCTAGTGTAAATTATCATTGTAAAAAACTGTTTTTTTTTAGTTGCGTTCAGAAGCTCTATTTCTATGGTTTAACTGTGCTTATTTTAGGCCACTTGCAGGAATTTTTTAAATCTCGATTTTGTCATTTATTGACATTTCACCCATACTAGAATTGTAAAAAAAATACTAAATCTAGTTTTAAATCTCAATTTAAATGCCCTGCAAGTGAGCCTGTATATAATAAAACTGTAGAGGTCGAATGTAGTTACATAGAAAAAAAAGGTTAAACCCACTCAGAGGGATGTAAAAAGAGGGAAAACACCAAAATTGTTTTTTTTTGTTTCTGTGTCTTTTGTCTGTTTGTACCTTTAGATTCTATTAGACATAGAAATTTTAATTTTAGCAAAGTAGTGTCACGGATACTTACAAAGGTTTCTTCCCCAAGATGACAAGCAGCAGATCCACAAAGTAAGCTGGCAGGAGGTGGGTAAAGAACAACGCGACCTGGTGGTGCAGCCAGGAGGTCTTCGGGGATCCGCCAGGGTACCACAGGCAGACGGAGAACGGGAACTCCTGCACGTGGAAGCGACCTGAAGACCAAGGAAGCACGTTACTCCATGTATTCGACATGGGTCCAAAAGAGACGTGACTCCTTTGGTGTTGCGGGTGTCCATGGGCGACGGTAATTTCATTACATCAGGTGATCTGTCTGCTCACTTGTTCAAGGTATCTTACAAACCAGCAAGATGGATACTCATGGAGTTGGTTAGTCCTTTTTAATATGTTGTCCATGTATGCCAAACCTTTTTTTTATTTGTTTGATCCGTTTCTAGTTTTCTAGCCTGAAGATGATGATGTACACAATGTATCACATGAATCTAGTGTATTGCTGGAATTCGATTCTGGAGCAGAACCAATAACAGCATTGAGCATTTGAAACCTGCTAGTGGTAGCCTCTAGGCTGAATGAAGCTTACCTATATCCAACGCCTGCCCCCACGTTATGGGGTTGGTATCTGACAGTGTAACGTTGCAGACGCGGAGCTCTCTTGGTCTGAAAATTAATATATAACACATTAGTCAAATTACTCTCTACTCAAAAAAAGACGTTTATGGCAAAAGTATGCAAGGGACGACTATCTTTAAAGATATACTCCAGCCGAACCGTTGTAGGTGTGTGAGATCTCGAGTGATCATGGAACCCACTCCCAATCCATGTTGCATTTAATTCCGTGCCCACTGCTGCCATCCACCTGTACTATGGAGGAGGTAAATAGGGTAAAAGTCAGTGCTATGCCCATCGCCGAGTTCTGTGCCCCTGGTCGCCCTCGTCCTCATCCTATATATGTCCCACTGTTGGGCACAGGCCTTCCTCATCCAGAAACAAATGAGGAGTATAGGGCATAACACCACGCTGGCCCTATGCGGGTTAGTGGGTGGAAACGGTTGCAGTAGCGACTGGGACCAACGGCCTAACGTGCCTTCCGAAGCACAGAGTTCGTGATCACAATGTTTTGGTCTGACCACGGCGAAGGTAGCTTTGTTTTCGATATCGAAAGCCAAAGCTAACCACTACGCCTTATTGCTCCTCATATTGCTCAAATTCTCCTATAACATGGGTTCTTTCAAGCGAGGCGTGAAGTAGCATCTTTTGGACCAGCTGGGCCGAAGTGGCTAAGGCTGTGCTTTTAATGCAGTAGCTACTTTCGTGTTTTGACTCCACGTGCTGCTTAATATCAGGCAGAGTGTAGTCATCAGCTGAGTCACTGAATAAAAAATAATTACTTACTCCAATTTACTTTTCTATCACAACTTATTTCAACACATGCACTTTTAGCTAGACAATTTAATTTAAAAGGAACTGTTGGCGACAAGCTGTGCTACGGCTCCAAATTCTAGTGACATCTTCATACTTTTCTATATCGAAACAAATTTATTTTTTATATTATTATGTCATTTAACAATTTTGTCACAGTTCAATATAGATAGTTGCTGAAGTAAATTATTTTTCCTTGTGCTCGTCAACAAGAACAGCAGTGATACCATTGAGCAGTACTTAACATCTGTTCTGGCTGTTGTAATTTTGATGTGCCCGGTAACTTATCCCTTATAACGTGGGGCTAACAAAATAACTGGCATAGCCTGAGTGCGCAATGTACTCGGCCTACACCATCGGGCCTTAAGGGCTAGAGAGGACCATAATTGTATTGTCAAGTAGTGTCAACTTACTTTTCAATGGCAGTGTTATATGCAAGAAGTATGCACGCGTTGACGACAAGGTCTACTGGAATCACATCAGCTTTGAGGTTCTCGTTGCAATGCATCGTTCGGATCACACCTGAAAATACCCACAATTATTTGAGTTATTTCAAACGTGAATGTGGCTAATGGTTCGAACTAGCACAGGGTTTCCCAACATGTAATTTTGGGAATTTGATCGTCTCTGTGTCTAGTGGTTGACACCTTCGGATGTTGATCGGGGGGTCCAGGGCATGGGTCTTACTGCTCAGTTTGGTCATACTACCACCTTCTTACCTAAGTCTGCCGCCATAATAACAATGATAAAAATCATTGTTGTGTTCCGGCATTAAGGGCCTCTTGCAGGAAATTTAAATCGAGATTTAGATTTAAAACTCGATTTTGTATTTTTTTTGCAATTTCACCATGACTCTTATGGTAAAAATTTACAAAAGCGAGTTTTAAACTAGGTTTGAAACTTTCATCCCAATATTACCATGGAAACGGGTGCCATGCGGGTAAATGTAAAAAAAAATTATAACACCTCCATGAAAAATGAAGGACAAATTTACGCCAATTCTTAATTCCACCAATTGAGGCTACTGGTCCAATTTGAAAAAATCTTTCAGTGTTGAATAGCCTATTTATTAAGGAAGGCTATTGGCTACATACCATCACACTATCTCAATGTAATTATTTCATAAATAATAGTACCTAATTTAAACAATGTAATAGAATACGTAAAAAAAATAATGTCAAATGTATGATAAAATAGATTTCATGCAATTGAAACACATAATAAAATTAAACAAAAAAAGCAGTCACGATAATAATAGAATAAAATGATTACGTAATGTAAAGTCAAATAAAATGAATAATTATTTAAGCGAGCGCGTTTATCACAGGAGTAAAGGGTCTGTGAGACGTATGCTAGGCACTTGTGTGATAAAAATATCCCTTGGTTTCTCATCTCACCTTTTCCAGCTCCCACCATGAGCCCAGTTGGGCCGTTCAGGTTGTCGACCCAGCCAGGCATTGGTTCTTTGAGGGACGCCGTCACTAAAAACATACAGAACGAAAACCTTTAATAAATTGGCGATGACGATCGAGGTCTGTACACCGATGTCAAAGTGTCGCCATCTTGAGAGCTTCTGGGGCAAATGTTTGTGTGTTGAATACAAAATAAATCAATAAAAATAAAATCTATTTATTGCGGAAGCAGTGTTCAGAGGATTTGTAACAATAAAACTTGCTCACTATTTTAGTATTCAGCTTAAGCACAGTCGTCATCGTCATCAGCCTATATACGTCCCACTGCTGGGACAGGCCTTCCTCATGGGGAAACATATGAGGAGTATGGGCCGTAACACCACCACGCTGGCCCAATGAGGGTTGGTGGGCAGAAACGGTCACAAATGCGACCGGGACCAACGGCTTAACGAGCCTTCCGAAGCATGGAGGAGCTCGAGATCACAAAGTCTTGGTCACCCATCCACGGCCTGACCATGACGAAGGTAGCTTTATTTTCGATCGAAGCCAAAGCGCACTGACCACTACGCCACCGAGCTCCCTTAAGCACAGTAAAAATAATTAAATGCTATCGAGGTGTCTTTGACAATATGGACGCGAGACCAGTGTAGCATTATGGCACTGTCCACGTTCAACCTCGACCGAACCAGCTTCAGGAGGCCGTTGGTGCTGCTCCTAACCCGCTGTAACAGGGATGCGATGCGCTTTCTAATGATGGCTGAGAGGCTATCCACTCTAGCTGCCGCAAGCATCCCTAAGGCACTGCAATCCCATCAGCCCCTTGAATGCATACAGGCATTTTTTTCTAGTTTTGGATGTAATGTATTGTATATATTCTGAATATTTGAATGTATTCATCTACCAAATATGTTTTTCTGTCTAGTATTCGTAGCACAAGCAGCAACGGTTGCTTAAAACGGGGCTAGTTGATAGGTGAATGTCTAAAAATATTATTATTAATTTATTACTATAAACTAGCTTTCAAAAACTGGACACAGATTTTTCAGACTTATGTCTTTCTTCTTATCATCGCCCTCACATTCAAGGACCATTATAATCAAAAATGAACAGAGTGAAAACTCGGAACAGCTTGAATTTTTTTATTAAATTAGCTAGCAAACCTGCTTTGCTGTTTACTGTAGTACCGCTACTCACCAATAGATGGCCTGGCAATCACGATCGGGAATTTTCCCTCATATTGTAGCACCAGGTCTTCTGTCAGGTCTTTTGTGTAAGCATACGTGTTGGGTTGCGGCTCGATGATTCTGGAAAAATATAGATTTTACCTTTTTTGATTTTCACAAATTCATACCTAGTCATTGCGTAGTTTAAATTATTTCCTTTCGCATGTTCGTGGTACCTACTACTCATATTAAAAAATAACATAATGCTAACTCTTTGGTTCTCTGACATGGAATTCATAAATTGGTTTCATCGATAATTTGGTTGTCCTTCAAATTACGTGAAAAGGCATCTTTTTGGCCAGAATAACTGAACAGTGAAAGTGTCTATGCCTGCTTTTCATTCTGATCATCTTCATTATTTTCATTCTGAGACATTTGCTGAGCTTTTTATAAAAATCTAATTTAATCTAAGTTGGTCTGTATGAAATACGGCTAGCGCTGTGAGTTAGGGTAAGAGAGGAATCTGCCTACCGCTGGCGTATGCATGAGAGAAAGGTATTCCCACTTACACACTCAGTGGTGTGGTAGCGGCTCATTAAAATAATCCTACTATCCCACCTCTTCCCTCGGGTATCGTTAAAGGCAACTAATGGAATTAGAACTGCACAACATCCAATAGCTTATAACGGCGACGGGCTCACCACCTGTCACGCTGAGCACATGTGCAGTCACTGCTTGGTGAAGCGCGGACTATGGCAGTGGACTGCTTTTGTGGTGCTTTTGTCAAGTCTCTGACCAACCCTTAGGGAATAATATATGTCCCACTCACTTCTTCTGCATGTACTCGAGAAGATCGTCATCCATCCACTGCACGCACTCCATGAGGTGCTGTGGCTTGTGTTTGGTGGGGTACACCCTCTCCTCGAGCACCTCCTCGTCGCATCGACAGTAAGCTGTCGAGACGTGGACGAATACCTATAGAAGTAATTATTTTTAAAGTTATCTTTATTAACATATAGGTCATTATCATCTTCATGTAGCCCAGTTAAAGTCGGGGTTCCCTTACAGGTAAATGAACATGATACCAACTATAGTCTGACCGCAATCTCGGTACCACGCCTTGGGTATGTGCGCGGGCCGAAGGGGGAGTATCGGCCGTCAGTTCGCCAATTGCTGATGGCGGTCGCTGTCTTACCCTGCCTCCCACCCGCCGCGCAGCGCTAGGGCTTGGTATGTGCGGATGCAGCGGATGTGGTCAGACTATAGCTTTTCCCGATCCAGTTTTCCCATACACCAATATTTGTCTGACTTGTCACCATAAAGCTGTCAAAATATTCAGCTTACTGGTTAATACCAGTTCTTTTTCTTGTGAGGGATCCCGGACTATCAGTCCACCGCTGGTACTCCTCTTTGCTGAAATGACGCACCTAAGGAGGAGCCTTTGCACTGTACTGGACTGATGTGCGCTATTGATAATGATGAATCACCCTCATTGTTGATATTTAGAACTTACTTCAGTTTTTTTGATCTCGAGAGGTTCTGGGTTCGATCACTGGTGGGGGCAATTGTTTGTGTGATGAATACTGCCTGTATTCATTTGTTCTCCAGTCTTGGATGTTTATTTATGTATTTATCTATTAAATATATTTGTCCGTCATCTAGTATCAGTAACACAAGCAGCTTTAGTTGCTTAAAATGGGGCTAGTTGATAGGCGTGAGTGTCTCAAGATATTTTTTTTTATTTACCTCGAGCTCCTTCATGCCAGTGACCAGGTCCAGCACCCTCTGCGTCCCCACCGTGTTCAGGTTGATGGCATCTCGGATGAACATGTCAAATCTGAAACAAATGGGTACTTAACATTCAAGAACATCTGACTACCACTACACAACTAAACACTACACGTTGTGGTAAGAGTTTCCGGCCGATGTATACACCATGATATATTTCGTATAATATATAATAAAACCGTAGAGGTTAAATGTCTGTACATAGAAAAAAATATGTTTAAAATCAAGTCAGTGGATGTGAAAAGAGGGAAAATACCAAACATTTGACGCGCAAAGCCAACATTTTTTCAACGCTATTAAATCAGAAAAAATAATATTATATAAAGTTCAACTTAAAGTTATTAGCTAGAGGTCGAACAAATATCACAAATTGATCATGGTGTGTTATTTATATAATTACGACGCCACCCATTAACATTGATTACTAACATTGATTATATGCTACTAGTTTCCATAAGTCAGCGGTAGCCGAGTTGGGACGGACGGGGCACTACTCGTTCGAACGCGGGTTCGATCCCACCGCCGCCACCACTGAGTTTGAATAACACTTATGTACAGTAACATGGGGACTTAACATATCTGGCGAAGTAGGGGTATTTAACACCTCTGCCTACCCCTTCGAGAAGAGGCGTGAAAGTCCCTTTTATGAGTACGAATGCTTCATTGAAGTAAAATAATAGATTTATTGGTGTTATAAGCAATATGGTATGTCGTGATCTTTTACTTTTGCCCTGTTTGGTAGAATATAAATAGTTTATCGTTATCTAAGGAATAAAAATACTTATTTGACGACCTCCGTGGTCGAGTGGCCTGTATGCCGGTCTCAAGGCGTCGCCATCTAAATTCTGGGTTCAATCTCCGGTGGAGGCAAATGTTTGGGTGATGAATTCAGGCATTTGTTCTCCAATCTTGGATGTTTATATATATTTATATATATATGTATTTATGTATTAAATTATTGTATAAATACAATGTGAATTAAACATTATTTCATTACTTTTGATATGAGTCAACTAGCCTATACTTGACATTCCTTAGGCCCAATTGCACGATCGAGAGTTAGCGCCTAACCCAGGGTTTGCCCATATATTTGCCCCAGGGTTAGGTGCAAACTCTCGACCGCGCAATTGGGCCTTATCGCAATAAAAGGTGAGAAATTTATTTACAAAGAAATCGTACACTACGAATACTGAAGACATATGTTTCGGTTCCATGGAGTCAGGTATACAAGGTGACGTGGTGGATCGATGGTGAGAAGGAAACTCCGTCACCATTCGTCTCTATATTTTTTTATTTATAAATTAAGGCACAAAATAGTGCCTGCAAAATAGTGGACTTTATAATATAGGTGAAACCATGGTGAAACTGATAACTTGTGAGAATCGAGAATCTTGAGATTTCGTAACTTATTTAGGATAAGCTTATAACTTGATTAGCACAACATAAAATACATTAAAATAATATTTTAAATTGTCGGTGAATACACGCTGACTCTTGTAAGAATGAATTTCGAGAACAAAACAAATGAAAGAGACAGACAGTAAATTTAAAAACGGAAACTAAAAGAAAAATGGCCAGAGAAGAGCGCAATGACAGCAACGAGTTGCTAATATAGCTATAGCCCCTCGTTACAAGGTATTCTTACGAAAATCAATTAAAGTATTTTTTTAACAAAGAAATGGTTCCAAGGTAATCGCAGCACGCTAAAGATGTAAGCCAAGACTTACATACATATAATCACGACTATTATCCCCTAAGGGTCAGTCAGAGGCTAGGCAGAAGCTCCGAAAAAGCAGTCCACTGCCATAGTCCGCGCTTCACCAAGCAGTGACTGCACATGTGCTCAGCCAAGACTTTAGGATGATAATACCTGACACACGCGGCACAGTGGAACACCACCTGGCTCTCCTTTTGCAGCAGCTCCCGGTCCTCGGCGCTGATGCCCAGCCTCTCCACGAGGATGTCTCCGGGAATCACTTGGAGCTTCTTCAGCTGTTCCGGGTGCTCTTTCTTTAGGTCTTCGAAGATCTGAAAGTTATATTGGAACATACTTATTTATGAGTTGACTAGACCATTAGGTGTGTTGATTTGAATTGATTAGACACAATCAAATTTTTATAACTGAACTAATCAAGAAGGTACATTCACAAGCGAAAATATGTGTAACTACTATAATACTTTGTCATCCTAATAGACGAGCTCGGTGGGGTAGAGGATAAAAAAAACTCGCTTTGGCTTACATTTGATAATAAAGCCACCTTCGCCATGGTCAGACCTTGGATGGGTGACCAAAACTTTGTGATTCCTTGGCCCGATTGGCCCCCGTCGCTATTGCAATCGTTTCTACCCACCAACCCGCATTGGGCTAGCTTAGTGGTGTTACGGCCCATACTCCTCATATGTTTCTCCATGAGGAAGGTCTGCGCCCAGCAGTGGGACTTATATAGGCCGAGCACGAAGTATTTATTTATTTATCAGTAGACTTTTTTTTCGATCCTCAGAAGGAGGGTCTTTACCTCTCCATGTATACCACAAGATAACTCAATTAGTGGGCACCACCACCAACCCATGGTCTTACCTGCCTTACGGCATACAGACCGAATTACGGGAGAGCGCGGGGTACTTGCGAATGCTCTTTCCCACACCGCGCTTGTTCTATGCTCCCTACAAATTATATTTTCATCCCTATTGTTGCCACCTCTCCCCCTTCTGGGGCGTGACAGCGACACAGTCACAGGACTTCGCGTCGGGCTGCTCTTCTGCTGATACCTGATCAATCGAAAGCGTGCCTAATGGTGTGCCAGGAGTGCGCGAACTTGCGCAACGCGTTCCAATTGTTGCGGCTGCAAATGAGGTCCTGGTGATATATGGGGCCAGACTCCACTGTTTGCACAAGATCCAACATTTTCGTTCTTGCGTCCGCATACAGCGAACACTCCCAGAGTGCATGGTCTCGGCTCTCGTCAACGTCCTCTCCACAGAGACACAGTGCTGATTCGCACAGCGTGAGCTTGTGTAGGCGCTGTCTGAAGCAACCATGTCGTGTGAGTAACTGGGAAATGACATAATCTGGTTCCACCCAGTCGTAAGATAGCCTCCGTGCAATATCGGGGAAAAAGCTGTATAAATCGCGACCGTCTTCACTCGCGTCGCATCGCTCCTGCCAATTGGAAACGATATCCCCTATAATGGACAATTAGTGGCAGTAGGGCACTATCACGAGCGAAAATATCCGTATCCATTATAATACTTGGTTTTTTTGACGACCTCCGTGGTCGAGTGGTCTGTATGCCGGGCTCAAGGCGTCGCCATCTCGAGAGGTCGATCCCCGGTGGAGGCAAATGTTTGGGTGATGAATTTTCAGGCATTTGTTCTCCAGTCTTGGATGTTTATATATATTTTTATATATTCAGGATATTTATATGTATTTATATATTAAGTATATCTATTTATCCGGCATCTAGTGTCCGTAACACAAGCAGCATTAGTTGCTTAAAATAGGGCTAGTTGATAGGTGTGAATGGTTGGAGGTTTTTTTTTTATTATAAGGTTTTAGTAAAATATTTATCATCCATAATGTAGCCAACATTAGGGATGATTAATATTTTACTACGGAACCAGATTATAATGTCAAAATGACAAGTACAAAAATCCGTCCGTCGTCGTCCTCAGCCTATTACGTCCCAACGCTGGGCACAGGCCTTTCTCATGGAGAAACGCATGAGAAGATGGGTCATAACACCACCACGCTGGCCCAACGCGGGTTGGTGGGTAAGTACAAAAATAATAAGAAATGTTGGTCTCTACTGTAAACATGCTAGGGCTATGTAAATCTTTCTACTTAATTTTTTCGTTGTTATCTAATAGTTAAGAGGCTTTAATTATTTATTAATGTGTAATATAGAAAAACAATTTCATAGCCACCAAATATTTTTAATTAAAAAAGTTCCGCTACTCACCACTTACTCACCTTACAATTGACAAAGCTATCCAGTCGCTCTTTGCTATTCTGTCCTTTTTTAGCTCTCATTAGCAGATACATCTTCTTAACACCAGGGCAGGATCTGAGGAACTTCTCCACGAGGACTTTACCCATGAAGCCTGTAGCTCCAGTGATGAACACCGTCTTCCCTTCATAGTACTGTTTGACGCTAATAGATGGCGCCATGTCTGCAAAATAAAATTTCACGTTAGAGCCTCGGAAACAAGATCAGTAGGAGCCTAAGATGACTATTGAAACACGATAACAACAAAACAATTAAAATCGCCAAAATAAAAATAAAATTGCCGGAAAATTAAAGGGTTCCCGTTGGAGAATAAAAAAACTATAATAACCGCGGACGTAGTCAATAGCCTAGATAGCTAGTTCACAAAAAAAACTTATTTATAACTAGTAGCTTCCCGCGGTTTCACCCGTGTGGTACCCGTTCCCATGGGAATATCGGGATAAAAAGTAGCCTATGTCCTTTCACAGGCTCTATCTGCGTACCAAAGGAGAATGAGACCGACAGACTTTTGCATTTATAATAGGTATTAGTATGGATACTAGTGGTTTAAACCACTGCCTACCCCTTCGGGGGTTTATAATAGTGACAACTGGTTTTGTTTTTGCGTATTACAAACCACTCGTCCACGATCGTAATTGTCATAAATTGCTTCATTCCAATCCGTTTAATTATTTTTTAATGATTTATTTCGTAATTAATTATATCTACGTGCTGATGAGCAACGAACCTTGTAGGAATTTATTACGATTGCATTGAAAATCATGTAACTATGTCAAGTAGTGTGTCATACATTAAATTAATAGCATTTGTCTTTATTTATTTGTTTAATGGATCACCAACATAAGATACAGCATTACAATGGTGTTATGAGTTCAAAAAATAATGGATCTTACTGCACTTACAGGTACAGGTACTTTAGTCAATACGGTATACTGGGTGTTTAGTACGCTTAGGCTTTCGATATCGAAAACAAAGCTACCTTCGCCATGGTCAGGCCATGGATGGGTAAACTAAAACTTAGTGATCTCGAACTCTCACGTTAAGCTGTTCGTCTCAGTTTCAATCGTTTCTACTCAGAGGAGCTCAGAGGAATTTTCAAACACTGCACCTAAACGCATGAGTACAAGTTCTGCGGTCAGTCGTGATGTCTTGAATTGATTTGCTTGTTAAATTAACGATCTCCCATATGTACACATAAAAGTGCTCTACACGCAGAGCCGGCCGGCCCGCGGCAGAGGAGCGGAGGCGGAGCGGTATTTCTTGTAATATTCGTGTTGTATTTAATTATACCACACGGAAAGTGTTCCACAGTGAATCGAAACTAGGATTTGAGTGGCTTATGGACATTTAGGCAGGAAATTTAAATCGAGATTTTTAACTAGATTTAGTAAATTTTTTTGACAATTCTTATATGGATAAAGAATCAAAACAAAATCGAGATTTAAACTAGGTTTAAAATTTCCTATTAGTGGATATTTTTTTAATGTTATTCTTTTTCACATTTTGAATAGCATAATTATGACACAGAATAAATAAGGCCAATTAATCTTTACCTACTTACAATAGTTTCCCCATGCATTTTTTTCCTAAATCGTATACTTTGTTTAGAAAAAATCTTATAAGTCTTTTTTATACGGAGCAAATTCAATAGGTAATCCAATATTGTTGCCCAGTCGTGATAGAGCCCGCTTACAAACCTTATTTTTCTTTTTCTTGACATAACTACACATAAACGTACGTACGTACGTTGTACATTATAAACGTATGCCTAAAGTTTTATTTCTGCCACAAAACTGATGAAAGGACTAAAAATTATTAAGATAAAACAATAAAAAGTGTAATTAATTATTTTTCTCCGTGTTTTTTATTCTTCTATCCCGATATTCCCATGGGAACGGGTGTCATGCGGGTGAATGTCAAAAAAATTAAATAACGCCCCCCAGAAAAATGAAGGAAAAATGTACGCCACTATAAACTTTGCTTCTAATAATAGAGAAGTAGTAAATTTTCAATTCCACCAATTGAGGCTACTGTTCCAATTTGAAAAAATCATTCAGTGTTGAATAGCCTATTTATTGAGGAAGGCTATAAGTTACATACCATCACACTATCTCAAAGTAACTATTCTACGCGGACGAAGTCGCGGGCAAAAGCTAGTAGAATAATAAAGATCAGCATGATAAATATGATAATAAAAGATAAAGGTGCAACGCAGAGCAGAGACACACTTTTGGCGCGATCGAGTCGGGGCACACCAAATATCTGTAGAGTGCGCAAAAGATCCTTCGCGGATTTTTTGTACGTCGTGTGCGTTAATGCAATAATTAAATATTATGTTCTATTTTCACAGATTAAACAGTCTGTCACGGATGGTCTGTCATCTGCGCTGCACCAAGTTAATTAATTAGTGCGCCTGCGGACATCGCACGTCCTCATCCTCAGCCTATAGGCACACTGCTGGGCACAGCCCTTCCTCATGGAGAAACACATGAGGAGTATGGGCCGTAACATCACCACGTTGGCCACAGTTGGTGGGTAGGTACCAACGGCTTAACATGCCTTCTGCAGTACGGAGTAGCTCGAGATCACAAAGTTTCAGTCACCCATCCACGGCCTGACCATGGCGAAGGTAGCTTTGTTTTCGATCGAAAGCCAAAGCGTACTAACCACTACGCCACTGAGCTCCCCTCAAGTAAATCGCTTTCGCTCATCATTATTGCGTTCCCGCTCCCGCCTCTATGTTGAGCGCTTTTTTAGACCTTACGCAACTAAGAGAAATAGCGTCAATTATTGCGTAAAATATGCCCAGGTTTTTTTTTAAGTAAACCATTTTTTTTTATGTGGTTGAGATTCAATTATCATCAAGGTCCGGTGTTAGCTTATTAGGGTCTAATTATGTTTTTTTTTTGTGAATTTTTTGTTGATTTCTTTTATTTATTTCTTTTATTTATTAGAAAAACTTAAAGTCTGACAGTAAAAAAATCTTCATATTAGGTCCTTACCTATGAAATTGGTGTTATGTATGGAGATTTTGGGGATGTCTGCATTTTACATACTAACATTTTATCAGTTTTCTTCACAACGGCAAATCCAGAGATAATAAAATTTGGCATGTATCATTAGACAAGCTTTAGCAATATGTGTGTGAACACGCTTGATAAAAATTATTCATCGTTTTTATGTTACTGCAAATCAAATGATGTATTCGGGACGCAGTTAAAAATAATTGTCTTTGTGTCTAATTTTAACATAATTAAACTTACAAAAAATTATCAAATTAAATAATACGAGCTCAAATATATGGTCTATTTTTAGAAGAGGCAATTATTTTATAGAAATATTCTGAAACTTAATAGTTACGGACAAATTGCTAAGACAGAATAAAAACACCAATTTCATAGGTAAGGACCCAATATTATGGCGTACTCATGCGCATGGCGTAATAAATGCGGTAGAAATGAGAGCCTTAAGAAGCATGGCTGGAGTAAAATTGAGTGACAGGATATATAATGATGTGGTGAGAAGGAAGTGTGGTTTGAAAGAGGATGTAGTGACAAGAATAGAGAAAGGAATGCTGAGATGGTTTGGACATGTGGAAAGGATGGATGAAAATAGATTGACTCAAGGGATATATGAATTGGGTGTGAGTGGAGATACGGGACGAGGCAGACCTCGGCGAATGTTCCTCGACCAAATTAAAGACGTTCTTGCGAAGGGCCAGGCCAAAAGTACCCGAAATCGCCGAGCATGTATGACGACTGTAATGAGAGTTGATGAAGCGAAAGAAATATGCAGATCGTAGCAATTGGAAGGATGTAATCTCTGCCTACCCCTGTGGGAAAATGGCGTGACTTTATGTATGTATGTACTCATATTACTCAACGACTACCGTTCTCTACAAGTTGACCATATATGTGTGTATTGTAGAAAAATTTATAAGCTGCAGAATTTTTGAAAGCAAGCGTAGCCAGTAGCCATCACTTCGCTGGTTCATTAGATACGGAGGGAATACCATAATAATTATCGGTCGGTGGCGTAGTTAGGTACGCTTTGGCTTTCGATATCGAAAACAAAGCTACATTCGTCATGGTCAGGCCTTGGATGGGTGACCAAAACTTTGTGATCTCGAACTCAATATAACTAAATCAAAAAAAACAATGTGACGGTATGTAGCCTATAGCCTTCCTTAATAAATAGGCTATTCAACACTGAAAGATATTTTCAGATTGGAAAAGTAGCCTCAATTGGTGGAATTGAAAATTTACTCCTACTCTATTATTAGAAGCAAAGTTCATATTGGCGTTGTTCTTCATTATTCTGGGAGGCGTTATTTAAATGTAAAAATATCGGGATGAAAGGTAGCCTATGTCCTTTCTCAGGCTAAAGACTATGTGTGTACCAAATTTCGGTTAAATTGGTTTAGTAATTTTGAACTGAAAGCGAGACAGACAGAGTTACTTTCGCATTTATAATATAAGTATGGATGTTATGGTGGGTCAGAAATCTATTTTTCTATAGTACCTACTTACTTAAATAAACATTTTTTATTGACATTCTATTTCTAACTTGTGACTGACTAGAGCTTACGTAATATTGGTATGACAGTATCAACATACGTGGTCGTAATGTTATATAGTGTATTTATATTGATATTTACACATTGGGTCCTTACCTATGAAATTGGTGTTTTTTTCTCTCTTAGTATTTTGTCTGTAACTATTAAGATTCAGAGTATTCCTAAAGAATAATTACCTCGTCTAAAAATAGACTATATTTTTGAGCACTTTTGATATGTTTTGATAATTTGTTGTAAGTTTAATTGTTTTAAAATTGGACACGGAGACAACTCTTTTTAAATGCCTCCCGAATACATCATTTTATTTGCATTCACTCAAAAACGATAAATAATTTTTATGAAGTGTGATATTACACATATTACTAAAGCTTGTCTAATGATACATGCCAAATATTATTATCTTTGGATTTGTCGTTGTGAAGAAAACTGATAAAATGTTAGTATGGAAAATGCAGAATTCCCCAAAATCTCCATACAAAACACCAATTTCATAGGTACCTAATATTAATTCGATATATAGTTAAACTGGGTTTCTTTGAACGAGCTGTATATTAAGTTAGTTGTAGGTGTCAATCATTGATGTCGTCATCAGTCTATATACGTCCCACTGCTGGGCACACTGGCCTTCAGGAGATACTCGTGATGAGTATAAGCTGGAAAAACGGTTGCAATAGCGACCGGAGGAGATCGAGATCACAAAGTATTGGTCACCCATTCAAGGCCAGGCCATAACTATGTTTAGCAAAAATTTTCCCCGGGAATCCAACCCAAAACCTTGACGACGAAGGCGACGCCTTGAGACCGAACCAGTCGTACCGAAAGATCGTATTGTTTTATTAATATCTTGATATGTAAGAATCCTGATACTCGTAATAAGGAAATTATCAACTGAAATATGCAATTTAAAACTTCATCGTAAAAAGTTTATTCCTAACACCTTAAAATAAAAAAATAAAACCCTTAAAGCTGGTTTTCTCATGGCCTTTTTGTTGTAATATTAAATACAGGTATTAAAATTGTAACGAGGCGCTATACCACTGTTAGCGACTCTTTGCTGTTACTGCGCACCTCTCTGGCCGTTTTCTCTTTGGTTCTGCCTTTTTATTCACTGTCTGTCTGTGTTGTCATTTTTTTTGTTATCCAGCTTGCAACTAAATGTTATATTATTGAAATTTAAGTATTTGAGCAGCTGAAGTAGCTGGGCTGCTTTATTATTACTATTATTTGTTGTAAAGGCACTAGGTATTGTAAGTAGCCCTTTATACTTATCTGTTTATTATTTGTGTTCCGTGTTTTTGTATTTACCTTGTAAAATTACCTTGTTCCAGAGTGCCTTATATTGCTATAAAATATACCCCAATAAGTGACGATCCAACTGTATTTTCATTTATTCCCGGCTTCATCCCGTCACAAAATAAGGTGTTAAGGGATTAAAGGGAGAATATAAACTTGCTGAGTTTCTTGCCCGTTCTCAGATCAAGGCTTCCTGGTAGTATTTTGAACGGATGGCGTAGTTTATCGCTTTCAGGAAAGTTTGTAAAATGCTTTTGACGTTCATAAGCATGTGCTAAGACTGAGGCTAAGACGCATCTAAATTGAATAAACGATATTGAATTTTGAATTTTTTTATTTAATTAATAAAATTTAACCATTTCCTTGGTCTAGTGGTAAAAACCACCAGATCGTAAGGTCCGGGCTTCGATTCCCCGTGGGGGCAGAAGTTTTTCTGCTCGTTTTAGTTGATGGTAAAAATTCTAAGGCCGCCTGGGTAAATACCTTCGTCTTGCCTAAGTCTATCGTCATAATAACAATGTTATAAACCATTGAGGAGCTCAATAGCGTAGTGGTTGTACGCTTTGGCTTTCGATATCGAAAACAAAGCTGCTGTCGACATGGTTTGGCTGTGGATGGGTGACCAAAACTTTGTGATCTCAAACTCCTTGTGTAAGGCACGTTAAGCCGCTTGGTCTAGGTTACTAATGTGGCCGTTTCTACTCACCAACCCGCATTGGGCCAGCGTGGTGTTACGCCCCATCCTCCTCATGTGTTTCTCCAAGAGGAAGGCTTTAGCCCAGCTATGGGACTCATATAGGCTGAGGAGGACGAAGGAAACTATTGTTGTGTTCCGGCAATCAGAGGTAAGATAGCCAGTTCCTCAGTTGTTGAGGATTACAGGTGAAGCTCGCTTCCACCTTCGGCCTTATCGTCACTTACCATCAGGTGAGATGAAGGCCAAGAGTTTGCCTGTATTGAAGAAGTGAAATCACAGAAACAAAGTAAATAACTTTTTACTGTACAGTTTTTACGAGGAAATCAAACAATTTATTATAATTATTACGGAAATACGTTATTTCCGAATACGCCGTATGTTTTCGATGATGATTTTATATAGTCAAATAGTTTTTTTATAGTATTCATATTAGCAAATAAGGTAAAAAGTGTTAATTTTCAACATATTGATTATTTTGCTCGTTTTTTTATGCTGTTGATTCGTCCTACTTCCATGGCAAAATACATTGAGTGTTATTTGAACGGTCAGCAATATATTCGAATTTTGTACAAATAAAAAAAACATTGGTCAGCTAAAATACATAATTGGTCAGCAACTTATGGGCAGCAAATATTTCTAAATTGGTCAGCAGATGACTAATTGGTCAGTAACTTATGGGCAGCAGATATTTCTTATTTGTAAGCAAAGCTTAAACTTAAATGTTTTCTCTGCTGCCAAATTTTTTAATATATTATTATATTTTGATGACACAAATATTGTTGTTTTTTTTATGAAAAATTTGAGTGCGTTTGACCACAATCTCGCCTGATGGAAAGCGCCGAAGGGGTCTAAGGTGGAACACGCAAAATCAAAAAGTACCAATTCACTCTTGCCTTGAAAGTCCTCAAATCGAATCTGGACGGAAACACAGACGCAGGAAGGTTATTCCACTCTTTTGCGGTGCGCATCAGAAATGTTGCGGCAAATCGTTTGGTGCGAAAAGATGGAATATCGTACGGATCCACACATACCACGTCGCGTCGTCCGATGATGGAACGGTGCTGATGGAATTAAGTGGTGTAATTCCTGTGCGCACTCACCGAAATGCAGCCAAAAAACCGAGAGACATTAAATTAGACGGCGATGTTTGAGACTCTGTAGATTTCCACTTATGAGTGACCGACCAATAAGTTTTTTAGCTCGTCTCTCTATTGAGTCCAAGGCCTCGAGCTGGTATCGGGCCGATCCATCCCACAGACGCGAGCAGTACTCTAAACAGGAACGAACTTGAGCTGTATAGAGGCTAAGAAGCTGCTGAGAAGTAAACGGACCTTGGAGAGAATGCCCAATTTCTTGGATGCAGTCTTAGCCCTGGACTAAATATATCCTCCCAAGTTTAGGTTGGGTGACAGTTCCATACCAAAGAGATGGTCTGATAAGTTAACAGGTGCACCTCGGAAGGCAGGAGTCAAGTTGAATTGACTCTTTTTAGTAGAGAACAGACACGCCTGGGTCTTTAAAGGGTTAAACGTGACTCAGTTCTTGTCGCCCCATTCGGATACATCTCCGAGAACTTCATTAAAGCGTTGAACCATTGCCTCTCTCAGTTTTAAAGGGTAATAAAAAACTGTGTCCTCATATCTATAAGAAAAAAATAAGTAAGTAGGTACACTCTGCTAAAATTTGTATTAAATTGATCTAAACCCTAGTTCTTAGTTTCTTATTAACTTGATTATGTGAATATTGTGTTTACATTGTTGATTTGCCTAAATAAAATAAAATAAATAAATAAATTAGATATTTCCTAGGCATTGATTCTTGATATTTCATTGATCCTTTCCCTAGATTTAATACATTTCCCGTAGCATATATATTGCTGCCCAAATAATGATTTTGCAGCTCAACTAATTAATTATTTTGCTGGCCAAATAATTATCTTGCTGTCAAAATCTTTGTTTGCTGCTCAAATGATTTTTCGGCTGACCATTTTGTTGCTGACCAAAAAATTAAATGGCTGCCCAATTACTTCCAATATACGAGTACATTAACATAGACGACGCAAATGCATGTACTGCGCGTGATCGTAAACCCCGACCAAACGCCGCGGTTGGCCGCTGCTGACTAGTCTGCGCGGCTGCAAAATTGTTTGCCATATAGTCCAGTCAAAATAATTTAAAAGTCACATTAAATCCTACACACAAAATTTCTTTTTCTGAGCATTATTTGCGGATTTTGGAAGTCCACCTTGCAGTTTTCCCCCCTCCCCCTGTTGAGCGTTGTAAGGAAACGGGCCCAAAACCCTCGTTCTCTATAACTCCTGCTGATAAAATTCTACAGTAGAGATTTACGCAGGATTTAATTTGTTTAACTATCCTAAGCTTTAGACTCAAAAATCACCTTTACTTTTTAAATATCGTGTTTATTGAATAAAAGGAACACTAACATAAATAATCACCCATGTAGAATTAAATATTTTTATGATAGACGTGCTATAAGTTTAAAATCTTTTTTTTAAAATAAGCTCCAATAAAATTTTGGGGAAAACTAAAAAAATATTATTGCATTCTTATTTCTAATCAATAATTAAAATAAATTTCATTGTAGGAATTAATGTGATTTTTTCGAACAAACAATTTTTCCTTGCCTAGAGTAATAATGATTATGCCTTTTAATATACCAATTATGTAAAGTTGATATAAAATTCTGAGGATACGCCTGCATAGTGTCAAATAATGTTAATCGAACCAAAAACAACCTTGATTTAATCGTGACTGAACTAACTTCCGCAGGAGCAAAAGTTCATAACAACGACTACATTATTTAATTATGTTTAGTATGTATCTCTTTTCACCCGTATGACTGAGAAGGGGACAGATGTCCTGTGACATTTGCATTTCTTAATCTGGTTTTTAACCCTTGTGCTGTACAGTCGAGTACAAAAACATGTATACGTTTGGAGGCGAAATCTTTAATTTCTTCTAATAAGTCTACTCAAAAGTGGTTACATTTCATAACTCTTACAAGAGGTCAATCTCCGCCTGTTGTACCACTGTAGTGGACATTTTGAGAAGTCGACATTCTGTGCATGAGCCCTAAAGACATTTGCAAAAAAATTTACATTAGTCTTCTAATTATTAGAAGTCACACATACACATCGGAACATATCATCACGCCTCTTTCCCCGAAGGGGTAGGCAGAGATGTTACCATCCACATATCGCCAGATATGTTAAACCCCCATCCAACAGGTGGCGAGCCTGTTGCCATGCACCGGGCACAATGTGAGGCGAGCGATATTCACAACTGTACTGTGTCTCTGTATGTGTTTATTTTAGAAGTATCGTATAAAAATCGATAAACACGGATGTGTCGTTTGCTGACGATAAATAAAAACTTTTCCGATAAAAATCATAGTTTTGCAACATCTTACATCATTATATTTCATGGAAACAATGGCATTCAATTGCCAGACAATAAAACTCCGGTTAATACGGTTTATTTTCCTATTTGTAATGACTAATGGACTTAGCTTAGAACTGCACGACATCCAATAGCTTATAGCGGCGACGGGCTCACCACCTGTCACGCTGAGTGCAGTCAAAAGCAGTCCATTGCCATAGTCCGCGCTTCACTAAGCAGTGACTGCACTCAGCGTGACAGGTGGTGAGCCCGTCGCCGCTTTAAGCCATTGGACATTGCGCAGTCCATTAGTCGCCTTTTATGACCTAAGGAAAGAGATGGGTTGGTATAATGCTTTTAATTAGCCGCTGCCACGGATTTATTTTCATTACTAGTTTATAAATATGTTTTTTAAATGATCCATGTCGGTGAAATCAAATACAGATTTAAAAATTAAACGTTTTTTAGACCATAAATAGCCAGGCGTGTTTACCACGCTGAATAAACAGAAATTACATCGCAAAACTAGTGTTATTTTAGTACACAATTTTTGGTACTTCCTTCTTTTTTTATCACTTGATATTTACGTCTACGCTCAGGATACACTTGATACTGCGTTATAAACGCCTAGCTAGTGTAGTGCCTCATCTTTATTCATGTCACAGTGACGCAAATATGCGTGATGCATAAAAAACCCGACGATTTAATCGCATTCAAGATGGGATCTTAAGTAGATCATTTATAATATCTGTGACTACTGCGTATTTTGCGCAGGTGTATAAAGATCACGCGCCGCTCCCTAAGGGGTAGGCGGAGGCTTGAATATTCTTTCGCCTGCTGTGTTCAAATTCCCATGTAGTCCATGTACCATGGGGCGACTTTGCTGTGCGGACAATGTAAGATATACATTTTCATAGATGACGCAAATGCATGTACTGCACGTGCTTGAAAACCCCGACCAAACGTCGGGTTCGCCGCTGCTAACTAGTCCACGTGCGTCCGAAATCCGAATGGCTGCAAAAACTAATAAAAATGCCTCGTTGTGTGATAATTGGCGGACGGTATCTTTATCTTTCAATCAGTTCGGATCTCCCGACTCAAAATTACGGCTGTGACGTCACAGTACACGTTAAAAAGTTGACGAACTTGGATTCAATGCAAATCGTTATACTTCCGTTATTAATGTAAATGTATGTTTTTTCAAGTCGCATTCCCCAGGAAACAATATAAAAAATATAATTCACTTGTAAAGGAAGTCCTCTAAGAACCTGTGCCTTCATAACCGCAAGCCGTAAAAGAACCTGTTATTTTCGTTTTTTTTATGTATCACAAATTATCTAGAAATCCAGTGTTCAGTCCTTGATATGAGCCTTGGGCGGTGAAGACCCTTGGAACCAGTTTTTGACTCACTGCGTGATATAAAAATTTACATTACACTTTTTTTTCATGAGTTTTTTGATCTTGTATAGTCAACCATAAAATTGCTTTACCACCCATAAGATAAAACTGTAAAGGTTGAATGTCTGTACATAGAAAAAAAATGCTTTAAATCAAGTCAGGGGCATGTATAAAAAGGGGGAAAATACCAAATAAAAATATTATATTTTTTGTTTCTCTATTTGTCTGTTTGTATGGGCTAATCTCCGAAATGGCTGGACCGATTTCTTATATCCCTCGTCAACATCTTAGATACTTTTTATTCCGGAAAATTAAAGGGTTCCCGTGGGATAGTTATAGTTAAAAAACCATAGTAACCACAGGCAAAAGCTAGTCAAACAATAATGACATTCAATTTTTCAATTCTCATACATAGCCGGGAATCTGTAACCATGTTGTATTTTTTTTACATTGTTTTTGTTTCAACTCAAAAATATGTTGATTTATCGTTCAAACAATCAAAAATTTGTTGGTTTATCGTTCAAATCAATTTTTTTTAGTAAACTAAAATTGCTTAGTATCTATTTTCTTTGATGCAAAGCTTCTCGCTAATAAATCAAGATGGCAATCTATCGCAGCGCCATCTATTAATTGGTGACGCCAAACAATAGTGGCGCTGTGCGTAGTCACTAATCTCCACAGAAAATCTGAAACCAGAAATCTCGACCTGAAAGTGCTTGTAGAAAGTTAAAAGTAGGTGCAAGTTGCATTGTCACCTAGCTCTGAATTATTCCCAAAGGTTCAGCCCTATAGCTAGTCCGGAAGTGCCTCAACCGAGCTACTAAAATCCAACCGGACAAACAAGAAAGAAAGTTAATAACGTAGTTACAAAAATAAACACTAATTTCGTAGATGCAATTTTATGGGTATAAATTTGCCGTATAATAAACCGCTAAAATTTCGTATTATTGCGGTTTATTAAACGGCAAATATAAAAAAAAAATGTATACGAGTATATCCGTGTTATTGATCCGGGTCGGGGAAAACCATACCGTAGATGTTTTTTTAGGTTTTATGCATATAAAACCTGTTTTTAGAAATGTCAGTGCATTCGCCTTTGCTTTAGGATTGCTGTATAGGTATAGTCAACTCCAAAAATAAGTACACATTTGACAGTATACTCTTATTAGAAGGAAATAAAGATTGTTACCTATGAATGGGTATACAACCCACCTCCCCACCCACCCACTTGACTGTACCTTACGTACAAAAAATAAATTTTTTTTCTAATTAAAATTGCACATACACAAAATCTGAGACAAATGTTATACACGATGGAAAAATTTTCTAGTAGCTTACTTTCTTATAACACTTTTATTTACAGAAAAAGAACTTTTTTGATAAAAGAATGCAGTTATGTTTCTTTTTAAAAATAAAAGTTAGTCACGTAAATTAATAGACTCAAATATTAATATATTAAGGTACTTCCCCTCTAGGGCCCATAAAAAATTCTACTCAGTATAACTGTCAGTAGCCAAATGAAACTAGCTTGAATCAACATGCTAACGAAGCACGAAGTCAGTTTGTTTATCTATACATATAATAAAACTGTAGAAGTCGCATGTCTTTACATAGAAAAAAATGCTTAAAATCAAGTCAGGGGTATGAAAATTTTAATTGTTTTCTTCTCTCTCTGTTCGTCTGTTTGTCTGTTCTACGGGTAATCGCCGAAATGGACCGATTTCAACGAAACTTTGCATGGTGAAACCTTATATCCCTGGTCAACATCTTAGATACTTTTTATTCAAGAAAATTAAAGGGTTTCCGTGGGATAGTGTCGGACGATGTCGCGGGCTGGCTAGTTGTGTTATCGCTTGCTTCACACTGTGCCTGATGCATGGCAACAGACTTAACATATCTGAAAAAATGTGGGTATTAATAGCTCTGCCTACCCCTTCGGGGTACAGACGTAACGGTAATATGATGGTAACTTTTATTTGTAAAATCAGCCTACGAATTGGCCTTGCATTTGCGCATCTATAAGCGTATAATTTGTATCAAAGGGGAAACCGGAGATTAATGAAGGTCTGACGTCACTTATTTTTGTATATAATGCATATTATGTTGTATATAAAATACATTGTGTGTAGGTATATTTTATTCTATATTCATAAATATTATGGTTATTTATATCTTTTTTGTGTAATTATTAGTGTATATTTCTTAGTATTCTATTTTTGTTGTTTTCCAACATTTATTGTACCGTCGTTTTAGCTCTGCTCACTCCGCTTTCCGGTTGACTGGTAGAAAATGCCTCAAGGCATTAAGTCCGCCTTTATATGTCGTGCATAAAGAATAAATAAATTATTTGATGAAAACTAAGGCACAGATAGTGCCTTCGTAAACTTATTAAAACTTGAACAATTAATATCGTTACAGATTATTTTCTCGTATTATAATTTTATTATTGGGTCCTTACCTATGAAACAGGCGTTTTTTTTCTCTCTTAGTATTTTGTCTGTAACTATTAAGATTCAGAGTATTACTAAAAAATAATTACCTCGTCTAAAAATAGACTATATTTTTGAGCTCTTTTGATTTGTTTTGATAATTTGTTGTAAGTTTAATTGTGTTAAAATTGGACACAGAGACAACTCTTTTTAAGTGCCTCCCGAATACATCATTTTATTTGCATTCACTTAAAAACGATAAATAATTTTTATGAAGTGTGATTTTACACATATTACTAAAGCTTGTCTAATGATAGATGCCAAATATTATTATCTTTGGATTTGTCGTTGTGAAAGAAACTGAAAAAAATTTAGTATGGAAAATGCAGAATTCCCCAAAATCTCCATACAAAATTTCATAGGTAAGGACCTAATATTATCACTTATCATTGTTTTTAGTAATATTTACACACACAAAAAGAATGTACCAACTGCTTTTCTTGCCTAGCATGTCGTAAAAGGCGACTAAGGGCGTATTGGGTACTGGCTCTGTGATTGTGTAGGCGATGAGCTAGCCACTTGTTACTAATCTTTCACGATTTTTCATCTGACCAAACCCAATTTTTGTATGGCTAAATGTGGTCTTAAGGAACACAGAGCTCCTTGGACTCTGCCTACCCCTTCGGGAATTACAGGCGTGATTGTATGTATGTATGTAGTTATATTTACATAATAATTTGCGTCGAGCCAACAGCTCCAGACACTGACTCTGATGGTAATGAAATTGAAGACCAAAAACTATTAAAAAAAGGGGCCAGGTGGTTATTCTAAAAACAGAAACAAAGAGAAAATGGCCAGAGAAGAGCACAATAACAGCAGAGTCGCAAATACTGATATAGCGCCTCGTTACAAGTTCTTTGTGTGCGGATTCTATCACGTATGGATATCAATACTGAATATATATCACCTCATTTTACAATTATTTATAATCATCACGTAGGTAATGGAAAGTGTCGCTTCGCTTACAACGTCACATCACAAGTTATGTGTGGATTTATTCCGGATGTCTGACTCAAGAAAATGCCGCAAGATCCAGACACATTTAACAGAAGTTTTTCTAACCTTAATAATAAATAGACGTGTTGGCCACTGGCCACAAGGCTCTACATTCCTTTATTTATTTAATGAATCACCAACTTATGATACAGCATTACAATGGTGTTGTGAGTTCAAATGACGACCTCCGTGGTCGAGTGGTCTGTACGCCGGTCTCAAGGCGCCGCCATCTCGAGAGGTCCTGGGTTCGAACCCCAGTGGAGGCAAGTGTTTGGGTGATGAATTTTCAGACATTTGTTATCCAGTCTTGGATGTTCATTATATATGTATAATATTATATATATTCTGAATAATTATGTGTATTTATCTATTAAATATATTTGTCCGTCATCTAGTATCCGTAACACAAGCAGCATTTAGTTGCTTAAAATGGTACTAGTTGATAGGTGTGAATGTCTGAGGATATTTAAATAGCAATGGATCTTACTGCACTTACAGTTACAGGTAATCACAACATGCAAGTTGTTATACTAGTATTTTTTTTTAATATATTGGTATGCCAGCTAGACCACTCTCTGTCGCCGACCAGCATATTTTTATACATATCTATACAATTTTTTTGTGGGAAGAATTCTTTAACACCTCATAATGACTCCCCAAAAAATATCGATCCCAATGTCATCGCAAAGGTCAACGTGTTAAAACGACACATTCTCATAATGTCACGATAATTGGGGTAATTTGGTAATTTTGATGTATTTTTCTTAATAAACCTTGAAGAAACTGCGCTGCTACTGACATTTTAGACTGACTTGTTGCTTGTAGATATTCTCTGTCAATTAATAATGCGAAAGTAAGTCTAGTGAACCAATTTAATCGAAATTCGGAACACAGATAGTCTAGAACTTGAGAAAGGACATAGACTACATATAATCTCGATATTCCCATGGGAACGGGTGCAATAAATAAATAAATAAAAAATAACGCCTCCTTGTGTTACGGAAACTAGATGACAGATAAAATATTTAATAGATAAACATAAGTATTCAGAATCTAGACAATTACATATACATGTATAGACATCCAAGACTGGAGAAAAAATGCCTGTATTCATCACACAAACAGTTTCCCCGACCAGGGATCGAACCCAGAATTAAGATGGCGACCCCTTGAGACCGTCGGCGGCGTACAGACCACGGAGGTCGTCAAATTGCATTGTATGGATAAAAAAAAAGTTATTATTCAATCTAAAATAAAAGTCATTGACCGGTATGTAGGTAAAATTAATTTAATATTTTCTACGTTTCAAATTTGTTGATGAAGCAATTAATATGGTTATAGACATATTTGTATTTATTAAAGTGCAATAACACTGTGTGTCTAATCGTCATATTGATAGTCCACAGATGGACATTGGCCTTCGCCTAATAAGAGTGAAAAAGCAAAACACCTCATGCGAGCTTGTATTCCTCAACAACTGAGGAACTGGCTTTCTTACCTCTAATTGCCGGAACACAATGCTTAACTTCTACAGTACGTCTCTATCCAAGTTGCCAAAAAGGTAAACAAAACAAAGGTAAAGTTTCCTCTCTAAAATGTTTTGTGATGACTGTAGGTACTTGGAATCAATTGAAATGGACAACAATTGTTACCGTTAATTATATTTACGTGCCAATGTCCATGTAAAGTGTGATTATTGAATAACAAATTCGGTAAGTCAGCCTTCACGAGCAATTTCTATTTTGACTCATTTTGTGGCCAAAGAGACGTTATCTACTCGTAATAACATGGCGACAGACTTAGGGAAGACGTTGGGAACTAGCCAGGTGGGTTAAGAAGCCCTACCATCAACTTTCAGTTCAGAAAAATCAGGCCCCGTGAGGAAGCGAATCCCGAACCTCCTGGTCAACACCAGCTAGCCTACTCTCGAACGCAATCTCAGTTAAAACTCAATAATAACACAATCCAATATCTCAAAAGGAGCTCGGTGCGGCTATCGCCAAGATCAGGCCGCGGAAGGGTGGCCTCACAGATCACTGAGAGCCGCTTCGCTTCTTAACATTTATTCTATGGGTGGCCTAATATTTGTGATCTCGAACTCCTCCGTGCTTCGGAAGGCACGTTAAGCCGTTGCTCCCGGTCGCTATTACGACCGTTTCTACAAACCAAACCGCATTGGGCCAGCGTGGTGGTGTTACGGCCCATACTCCTCGTGTGCTTCCTCATGAGAAAGGCCTGTGCCCAGCAGTGGGACGTATATAGGCTGAGGACGAGGACGATATCTCAAAATGCCGAGACTACAGAGGCGGTACGAGAGTATCAATTTCAGCTAAGCTCAAGTCATTTAGGCCACTCAATATCCGCATAATTTGAACCCATTTATGGCCCTAGCTCCCACTAAAGAGTAGATATGCTCTGAATATTCGTTTTGTATTCGGCGTATTCGGCATCATTTCCACTATTTGTATTCGGTCGTATTATTCGATTTTTGTGCCGAATATATTCGGTCGTATTTTCTTAGCTAGATGACTGGGTATAGAACAAAAAGACATAACTTATTCTCTAAGATTTATGTTACTCATGTCAACTAATGATTTCGTAGGTTATTGGTAGTTTAGTATAGCCAACTTTTATTTTAACATCGCCTGTAGTGACACGAAACGTACATGTTGTCTAAGTTGTTTCCGTGACTTAGCAAAGTAATTGTAAACCGAATAATTCCGCCGAATATCCGGTTCGGTAAAGGTTAAACCGAATAATATTCGGTATTCGTCATTAGTGTAACTACTTGTTGTTACCTAAATAATTAAATAAAGAATTTCATTTCATTGCATTTATTCGGCATCTCTACTAAAGAGTAAGAAACATCACAATCTCAATGTCGATTGATCGGTATTGCCTTCAGTAGGCTACCTGTTGATTTCAACCACCTCAAGGAGCCGGTCTTTCACAATGTGATAATATGTTATGTTAATTATATTTTAGATTAATTAGCACTCTGTAATGATATCTTGTAGCTGCCGATCACTTCTCACGACACACATATGAAAATTGTGGGAATTGCAAGTTTTTGTTGAGCATATAACATGAATGAGCACATACAGTTAGATACCGATTTTAACCGCCTCTCTAGGTGGTTCACACCACCGGGTATTGATCAGGAGGTGCGGGTTCGATTTTATGCTCGGTTTAGTTGGTGGTAGGGCTTCTAAGCCCGCCTGGTTAGCTACCACCATTTTACCTAAAATTGTCGCCATAATACGGGTTAAGCATTATTGTGTTCCGGCAATCAGAGAAAAGATAGCCAGTTCCTCAGTTGTTGAAGATTGATTTTATGGATTGATTTGGTCTTATCGTCACTTACCCTCAGGTGAAATGAAAGCCAAGAGCGTACCTGTCTTAATTAAGTAAAAAATAGATTTGATTTGTAGTTTTTTTTAAGGGATTGGGAGTAAGCGAGCAGACGGATCACCTATTACCGTTACCCAAAGACACTCATAACACCAAAGGACTCACGAGTGCGTTGGCGGCGTTTTTTGTCCGGCATATCGTACCGATAGTCTAGAGCCTGAAAAAGGACATAGGCTACCCTTTATCCCGATATTCCCATGGGAACGGGTGCCAAGCGGGTGAATGTTAAAAAATATAATAACGCCTCGCAAAAAAATTAAGGACAAATTTACGCTAATATGAACTTTGCTTCTAATAATAGAGTAGGAGTAAATTTTCAATTCCACCAATTGACGCTACTGTTACAATTTGAAAAAATCATTCAGTGTTGAATAGCCTATTTATTGAGGAAGGCTATAGACTACATACCATCTCACTATCTCAAAGTAACTATTCAACGCGGACGAAGTCGCGGGCAAAAGCTAGTTACAAAATTAAGTTATTGAAATACTCCTAAATTTAAAGACATAGAAATTGTTTATTAGTAATTAATATTTCATTTTGTTTTACTAAGAAATAATTTATAACACACTTGTAATTAACTATATTATTACGTGACAGTGATAAAGTTATGGCTCTGTCACCATTTTGAATAACACGATATTTTTTTTTTATATGAACTCTCAGAAGTACTTTTGAAGAAATAAAAATATAGCCACCATCTTGAAATTTTTTCTTCACATTTTATTTACAGTTCCTAGCGATATAAATAATAGGTTGGGGAAAAAGTTTCTTCGCATTTTTTAAGAAAATTCAAAACATTTTTTAATATAGTTTATTAACATTTAACTAAAGTATGTATGTACCATTTTGTTCGATAACTTTTTGCCATCTTGTAGGTAGGGACATGATCCCATTGCTATAGAAATTTTGGGACTTCTGGTCAAAATACCGCGACAAGTGGTTTTGGCAGTCCTCTCGTGATGTTAACCTGACACTGCCTAAAGAATTCTGAAGAGACCGAAACAGGTGGAAATCTGAAGGTGCAAGGTCAGGACTATACGGCGGATGCATTAACACCTCCCAGCCAAACTCTCTTAATTTTTGCTCAGTGGCTAAAGATGTGTGAGGTCTAGCGTTATCATGATGAAAAACCACACCCCTTCTGTTGATTGATTCCGGCCGCTTTCTCTCAACTTCTTGTTTTAATCTCATCAGTTGTTCGCAGTAGAGTTCAGAATCGATGGTCCTGCCTGGTGGTAACAGCTCATAAATAATAATGCCCTTCCAATCCCACCACACACACAGCATCACCTTGTTGCGAGTTAACCCGGGTTTCGCCACAGTCTGTGAAGCCTGACCGGCCTTTGACCACGACCTTTTTCGCACGTTCTTGTCGTACGTGATCCACTATTCATCACCAGTTATCAGCTTCTTCAAAAATGGTTCGGTTTCATTACGTCGTAATAAAGAATCACAAATGAGTACACGGTTCATTAGGTTTCTTTCAGTGAGCTCGTGAAGTACCCAAATGTCGACCTTTTTTGTGTACCCAGTTTTTTTCAAATGCGCCAAAACTGTTTTGTGGTCAATTCCCAGTTCTTCAGCTACGTCGTAACTACTGACATGCCGATCTTGCTCCACTTTTTCAAAAATGGCATCCATTTTATCTGTAATAGGGCGACCAGAGCGACGTGCATCTTTGACATCAAAATTTCCGGATTGAAAACGTTTAAACCAAATTTGTGCTACTCTCACAGACACTGCACTAGGTCCATAAACATCGCAAATTTTTTTCGCGGCTTGCGTTGCATTTTGACCTTTTTTGTAGTAAAATTTTAAAATGTATCGAATTTCCTCATTAGATTCACTCATCTTGGCGGTACGAAAAACAAATGAAAATCACACATTTTCCTAATTTGTATTTGGAATGATGTTCTTTAAAATTTAAACTTTCAATGATACCAAAACCAGCCAGATACAAATAGTATAGCCAAAGAGATTTTATTACAAGTTAATACATACTATAATGCGAAAAGACTTTTTCCCCAACCAATATAATAATATAATATAATTTAGAATAATATTGGGCCCCTGTTGGTCCGGGACACAATAAGAACGTACCAACTGCTTTTCTTGGCTAGCATGTCGTAAAAGGCGACTAAGGGCGTATTGGGTACTGGGTCTGTGATTGTGTAGGCGATGAGCTAGCCACTTGTTAATACTCTTTCACGATTTTCCATGTGACCAAACCCAATTTTTGTATGGCTAAATGTGGTCTTAAGGAACACAGTGCTCCTTGGACTCTGTCTACCCCTACGGGGATTACAGGCGTGATTTTATGTATGTATGTTTATAATATTGTTTCATCATTAATGTTTCTATGGTTGTGCTAGCAAAAGCTTATGAAATCGACTTCCTTCACGCTGCAGAAAGAATGAATGAAACCCGGTCACCATTGAAACTGTGTCTACCCACACGTTATAAAAAAGGGCATATTAATATTTCAATCCAAATTCCTCGCACAAAACTAAAATAAAAAAGATTGCATTAAGAAAAATCGGATCTGTTGGTCACCCATCCGGTGCTAGCCACACCCACGATTGCTTAACTTTGGCAATTGTTGCGTCGAGACGGGCTCTCTCAATTTAAAGTCAAGGTTACACTTATGAATCAGTTTTGTAATATTTTTGCATTTATATTACCAATGACTTACAAGTATGTATTTACGACATTCGGTATGTTAGAAATTACGAAATATCTTAAAAAAATTGGGTCAAGTTTGACCATGTTCCAAAACATAGTTATAGTGAAGAATTAGAATGTTTATTCGAATTGTCTGTGAAGACGTGGTGACGACTATTGTGTAGCTTTGGTTACGATAAAAAAAAACAAAGCACCTTTAGCTATGGTTGGAATTTGAATGGGTGACCAAAATTTTCGATCTTAAATTTTTTCGCCATTTTATTAATTCAAATGAAATGAACGTTCTAGGGTAGATTAAGGATAAATAATTGAAGGATTCGTTTGCTTTGATAATAATAATGCTATTGATTTTATTTCTATAAAAAAAGCACCTTTTGCTATGGTTGTAATTTGGATGGGTGACCAACATTGTGATCTCAAGTTCTTTTATTTATATTCTATTAATAAATACATAAATATTACATTTTAATAATTTAATTTTATAAATAAATTGTCCAATAAAAACCAGCCTTGAATTTCAATTAACCTTTAGAAAAATCGATGATCTTGGCAAAATCGATAAAAAATTTAACACTTTAATAACATTGGTAGTTAATTAAACCTCATATGGTTACAAAAGAGTATTTATTGATTGCCAAAAGTTAATCGTGTCACGGTCACGCACCTATCTCTTTTACTCTACAGTAAAGAAAGGGACAAAAGATCCACTTTCTTTGTTATTTCTTTGGGCATCTCGATTCAAGTATGGTTCTCTGACATTTAAAAGACGTTTTTTTATTGTTATTGTTTACCACCACTTACCACAGAAGAGTTCAGTGGCCTAGTGGTTTGATGGCTATCGATAAAAACAATGCTACTTTCGTTTTGGTCAGTCCTTGGATGGGTGACCAAAACTTTGTGATCTCAAACTCCTCCGTGCTTCCGAAGGCACGTCCCGGTTGGTATTGCAACCGTTTCTACCCACCAACCCGCAAGTGGTGGTGTTACGGCCCATAGCGGGTTCACGTGGCTTTAAGCCGCCTCTACACATAGGCCAGCGCTTGCCAACGCGCTTGTGAGTAATCCACACATTGGAAGGTCGTTCAGTATGGATGTTGAGTCGCTAACAGCTGCAGCTGTATATTTATTCACAGCTTATTACAAGTGTAATTATAAGCTGTTAGTAAATGTATAATGGATATAATACTACAAATAAACTTTCGATGGGTCTCATACACAAAATTGGATTGGTTGGTTGGCCAATGTGTGGATGGAGCACCAAGCTTGCGACAAGTGTCCTTTGATGTTGCCGACACCGCGCGGCAAGCTAGCAAGCGCGCCAGCCAACGTTCAAATACCTACCGCCAATGCGCCAACGCCCGTTCTACACATTGGGCCAGTAGTGGCTGGGCCAGCGCGCTTGCTAACGGGTTGGCCTATATGTCGAGGCGGCATTAGAAACACGGAGGAGTTTGTTATCACAAAGTTTTGGTCACCCATCCAAGGACTGACCATAGAGGAAGTGACTTTATTTTTTTTTTTTTAAGGATATATAATAATAATAATAATGTTTATTGACAAAATAATGTTACAATTTGTTAAGATTCCTCTGAAATTGAATTCAAATTGAAATTGAAATTGAAAATGAAATTCAGTGTCCTCTCCCATTTGACTTGATTACAATTTGCCATTTAGCACTAGTACTTAAACAAATTAGGGTATTATTGACAATAAAAAGAAAAGTTATATATATATATTTAAACATTCTGTAAGTATATATGCATATGCTGCATTTGTGTGTGTGTGTGTGTGTGTGTGTGTGTGTGAGTGTGTGTGTTGTATGTTTGTTGTTAGTAGTACAGTATACAAATACATATAGTTACCTAATCTTTGCGATGTCGAGGTTCTCAGTGTTTCGTGTTGAAACAACATCAACATAACGTCACACCCACAGATATACATTTACATATACAAGCAAGTATAACGATTTGTATTGAAACTAAGCGTGCCAACTTTTTAACGTCTACCGTGACGTCACAGCCGTAATTTTGATGGGAGAACTACATAAATACAAACATTTAATCATGACTATTATCCCCTAAGGGTTAGTCAGAGGCTAGGCAAAAGAGGTCCATTGCCAGAGTCCGCGCTTCACCAAGCAGTGACTGCACTTAGCGTGACAGGTGGTGAGCCCGTCGCCGCTATAAGCTATTGGATGGTCGTGCAGCTCTAAGTCCATTAGTCGCCTTTTACGACACCCACGGAAGATGATGGGTTGGAAGTATTCTTATAATAAGCCGCTACCACACGACTCCAAACGAGGTCCAAACTGATTGAAAGATACTAATGCCGCCGATGCCCGTCCGCCAATTATCAGTTCACACAATGAGACATTTTTTAGTTTACCAGCAACAGCCAACCTCGACGTTTTGTCGGGGTTTTCGAGCACGCGCAGTACATGCATTTGCGTCATCTCTGTAAATGTATGACGTGGACTGATGGTTAAAAGAAAACTCTGACTCTTGCAAGAATGAATTTCGAGAACAAAACAAATAAAAGGGTACAGACAGTAAATTTAAAAACGGAAACCAAGAGAAAAATAGCCAGAGAAGAGCGCAATGACAGCAAAGAGTCGCTAATATAGCTATAGCGCCTCGTTACAAATGTATATCGGTGGTCACGCCTCTTTCCCCAAAGCAGGCAGAGGTGTTAAACACCCACATTTCACCAGATATGTTAAGTCCCCATGTAACAGGTGGCGAGCCTGTTGCCATGCACCGGGCACAATGTGAGGCGAGCGATATTCACCATCAACTGTACAATTTAACAGAACCAGAGTTCATAAATGCAACCTCATGAGATCATCAAGCCCTTTGCTATAAAAATTAATCTTTCATCCTTTTCTTTCTTCATAATAATAAAAGAGATAAACTTCTTTCTAATTTTAGATCGCCGTTTAAGGAAAAATGATTTTATTTAGGAACACAGGACGACATGGACTTACTGTACAAATCTTAAGAAAGCTCAAAGAAGCTTTAAAACAGTTAATCTTAAGTTATTATATTTTTTATACGACAAGACCACCAATCTGCTGTGGTGTCACGAGCGTCGGGTCGTTGCGTTCCCTGAAATATGGTTGAGCGAAGCGATGGCTGATTCATGCGTCATGCCTGTGAGCAGGTGCCACTGTCGGTGTCTGGTCAACTCATGCTTGTCTGATTTGTAGAAATAGCGTTATCAATGAAGTTTTCTTTGGAACTGTATGGTACGGCAAGTGGTGAAGATACCTATTGAATGTATGACCTGCAGGCTGCAATACGAGCATAGAACTTTCGATAAGCCAAATTTTGCGTCTAAGATCGACAATTGTCGAAAAATTCGATAAAGACAGAAAAAGAACTGTAAGAAGTGAAAAGGACGGATGCTTTTGTCGATCAAATATGGCGACTGTCGAAGTAGTCGCCATATTTACTTTTTCAATTTTCTTCAATTAATCAGCGGAACCTTCATTTTATTTTCATTAGACCACCTATATTTGTAATGGAAAATGTGGTAAACTGCAGATATATAGCTCAGATATTAATTTATATTTTTGCTTCTAAAACATCAATGACGATGTAGCTTATAATATTTAAAAAAACAATGTTGATGTATAGGGAGGATATAAACTTGCTGAGTTTCTTGCCCGTTCTTCTCAGAACAAGGCCTCCTGGTAGTTTTGTGACCGGATGGCGTAGTTTATCGCTTTCACGAAATTTTGTAAAATGCTCTTGACGTTCATAAGCATAAAATGTGCTATGAGGCATCTAAATTGAATAAATAATATACAATTTTTGAATATAGATCCTTTGGTTACGGCACGAAGCTTGACAACTATAGGCAAAAAAAAATTGTTTACTAAAATATACGACAATTAGAAAGCATGTTAGATAATCTTGTCTATTACACAATATGGGTTATAATGTAGTTTTGGTCGTAAAAAGGAAAGTATTGCGTTTTTGGACAAATTGAGGTCTGTCGATTGTACAGACCCAATTACATAGATAACGCAAGTACAACGATTTGTATTGAAACCAAGCGTGTCAACTTTTCAACGTGTACTGTGACGTCACAGCCGTAATTGAGACGGGAGATCCGAACTGATTGAAAGATACCGATGCCGCCGATGCCGCTCCGACAATAACACGAGGTATTTTTCTGTTTTTACAGCCATTCGGACGCAGACTAGTCAAGCGGCCAATCCCGACATTTGGTCGGGGTTTTCTACATGCGTTGGCGTCATCTATGTTAATGTATATCTGTGATCGATCGTATATTCAATGAAGCACTTCAGAGACTCCCTCGCAGCTCCTCCACGACACGGCACGTCTGAGCCAAGGTCTGAGCCTTTAGAGGCACCCTCAGGACATCTGCCGATACCCGAATCGGGCTCGAGAGCCCTGGACGCTCTCCCTGGAAACGGGACCCCCTAGGGGGATGCCTTCCAGAGAGAAACCCTCCAGTGGTGGTTCGCCACTACAAGCTTAAGGACCTACCAATGTTCTCGCTTTCTTTAAAGCAATCCGGTGATAGCAGAGCCGTCAGAGGCATCAGTTTAGGGCAACTCAAAAAAAGATGCTATTAGAAAAAAAAGTTTATAAACTATGACCTGACTCCTTAGGTGTTAATGTGTTAGGCAGAGGTGCTTTTCGCCAGATACGTTTTAAGGTCCCTACCAGGCACAGTGTGAGGCAAGCGATATTCACAACAGCCAGTGTGAACAAAATGTTTTTGATGAGGATGAACACTTTTTAACTAATTTCAAAAAAGGAGGAAGTGATCAATTCATCTGATTTTTTTAGTCCACAGACTTTAATTAAATAAAAAAAGGATTTAATGAACTTTTATATCTACATCATGATGAACTAGCAAAAAAACTATACATATAATACAACTGTAGCGAATGTCTGTACATAGAAAAAAATGCTTAAAATCAAGTCAGAGATAGAGAGAGATAGAGAGAGAGTAAAAAAGGGGGATATTACCCAAAAAAAAATTTTTTTTATTGTTGTTTTCTGTCTGTTTGTACGGGCTAATCTCCAAAATGGCTGGACCGATTTCAATGAAATTTTGCATGGCGATACCTTATATCCCTATCAAGATCTAGGACACTTTTTATTCAGGAAAATTAAAGGGTTTCCGTGGTATAGTTAAAAAACCCAGTAACCGCGGACGAAATCGCGGGCAACAGCTAGTTTTAAATTATATTATGAATGATTTTCCACAGTTCAGAATAGTGATGAATCATTATATACAACAACGTGCTTATACTTTCATTTTAACATTTGTGGTTTTATTATTTTTTATTACAACATTAATAATGGCAAACAAGCAAGACTGATGCGTGTAATGGCGCTGCCACACTACTATTTACAAACGTTAGTAAACATATGTTAGGAACATACGATCACAATGATATAAAATGTTTTCATGTTAGATATGTTAGTAAGCATTTCCATCCATAAGTGTCACACTCAAATCATGCAGAATTTTCAATTTGTAACATTCATTAGTAAATGTATTCGTGTCAGAAAATGTTTCAAAATCAAAACAAAATCAAAAATAATTTTATTACATAGGCTAAACTTAGCATTACATGTGTATAGTCACATATATTATACTTAAAGTAAGTTTTAATAATGAAATTGACAAAAAATACAAGTAAAATTCACTGCCGCGAGCGCTTGTAGCAAGTACATCCACATAGCGCTTCAACTGTGGTTGTAATCGATACAAGTTTGAAATTTGTAAACATTTTTAACAGCAATGTGGCCGCACCGTTATAATTTGTATCCACTTGCAACAGCTTACGGGTGCCTTCTAAAGCACAGGACTCGAACGTCATGTTTTGGTCACCCATCCAAGGTGTACCATGCTGAAGGAATTGTTATATCGACACTAAATAGCAATATACGCATTATCATCCTATGTGGTAATCGTAACATCATAAAATATATATATGCATATCATGAAAAAGTAATTCTATTATTGTAATTGTTAAGTTTTCATTATTAGAGTCGTGTGTAAAGTATACTACCAACTCATCTTCCATTGGGTGTCGTAAAAGGCGACTAATGAACTTAGAACAGCACAACCATCCAATAGCTTATAGCGGCGACGGCTCACCACCTGTCACGCTGAGTGCAGTCACTGCTTGAAGCGCGGACTATGGCAATGGACTGTTTTTGCGGTGCTTTTGACTAGTCTCTGACTAACCCTTAGGGGAGAATAGTCTTGATTACATGTAAATGTTTGTATGTATTTATATATTGGGTCCTTACCTATGAAATTGGTGTTTTGTATGGAGATTTTTGGGAATTCTGCATTTTCAGTTTTCTTCACAACGACAAATCCAGAGATAATAATATTTGGCATGTATCATTAGACAAGCTTTAGTAATATGTGTAATATCACACTTCATAAAAATTATTTATCGTTTTTAAGTGAATGCAAATAAAATGATGTATTCGGGAGGCACTTAAAAAGAGTTGTCTCCGTGTCAAATTTTAACACAATTAAACTTACAACAAATTATCAAAACAAATCAAAAGAGCTCAAAAATATAGTCTACTTTTAGACAAGGTAATTATTTTTTAGGAATACTCTGAATCTTAATAGTTACAGACAAAATACTAAGAGAGAAAAAAAACACCAATTTCATAGGTAAGGACCCAATATTTATATGGTATTTATATAAAAAATGCAAAATTTAAAAAGTTTTTAGTGTGTCTAAATAAACGACACCCCGACGATTTTGTGTCCCGTGTTGGCCCGGGACACAAAAAGAATGTACCAACTGCCTTTCTTGCCTAGCATGTCGTAAAAGGCGACTAAGGGTGTATTGGGCACTGGGTCTGTGATTGTATAGGCTATGAGCTAGCCACTTGTTACAACTCTCTCACAATTTTTCATCTGACCAAACCCAATTTTTGTATGGCTAAATGTGGTCTTAAGGAACACAGTGCTCCTTGGACTCTGCGTACCCCTACGGGAATTGCAGGCGTGATTGTATGTATGTATGTAAATAAACGATAGTCCTTTAATTTCTGAAGACATGGAGATAATGTTATCATATTATCTTCCAATCAATGTTTATTTATTTATTTATAAGAAAACTAACAGTATACAAATGCTTAAGTTGCCCAAATGGTAAAAAAGCCGACTCATTGAATTTGTTATTTAATAATGACACTTTTTACATGGACATTGGCACATAAATATAATTAACTGTAACAATTATTGACCGTTTCAATTGATCTGACTGTCTTAAAAAACAATTTTTGAGTTTAAACACTTCATTCGGTTTAACTTTTGGGCAACATTGATTGAAAGATACTTTTAAAGGCGTTCTTAATTGAACATTTTTGTCATCATAAAATGTGAAAAATTTTAAAAACTACAGAAAAAAATACTGCTATTTAATTTAAAAAAATATCAAATCCATAAAAAATATTCTCATAACATATAATGTAATTGCATAACATAACATATCATCAGGCCTCTTTCCCCGAAGGGGTAGGCAGAGGTCGCACCTACATTTAATAATTAATCACAATACAATCTAAACAATATTAGCGGTGCAGATCATTGTAAATACATTACTTGTATTGGGTCCTTACCTATGAAATTTGTCCGTAACTATTAAGTTTCAGAACATTCTTATAAAATAATTGCCTCTTCTAAAAATAGAATATTTGTTTGTTAATTTCCTAATGTTTTTGACGCACCATAAGAGTAAGTACTTGTTACCTAAATGATTCTTTCTTTCAATATTTTTTGATTGTTTTATAATGTGAGTATTGTAGCTTGTGTGTAAAAATTCTAAAGCATTAAAACAGTTTTGTTTTGTTTGTGAAATAAAACATCATAATGTCTATAATAATAATAATCAATCAATTGACGTAGCCATTGGTTTGCGTTTCTATATCATTTTATTTTTGATGTATCGATAATTTTTACATATCGCTCATCCAAAAGAATAATGACATAATTACCAAAAAGACGAAAATGACTTTTTGATGCCATAACTTCATGTTTTGCACGTTTTATCTATGGTAAAAACGACAGAATTGTTGTTCCATTAGTTTCCGACAGAGAGAGTCATTGCCGTCATGGTGTTGGCCTATACTTCGAAAGGATACGCGGAAACATCGACAAAGTTTATAAAATGTAGACAGATTTATAAAATAAAACTAAAATTGAATATAATGTTGCCTAAATTCATGATTTTTTCCCATATCCAAACCTAGTTTAATGTCATAATTGTATTATTTGATGTATAAAATGTCATAAATGTTCGTCTGGTTTGTTTTATTTCGTTTTTTCAAATAGTTATCTTAAGTTTTCTCGCAAACTTTTTATGTTATATTATTGGTAGTAAAGTAACACAACATAACTATTAAAATTTATCAATAGAATGATTGGAAATACACAATATTTTCGATGTCAAAATTTTAAAACGCTCTCCTGAAAAATCGCAAAAACGTAATTACGTCAATATTCTTTTGGATGAGCGATTTTATGTTTGTACTAATGCTTACTACATTATGTGTGTAGTAATTACGATTGGCTTAATCAAAAGGTAAACAAAACAGCCGACTCACCAAATTTTCATAGACATTGCCACATAAGTATCCGTTTCAATTGATTTCTCATAAATACACGAAATATTTAAGCGATTTAAAATTGCCTTTGATTGGTTTACCTTTACACAATACTATAAATTACCTTTTATTTTCCAATTACATTATCACTGTATCATTTTTATACTTACATTTGCTAATATAAAAAGTAATAATTTCGTTTCTTTTCTCAATCAATAACTTTAAAAAGGCTAATATGCTTAAGTTATAAACTAAAAGAAATATAAAAACACTCATTATTTATCACCAAAAAATTTACATTAAAATAAAAAATTACACATTTAAAACCCGTATCTTTATCTATATATTAGTATTTAGATTAATAATAGAATTAAAAAACTTACCAAAATTTTTCACAACAACACACTATTTCACTCCAAAACACACTGCGATATCGTTACAATTTTTCGTAGTACATGAACACGCGGCGTTTCGTCTGCGCACGAGCAACATCTGATTGTGAATTGTGATGAATCGTATCGTATAATCATAGTATGATAAACGTAGTATTACGTGCTACGTAAAGCTAATAATAGGAACCTCCGAGTTCATTATAGATTCGTATAATTGATGATTTTGATTTGTTTTTTTCATTCATGTGCCGATATACATCATGACAATAAATATACTATTTATTGGACCGCTCGAAAGGAGAAAGGCCTACAGAAAAAAACCGTATTGGCCTTGGGCAGTTCGAACATTTTTGTAAAGCATGAACCCCTCGGTCGAGTCGGAGGTGGAGTACGAAGTATGAAGGAGTATGGAGGTATGAAGAGGAATTCGAATTATATAGGATCCTACAGAGAGGATGTGCACATTGCAGCGATCTCTAATCGGAAGCCATTTTCACTCAGCTCAATACTGAGATGCATGGTCATATTTCTCCAGTCCAAAAATAAATCGTATG
Organism: Parapoynx stratiotata; assembly: GCA_910589355.1. Classification (NCBI taxonomy): domain Eukaryota; kingdom Metazoa; phylum Arthropoda; class Insecta; order Lepidoptera; family Crambidae; genus Parapoynx; species Parapoynx stratiotata. The sequence continues at coordinate 14,252,525 of OU342476.1, forward strand.
GCCAGATTCTACAGACTCGGTTCGGTTCGGGCTTATTCAGCAGGACCTCTGTCACGTCCAAAAAGCATACGTCCGCGTAGTCGAGAATCTATATCTGTTTAATAAAACTGTAGATGTCGAACGTCTGTGCATAGAAAAAAAATGCTTAAGACCAAGTCAGGATGTCAAAAGAGGGAAAATGCCAAAAATGTACGGGCTTATCTCCGAAATGGCTGGACCGATTTCAATGAAATTTTGCATGGCGATACCTTATATCCCTAGGCAACATCTTAGATACTTTTCATTCCGGGAAGTTAAACCGCGGACGAAGTCGCGGGCAACAGCTAGCACCAAATGCACCTACAAATGTTTGCCTTTTCACAGGGTCTTAACTTGTTGTATCCAACATTATTTTTGTTTACGTTTTCAAATATGCTAAATAAATACGTAGTTTCATGTCCTCTTTTTTTATAATTTAATTTAATGAGTTGAAAATTCCCAAGAAATATTTCTTCGGCGATAGAAACATTTGTTTTTTTTTTCTGTTATATTCGTTTATTACATTGAAAGAGGCCAGAAAATACTTAGAAAAGAAAACCGGTTTTATTGAAACTTACATCGTTTATTTTGCAGAATTGATAAAATTTTTAGAAAATTGATTTTAGATTCCGAAAGCTCTTGTAAAATGTCAGAAAATTTAATAAATTCTTGTTTTATTCAATAGTTTGGTTTTTACGTATTTTTTCGGCTTTTTTTCGGTTTATTTTCATGAAACTTTCGAATAAAACCTGGATTAAATAAAACAAAAGAAATTGAAAAAAACGCGACATTTTCCCGCTATATTTGGGACCTATCAGAGGTGTTATATTATATAAACAGTTAGCAAAATATTCTAGTTTTGGTCAGTAAAAAAATTCAATTAATCAGCTAAAATAACTAATAGGTTAGCAACTTATGGGCAGCAAATATTTCTAAGGTCAGCAAAATAACTAATTGGGCAGCAACTCTAATGTTTTCTCTGCTATGAAATTGTTTAATATATGTTTTGATGACACAAAAACTGTTTTTAAGGGTCATATAAAGTAGAGTAGCGAAATAAAATAGAATAGAGTCGTGTGGTAGCGGCTTATTAAAATAATACCACCAACACATCTCTTCCCTTGGGTGTCGTAAAAGGCGACTAATGCACTTAGAACTGCACAACCATCCAATAGCTTATAGCGGCGACGGGCTCACCGCCTGTCACGCTGAGTGCAGTCACTGCTTGATGAAGCGCGGACTATGGCAATGAATTGCTTTTGCGGTGCTTTTGCCTAATCTCTGACTAACCCTTACTCATTGGTTTGTCATTGAATTATAATCTCATTAAATTATTATTAATAAGAATTATAGATTAAAATAAAAAGTTAAAAGTTACCTACCTATTATTTGTAGATTTATAAACACTAAAAAAGTAGTTGGGATTAAATAAGTTTTTTTAGGATTCGTTGTTTTTATGTAATTATATATTTAACCGACTTCAAAAAAAAAGGAGGAGGAGGAATTTTTTTGTTTTTAAGGTTAAGTTGACAACGACAGTCAAACGTTAGCACTTTCGCACGCGGTTTTATCGTCTTTACTAATAAGGCCTCGGCCAGACAGACGCGGTGGCGGTGGCGGTCTATCGCACGCAGGCCGCCACCGCCACCGCCACCGCCACACCAGGTCACACAGGCGCGGTAAGGCCGCGCGGCCAGGGTTGCCAAATCTGGTACAAATACGAGATTTTCAGTTACTCAACGAGACAAATTGGCATTGTTTTCATAATATCACAACAATTTTTTTTCAGGCGAAAACAAAATGTAAACAACGCTTGATAAGTCACTTGATAGATGACCAAAGAGTATACAGTTGGGGTGGCTTAATGAAAATAATAATTTTATGTTTTTTAAAAATGTCATGAGATTCTGGTAGACCTTTAGGGCCACTTGCAGGATATTTTAAACCTCGATTTAGTCTTTTTTTGACATAAGAGCCGTAGTAAAAATGTCAAAAACTGATAAAATCCAGTTTAAAATCTCGATTTGAATTCCTGCAAGTGGGCCTTAGTTACTTAGGTAATTGTTGTATTTAATTAGTAAATCGGTCAATGGTTTGAACATGAACATGATTTGGCTCAAAGTTAAGTTACAAAATTCAATTCATTCATTCATTCTAAAGAATAGTTTTTATGACGTGGCGAAAATTGATAACCCTAGCGCGATCGCCGAGCTTAGAAACGAAAAGTAGTAAGTACAGTACTTTGTCATAGATGAATGTCAAAGTGACAAGCGGCCGCGGCCGACCGCCTCATGACCGCGACGCAGGCCGCGCCTGTGTGAATCGATGTTCAGACATCCATACTACGCAACTGACCGCCACCGCCACCGCCACCGCCACCGCGTCTGTCTGGCCGAGGCTTAAACCTGTAGAGATCGAATGTCTGTACATAGAAAAAAACGGTTAAAACCAAGTCAGGGGGATAATGGGGGATAAAAATGGGAAAAATACCAACAAATGTTTTATTTTTATTTTTTCTGTGTGTTTGTACTAATACTATAACTTCTTCCTTTGAAAATGACTGTATGTACTGTAATGTAAAAATGAATGTATTTATGATTATAAAGGACACTGCAAAAATGGGACAGGGACAAACGGGATGGGACAGAGTTTGTATGAAAGGGTCCAGTGATAATCAAAAAGAATATTTTAAGGCTTGTGTTCCTTACGCTCAAACAACGCCATCTAGTACGCAGTAGAGACAACAGAATAAAATTGTATGAACGTAATAAATTGAATAAATTGAAGATTAATTTGAATTGTTTTTATTGTTTATCTGGGTTTGAAGTATATCTCTAAATTATCAGTAATAATATATTACATAAAATTTTTCAATACCTAGTTATTTTGTTTGATGCCATAGTTTAGCGCCATCTGGTGAGTAGTAGCAGAAGCTCAATATAACCAAAGCAAGACTAATGACAACATAAAAAGCCCTGCAAGAAATTCTTTACTTGTTGTGTAGATGGCGCTGTAAGTAAAAATTGACAATAACGTATGACATGGCGAAATGTGGTAAATAATTTTATATAACACTTCTACAACATCATCATTGAAGACTTGAAAACAAATGCCAGTTAATCATTACACCAGGGTCGGAACCGTTATTTTAGTGTCGGGCGGGCGGTGAGGTCCGCCGTGAACACAAAACACGTTTTTGTTAAAAGAAAAACATTTTACGAACGATATAATTATACTTATTACTATTTATTAAATTTGTTTGTTCTTCATGAACGTTTTTATAACGTTCCGATCGAACATAAACGAATTAAACTTCCTTAGGCATTACACAAACATTTGACCTCACCGGGATCGACCCAGGCCCGCTCGAGAAGGCGACACCTTGAAACCTGCGTACAGACCACTCGACCACGGAGGTCGTCGTATAAGTTTACATTGTTTTAGTAACAAAAGGCGTGTAGAGCCGCTTATTCTTCATATGAGATAATCAGTACAACTTACTTGATCTCTTTCAGATATACTAATAAACTGACAGACAGAACGAGAAGAGCTCGGTGGCGTAGTGGTTGGTACGCTTTGGCTTTTGTTCGAAAACAAAGCTACCTTCGCCATAGTCAGGCCTTGGATGGGTGACCAAAACTTTGTGATCTCAAACTCCGCCGTGCTTCGGAAGGCACGTCCCGGAATGTATTGCAACTTCTACCCACCAACCCGCAAGCGTGGTGGTGTTACGGCCCATAGCGACCGGGACGAACGGGTTAATGTGACTTAATTAATGTGACGGAGGAGTTAGAGATCACAAAGTTTTGGTCACCCATCCAAGGAATGACTATAGCGGAAGTAACTTTATTTATTGATTTTCAGGGCATATACAGTATACTTATACATATAGTTAATGGTGACTCATCCTCTGTACCAGGACCTGAAGATATCAAGCGAATTAATGTTCTAGAGGTTCACACCACCTGGTGTTGATCGGGAGGTCCTGGTTCGATTCCCCACGGGGACAGAAGTTTTTCTGCTCGTTTTGGTTAGTACTACTTCTAAGCCCGCCTGGCTAGCTACCACCGTCTTGCCCAAATCTGTCGCAATAATGACAATGTAATCATTGTCGTGTTCCGGCAATCGGAGGTAAGATAGCTAGTTCCTCAGTTGTTGAGGATTACAGGTGAAGCTCGCTTCCACCTTCGGCCTTATTGCGCTTGCCATCAGGTGAGATGAAGACCAAGAGTTTGCCCGTCTTTAATGTAAGAAATGTAAAAAAAGTGGATTAGATTCTGCGTACTTCTTTTGGGATATGTACTGACATAACTGACATTTATGCAGTTTCTCTTAAAACGGATAGAGTTATTCAAGAGGAAGGTTTATAATTATATGTGTAGTAGCTTTATTCCGCGTAGAAAAGTTACTTTGAGATAGTGTGATGGAATGTAGCCTATAGCCTTTGTTGCTGGCAACATTAAGATTTATAATTTATGGTAAAATATTTATTGCAATAGTGGCAACATCGCTCTCTCTTTTCTGCCCGATCTTGAGCGTGCAACATCTTTTATTGTGAGTTTTTATTAAATCCCTTAATATCAGTATTAAGTGACATTTTATTTATAGATAATACAGTCCACTACTTCGAGGATCCCAACAGCCTTCCTTAATAAATAGGCTATTGAACACTGAAAGATTTTTTCAAATTATAACAGTAGCCTCAATTGGTGGAATTGAAAGTTTACTCCCACTCTATTATTATTAGCAAAGTTCATAGTGGCGTAGTCCTTCATTTTTCTGCGAGGCGTTATTTAATTTTTTTTTACATTCACCCGCATGGCACCCGTTCCCATGGGAATATCAAATTAAAGGTAGCCTATGTCCTTTCTCAGGCTCTGGACTATCTGTATACCAAATTTCGGTTAAATTGGTTTATTAGTTTTGACCTGAAAGCGAGACAGACAGACAGAGTTACTTTCACATTTATACCTAATCCTAACCTCTTCTTTCCTAACCTTTCTTTACCTATGAAATTGTAGTTTAGTATGGAGATTTTGGGGAACTGCATTTTCCATACTAAAATTTTTTCACTTTTCTTCACAACGCCAAATCCAAAGATAATATTTGGCATGTATCATTAGACAAGCTTTAGTAATATGTGTACTATCACACTTCATAAAAATTATTTATCGTTTTTAAGTGAATGCAAATAAAATGCACTTAAAAAGAGTTGTCTCCGTGTCCAATTTTAATACAATTAAACATACAACAAATTACCAAAACAAATCAAAAGAGCTCAAAAATATAGTCTATTTTTAGACGAAGTAATTATTTTTAGCAATACTCTGAATTTTATTACTTACAGACAAAATACTAAGAGAGAAAAAAAATACCAATTTCATAGGTAAGGACCCAATATTTGTATAGATAATATACATGTATATATATTATATATCCTGACCTATAGCCTAACCAAAAAATAACCTTAACTTATATCTATTAGAATATATTTCCTAGGAATTGAACCTTGATCCTTCATTGATCCTTTTCCTAGATTTTGTACATTTCCGATAAAATATATATTGCTGCCCAATTAATTATTTTGCTGCACAAATAATTATATTACTGAGAAAATATTGATTTACTGCCCAAATGATTTTTCGACTGCCGTTTTCGTTGCTGACCGAATAATTAAATTGCTGCCCAAATACATAATCACTTCCCCTTATTATAATGAAAAAACATGATTGTGAAAAATTTTACTTATAAATAAATGTTTCTTGGTGTTATAATAACAAGAAAATTTCTGACGCCCTTCAGAGCAGGTTTTATATTCCTGGTCAGGTTATATAATATATTGCACCCATAAATAGTGTGAAGCAGGGTCAAGTCGCTAGGAGGCTTTGGAGCGAGCCAGAGAGGATGATCCACTCTCTGGCTTGCGCCGACGCCGCCGCGGCGGGCGAAGGAGACGCCTGTATCAACGGCAGGTGTCTCCCTAGCCCTGATCCAGCAGGCACCAGGACGGGGGGTCCGGGTGTCTGCATCGCACGGTTCAGTCGTCTGCCGAGCCCGTTGCTCAGGCTCCGGCAGTCCCCTAAGGGAGGTTGAAAAGAGGGTAGGTCCTTTACACCCGCCCTCTCACATATGAGGAGTCCACTTGGACAAGGACAACCGCGTTCGCTCGTGTGCTTACACCGAGATCCTCGAGCGAACTAAATGCGATAGAGGAGAGCACCCTGGGTTTTAGTGGATTCGAGTCCCACATAACCCCCACCCCCCCGGGTGGAAGGTATGCGCGGGCATTTCCCAGGGAGAAAAAAAAAGGGTCAAGTCGCTAGCTTATAATAATGCCTAGCGAATATATCTATGAAATTGCCGATTTGAATGGAGATTTTGGGGAACTCTGCATTTTCCATAATATTAATAATATATTTATATTTTTTCAGTTTTCTTTACAACGACAAAGCACGTATCATTAGACAAGCTTTAGCAATATGTGTGATATTACTCTTTATTTATCGTTTTTAAGTGAACGCACACCAATTGATGTATTCGGGAGGCACTTAATAAGAGTTATCTCAGTGTCCAATTTTAACACAATTAAACTTACAACAAATTATCAAAATAACTCAAAAGTATGGTCTATTTTAAAGGAGGTAATTTTTTTTTAAATACTAAGAGAGAATAATACCGCAATTTCATAGGTAAAGACGTATTATAATCGGTCAATATCACGTCACGCTTTGTAATCGGCGCCGTGCCGACCACCCAACCACTTCGGTCGTTGTCCTCAGCCTATACGTCCCACTGCTGGGCACAGGCCTTCCTCGTGGAGAATCATGAGGAGTATGGGCCGAAACACCACCACGCTGGCCCAATGAGGGTTGGTGGGTAGAAAAGGTTGCAATATCTACCGCGACGAATGGCATAACGTGCACAAAGCAAGGAGTTCGTGATCACAAAGTTTTGGTCACCCATCCAAGGCCTGACCATGGCGAAGATAGCTTTGCTTTCGATCGAAAGCCAAAGCGTACTAACCACTACGCCACCGGGGTCGTGTTATCATAATTATGTGGTCGCCAGTACATTTCTTAATCGATATGAGGCCAGCAGTTCACGATGGCCTATGATAGGTCGCGAAACGTGTTATGACGAAATTATTGCGTTTGTTGATAATAACTGCGAACTAGGAAACGCGAACAAAACCCAGAGGCAGAGCAGTGAAAGCGGTCGTGCTTGATTACGCTGTAGTGGTGGGACGGTATCGATTATCGCTGTCGATAAATATCAACCTCTGTTAATATGATTTAGGCCTAATTTTTTTATTCGTAGGTTCCAATGGTGTAAATATGTGACCCCAAAATGTTGAATTCTCGTGACCAATAGTCCAATTTTCAGCTAAAAATCATAAAAACTTAATCTCTACACAATATGGCAATTAATAAAATTAAGAAAAAAATATCATTAAATTCATTTCAAATTTAACTAATAGTCTAGCTGATGACACACATTTTGGTGTTATTCTAGACAGTCCTTCTTTATACGGCTATTTATAAATTATGTATAATAAGATACCTGAAAACATTAACATATTGCCTTATAATAAAATGAAAAATGCGTTATTTAACCACCTAAAAAAAAAAAGAACAAAAAATTAATATAACAAATAGCTTAAAGCGGCGACGGGCTCACCACCTGTCACGCTGAGTGCAGTCACTGCTTGGTGAAGCGCGGACTATGGACTATCAGTGGACTGCTTTTGCGGGACTTTTGCCTAGTCTCTGACTAACCCTTAGGGATAATGATCGTGAATCGAGATTAAATGTTTATTAAAATTAAATGTTATTATTATTTTTTGATCTTTTTGTAATGTAGTACATTTAATTTGTTGCTATAGGTGTAGACACTGTACAATATTGACATTAATTAATTGAAATGAATATTTGCAGATCGATATTATGCGGTAGAATCTGTCGGCATTATAATATTGATCGATGCTGCTTAGATCTCGGCGCGGACGAAGATTGCAATGTAATGGAAATCATAGGAGAATGTATAGATAATATACCTAGAGGTAAGCTGGCTTTTAAATTGAATGTTACTATTAGTTCTATTAGTTTACCTATGAAATTGGTGTTTTGTTTGGAGATTTTGGGGAATTCTGCATTTTCCATACTAAAATTTTTCAGTTTTCTTCACAATGACAAATCCAAAGATAATAATATTTGGCATCTATCATTAGACAAGTTTTAGTAATATGTGTAATATCACACTTCATAAAAAATTATTTATCGTTTTTAAGTGAATGCAAATAAAATGATGTATTCGGGAGGCACTTAAAAAGAGTAGTCTCCGTGTCCAATTTTAATACAATTAAACTTACAACAAATTATCAAAACAAACCAAAAGAGCTCAAAAATATAGTCTATTTTTAGACGAGGTAATTATTTTTTAGGAATACTCTGAATCTTAATAGTTACAGACAAAATACTAAGAGAGAAAAAAAACACCAATTTCATAGGTAAGGACCCAATATTAAGAACCTTTGTAGCAGTATACTAGCAAATAAACAGTATTACTATTATTATAAAACTCATGTAGAGAATTTTTGAGTAAATGAAGATTTTATCTATCTATCTACCCATGGCGTCCCACGCTACGTTTTCCTAGTCGCGGTCTACACTCAAGAACTTTTCCACTTCAACGGCCGTCCGTTCTATGGCAGACGTGACCAGCCCTCTGCCACTTCAGATTGCTAATAAATCAGCAAGACATATAGGTATATACCTACGCTTCACATTAGTTATATTGAAACTATGAGTGTAACAGCAATCACAGGAATAATCTAGCGTGCGTGTTTAAACTTTTTAATTTTATCGATATCTCCCAAGTACATCACTACAACCAGACCGGTTCTGGGTTACCGTAAGCATGTTATGACGCAACCGTTCCATCGTTATGCGTTTACCAACACAAATTAGGAAAGTACATATAAACATCCAATATACATAATATTGAGCACAGAATATCGCAATGACGGATTTTTGTTTGTTTTTCCCGTCGTCATACCGCGCTTACAGGAGGAGTTCGGTGGCGTAGTGGTTAGTACGCTTTGGCTTTCGATATCGAAAACAAAGCTACCTTTGCCATGGTCAGGACCTGGATGGGTGATCAAAACTTTGTGATCACGAACTCCGTGCTTCGTGCACGTTATGCCATTCGTCGCAGTCGATATTGCAACCTTTTCTACCCACCAACCCTCTTTTGGCCAGTGTGGTGGTGTTTCGGCCCATACTCCTCATGATTCTCCACAAGGAAGGCCTGTGCCCAGCAGTGGGAAGTATAGTCTGAGGACGACGACCGAAGTGGTTGGGTGGTCGGTACGCCGCTTTTGCATCCTTTTCTACCCACCAACCCGCATTGGGCCAGCGTGGTGGTGTTACGGCCCATACTCTTCATGTGTTTGTGTCCATGAGAAAGGCCTGTGCCCAGCAGTGGGACGAATATGAAGGCTGAGGCCAATACCGCGCTTATGTGAAGTTATTGCTCTTAAAAACATTTGTGAAAACCTGCTTTACTACTATGACGTAGGTTAGCAATTGTCCACTTACACATACATAATAATATTGGGTCCTTACCTATGAAATTGGTGTTTTTATTCTGTCTTAGTATTTTGTCTGTAACTATTAAGATTCAGAGTATTCCTAAAAAATGATTACCTCGTCTAAAAATAGACTATATTTTTGAGCTTTTTTGATTTGTTTTGATAATTTGTTGTAAGTTTAATTGTGTTAAAATTGGACACGGAGACAACTCTTTTTAAGTGCCTCCCGAATACATCATTTTATTTGCATTCACTTAACGATAAATAATTTTTATGAAGTGTGATATTACACATATTACTAAAGCTTGTCTAATGATACATGCCAAATATTATTATCTCTGGATTTGTCGTTGTGATGAAAACTGGTAAAATGTTAGTATGGAAATTGCAGAATTCCCAAAATCTCCATACAAAACACCAATTTCATAGGTAAGGACCTAATATAATCACGGCTATTTTTTTAAATATTTATATTTTTTTAGATAATACTTTAGACATGTTTGTAATGAAAAATGTGGTAAACTGCAGAATATTACTCAAATAAGATATCTTTTTTTTAAACTTCAATGTCGTACTTTATGACATTTTTAAAATGTTGCTATGTAAGGAGGGTAGCCGAGTTTCTTGCGTTCTTCTCAGAACAAGGCCTCCTGGTAGTTTTTGTGAACGGATGTGGTAATTTTTCTCTTTCACAAAATATTGTAAAATGTTTATGACATTCATAAGCATGACGCATCTAAACTGAATAAACGCTTTTGATTTTGATTGTCCCCTAGGGGTTAGTCAGAGACTAGGCAAAAGCACGTTAAATGCAGGCCAATGCCATAGTCCGTTCTTCACCAAGTGGTGATTACACATGTGCTCAGCGTGACAGGTGGTGAGCCCGTCGCCGCTATATGATGGAATTAATAGTCGGTAAAAATTATCACATGGAGAGCCCGCAGATATATGGTACAAATGCATTAAGTCCTAATTTAAATCGAGATTAAAAACTCAATTTTGTCATTTCATCCAAAATCTAGTTGTAAATCTCGATTTAAATTTCCTGCAAGACGCGCTTAGTAATTTTTTGACAATTCCAGAATGGCTAAAATGTCAAAAAATGACAGGACTTTGGTTTGTGTTACAGACTGGTTGGATTTTTATAGTGTTCAGCAACGACAATAGTCACACATAGTAACTAGTAATGTGAAGCTATACAAATAATACAGCAACTAACAAATATAGCATAGGTTCCTTCAAAAGAGGCGTGAAAAGGCATCTTATGAGCCAGCAAGGTGGAGGTCGCTAGGCCTGCATCCTTTGGTGCTGCCCTAGCATCCTTAGCAAATAAACTTATCTACTGTTTACCATCAGGTGGTGTTGAGTCATTTGCTGGGCTTATTATAAAAAAAAAATTATTGAATAGTGAATGTGACTTTAACTAAGCATTTTAGAATCAATACCTAAAATGCTACGTGCGAAATCACATGTCATACATAAGTGTAATAAATATTACAGCTATTCAAAAAAATATTATGATAATTATAGTAAAATCTACATAGTACCATAAAATTCCTTCTTCTTCTTCCTGCCCTATTCCCAATTCTATTTGGGGGTCGGTACAACATGTCTGCTTCTTCCACTCTCTTCTATAACTCGTCAACACTCACTCCCATCGACATCATATCATCATTCACACAATCCATCCATCTTTTCTTTGGTCTTCCTCTCCCCACACGCCCATCCACTTTCAAGTCCATAACTTTCCTGGTGACATGATCATTCTCCCTCCTCATTACATGTCATGTGTTGTAAAATATTACATAAAATTTGCATCAAACACAGACGCGCAACCTGTGACGTAGATATTTAAATTATAAGTTTTCGGGGATATCTTTTTACATTCACACCTATCAACTAGTCACATATTAAGCAACTAATGCTGCTTGTGCTTGTGGATATATATATTTAATAGATAAATACATATAAATATTCAGAGAATATACAAGTCCCATATGGGCATTCAACTCATATATGCAAGGGCATTTTTTCATGTCAATCAATATTTTAATGAAAACCTTTCTTACAGAACATTGCCTTGCTTTGTTGTCTGATGTCCCTGGGAATTGAGTGCTGACTGCGACTTTGTTATTATTGTAAAAATAATATTGTAAAATTATTTAAAATAAAATTGTAAAAATTCATCACGCCACTATCCCCGAAGGGGTAGGCAGAGGTGTAAATACCCGTATTTTGCCAAATATATTAAGTCCCCATGTAACAGGTGGTCTACAAACCCATCTCTTCCCTTGGGTGTCGAAAAAGGAGACCAATGGACTGCACTGCACAACATCCAATAGCTTATAGCGGCGACGGGCTCACCACCTGTCACGCTGAGTGCAGTCACTGCTTGGTGAAGCAGGGACTGAATTACCGGAATATAATGGTACCTTTATAAAACGGTATGACATCATATCTTTTCAAAGCGATATCTTAATATTTCGGTAGCAAAATTTTTCGGTACCTATAAAACAATGGTACCGGTATTTATACCCTATCCTAACCGTTTTAAATAAGGGTTTTTGACATGTTGCCGCTCTGCTCTGATCGCTCGCTTTCGTTGTCTACTTTTGATGATTCAAGGTTTTTCGCTACTTATTAAATAACGGTACCGTTATTTATACACTATTTAAACTGTTTTAATAAGGGTTTTTAATATTAGGTCCTTACCTATGAAATTGGTGTTTTGTATGGAGATTTTGGGGAATTCTGCATTTTACATACTACATTTTTTTCAGTTTTCTTCACAACGACAAATCCAAAGATAATAATATTTGGCATGTATCATTAGACAAGCTTTAGTAATATGTGTAATATCACACTTCATAAAAATTATTTATCGTTTTTAATTGAATGCAAATAAAATGATGTATTTGGGAGGCACTTAAAAAGAGTTGTCTCCGTGTCCACTTTTAACACAATTAAACTTACAACAAATTATCAAAAGAACTCAAAAATATAGTCTATTTTCAGATGAGGTAATTATTTTTTAGGAATACTCTGAATCTTAATAGTTACAGACAAAATACTAAGAGAGAATAAACACAAATTTCATAGGTAAGGACCCAATATGTTGTCGCTCTGCTGCGACGCGTTTTGTTTGACTTTTGAGGTGAGGATTTACTATATTATTTAGTTGCATTGTTACAAATCTGTAGAGAGGATGGAATAGGCTAGTTAACCCACTTTTTTATTGGGCCCCAAATGATTGATACCCATCACCATAAAAAATAATACAATATTTTTCTGAACACAATAGAATTTGTAATTATAAATTAAGTTTTTGCTTAAATGTCAAAAAAAGCCTTCGGTCCTGATGGTCTATGAATTATCTGTGTCGTAGCGTCACGATTATTGTAAACAATTCAATACGCATGAGTGACACAGCCGACGGTTATGCTTGATTGGTTGCGACTGGCGTTTGACGGATTTTGACCATGCGTAGTAATTGTTTACATGAAGCATTACTCAACTAATTTCACGAACATGGTGGACAGCGTTTTTGACAGATGAAAAAAAAAAGTAAAATTAAACATAATTTCAAATTGAATTTCTACAGCAATCCCTTATTTACTAAATACTATGTGAATGACACATTATTTTTCATTCATTATTTTCATTACTTTTGATATGAGTCAACTAGCCTATTGAAAGCGCTTGGCCAGCGGTGACCAGCCCACCTAAGATTTTGGTACCTTGTCATTAACCTTATTATGACAAGGTACTAAAATCGTCATATATTGTTGCCGGTGAGTATACCATAGAGTTAAATCTACTTACCATTAAAGATGATGCTCAAAGCCACAACATACAATTGTTTATAATTTATTGCCCTTTGTGTGTACTGTGACATTCTAATAACATTTTAATAAAATTCCCTTATTGCTAGTTCAATTAATTTCAATTACTTTACTGTACAGATATACATTTACATAATAACGCAATTACAACGATTTGTATTGAAACCAAGCGTGTCAACTTTGAACGTGTACTGTGACGTCACAGCCGTAATACTGAGACGAGAGATCCAAACTGATTAAAAGATACCGATGCCGCCGATGCTCCTCCGCCGATTATCACACAACGAGGCATATTTTTAGTTTTTGCAGGCATTTAGACGCGCGCAGACTAGTCACCAGCAGCCAACCCCGACGTTTGGTCGGGGTTTTCGAACACGTGCAGAAGGACATGCATATACGTCATCAATGTTTATTTATCTGACGTTTGGTTTGACGGTTGGCATAATTTGACATTCATAAGAGTATGTAAATACCTAAACTGAAAAAATTATTTGACTTTGACTTTGACTTTTACTGTTTATGAAGGTATTTTATTAAACTACACACTCGTTTAAAGGTCGCGGGTTCGATCCCACCGCCTGCACTGAGTTTGAATAAAACATAAATTAAGTATGTACCCACAGTTTGTTGTTTTGAGGAGGGTAGTGGTTAGTGTTAGACCAAACCTATTTTTAGAGTAACAAAAATAATGTAGTCCCTGGTCATTTTCTGTGGGATACTTAAAAACCAGTAACCGCAGACGAAATCGCGGGCAACAGCTAGTATGTAAAAAATCTATGGTCCATGCAGTTATTTGTTATTGCGTAAGTCAGTATTCGTAGTTCACAGATCCTAAGGCGCGGGTCACATTGAAACAAGAGAGCATCGTTTTGTCTCTTCGTACTTTGGGTCACACCGCGACCTAAGCTGCGTCAGCGATGCGAACGAAACATATGAATCGTCAGACTACAGATATATATTTGCATAGATGACGCAAGTGTATGAACTGCGCGTGTCCGAAAACCCCCTAAAGATGTCGGTGTTGGTCGCTGCTTACTCATCTGCACGCGTCCAATGGCTGCAAAAACTAAAAAAAGCCTCGTCGTGTGATTAATGAGCGTGTGGTAGCGACTCATTAAAAGAATTCTACTAGTTGGGTGTCGTAAAAGGCGACTAACGGACTTAGAACTGCACAACCATCCAATAGCTTATAGCGGCGACGGGCTCACCACCTGTAAGCTGAGTGCAGTCACTGCTTTTTGAATAGACAACTTTTGCGGTGCTTTTGCCTAGTCTCTAACTAAACCCTTAGGGGATAATAGTCGTGATTAATGGTGGAGGGGCATGGGTTGCATCGATGTATTTTTTTACATATGACAGGCAAGCTCTTGGCCTTCATCTCACCTGATGGTAAGTGACGATAAGGCCGAAGGTGGAAGCGAGATTCACTGGAGGAACTGGCTATCTTACCTCTGATTGCCAGAACACAACAATGCTTATCATTGTTATTATGGCGACAGATTTAGGCAAGACGGTAGTAGCTAGCCAGGCGGGCTTAGAAGTCCTACCACCAACCAAACGGAGAAAAATCCCTGCTCCCGTGGGAAATCGAACCCCGGACCTCCCGATCAACAATCGGTGGTGTCAACCACTATACCAGAGGCGGTTAAAAACATCTTTCCGTTTGGATCTCCCGTCTCAAAAATACGACTGTGACGTCACAGTAGACGTTAAAAAGTTGACACGCCTTGTGTAATACAACACGTCATTCATTTGTTTCGTTCGCTTCGATGACGTACCGTAAGGAGTTCACAGACGGCAGCTATAATATTAATGTTCATAACATCTTAAGATGTATCGCTTTCAACTGTCTTGTGTATCGCATACAAAAGCCTTATATACTGCCGTGTGCGGTTTCCTGGTGATTTCTATGGAAATATGTGATGAAATGTATTGAGATGTATCGTGCTATGTATACACTAGCAGGTGCCCACGACTTCGTTCGCGGTGGCTATGGTTGCTTAACGATCCCACGGGAACCCTTTATTTTTCCGGAATAAAAAGTATCTAAGATGTTGACCAGGGAAATAAGGTATTACCATTCAAAATTGTATTGAAATCGGTCCAGCCATTTCAGAGACTTGCCCGTAGAAACAGAGAAACAAAAAATAAATTTATTTTGGTATTTTCCCTCTTTTTACATGCCCCTGACTTGGTTTTAAGCATTTTTTTTTCTATGTACAGATATTCCACCTCTACAGTTTTATTATATGTATAAATTAATGTATATAATAGGAATTAGAGTATGAAATTGCCGTTCTTTTTCTCTTTTAGTATTTTGTCTGTAATTATTAAGTCTCTTACCCCCTTACTAATAAACGAGATATAAGGAAGGAATAATTGTTCAGTGTTTTGTCACTTTCTGACAACTACTGTCTTCTGAATGTCTGACGAAGACAAAACACTGAATAACTTTTTCAACCTTATACCTCGTTTATTAGAAAGGGTTTAAGTATTTTTTTTAAATAATTACTCTTAAAATAGACCATATTTTTGAGCTCTTTTGATTTGTTTTGATAATTTGTTGTAAGTTTAATTGTTTTGAAATTGGACACGGAGACAACTCTTTTTAAGTGCCTCCCGAATACATCATTTGATTTGCATTCACTTAAAAACGATACATAATTTTTATGAAGAGTGATATCACACATATTGTAAAGCTTGTCTAATGATACATGCCAACAATTACTATCTACGGATTTGTCGTTGTGGAGAAATCGGATAAAATGTTAGTATGGAAAATGCAGACATCCCCAAAATCTCATACTTTAACCCCTAATATTAGCTAGTTCAGTGAACTTCTGTATCCGTTGTGAACCAAAGTGAAGCGATGGTCGTTGAATAGCTCCTCCGCTCGCAAACATGGCCTCTGCTTTACCTCTAAGACGAATTAAAGACGAACTATGTCAGTGTTTGTCTGAACGCATGTAAACTTTCACCTATGAGTATTATTTTTATCACAACTATACAACCTTCGTGAACCACGTGAATAAAAAGTATACGACAGCCGACATGGGGTCTCTCGGACCCCCATGAAATATTAGGACAGGAAATATGTAATTTGAAATTATTTTTTACCAGCTTTCGCCCGCGACCTCGTCAGCGTAAAAAAGAACTTTGAGAGAGTGTGATGGTATGTAGCCTTCCTCAGTAAATAGGCTATTCAACACTGAAAGATTTTTTCAAATTGGAACAGTAGCCTTAATTGGTGGAATTGAAAATTTACTCCTACTCTATTATTAGAAGCAAATTTCATAGTGGCGTTTGTCCTTTATTTTCTAGGAGGCGTTATTTTAATTTTTTTACATTCACCCGCATGACACCCGTTCCCATGGGAATATCGGGATAAAAGTTAGCTTTGTCCTTTCTCAGGCTCTAGACCAAATTTCGTTCAGTAAACGGTTCAGTAGTTTTGTCGTGAAAGCTTTTATAATATTAGTATGGACTTTTATAAAGACAGACAAACAGAGCTACTTTCGCATTTATAATATTAGTATGGATTTTTATAAAAACATCTTCTTTTTTCATCTTCTACTTTCTTCTTTTTTCTTTTCTTCTTCTTTTCATTCGAGACAATAATGAAATCAGTGTGAAATAACCAAAAAGATAATATTTCTTGACAAAAATACCAAAAACATAGTAATATTTAACAGGTAACTAAAATTTTGACTTTTCTTTGACGTAACTTCTTATTTGAAATGTTATCATAAACGCATAATAATTATATTATTAAAAATAAGGTTATATCGGACATCGCAAGGTACTTTGCGTTCGTCTATTGTCTGCATCAGGAACGCAAACATTAAAAGACTGTTACCAAGAGGTTTTGCAACGTAATAACTCTCGCTCCTGGCACCCCTGAAAAAGCCGCACTTGAAAGAGATGCAACGATTTTTCTGTCGCTGGGGTCTATTAAGCCCCACGTGGGTCACGAAGGGTTAAATGTATGACGCATGTTGCTTGAAAACAAAACGTATAAAACGAATTTTTTGACAGGACAACGTACATCACATACGTAATTTTTAAATATAAGTGTATAAAAATATAAGTAATTTAGAGATCCGTCCTCAACCTATAAGTGTCCCACAGCTGGGCACAGGCCTTCGTGGAGAAACCATGAGAAGTATGGGCCATAACACCACCCTTACCCAATGCGGGTTGATGGGAATCGGTCTACCATGGATCGAGTTTTTCCAGAACCTTCTATTTAACCTCACGTTTGATAACGATGAGCTAGCCACTTGTAGCCACTACTCTTTCACAAAATTTCATTTGACCAACCCTAATTTTGTATGGCTAAATGTGGTCTTGAGGAACACAACACAGTGATCCTTGGACTCTGTCTACCATTTCGGGGATTACAGGCGTGATTGTATGTATATGTACGTATGTTTTAATGACTGTGGTTGATATGCCGACACTAAGGCCTGTATTACAGAACCAAACTCAAGCGTAGATCTCGGCTTGAGCGCAGTTAAAAAGGGATGGCGCTGTGTGGGATCAATAGCGCCATCCCTCTCTAACAGTGCTCAAGCAGAGATCTACGCTTGGGTTTAGTTCCGTAATACTAAGAATCCCAATATTGGCTGAGGCTACTAGGGGAGTGTGTGGCGTACGGTAATTAGCAACATTTCAGTGGTGTACACGCAAACTTGGTTAAATTGGAACAAAAGCTTCTATAAAGCCGCGTGCGTTGAAAGGCTTCCACGCCACTCAGTTTATCCTTTGGAGATTTTCCGAATGCGCCTGGTCGTTTCGCGCAAATCCTGCCCTAAGTCGATAGGCCTTAGCCCTAGGTCGATACACAAGCTTACGCTGTGCGAATCAGCACTGTGTCCCTGTGAAGAGGACGTTGACGAGAGCCGAGACCATGCACTCTGGGAGTGTTCGCTGTATGCGGACTCAAGAAAGAAAATGCTGGATCTTGTGCCAACAGTGGAGTCTGGCCCCATATATCACCAGGCCCTCATTTACAGCCGCAACAATTGGAACGACTTGCGCGAGTTCGCGCACTCCTGGCACACCATTAGGCACGCTTTAGATTGATCGGGTATCAGCAGAAGAGCAGCCCGCCGCGAAGTCCTGTGACTGTGTCGCTGTCACGCCCCAGAAGGGGGACGGGTGGCCACAATAGGTATGGAAATATAATTTGTAGGGAGCATATAACAAGCGCGGTGTGGGAAAGAGCATTTGCAAGTACCCCGCGCTCTCCCGTGATTCGGTTCGTAAGGCAAGTAAGACCATGGGTTGGTGGTAGGTCGATAGGCCCTGGGAACGGCTCGGAGAATGGCTTCGACGGACCCCGGGTCACTCTCACTAAAGGGCTGGAATGTATATATCGAGGAGAAATGGGGAATCTTAATGAAAAGATCGATGGCGTAGTGGTTAGTAGGCTTTGGCTTTCGATCAAAAACAATGCTACCTTCGCCATGGTCAGGCCGTAAATGGGCGACCAAAACTTTGTGATCTCAAACTCCTCCGTGCTAAAGCACGTTAAGCCGTTGATCCAAGTCACTACTGGAACCGTTTTTTCCTACTAACACGCATTGGGCCAACAATTCAATATCTTTAAAAGTAAACAATAAGATTATTGTATCCAGTTCACAAATCGCTGATACATTTGAAAATTTTTTTACTAACATTCCTGTAATAACTACAGCTTCACTTAATTCCTCTCCTAAAGAGGCTATCAGCTACCTTAAAACATACGTGCCGGAGTGCAAAATTAATTTTCTATTTAAACATGTTAACCCTGTTGAAATAATTAAAACTTTTAAATCTTTAAAACTTAAACATTCCGGAGATTTGTGGGATATGTCTGTTCATATTATCAAGGATATTATTGATATAATTGCCCCAGATCTTGCGTACATTTTTAATAATTGTATTGATGAAGGCAGTTTTCCAGATTTAATGAAATATAGCCTTTATTTAAGTCCGGATGCAAAAATGACCCGACCAATTTTAGACCGATTTCAATTTTGCCGACTCTTAGTAAAGTTTTTGAAAAAATTATACTTGAACAACTGATGGCATTCTTTAATTTAAACAGTCTTCTTCATGATACACAATACGGTTTTACTAAAGGTCGCTCCACTACCGATGCTGGAGTAGCGCTGTTAAGACATATATTTGATGCGTGGGAGAAAGCTCAAAATGTGCTGGGAGTTTTCTGTGATTTATCAAAGGCCTTCGATTGTGTGAATCATGATACTTTAATTTGCAAACTTAACCATTATGGTATAAAAAACAAAGCTCTTGGTTTAATATGCTCTTATTTAAGTTGTAGAACTCATAAAGTTGATATAAATGGGACGAAATCATCAGGATCTCATATGAAAATGGGAGTCCCGCAAGGCTCAATACTAGGACCATTCTTATTTCTAATTTATATAAATGATTTGCCTTCTTTTGCAGAGCTATTTTGTGATATTGTTTTGTTTGCTGATGATACGTCTCTAATCTTTAAAGTAGATAGAAATAAGACAAATTTTGACGATGTGAACAATGCACTTACCAAAATAATGTCCTGGTTTTCTGTGAATAATTTACAATTAAACGCCAAAAAAACAAAATGCATAAATTTTACTTTACCAAATGTAAGAAAAACAATGATAGAATTAAAACTCAACGGGGAAATATTAAGCTTAACTGAGTCTACTGTATTTCTGGGTATTACTGTGGACCATAAGCTTCAATGGAATCACCATATCACAAAACTTTCGGATAAACTTAGTTCTGCGGCCTATGCTGTCAGAAAAATAAGGCAACTTACAGATGAGGAAACTGCCAGATTAGTTTACTTTAGTTATTTTCACAGCGTTATGTCTTATGGTATCCTTTTATGGGGTAAAGCAGCAGAGATACAATCTATTTTCATTCTGCAAAAACGAGCTATAAGGTCAATTTATTGTTTAAAAGCAGGTACTTCACTTAGAAACATATTCAAAAAAATTAATATTCTGACTGTTCCTTCCCAGTATATTTACAACTGCATCCTTTTTGTGAGAAGTAATATTAATTCTCTTTTAAAGAACAGTGACATTCACAATAGGAATACACGAAATAAGGGAAAGCTTCTTCTGCCGTCCTACAGGCTGCAGAAAATCAATAGTTCATTTGTGGGCCTTAGTATACGCTACTTTAACAAGATCCCTAGTGAAATTGTCGAATTGCCTTTGCACAGATTCAAGACATATATTAAAACTAAATTAATGTCTAAAGGTTACTATACCGTTAATGATTACCTAGAAGACAAAAATGCGTGGCAATAATTGTAATGTAGATACTATTTTTTAGATTATAATTTAGACTATCACCGAACATGTTTGTAATGAAAAATGTGGTAAACTGCAGAATATTACTCAAATTAGATATCTATCTTTTTATTTTTAAACTTCAATGACGTTGTAGTTTATGACATTTTTTAAATGTTGCTATGTAAAGGGAGGGTAGAAACTTGCTGAGTTTCTTGCCCGTTCTTCTCAGAACAAGGCCTCCTGGTAGTTTTGTGAACGGATGGCGTAATTTTTCTTTTTCACGAAATATTGTAAAATGTTTATGACATTCATAAGCATGCGCTAAGACGCATCTAAACTGAATAAATGCTTTTGATTTTGATTTTTTTTTTGAACGTGGTGGTGTTACGGCTGTGTCTCCACGAGAAAGGCCTGTGCCCAGTTAGGGGGACGTATATAGACAAGAGATGCAGTCTATAAACAGGATGCCTCCTCGCGTAAGGCACCTTCTGGAAAATAATTCATGGGCTAATTTTGTTAATAAAAATACGGAGCCAAATACTCATTATCGTCTCTATCTTTAACATTTTCCCTAATTATGATGTCACAGCTTCTGTATTGTATTGTTGCATGCAAATAACTTATGTGACAAAGTTTCAGGTTCCTTGGTCCATTATAAATAATTCGCCACTCAAAACCTTACATGTCAGTTGTTGTGTTGTGTTGTGAGGGTGCATTTGTGTTGTCGCTGCGTGTTTTTTTCAGGTACCGTATTTTTTTTTGTTTTTTTTTTATCCTCAGACATTCACACCTATCAACTAGTTCCATTTAAAGCAACTAAATTCTGCTTGTGTTACGCACTAGATGACGGAGAAATATATTTAATAGCTAAATACACATAATTATTCAGAATATACATAATATTATACAAATGCCTGAATATTCATCACCCAAACCCTTGCCTCCTCTGGGGATCGAACCCAGGACCTCTCGAGATGGCGACGCCTTGAGACCGGCGTACAGACCACTCGAACCACTCAAACCACCAGAAGAATAATATTAATTTTAAAAGGAATATTTTTGTGTAAACATTATTATAATGAATACATAGACACTCCTAGAGTACCCCTTCGGGGAAGAAGGCGTGTTGATATGCTATTTTTGACACTAACGCTCATTAACACCAAAAATATAGAGAACTAGCTATAAGAGGTAGGAATGTTATGTTAAACATTACAAAAAAAACAATGCTGTGTTACTTATACAAACAAAAACTTTGTGTATTTTTTTTTAAATCAATAGCCAACGACGACGTCGCAGACACAGTAGGTCATAAGGTTTTCCAATTATCTAATAATGTTACCGTACAATTTTATATTTGCATATAAACTGAAGATTACTCATAGTTATTTATTTAAATAATAGCTATTTACTGTGTGTCCAATAGTGTCCATGCATACGTTGGTGTGTTTATGGATCCATACTAATATTATAAATGCGAAAGTAACTCTGTCTGTCTTTGTCGCTTTCGCGTCAAAACTACTGAACTAATTTAACCGAAATTTGGTACACAGATTGTCTAGAGCCCGATATTCCCATGGGAACGGGTAACATGCGGGTGAATGTTAAAGAATTTAAATAACGCCTCCTAAAGAAATAAAGGTGAAATTTACGCCATTATGAACTTTGCTGCTAATAATAGAGTAGGAGTATATTTTCAATTTCACCAATTGAGGCTACTGTTCCAATTTGAAAAAATCTTTCAGTGTTGAATAGCCTATTTATTGAGGAAGGCTATAGGCTACATACCATCACACTATCTCAAAGTAAGTATTCTACCCGGACGAAGTCGCGGGCAAAAGGCTAGTAAATAATATCTGCAGGTATTTTAGCCATTTGCTAAGAGCATAGGTTTTTATGACATATAAATATTATGTAACCATTTTATCATTGTTTTTTATTACAGTTTGAATAAAACTGTACAGTTCATTGTGTATATGGCTTGCCTTTCATTGTTTCGGTGCATGGCAACAGGCTCGCCACCTGTTACATGGGGACTTAACATAATAATATCTGGCGAAATATGGGTGTTAACACATCTGCCTTCCCCTTTGGAGAAAAATTCGTGATTATTAAACACTTTATTGCACCAACAAACCTAACTAACCTAAAAAATGGTCATTATTTAACAATGTTATGCAAAGGACCCATCACAGGTGTGTGAGATTTGGTATTGAAAGGGAAGAGACACCAGAGCGAAAGAGAAAAAATTAACATACATACATACATATAATCACGACTATTATCCCCTAAGGGTTAGTCAGAGACTAGACAAAGGCACCGCAAAAACAGTCAATTGCCATAGTCCGCGCTTCGCCAAGCAGTCAGGTGATGAGCCCGTCGCTACTATAAGCTATTGGATATTGTGCAGTTCTAAGTCCATTAGTCGCCTTTTACGACACCCAAGGGAAGAGATGGGTTGGATCGGAGATCGGAGATAATGGAAGAGGAAGACATGTTGCGCCTACTCCAATTAAAATAAAATTAGGAACAGGGTAGGAGATAGAAGAGATAGTTACCGTCTCTCTAGTCTAGTGGTTCAAACCACCGGGTGATGATCGAGAGGTCCGGATTCGATCCCCATGGGAGCAGAAGTTTTTCTGCTCGGTTTGGTTGGTGGTAGGGCTTCTAAGCCCACCTGGCTAGCTACCACCGTCTTACCTAAATTTGTCGTCATAATAACGATATTATAAGCATTGTTGTGTTCCGGCAATTAGAGGTAAGATAGCCAGTTCCTCAGTTGTTGAGGATTACAGGTGAAGCTCGCTTATCGTCACTTATCATCAGGTGAGATGAAGGCCAAGAGCTTACCTGTCGTATTTAAAAAAAGAGTTTAAATCCTTAAATACTCGTACCTATTTATTATATTTTTTATTATAACATAAATTACGCTGTTAGCTGCCTAATCTTGCCAGGTTATTGATTCACAAAAAATAACCCTTTATAAGACACCCTTCTTCTGATAGACTTGTAATAAACAGCTAATAATAATTCCAGTTTTTTTAAATATAAAAATACAAACGTTTGCACAATAGACCCCCTTTTTGCTAACAACGATCTCTTCCAGGCATCCATCAAGAGAAAGATGAATGTTTGGATGTATGTCATAAACTAAAAAACTGTTATGTTATGTCAATCTCAAACAGACATAATATATGTAATAAACGATCGTGACCTTCTCCAAGTGTCCGAGATATAGTTATATGTCCATAATCATTACATAAGTTCCTAATGAGGTGCTAGAAATCATACTACTCTTTTTCTCATATATTTTTTAGATGGCATACTTAAAATATCATTATTTCATAACAATTTATGTATGACTAGCGGTGCCCGCGACGTCGCGTCGGTCGTTCGCGTGGCTATTGATTTAACGCCGATGAAAGTCTACAAAAAATGTTGATTGTTAATATTGGGTCCTTACCTATGAAATTGGTGTTTTTATTCTCTCTTAGTATTTTGTCTGTAACTATTAAGATTCAGAGTATTCCTAAAAAATAATTACCTCGTCTAAAAATGGACTATATTTTTGAGCTCTTTTGATTTGTTTTGATAGTTTGTTGTAAGTTTAATTGTGTTAAAATTGGACACGGTGACAACTCTTTTTGAGTGCCTCCCGAATACATCATTTTATTTGCATTCACTTAAAAACGATAAATAACTATTATGAAGTGTGATATAACCCATATTACTAAAGCTTGTCTAATGATACATGCCAAATATTATTATCTCTGGATTTGTCGTTGTGAAGAAAATTTTGAATACACCACCATTGAAAAAAAAACTGATAAGATGTTAGTATGAAAAATGCAGAATTCCCCAAAATCTCCATACAAAACACCAATTTCATAGGTAAGGACCTAATAGTTGAACTAAAACCTCGAGTTATTTAAAAAATGAAAATAACATTTGTTGTCAGTGTCATCTGATTAATTGTTGTCATGGTGATAAATGTCTGTTGTTGTGTCATTATTTTACAATGACGAGAAATTTAAACATTCGAAATGAAATATTTTGACGGAATATGTCACATAATACTCGGTCGAGCAGATATTGATAACCACGGTTACACCCGCGCGGTACCCGTTCCCATTAGAATATCGGGATAAAAAGTAGCCTCTGTCCTTTCTCAGGCTCTAGACTATCTGTGTACCGAATTTCATTGAATCGGTACAGTAGTTTTGAGTGAAAGCAAGACAGACAGACAGAGTTACATTCGCATTAATAATATTAGTATGGATTATTGATGTGTCAGGTCCTTTATAAAAAAATACAAGCTAGATATAGACGCAGATATACCCGATTTTGATCAAACGGTCATGGATTCAAATTCCGTTCAATTTCAAATATTTGTGTCTTCACCAGCCTATATACGTCCCACTGCTGGGCACAGGCCTTCCTCATGGAGAAACACATGAGGAGTATGGGCCGTAACACCACGCTGGCCCAATGCGTATAGGTGGGTAGAAACGGTTGCAATAGCGATCGGAACAAAGCACGGAGGAATTCGCGATCAAAAAGTTTCGGTCACTCATCCAATGCCTGACCATGGCGAAAATAGCTTTGTTTTCGATACCGAAAGCCAAAGCGTATAACCAGTACGCCACTGATCTCCTTAGTCAAACTCTAAATGACCAAAAACGAGACTCAATCGAGAGGTGCTGGGTTCCACCCCCGATGGGGGCATATGTTTGTGTCATGAATACAGGCATTTATTCTCCAGTCTTGGACGTTTATATATTAACTAACTGTTGCCCACGACTTCGTGGTTACTATTTTTTTTTAACTATCCCACGGGAACCCTTTAATTTTCTCTCAAAGTCTCAGCCCGATCGGTTTAAAATTGACAAAGTTTCATACAAACTTTCATCCCCTATTTTATCCCTTTGGGGGTTGAATTATTCAAAATCCTTTGTTAGCGGATGCCTACGTCATAACATCTACCTGCATGCCAAATTTCAGCCCGATCCGTCCAGTGGTTTGGGCTGTGCGTTGATAGATCACTATGTCAGTCAGTCACCTTTGAGTTATATCATATGTATAAAGATTAATTAAATGTATCTGTTAATTAAATTCATCCGCCATCTAGTTGCTTAAAATGGGGCTATTTGATGTGAATTTCTGAAGATTTTTCTCTATTTTATTTTTCATGCACGCCGGAGATCGCGTAGCCTCCAAGGAGTTAAATTCTGGTCACGTTTTATATAAAAGGTCGCACGAGATATTACTATAATCATAACGCAAGCGACTTCCTATTAACCACATCCACACACCTATGCCCTTACTCAAGAATGATTTAATTACTTAAAACGAATAACAAGTTAATTGTAGTAATAATGGCTGAAAACTGCAATGACGAGTCAAGCTCACAGTGAAAGGGTTCTGTGAAAACGAAAAGAAACAAAGAAATTGTGAGATAAAAATTTCAACTTAAAAAAGACCATAAAATTCGAAATTAACTCTGTCCGTCTCTCTCGCTTTCACGATAAAACTACTGAACCAATTTAACCGAAATTTAAAATTTAAGACACAGATAGTCTAGAGCCTGAGAAACGACATAGGCTATAATTTATCCCGGTAATCCCATACGGGTGCCATGTGGGTGAATGTAAAAAAAAATTGTCATAACGCCTCCCAAAAAAATTTTGTACGCCACTATGAACTTTGCTTCTAATAATAGAGTAGGAGTAAATTTTCTATTCCAGCAATTGAGCTACTGTTCCAATTTGAAAAAAATCTTTCAGTGTTGAATAGCCTATTTATTGAGGAAGGCTATAGGCTACATACCATCACACTATCTCTATAGGGGATAATCCTCGTGATTACATGTATGTATTTATTTCGCCTAAATAGCAGTTCAGCCTTACCGAAAGCCCTCGTACGGAACCATAAAAATCTTTATTGTAAATAACAATGATAATTTGAATATAAACATGTAAGTAATTTTAAAGCTCAACCGAGGACATATTCTCATCAGTTAGACATCAGCAACCAACCGGATAATATTTACGGGCAAGTGTTAGTTATTAATAAAGATATTTTTCATCCCGCCATCTTGGAACGTAAGTAAGAACTTTTTTAACGTAAAGTAAAATTAAATTTAGAACATGGTTTATATAAGCTTGTAAATTCAATTAATAGGCTAGTTGACCCTTTTTTTAATGGCCCCAAATAGTCTAAAATTTAACTATTGTGTTTACCATGACTACGGATCAAACACCTCAGAAATAAGCCGTCCCAAATAGGTTGAATTAATAAAATATTAAAAACTTTTTTGATTATTTAAAATTAATAAATACATTATTTTTTTAAAACTTTGGAAAATATTTTTAATAAATAAACTGCAATGTTACACTCTATCTAGCATAAACTGCATCAAATTCCGCACTTTGAAGATTTAATCATACTCGTACATAGAACCGACAGCAGGAAGCTGCATTGTTTTATATTATGTAATAAAAACAGTGTAAACATAATTAAAAACTATATTTAACCACATAACTGCTTATATATAGTGTAGTTAACGATGAATTAAATTTCCGATAGTATAATAAACAAATATCTTCACACATTCACACCTATCAACTAGCCCCATTATAAGCAACTAATGCTGCTTGTGTTACGGGCGCTAGATGACGGATAAATATATTTAATAGATAAAAATTGAGAATATACAACACATATATAAAAATCCAAGACTGGGGAACACAGAACAAATGCCTGTATTCATCACATAAACATTTGCCCCCACTGGGGATCGAAACCAGAACCTCTCGAGATGCCGAATTTTATACACCTTACTAATTATTTTATTTTTCATACGGTGCTTATAAAAGTATACATAAAAACATATTAAATGTAGGCATACTTATGACGTTGGCAGACAACTACAGATAACGTTATGAATTAAAAAAATATAAAATTATAACTATATTGGACTGTACTAAAATAAATATTATATATATGTATACTTTAACATCCCTAAACTACTTATATATCAAGCTGCCGAATTTGGGCAACATTATAAAGTGAAAACATACGCCTGGAAAAAACAATAACAAACTGTGCAGTTTGTTACAGTAACTGGTAACTAGTCTAATATTATCAGTTTATGCATTTGTGTTTTTGTGTTGACAACATATTTTATTTATTTATTTATTATGTTATTTGTTATTATTTATATATTTTATTAATTTATTTATTATTATTTATTTATATGTACAAAAACAACATGTACAAAAACATGTACTTACTGTAAATACAATGATCACTATTTTAAAATCCTTTAAATCTAAGCACTTTTTTTAATTAAAGACAGCCATGGCATGCAATATGGACTTAAATAGAAAAGATTTAATCTAACTACAAATATACAATTATTTCTTATTTTACAAAAATCTTTGTATTTAACTATAAAATATAAATGTGGGTTTACGTTCTTGATATTTAATCATAATTATGACGCCTATATCCCAGTCAAACCAAAATGAGAAAGAAGGAAGACAGGATAGTAAGGAGCATAGGTTTCCCCGAGGAGTAGGCAGTGGTGGGAAGGTGGGTGGGGGGATCATCATCATTAGCCTGCCCTTTTCCCAATTTCATTTGGTGTCGGCGCAACGAGTCTTTCTTCTCCACTCTCCCCTATCTCACGCCATATCAACATTCACTCCCATTCAGCCATATCCTCATTCACACAATCTATCCATCTCTTCTTCGATCTTCCTCTCCTCGCATTTCCATCCACTCTCATATATATTGATATTTTATTTTATTACACGTATTATATATATCCTTTTTATAGGCTCTACTATGTATTATTTGTTTATCGATTTGTTTTATATTCAGTAGTCAATAAATGTTTCTCTTTCTTTCTTTACCATGAAAACACTAATACCTATCACAAATCCATACTAATATTATAAGTGCGAAAGTAACTCTGCCCGATCGCTCGCGTCGTGCGCGCACGCAACACCGCTCAGTATGTTTCCACGCCAGCTGTAACCTTTCCCTGCTGGGGATGCCAGTGAAAGCCGGACCCGCGCCGCAAGCACACGAAAATGGTGCGGTATTGAGTAGTGAAGTTTTTTTTTACTTTTGGAATTCCGTGAGGAACGTTTCCCGATATTTCCGGTGAGTTTCCGAGTTTCTCGTGAATTTTGGTTTGAATGACAAAAGGTTTTATTTCAGTAATTTTATGAATGGTTTACTTGTTTCTTCCTTAATTAAAAAAAACAGTAAAAATAATAAGTTTCAATTTAGAAAATCATTATCATGGTTTTTTCGCAAGAAATACTTTACGCTGTGCACAAACTTTAAAGTTATTTTAATTAATATTCATAATAATTTTTAAATTAAATAAATAATACCCAAATAAATAAATCTGAAAAGCGAACTTTTATGTAAAAGTAATATTATAAAAAAGTAAGAAAATAATGTTACGTAGATTAATAATTAACCGTGTTATTCATAAAAAAATATTAAAGGCTTAATAAACCTATTTTAGTTAAAAAGTGATTTGTCACTTTCTTTCTATTTTAGATTTGTGTTTGAATGAAGAAAACAAAACACTCTGTAACTAAAATAGGTTTATTAAGCCTTTAATTTTTTTTATGAATAACTCGATAAGTTTAAGGTGCAATACAAATAACCAATGAATAAAAACCCGCTTAAAAACTTTACATTAAAAAAAAAGAGTAAAAAAAATTGTTTCATGATAATTTCCTCTACCATAATTACTCCATTTCAAGTCATTTTTGTTCGTAACTAAAATCTAGACAAAGCTAACTATTGTAATTTGTTGTGTATAAGTGTATGGAGAAAAGAAAAAATGTATATATCTAAATATACTCGTAGCTGCAAAAAAAAATTTCTAACATCAACTTTATTAACATTAACTATGATAATTATCTTAATTTTAACGCCTGCGCAATTACGAAGTTTAAAGGAGACTGGGCCAAAGTAGGCCGTGAACCAGCGATACTGTTGTGGTATTTATGGATACCTCAACTACACCCCCCATGCGAAGAGGTATCAAAATCTAACCCGGCATTTTCGAGAAAAAAAAATACTATACAAATGTCTTGCTATAGTTTTTGGCATACGATTTGAACAGTGCTCGATATTCGTCCTCAGCCTATATACGTCCCACTGCTGGGCAAAGGCTTCCCTCATGGAGACAAACATGGAGGAGCATGGGCCGTAACACCACCACGCTGGTCTAATGCGCGTTGGTGGGTTTAACGAGCGTAAAAGAAATGTTCTTCAACAACATAATGGTTTTAAGGAGCATAAATGTTCTTCAACAACATAATGGTTTTATCGAGCATAAAAGAAATGTTCTTCAACAACATCATGGTTTTATCGAGCATAAAAGAAATGTTCTTCAACAACACCATGGTTTTAACGAGCATAAAAGAAATGTTTTTCAACAACACCATGGTTTTTTCAAAAGAAATGTTTTTCAAGACGGAATTATGTTAAGTAAAGAGCGCTGTCTTACATTGTGCCCGGTGGATGGCAACACGCTCGCCACCTGTTACGTGGAGATCTAACATATTCTACCCCTTCGGGGAAAGAGGCGTGATGATATTCATACATATAATAAAACTGTACAGGTCGAATGTCTGTACATAGAACAAAAATGCTTAAAACCAAGTCAGTCAGTCAAATAAAAGGGTTCCTTGAACCGTGGACGAAGTCGCGGGCAACAGAATGAACGTGGACGAAGTCTACACATTACTTAATACTACATTAAGTATAGTACGCTTTGGCTTTCAATATCGAAAACAAAGCTACCTTCGCCATGATCAGGCCTTGGATGGGTGACCAAAAGTTTGTGATCTCGATCTCCTCCGCGCTTCGGAAGACACGTTAAGCCGTTGGTCCCAGTCACTGTTCCAACCGTCTCTACCCACCAACCCGCAATGGGCCAGAGTGGTGGTGTTGCCGATACTCCTCATGTGTCTCTCCATGAGGAGGGCCTGTGCCCAGCAGTGGTTGAGCGAAGCGATGGCTGATTCATGTGTCATGCCTGTGAACAGGTGCCACTGTGGGTCTGGTCGACATGCTTGTCTTATTTAAAGAAATAGCGTTTTTTTTGGGACTGTACGGTACGATAAGTGGTGAAGATACCAATTGAATGTATGCCCTGGTTTTGTATATACTACTCTTTAAATTTTCTTCAATTAATCAACGGAATCTTAATTTTATTTTCTTTATAGTAATATTTTAAACCACCTATATTTGTAATGGAAAAATTAAATGTGGTAAACTGCAGAATATAGCTCAGATATTTATTTACTTTTTACAACAATGATGTTGTAGTTTTTCGGATTTCGGATTATGTGTGGCGTAGTTTATCGCTTTCACGAAATTTTGTAAAATGCTTTTCACGTTCATAAGCCTGTGGTAAGACTCGTCTAAATTGAATAAACGATATTGAATTTTGAATGTGGCGTCTGCTTCAACTGCCACAGAGATCACAGTTCACGTTGTTAACCTTCGACATATATGCAAAAAGTACTTACAATAGATTTTGCACAATAGCTTAAGCAGTATATTAATCATAATCATATTCTTCCACAAATAAACAATTCATTTTCATTACTTTTTTACAATTCAAACGATTTTTTTACTTTCAACATCATCACTTGACGTCAATCATAGCATTTAATAGCTAATTATGAGTGTTGAAAGATAATTAGTAACCTTTTTCTTTAAATTTTTTGTGGGTCCACAAAAACCTTTTGTCTAGTCTGAAAAACACAGCATATCGAAAAGCGCGAAAGACGCGACGTTCCCAGAAAAAATTTAGGTACCTATC
This sequence comes from Parapoynx stratiotata, assembly GCA_910589355.1. NCBI lineage: Eukaryota > Metazoa > Arthropoda > Insecta > Lepidoptera > Crambidae > Parapoynx > Parapoynx stratiotata. The sequence goes on from OU342476.1 coordinate 14,284,133, forward strand.
AACGTACTGTCTGTACTGTCCTCAGTCTATATACGTCCCACTGCTGGGCACAGGCCTCCGTCATGGAGAAACACATGAGGAGTACGGGATGTAACCCTACCACGCTGGCCCAATGCGGGTTGGTGGGTAGAGACAGTCGCAATAGCGACCGCCAATGGCTTAACGTGCCTTCAGAAGCACGGAGGAGCTCGAGATCACAAAGTTTTGGTCACCAATCCACGGCCTGTCCATGGCGAAGTATTGTCTACGTATTTTAACGAAATGCAACACGATGAGATGTAAGTTTATCACAGTTTTGTAATATTTATCTGCATTTATAAAATAGTAAGAAAATAAGCGAAGCCGTCTTTGTGAAGTTTGGGAAGTTTGGGATCTGTGTTCAGCAGTGGACGACAATAGGCTGCTATCAGCCTATTGAAGAAAATAGGTTATGAACACACGCAATCACGCAACACCTACGGACCCGATTTAATCGTTTGGTACACAGCTAGGCTACTCATGGTGAAACTGCGAGAAGCCATTAGTTTACCTCTCGATGGTCAAAAAAATTTTGTTGTACTCTACAAACACTGAACATTTTTAGAAAATAAAAAACGGCTTAATGTTGAAGGTTGCCTATACTTTTATTGGTTTTCGAAGTAATCTCTGTTCCTCTCTACACATCGTCGCATTCGATAGAACTACTGAGAAAAGTAGTGGGCTCATTCTTCCTTAAGGGTCTCTTCTATGGCTATCTTCTATTTTCGTACGCTTTCACTGCACCTTCAGGGCTCGTAAAGCGAATATGTCTATGTTTATTTTCAGTTCTTAGGAATAAATGAAAGTCGCAGGGCGCCAGGTCTGTATGACGGATGACTTATTATCCCGACACCTGCCATAGTCAAATATTCAACAGTCCGTTTGGCGGAGTGCGCTGAAGCATTGTCGTGTTGAAGGAGGACCCTGATTCGAGGGCGCTGCTGTCGAATTTTTTCCAAGACAACAGGCAAACGGTCGCGAAATGACCTTTCCGACCATAGAACGAGGCAATCATCTTTTTTCCTTGACTTCTTCCCCTCTTTACCTTAGTTGGCCGAACCTCAAAAGGAAACTGCCACTGAGCTGATTGTCTTTTGGTGTCGGGTTCGTAGCAATAAATCCAGCTTACATCCCCTGTGACGATGTGAAATTCAGCATTTGAGTTACTGCCGTTGAACTTATCTAACATTTCGCGACACTAGTCCATACGAAGGCGTTTCTGGTCGTCGGTTAAAGTATGGGGAATCCATCTGGTACAAAACTTCCTGACGCCTAAAAGTTCGTGTAATATTTTTTGAACTTGACTCATGCGAGCACTAATGCCTAGGCTTGCCCGTATCTGCTGATAGGTCACTCTCTTATCTTCCTCTATCATGAAATGGTTTAATAATACAATCAGTAGTAATCTTATAGAAATCCAAAAGTCGACACTACATTTTAATCGACCGCGAGCATCCTCCGATGCAGAGTCATCTCTTTTTGGTATCAAGTTGTAGTTTGTAAGATCGGACAGAGATTTTAAATGTAGTGACGTAGCAACTGCCTTGGATGTTGGAGTATTGGTTTGTATTACAGAGTGGTTATGGGTGTTCTATAGTGACCGGTGACGACAATACTTGCCCCTATTACATGGGACTAGCGACATTACTGGCTAAGTGTGGGTGGGTGATAATATTATTTTTGACAGTGACCGAAGTTATCTTTTAGCAAAAAATGCCTGTATCAGGTGTCTCCGCTCTTCCATAGCTAGAAGTTAAATTTAAAATATCAAACAGGAAACACAGAAAAACAAAATTAAAAATAAAATCAATGGTAGTGCGCATGCATGTCGTGTGTGCGTGTGTGCGTGATGCCTTTTGCCACATTTGCTTCTTGCATATAGGCGTGATAATTATGTCAGTGTATGTAATATTTTTATTTATATATTTGATGTGTATTTGTTATTGTCTTTTTGTATCTGCGTCCCAAGACAATACTATAATGATCATTCTTGGGTTGACCGGAAGACAACTCTTTTGGGATAAGTCCGCCATTATAAACAATATTACTAATTATATATTTTGTATATTTTTTTAAATGCAATTACGAGTATATAATATGTAACTATGTATTCACTATAATTCATAGCTTAGATCACTAGATCTCAGTTTATGTTCCTGTCTGTCAATGTCAAATCGAATCGTTCTCCATTTCCACTGATTTCCACCGTAAAATTCTATTAAAGTATGTCAATACTACTTTAATAACAATTTTACGATATTGATTTCAATGCTTGACCTTAAAGGTGACAATCGTTTGTACATTTAGGATGACTTGTCATAAAAGAACATACTTAACATTTTATATTATATTTATGACAATATAAAATAAATACGCAAGGCCTTACTCTCGATTGCACTGTTGCACCCAAATATTACCAAATATCATTTTATACAATAACAACGAAACCGGATTTATTTTGAAAGTGAACAAGTTTTTCTTATTCGTAGAATAACCCACAAAAGAATACCACCAACCCATCTCTTCCCTTGGGTGTCGTAAAAGGCGACTAATGGACTTAGGACTGCACAACATCCAATAGCTTATAGCGGCGACGGGCTCACCACCTGTCATGCTGAGCACATATATTAATAAATAAATAAATATCCTCAGACATTCACACCTATCAAGTAGCCCCATTTTAAGCAACTAATGCTGATTGTGCTACAGATACTAGATGACAGATATTTAATAGATACATACATAAATACAATGACGCCTGCAATCCCCGAAAGGGTAGGCAGAGTCCAAGGAGCACTACGTTCCTTAAGGCCACATTTAGCCATACAAAAATTGTAGTAGGCCAAGTTATCGTATGACAACGTCGTTACGTCCCACTGCTGGGCGCAGGCCTTCCTACATGGAGAAACCCACGAGGAGTGTGGGCCGTAACACCACCACGCTGGCCCAATGCGAGTTGGTGGTTAGAAACGGTTGCAATAGCGACCGGGACCAACGGAACTATTGGTCACCCAAGGCCTGACCATAGTGAAGGCAGCTTTGTTTTCGATATTAAAAGCCAAGGCGTACTAACCACTAAGAGCTTCAAGTTTATTATGAATATAGGGCAAGCTATATTGATAATAAACTATACTTGTATAGCCTGCTTTCTTGAAAACGACATAGATTTTCCTCGACTGTAAAAGAGGTTGAACAAGCGACTTATGCTTCAGCAGTAAAGTTTACATAAACCGGCATACAGACCACTCAACCACGGAGGTCAAAATTTACCAATATTACGCTTGTAAAGCCAATAATATTATAGCTGCCGCTAAAAACCAAATGTCAGTGTGGGTCTGCTCACAACAAAACTTTCGCATTTCACACAATAAGTCCAGGGTCAACCTAATGAATAATAACAAGATGGGTGGCCGGTTTCGACAGAAATAATATGCGATTTTCGATCGTTACTGACTGATCGATTCTGTGGAACCACGTAATAAGTTGCTCAATGGGTTACGAGTTATGATTTGTACGACTCGCTCAGTTGTAACTAGCGTTTTTACAGAGTGTTATTTAAACGGTTAGCAAATTATTTATTTATTTATTTAAGCATTCATGTCCATTACAAAAAGAAAATGTACACATGGCGGACTTAACGACTAATATCGCTCTCTAACAGTCAACCATCAGGCAAAGCAGAGATCTGGTGGCGGCTTAATAAAATTAAAATATGCATAAATTTATTATTAAATAAAATTACATGTTACTAGATAAATACGCAATATATAACTAATAAATAGTTAATAAATAATAATATATAAGTATACATAAATACATACATAATAAGATGATGATTCGTTATGTAGAAACAGATAAACTAGCATTATACATGTTAGAGAAGTAATCACGAACTTTTGATCTGAAACTAAACTTAGAAGTAGCAGTTCTAATATAATAGGGTAGGGAATTCCAAAGCTCGATCGCTTGTCCAGTGAATGAGTCAGACATAAAACCTGAATGTTGAGAAGGCACAGAGAGAGTAAGTAATCTTGAGGATCGGAGATTTCGGTTGCTGACATCAGTGTGAAAATGAAATTTAGACTTCAGGTAGTCGGGAGAACTGGGATCAAACAAAATAGAGAAGAGAGCACAAAGTATCCTGACGTTCCTACGATATCTTATTGGGAGCCACTTAAGGCGAGCACGAAAGGAAGATATGTGATCGTATTTACGAACCCCAAATATGAACCGTATGCCATTGTTAATAAGGCGCTCAAGTTTATTTAATAAGTCCTCGCGGATTCCAGAATAACAGACATCTGCGTAATCAATATGCGGGAGGACAAGTGATTGGACCAGGAGGGTTTTGGTGGCTATGGGTAAAAAATTTTTAAGCCGATAAAGAGATCTCAGGGTATACGACACCTTGCGGCTGACTTCAGCGACATGTCCCTCCCAGCTCAGAGAACTATCAATAGTGAGGCCTAAATTCTTCACCTGGTGACAATATGTTTAATTATCACCAGGTAATTATTCGAATTTTGGTCAACAAAAAAATACAATTGGTCATCTAAATTAACTAATTGGTCAGCTAATGGACAGCAGATACTCGTATCTCTAAATTGTCGGCAAAATAACTAATTGGGCAGCAACTTAAATGTTTTCCCTTTTTTGATGACACAAAAATTTGATTTTTTTTTTTTTTTTTTTTCTCTTTATTTTGGAACAAACAGTTTTTTACAAAGCAATTTCACAAAAACAATATTGAACACTTAAAAACCTAGAGTTCCATAAAATGTCTCATGTCTGTAATACATAGTAATGTATATGCACATCTTGAAAACTACACAACCAGTCTATAAAAAATGCAGAAAAAAAACACACATGGGAAAATGAACACCAAAAACATAATGTAAGCATAATCGTATAACAATCAGCACAACTTCATGTTTGCAGAAGATAACACTTCCAAAGAATCCCTTTTAAATTGTTTTATATTTAAGTTAAATATATCAATTTCACACAGCTTATCGTCGTAAGTTTTGCAGGATCGTCTAATGAACGTGTTACGTCCGTAGCATGTTTTAGCAACCGGGTATGAAAACAAAACTCTTTTACGACAGGACCTTTTATGCGTATTGGGGACATTGAACGAGATTTTCTTTAAAAGTTTAGGGGCATCAATAACGTTATTTATTAACTTATAAAGAAAAGATATATCGCTAAGTTCTCGACGGTGTTTCAGTAACGGTATGTTATGGGACTTTGCGGATGTTTCATAGTCAGTATACGTTTTGCCAGTTCGAAAATCCAAAGCCTTGACAAATTTCTTTTGAACCCTTTCAATTCTGTTTGCATGTTTGTCGAAGCAAGGTTGCCAAACAACCGAAGCAAACTCCAAGTGGCTTCGAACATATGCATTGTATAATATTTTATAGACTATCGGTTTTTTGAATGGTTTGGTAACCCTTAGAATGAAGCCAAGTTGCTTAAAAGCCTTATTGATAATTTTATCTACATGTGGAACGAAAGTCAATCTGGAATCAAGTGTCACACCCAAATCTCGCACTTCGGAAACTCTTTTCAAGACTTTATCATTTAGAGTGTAGTCAAAAATTATAGGGTTTGCCTTTCTGCAAAAAGTGATAATTTGGCACTTATCAACATTTAGATGCAGACTGTTCTTATTGCAGAAAGCTTCAAACTTTAAAAGGTCATTTTGCATCAGTAGACAGTCCTCCTTATTGCGAATTATTTTATAAATTTTTGTGTCATCTGCATAAATAAGGCATTCAGTGTTTAAAAGGTTATTTGTTATATCATTGATATATAGTATGAATAAAAGGGGTCCTAGGTGGGAACCTTGGGGTACTCCAGAAGTAATTGACTTGTATGAAGAAGTGTAACCTGCATAAACTACGGCCTGGCTCCTTTTTTCTATGTAGGACTTGATCCACCTAAAAAGATCACCATGGATGCCCAACTTATAAATTTTTGTTAATAAAGTGTTGTGACATATTTTGTCAAAACATTTGGCAAAGTCTGTATAGACAGCATCAATCTGAAACTTGTCATCCATAGCAGACAAAAGTGTATCAGTGAAAATCGCTAGATTAGTATCGACACTACGACCTCTAAAGAAACCATGCTGATCTGGGGTAATTAATCTACGTACCGATGCAATAACCACAACTGTAACTATTTTTTCTAGGATCTTTGCGAATTGACAAAGTTTCGAGATAGGACGATACATCACAATGTTACCTGAAATAGGACCTTTCGGAATGGGGGTAATTAAGGCTTGTTTCCATAGTTTAGGGACATAGCCCGAGTGTATAGATTTATTATAGATTATAGTTAAAGGAAGCGATAAGGAAAAACGACAGTGTTTAATAAATAAAGGTGGTATACCGTCAGGGCCAGCATTTTTATTAGTATCTAAGGAATTAAATTGTTTGAGAACTATGTCCTCTGTTATTTCTATAGAACTTATATCAAGAAGCGCATCGGTCGATTGTTTCAAATCATTTTGTGTAAAACAATGATTGTTTGATGGTATAAAGACAGATTGAAAATGATCATTGAAAGCGTCGCAAATATTTTCTCCTCCCGTCACATCCTGTCCTTTATAATGCATAGTTTGAGGTAAACCTGTATTTGAAAAGAAAGCCTTGACATAGGAATATAAATATTTTGTATTTAATTTAATTCGTTCCTCGCACTTATCAATATAATTATTATAACATTCAGTTTGCAATGATTTAGCCCTCTTCCTAAGTATTTTAAAGCTGTTATAGTCTAGTGGATTGCCGCATAATTTCCATCGTTTATGAAACTTCCTTTTCTCATTCAATAATTTAATCAATGATTTAGAGTACCAAATGGGCCTAGAAGACCTATTTATTCTGAATCTTGGAATGTATTTATCTATCAGTTCATTAAGTAGCTCATAAAACTTACAAATACTTTCTTCAACATTTAGTAATTCAAAAAATGACACCCAGTTAATTTTCAGCAATTCCTTATTAATAAACTCATAATTTCCTAAGCGAAAGTTATATCTGAAGGATGTATTAGATAATAAAGGCAAACTAGTTATCATTGTAAAATCAATTTGCAGAGGAGGGTGATGAGCATCGATAGGTGTCAAGTGATCACAGCGATCAACTTCACAATAGTTTGTACACATTACAAGATCCAGTAATCTATTGTTTTTATTAAATACATTATTGATTTGCCGTAAGTTCGTAATGGCTAAGAAGTCACTTAACATCTGCACTACCTGAATCCCGCTCGGAGCCAGACATAATTTACCTGAGGGATCCTTATACCATTGCGCATCTGCGATATTAAAGTCGCCCGTTATTAAGAACAAGTCTTGAGGATGATCATTAATTAGCTGACTAGTGATATTGAAAAAACTGTTTAAAGCGTCCTTGTACCTCGGACCCTGAGGAATATAAACACAAGCTATATTTAAAGATTTCGTCAAGGAGTTGTGTTTGATAGGTATGGTTATCCAAAGTGCGTCGGCCGAGGAGCGCGGCGGCGTCGGCCACGCGCGCGCCTGCGACTGCAGCGAGGCGCGCACTGCGATGGCGACCCCGCCGCCGCGCGACGACCCGCTCTGTGACGCACACCGATCGCAGCGATACACAACATACCGGTTATCAAAAAATTCTCGATCGTAAAAATCAGCTGTTAGCCATGTCTCACTCAAACAGACGAAATCATAGTTGGACAAAGAGAACTTAGCGAGAAAAGAATGCGATTTCGTTCGAAGCCCCCTTACGTTTTGGTAATAACCACTAATATTATCGATAGCGCCGGCTAATTAAATAAAAAGGAATTAATGTTATACCCAGCTGACAGTTACATATAATTTTAGAGTGGAATTGTTCATTATGTATTTTATTTACAATTTTATTATTCTGTAACTTACCACAAATAAGACTAATATGGTGTGTGAAAGAAGGATAGTAAAGATACTTTTTAGAAATGTTATCAAAGAAGAAGATTAATACAATTTCTGAAAATCGATATATTATGTGTACTTCATGTTCTGCTAATAATGCACTTGATGACATACAATAATAATGATGGGGATAATATGGAAACGAACAATACAAAAGTCACTTAGACATAGAAATCAATTCAGCAAGGTCTGATTGACTTTGGACGCGAATAACTTTCGATTTCTCGTTTTTTCGAAGAAAAATTTTGCAGTCTCTAACCCAAAGAAAGGAATAGTTAGAATCTACTTTAAGTTGTCGAGCTTGCTTCAACAGAAGTTTGTTTGACGGAGTAAGGTGGTCACTGACGTAGATGTTGGTGGCGGGGCCGTTTAGGCCGATGTCGGCCGTGGTGAGGCCGCGGCGCGCGCGCACGGCTGCCAGCAGCTGGTCCTTGATGATACGACGAGTAAATTTTACTATAATTGCTGGGGGTCTGAGTACAGACGACGCTGTTTCACTGTGCACCTTACCGGAGAGTAGACTTTTCTCGAAACGGCGCACTCGGTTATGCGTATCTATATCTCTTGCATCCAAGGCCAAACCCACCTTACTTGCGATTGTAAAAATTAAGTTATTGAGATTCTCGCCCTTTACAAACGGTACTCCAGATATTTCAATATTGTTTATTCGACTAAATTGATCTCTTATTTCATTTTCTTGTCGTAGGGTAGACGTGATTTTTTTCATCTCATCAAATTTAGTTTCATATCCTTGAACCATGGACTCCACAGCCACGATGCGAGTTTCAAACGAAGAAAATTGAAGTTCGAGACTTTCCCATTTGTTGTTAAGGTTAGATAATTTCTCCGAAAAACTGTTGATATAGCTCCCTAGTGTTTGAAACTCGTTTTTGAAAGACTTAATAACAACCATTTCCTCTCGCAAACCTCTAAGCTCCTCGAGAACCTCAGTCTGGTTTACATCGGCCTTTGGCGAGGAATTTCGGCACTGCAAACACCTCCAAGAAGCCTTTTTTTCAGCTCCCATTCTCCGATAACTGGTTTCTGCAATCTTCCCACAGTGAAAGTGATAGGAATTTAGACATTGACTGCATTCAATTGCGTCGGTAACGGTTTCACTGCACTTAGCACACTTCATTTCGTAGATGTGTATACGCAACAGAAAACGAATATGTACTTATCTCGGTAACGCGTACTGATTACTAGGCGCGGGTTCACGCGATCGTGTGTAACGTGCGATCGGTACGGCGTTAGAACTGTCACTGAACTGTCACTGATCGTGTGTAACGTGCGATCGGTACGGCGTTAGAACTGTCACTGAACTGTTAGAACTGTCACTGATTTTATGGGTAATAAAATAGTTATTTGTTATACAAGAGTGCAAAAAGGTTTTTAAACCGCGTGCTCAATTTTTTCGCTGCTGATGCTCAGGATTCCAAATTAGAATCCTGAGCATCAGCGAGGGAATCAAAATAGCACGAGGTGAAAAATCTTTGCACTCGATCCAAATGACGAAATGCATAAACAATATAAAATTACGAGATATTTTTATTTCAGTTAAAGTTCATTATGATGGGTAGATATTATTGAATAGATTATCTTTAAATTACAAAAATAATAAGTAGAAATGTTTAATGTAACGTTGTTACAGTTACTAAGGTTGAGTGTAATATTTAAACTCAAAACTCAAACTCAAAGTCATTTAATCAAATACACTTTTGCCAAGTCAGAAGTCAGTCAGAAGTCAGACAAAATAAATTATAATTATCCTAAAATTGACCTAGAGAAGATACAGGCAACAAACTCTACAAGGGTTCCATCCTCCCTTTACATCAATATGTTCTACAACCTAATAAAATTTACGTGAATTATATAATACCCTTAGTCACAAATGTCAAAATTGAATTGGAAGGAAAATGCTCCAAAAGCGACGTATCAAAATATACAAGTGATTGTAATAACTATACTTAAGTAGTTAATTAATTGTCATGTCTATTCGGAACACTTTCCTGGCCAAAAAAAAATAAATAAAAAATTATATCTAATATGAATGGATACAATAATAACTGTTTACAAAAACGTTTTGTGTTGTAGGTATTTTTGTTGCGTGTTGAAAGTTGGTGTCAGTGACATTTTTAATAATAATACTGACGTCCTCCGTGGTCGAGTGGTCTGTACGCCGGTCTTAAGGCGTCGCCATCTCGAGAGGTTCTGGGTTCGATCCTCGGTGGGGGCAGATGTTTGGGTGATGAATTTTCAGGCATTTGTTCTCCAGTCTTAGATGTGTATACATATTTATATATATTGGATATTTATATGTATTTATCTATTAAATATGTTCATCCGTCATCTAGTGTCCGCAACACAAGCAGCATTAGTTGCTTAAAATGGGGCTAGTTGATAGGTGTGAATGTCTGAAGATATATATTTATTTATTTAATACTGATTCATCGGATTCCTTTGGCGTAAATGTTGGCGAGAGAGGGCTATCGTTTTGAGCCTCTGAGGGGCTCATTTATGATGAAGAAGGGCCAGTCCAAGAATCTGACAGAGGCTCTTTAACCGAAATGGTCTCCGGTGCCTTTACAAATTTTATACTTATTTTGGATTGAGTCCTTTATGTATCCCTCTACAACCGCATTGGACTTCCAGCCTCCACGGCGCTTAAGCGATAGAAGATCAGCTCCTGAATCGGCCAAAAGTGAGCATAAGGTTCTTCAGAAGCAGTGAACTATACACAACGGGGGTTCCGAGAAAACTTGCTATTTCTACTGCCAATTTTATTAGCACCCATAGGTTGTCTACCACACTTTCCGTTGCGATATTGTAGAAAATCGTTCGATTGGAGTGTTAGAAGGGCGTAAGGCTTCATATTCCTCAACAATTGCTACGTATTCCTTGCGAATGACGAAGCTGCGGTCTTTTTTGGTCTTTGTTTAAAGTAAATTAATTAATAGTAAGTCATCTGAATGTTTCTCAATGTTATTGACATTAAGTTGTGTTCATTAGTACGACATGCTCCGGTTATACCAATAATAAGAACAACCAGTAACGAAAAGAGTGATATGGTAAATAAATTTCTTAATTAAATTGACATGAATGCATATTTTATATAATTTTTAATAAGTACACGTATTAGATTAAGTTAGCAGTTGATTAACATACTTAAATACATGCTGAATGTGCAATTGACTTACTTTTGCCGCTTCATATACGAAATCAGGTGCTTCGTTAAGAAAATTTTGCAATTTAAGATGCTGTGAAAACCTTCGATTTTTTTTTATTATAAACAGATGAAGTTCTTTTTAAAAATGCCACTAATTTAGGATAGGTGTCAATATGTATGTCATCGTCTTTTTTCATCTTTATTGTTGATTTTAGCATTGAATACATACTCCATAGAGTACTTGATTTCTTGGTCTCAGATAATTCAATAAAATCTGCCACCAAAACGTTTTCGGAGAATGTTTTTGCTCCTTTAGCTAGTCGCCACATGTTAAACATATCGTACTGTTTCAAATACTTCTCGCGTGATTGTTGTGGTAGAAAACTCATTTGCGCATTAATAACTGTTTCAGTCAATTCAGTTGGCGTCAAATTAACTTCATCTTCGCTAGAATCACTCATTATAGTTAGTTTATATTTATTGTATTTAGCTTATAGTTAACCATTAGCAACAAAACGTGAAAAAACGGCGCGACGCGCGAAATACAAAATAAAGAAAAGTAACCAAGAAGGTTCCGAATTTTTAAACAATTAAAAAATTCACAAACGTATTGTGTGCTCATTCTGTGGTGCTCATTGCATACGATGTTCTAAATTCAAATTCACTTTGACACATCAACGCCTCAATGTTCCGAAGTAGGGAGGAACTCGAGATGACAATGTTTTAGTGGCTCTTGCAAATAGCTAATAGCAACATTTCAATATCGAAACCATGAAACATTAGAGTAGTGCGCTACTTTCGCCATTGTCAGTCCAAAGGGTGACAAAAATTTTGTAATCTCGAATTTCGCGCTTCGGGCTAGTTTTATAGCGGTTACAATACGAGGCAAAATGGAATCATTATATTGACCTCAAGGGATCAAGCCGTTGGTCCCGGTCACCATTGCAACCGTTTCTACCCACCATTCCGCATTGACTAGCGTGGTGTTACGGCCCGTACGCCTCTTGTGTTCCCACATGTAGAATTAATTCAGTAAAACTTTCTGCCGAGTCAAATCCGCACAGATGGTCATAGGTCCGTGTGGTCCGAATTCCGGTCAAGTGCGACTCGATTACGAGTCAGTTAGATAACTTACTAGTTAGTTAGGTAACATCGTACGATATGACGCTGCGGTCTCGTGTTCGATCACGTGTTGTGGGTTATTAAAGTAGTTTATTGAATAAAATCGCTGAATTATTAGCTTCAATAAAATTTACATTTGTTTTATACAAGCTGCGCTATACAACTTAAGAGATATCGTAATTCTACAAACACGCGCGGTTAAAGAAGAAGATCCAAGAAGAAGCTCGAAACAGATGCTTCCATTAGCTCAAAATGACCGCTACAGTTGAAGGGATATGAGAAAACTAATCGGACTAGATATATCCACAACTGCCGCCAAATTAAGCACTTCTTCTTCTTTTGCCCTTTTCCCATTCAAGGCTGTCACTTGTCAGCTCAGCATCCACTTGTTTTATTCTCATATCATTCTTCACGCATATCAATCCATCGCTTCTTTTGTCTTCCTCTCACTCTAGGTCCGTCATATCTCAGCATGGATGTGACGGACCTAGAGTGAGAGGATTCATCCCTCCTCATCACATGTCCACACCACGCCAACGAATAGCTCCTAATCTTTTCTGTCACTGGCGCTACTTTCAAACTTCCTCTAATATACTCATTCCTGATCTTGCCGCCAAATTAAGCACATGTATACTTAATTGTTTATAATTTTTGTTTGTTCCAGACCCTAATATTGTGGAAGCGATCCCCGACCTGACCCCAAGGATTTGACTGCCCAGCGACCATGGACCTGTACTATCAGTATGTTTACATTATCTATATATTTGGGCCTGCGTGGTGTTACGGCCCATACTCCTCATGGGTTTTCCATGAGGAAACCCTGTGCCCAGCAGTGGGACGTATATAGGTTGACGATTTGAATTCATAAGCTGGCTTCCAACGAACTGTGATATTGCAGACGGACGCAGATTCATGAATTAATTCAATTCATGATTTTATGTCCTATGTATGACTGTTCGCAATATCACAGACCATTCAGCTTTACACGGATCACATCTGTATCCGTCCAGTTTGCTTATTTATTTAAAAATACTAAAATGCTTAAATTTTCCACAGAAATATGGAAAACCTAAACGGCAACGACCCAGCGGCCCCCAACTTGAACGAGGGCTCAAACCTCAACGGAGAAACCGTGGAATCCATTGCTGACTTCTTCAATGGTGACGTCATTCTCGTCACTGGAGGCACCGGCTTCGTCGGCAAGGCCCTGCTAGAGAAGCTGTTACGAAGCTGCCCTGGTATAGACACCATCTATATTCTAATGAGGCCGAAAAGAGGCCACACGGTTGAGCAAAGGTACAAGGATCTCCTAAAGAACCAGGTATGTTTTGTGGAATGTTTTTTGGGGTTCAGGGTCTGATTTACAGGTTGGAGTGTTATGAGACACTTAGGAAAATATTATTATTATTATAGAAAGACCAATAGAAAGACAAAGACCCATAATAAAGTCCAGAATATAAATCAGCAAGTCCGCAAATCAGAAAAACTTACCTAAAACTTCTTTCACAGGTCTTTGACCGGATCCGCACCCGCTTTCCTGAACGTCTAAGCAAGCTGTTCCCGATCACTGGGGATGTGTCAGTTCCTAAGCTAGGAGTTAGTGTGGAACAGAAGGAACTGCTTGATAAGGTTATAAACCACTTTTTTTTCTTTTTTTTATAAACCTCTAAGGAACTCGTTGGTGTGTGATTAGATAAACAAAGCTCTTGGTCTTCATCTCACCCGATGGTATGTGACGATAAGGCCTCGTGGAAGCGAGCTTCGCCTGTAATCCTCGACAACTGAGGAACTGGCTATCTTACCTCTGATTGCCGGAACACAACAATGCTTATAACATTGTTATTATGACGACAAATTTAGTTAATACGATGGTAGCTAGCCAGGCGGGCTTAGAAGCCCTGCCACCTACCAAACCAAGCAGAAAAACCCCTGCCCCCGTGAGGAATCAAACCCGGTTCTCCCGATCTACACCCGGTGGTGTCGACCACTAGACCATAGAGACGGTTTAAAAGACCAGAGAGGCGGCTTAAAAACTACTTTCGCCATGTGATCTTGAACTCCTCTGTGCTTCGGAAGGCAGGTTGAGCTGTTCGTCCCGTTCGCTATTACAACCGTTTACCCCTCAACTAGCATTGGGCTAGCGGAGTCAGCATATACTCATGAGTAGAAAGCCCTTTGACCAGCAGTGGGACGTATATAGGCTGAGACGCCACTTGTTTTTTGCTGCTCTAGTCTTATGGCAGTGGCAACCGAGAAAGACACTACTCGTTCAAGGGCGCAGGTGTGAACCCACCGCCTAGCGCTTACACCGAATTGGAATAAGACCTGACAGTTGATTGTGTATCGCTAGGCTCACATTGTGCCCGGTGCACAAAGGACATATTGCAAGGGGACTTACACATATCTGGCGAAACGTTAGTGTTCAACACCCCTATCTTCCTATTCGGGGAGAGAGGCGTGATGATATTATATTTTGTTATGTTGAACAAAAAGAATCTACCATCTGCTTTTCTTGCCTAGCATGTCGTAAAAAGCGACTAAGAGCGTATTGGGTAGCTGGAACACTTCCTCTGAACACTCCCCGTAGTAGTACCGGTAGAAGATGCAGAGTGATGCTATATCTCTACGCAGGGCCAAGGTGTCAAGCTTATCGGAGAGGCTAGGGTCGTTCACTATTCGAGCGGCTCTAGCATGTTGTAAGTGGCGACTAAGGGCATATTAGGTACTGGTCTGTGATCGTGTAGGCGATGAGCTAGCCACTTGTTACTACTCTTTCACGATTTTTCATCTAACCAAACCCAATTTTTGTATGGCTAAATGTGGTCTTGGAACACAGTGCTCCTTGGACTCTGCCTTTCTCTTAGCGGATTACCGGCGATATTATATGTATATGTAATGTTGTGTTGTGTTGTCATATGTTATATTTTGTTATTTTCTTTTCACAGGTAACAGTGGTGTTCCATTCCGCTGCCACTGTGAGGTTCACGGAGCCGCTGCATGCTGCTGCCGCGTTGAATGTGCAGGGAACTGCGTCATTGCTGAGGTTGGCTGAGGACATGCCTAAGTTGAAGGTGAGTATGAAAGCCGCGAAATGTTGGTATAAATGCTTCTATCTGTGCTTTCTAACTAGCTGTTGCCCGCGACTTCGTCCGCGGTTACTGTGGTTTTTAGCTCTCCCACGGGAACCCTTTAATTTTCCGGAATAAAAAGTATCTAAGATGTTGACCAGGGATATAAGGTGTCACCATGCAAAATTTCATTGAAATTGGTCCCGCCATTTCGGAGATTACCCCGTAGAAACAGACAAACAGACAGAGAAACAAAAAAAAATCTTTTTCTGTTTTTTCCCTCTTTTTACATACCCTTGACATGGTTTTAAGCATTTTTTTCCCTTGTACAAACATTCGACTTCTACAGTTTTATTATATGTATAGATGTGGATGTACATGGATATACTCGGGGATAGATATAGATGACAAATTCGTTTTATTGCTCCCAAAACTACCGTCAGAGAGAGATAATTACACTAAATTGATTCCACTTTTGTCCACGCTTATCACTAATGTTATTTTCTGTCATCCGTGTCGAAGAGTGTACTTCAAATAAAGGTCTGACGTCATAATATATTATATTGAAATTAAAATCATCTCTTTTTTTCTCCAGGCCTTAGTCCACGTCTCCACAGCATACAGCAACGCTCCCCGCTCACACATCGAAGAGATAGTCTACCCTCCCCCTTACGACCCTGACAGCATCATGAGGTGCACCAAGATGCTGCCTCCGGAGACCATGGATATACTCGGGGATAGTCTACAGGTAAGGAAGCGATGGATTGAATTTATGGTGTTTTGGGATCTCGTAGTCTTGAATATGAAACAGTCATAATCAAAACACTCCACATGATGTGGAAGAGAACGCTTTTCTTAAACCAATTGAATTGCGCTATTAGATCTAGCTTTTACATTTTATACGTATACTAGATTTTGCCCGCGACAGCGTCTATTACTTTGGGATGGCGTAATGCTTTCATTGCATACTTTTACAACCACAGTTAAAGCGCTATGTGGATGTACTTGCTTCAAGCGCTCGCGGCGTTGATTTTTACTAGTCTTTTTTGTCAATTTTATTATTAAAATTTACTTTAAGTATAATAAATGTCCCAGCAGTGGCACGTATATAGGCTGATGACGATGACGATAATTAATGCGACTATGTGTAATGTTGACGATTTTAAGTGCTCAGTTTATCTTATGAAATAATATTATTTTTGATTTGACTTGAGTTACTTAATAAATGGGCTATTTAACACTGAAATAATTTTTCAAGTCGGACCAGTAGTTCCTGTGATTAGCACGTTCAAACGTTGAACAAGTAAAAAAGCGAACAAACTAACAAACAAACTCTTCAACTTTACGATCATATATTTTTTGAGGGAAAAATGGAAGTGGGATTGGCATATGAAAGTTCAAGATGTGACTCTTGAAGGGATTATTCAAATTCATTACTTAATCATTTAGGTTACAAGTAGTTAGGTACAATTATGACAAAACATTACAAAACAATGTAAAAACTATTTGGTTTGACAATAGCAACACCCTGGCTAGTTTTGTGATAGACGTATATTTGTATTTAGATTGTGTATATTTTGATACAAATGTCTACCTTCACTTCATCCCTGTCATCCTAATAAACACCACTCTCTGCACTCCAAAACCCTGTTTTATTAGTATTAACAAACATAAATTAACTATACAATTCTACTTGTATACCTACCTCTACATTCTGTCTTCCCGTTCTACCGGGAGGCCTTGTCAAGAGAAGATACAGGCAAGAAACTCTGCAAGGGTTCTACTCGTGTCCTCCCTTTACGTAAAATTAACTAAAGTTCTACTACAAATATAATTACAGTTAAGTCAAAATGGAATGAATTAGAAGGAAGATGTCATAAGCTACCATGACAATATTATAATATATTGTAGGATGGACCTAATTATTGGCTATTATAAAATCCAAGATTATCTGGAGGATAAAATGGTGTGGGAATAGTTATATAGAAATAGCATGTTGTTTTGATGGATTAATAGAAATAAAGATAATAATGTTAAAATATATTTAATACTGAAAATAATTATAAGATTGGCTATTTAAAAAAAAAGTTGCTCATTAGTTTCTTGCCGGAAGCACCGCAAAAGCAGGCCACTGCCATAGTCCGCGCTTCACCAAGCAGTGACTGCACTCAGCGTGACAGGTGGTGAGCCCGTCGCCGCTATAAGCTATTGGATGTTGTGCAGTTCTAAGTCCATTAGTCGCCTTTTACGACACCCAAGGAAAGTGATGGGTTGGTAGTATTCTTTTAATGAGCCGCTACCACACGGCTCATAAATTGTTAAATTTCTAGATTGTAAAATATTGAAGTTTTTAAGTGCCAAGTTTGGCCTATGAAATAGAGTTATTTGTTTGTATTGTATACCAAATGGAGATTTTTCTTCCTAATGTTTGACTTATTTGTTTCTAGGGAGACCATCCAAACCCGTACACCCTGACCAAAGCCCTGGCGGAATCAATCGTCTCCACACACACCAACCTCCCCGTGTGCATTGTGCGACCTTCCATTGGTAAGTTGAGAGATTAACACTTTATTTGCAATAATTACTTACACACACAATATCTGCTTGTGTAAAATATTTTGTGAAATATGTGGGAGGAGCTCGATGGCGTAGTGGTCAGTGCGCTTTGGCTTCGATCGAAAACAAAGCTACCTTCGCCATGGTCAGGCTGTGGATGTGGAGCTCCTCCGTGCTTCGGAAGGCACGTTAAGCCGTTACTTTGTTTATAAGTACATATTGTCATCAGCCTATGTACGTCCCACTGCTGGACACAGGCCTTTCTCATGGAGAAACACATGAAGAGTATGGGCCGTAACACCACCACGCTAGCCCAATGCGGGTTGGTGGGTAGAAACGGTCGCAACAGCGACCGGTACCAACGAATAACGTGCCTTCCGAAGGACGGAAAAGCTCGAGGTCACAAAGTTTAGTCTTGGTCACCCATCCACGGCCTGACCACAAGTAGCTTTAGCACTACGCCACCGAGCTCCTCATGAATTTTGGGAAACCACTCCTTATCATTGTATATCGATTAATTAATATAACTTCTGTCGTCACAGACTATTTTCTCACGATTTTCATTAAATAATCATAGATGTGTTCTTGTACTGAGACCGAGATATAACAGATGACACTTCCCACGGCTTAAAGTTCTTAGACCATTGTGTTAAGGTTCTATATTAGAAATTTTCTTTGTAATTGTAGAGTGGCGATATTGATTTGGCCATAACTTTACTATTGAGAGGCCTAATGTCATGACCTCAATTTTTTGCCATGGTTTAAAATATGGAAGAATAGATTTTATGTTATTTTTTTTAAGCTCTTGGCCTTCATCTCACCTGATGGTAAGTGCCGATAAGGCCGAAGTTGGAAGCGAGCTTCACCTGTAATCCTCAACAACTAAGGAACAGGCTATCTTACCTCGGATTGTCGGAACACAACAATGCTTACTTATAACATCGTTATTATGGCGAAAACGAGCGAGATCATGCGAGATCACAAAGTTTAGGTCACCCATGCAAAAACAGACCATGGTACAAATAGCTTAAAAACATTACATAACGTATCTCATCACGCCTCTTCCCCGAAGAGGTAGGCAGAGGTGTTAAACTCCCACATTTCGCCAGATCACGCGTCGAGGACCTTGGCGCCGGCGACGTAGTGGTTAGTAGTAAGCCCACCTAATGCAAAGGTATTCGCCATGGTCAGGTCTTGGATGGGTGACCAAATTGTGATCTCGAACTACTCCGTGCTTCGGAAAGCAAAGCCGTTGGTCTCAGTCACTGTTGCAACGGTTTTAACCCATTTTAGCTTATACATGTCATGTGTTTCTCCATGAGGAAGGCCTGTGCCCAGCAGTGGGACGTTCATAGACGAAAGACGAAAGCGTACGAATCATTAAAAAGTATAATTATCCGCAATTTCATGTTTACACGGTTATATTGGGGCGATACAAATCGCCACGTGGATATCGATTCAATAATTGCCATCGATAATCAAATACTGTTTTATTACAAGTACCTACTCACATGAAGTTTTATGGTTACTAACTAATTATTTTATTTATGAAGCTGTGGGATGCATGGAATGTTTTACACAAAAAAAAATATTATTAAAAGGTTTTTAATAATAATATTTGTTTTTTTAGAAACAAGCTCTAATTACTTTGTTAAATAAATGCGTGTTACAATTTAAATGCAAAAAATGTTCTTCAATATTCCATCAAAATGTGACATCTTTTTACTTAACAAAGTAATAAAATCTTATTTTAAAAAAATATTTTTAATATTTTTATATTTTAAGCCAATAGGCAATAGGCTAGATGACCCTTTATTTTATTGGGCCCCAAATGATTAATTACTGATAGCCGTCACCGTAAAAACTCATACTTTTTTTTTCTGAAGCCTATAACACAATAAATTTTAAATTATAAATTACGTTTTTACTTAAATGTCAAAACGCCTTCGGTCCTGATGGTCTATGAATTATCTGTGCCGTAGCGTCACGATTATTGTAAACAATTCAATACGCGTGCGTCACATAGCCGACAGTTATGCTTGATTGGCTGCGACTGGCGATTGACGGATTTTGACCATGCGTACTCGTATTAATTGTTTGCATGTAGCGTTACTCAACTAATTTCACGATCATGGTGGAAAGCGTTTTTGGCAGATGAAAAAAAAAGTAAAAAATAAAACATATTTAAATTGAATTTCTACGGCAATTCCTTATTTATATTTATCGAACTTGGAATATTTCGGATCTTTGTACTAAACACTATGTGAATGACACATTATTTACATTACTTTTGTCAGCTAGTCAACTAGCCTATTCAAACGACCCCAAAATTGATGGCACCTTCCAGCTCCATCATCAGATCAGCTCCAAGTCATAATAATATTGCATTGTCATTCGATTTGTAAATTACGCATTAGACCAGCGTGGTGGTGTCACGTTTCATACTCCTCATGTGTTTCTCCATGAGAAAGACCTGTACCCAGCAGTGGGACGTATATAGGCTAATAACATACGATGCAGAAGTACAAGAAAACATGTTTCTTTCACAGTTACTGCTGCATACCAAGAACCGTTCCCTGGATGGATTGACAACGTATACGGCGTCACTGGTAAGTGGTTCTGAATGAAAGTAGACTCTGAGAAGAAGACTCTACAAATATTGTATTGTCTTAGAAAACGATTGAACAGGAAGGCCGAAGATGCAACGAACTGAATGTGTAATTTATGATAGAGATGAATGTGGCTTTTTGAATAAAAATTAAAGGCTCTCCTATGAACGGAGCGGCTTTGATACAGGCTAGTGATGAGGATGATGAGGAGAGCCGTGTGGTTGCGGCTCATTAAAAGAATACTACCAACCCATCTCTTCCCTTGGTAGTCGTAAAAGGCGACTAATGGACTTAGAACTGCACAACGTCCAATAGCTTATAGCGGCGACGGGCTCACCACCTGTCACGCTTGGTGAAGCGCGGACTATAGTAATTGACTGCTTTGCGGTGCTTTTGCCTAGTCTCTGACTAACAATTAGGGGATAATAGTCGTGATTATATGTATGTATGTAGTGATGAGAATAATGGACGAGGAAGGTTTAATGTCATAGCTCATTAGCCACTCGGCACCCGGCCCGCGTCGCCCCGCCTTGTCGGTTGGTGCCCATAATATAAACTTCTATGGACATGCGCTCATTACATCAACTCCGTATCGTCACTGAACTCGCGTGGCCCGCGGGTGGACCACGGGTGGACCACGGACCACTTTGCTTGGACGCTTACCGCGTGCAGGTTCTGACTAAATCGGTCGTTATTTTTTAATACAGTTGCTCAAAAAGTGTCGTATTGCAGGGACGTATAGCGTTCAGGATGTGGGCTATTTATTACATACTCGAGCTTTTTTTACCTTTTCCGAACTCGTGCGTTCTCTTTTCCCAACCGTCCAAATAATGTCTATCAAAAAGGAAAAACTGACCACACTTGTTCCGACTGTCAACCCCCACCTTCGGCTGCGCATCGGCTCGGGTAGACGTTTGTCGGAACTCTTTGCAATGATAGGTTTTCCGCACTCGTAATGAAATATAATATTTACTCATTTATTTGCGGACAACACATTGAGCACTGGTTGATCATATGACAATGCAGTGTCCACTGGTGGACAACGAGTTGAGGCGGTGCTGGATGGGTCCTCTAATGAGCTACCCTACCTACTATACTACTACCTAATGAGCCACCTTTATTGCGCCCACTATTTAAAAAGTACCAGGTCTACATAAAAATAGATGAGCCAAGCTAATTAAGAAGAATTCGACCTGACCAATTTCAGAGGAAGTCCAGACATGTTAGGCGAATAACAAGTACCAGGCACCCACCCACATGACAACAATGAATTCATTTTTATGGTTATTTGTTTCTAGGTCTAATCATGGAGATATCTCGCGGCACGTACCGGTCGGGGTACTGCAAGGAGCGCCTGGTGGTGGACCTGGTGCCAGTCGACATGGTCATCAACTGCTGCATATTGGCTGCGTGGAGACAGGGGAGTAAAAAGTGAGTTTAAATTAAATATTTGAGATATAACAGCTAGCCCACTCTTGATAGCAATCTCAATTAAAACTCAATGATAACACAATCCCATATCTCAAAATACCGAGACGAGAGTGGTGGTACGAGAGTACCTATTGTGTATATTGGTATGTACCAATTTCGGTTAAATTGGTTCAGTAGTTTAGACGTGAAAGCGAGACAGACAGAGTTTCTTTCGCATATGGCATTAGATCACTTGTCAGGAGCAAACGAGACTTAAAATATTTACGTATCGTTGTGTGCATCAGTCATGTTTGGTGACTGCTGCGTTTTCAGCTGACCAGTGGAGGGTCACTGTACTGTAGCTATCGTCGAGTACCGGCGTCATTTGAGCCATTGTAGGTAGATCTCTTCTTTATTACCATTAGATAGAAATGAAGCTATTCACACTCCATCCCTTTCTAGCTGTGTTTAAGCAGAGATACGCGAGAGATTGTGTTTCTAATAAAACTCTTATCTTCCTTCAGGCTTCGCTGTCCCGTCTACAATGTAACATCTGGATCCATCAACCCCTTGCAATGGGGGCAGTTCACAAGGCTGTGCATCAAGTGGGCTATAGAGAACCCCACCAAGTAAGGAGAATATTATACCACAAGGGACTTGCTCCTGCTTCGCATTGTTATACATTAAAAACCTTACTCTTGGAACCACTTCTTCTTCTTTTTCCTGCCCTGTTCCCAATTCTATTTGGGGTCGGCGCAACATGTCTTCCTCTTCCACTCTCCTCTATTACTCGTCAAGTCAACACTCACGCCCATCCTCATTAAATCATCATTCACACAATACTTTCCTGGTGACATGATCATTCTCCCTTCTCATTACATGTCCATACCAAGAAAGTCGTTTTTCTCTCAGTTTATCAGCAATCGGGGCAACTGTCAGACTTCCTCTAATCCCGACTCTTGGAACCACTATATCTATTAAAAAAACTGCATAAAATCCAGTGCGTCCTGAAGCTTAAGGGGAATCTATCCGTCGTTAGACCTGTCGTAATGCATGGATCTGAATGTTGAGCAACGAAAGCGATGGATGAAAGAAAACTGCACTCAGCAGAGATGCGAATGTTGCGATGGATGTGTGGAGTCAAAAGAATGGACAAGATCAGGAATGAATATTTTAGAGGAAGTTTGAAAGTAGCGCCAGTGACAAAGATAAGAAGCAAAAGGTTAGCATGGTGTGGACATGTGAGGAGGGATGAATGTCACATTACAAGAAGGATGCTGAGACCATGCTCAGCATCCTTCTTGATCCGTCCACATCCATATGTGGACGGACCTAGAGTGAGAGGAAGACCAAAGAAGCGATGGATTGAATGCGTGAAGAATATAAGAATAAAAGAAGTGGATGCTGAGCTGACGAGTGACACAGGAGAGTGGAAGTATAAGACATGTTGTGCCGGCCCCACCTAGAGTGGGAAAAGGGCAAGAAGAAGAAGGTCGGCGAGGAGCGACTTTGTTTTAATAACAATGTATTGTCACGAGCATGAACAAGTTTTTTTTTTGACAGTAAATAACTTTTATTATAAGGGACTTAAGACGTTTATTGTTGAAAAGTGTATATAATTATCTTCATGCTCTTAACTGTAGTGATACAGGGCGATCAATCCAAATGTGTTAAATGTGTGTGGGTGGGTTTCGAAGTATGACAAAATTTCGATGCCCGGAAATTTATTTCTTTTAGGTTTTTTCTTATTAAAAAAATGGGTGTTTTTAAAACGGCCAGCAAAATATTCGAACTTTGGTCAGCAAAAAAGTACAATTATTATTGATTAGCTTAAATAACTAATTGGTCATCAGCTTATGGGTAGCAGATATTTCTAATTTGATAGCAAAATAACGCATTGGGCAGCAACTTACATGTTTTCTCAAAATTGTTTAAATGATGACACAAATATTGTTTTTAGGGGTAATTAAAAATAACCTTATCCTAGGAATTGGTCTTTTTCTTTTATTTTTTCCATTTCCGAAATAATTATTTTGCAGCTCAACTAATTTTTTGCCGCCCAAGTAATTATCTTGCTGCGCAATTAATTATTCTGATGACCGAATAATATTTTTGCCGCCCAAATAATCTTATTGCTGACAAAATATTTTTGTTCCGTCTATATGATTTTTTGGCTGACCTTTTTGTTGCTGACCAAATAATTAAATGGCTGCCCAATTAATTACTTCCCCAAAAAAATATTCTCATTGCTACAGAAATTTCTTAAAAAATATTTCCGTTTGATTGGGTCTAGTTCCCATTAATATATGGGGATATATGGTAACTCGTAATATATGGGGGGACTTAATATATCTGGGGAAATGTGAGTGTCAACACCCACCCCACCCCTTAGGGAAAGAGGCGTGATGATGTTGTTGTTGTATAATTAATCGTTACTCTTATTTTCAGGTACGTGATGTGGTACCCCAACTTCTCGTTCACGGAGTCCCGGTTCATGAACACGTTCTGGGAGGTCTCCTGCCACTTCCTACCGGCGTTCCTTTATGACCTGCTGCTGAGGGCGCAGGGGCGGAAGGCCATGTAAGTTAACGTTTTACTTGTGATAGGAGTAGGTAGAACTATTTTATGTACTTTTCATATGATAGAATAGTATGGATATTAAACAATCAATTATCTTTATACAAGAATCAACATTTTCATTCCGTGATTGTATTAGAACATATTATATATATTATTATTTATAACTCAAAAATCGAAACATGATTGAAAAGAAATCCGAAACAAAATTACCAACACAAAATAATTTACTTATTGATACAAAAGTAGGAATATCCATATTAACATTAATGTATGCGGTCAATGCACCTAAATAGCTCTACCTATTCCGATCAGTGCTTATTACCAGCATATAAGGAAAGAAAGACGGAAAGAAAGAAAAATATATGGAAAGAAATATACCAACCTCGGTTAAAGGCCGAATCTATAAGGAATCCGCAGTATTTGCTCTTTTCTGCTACGCGCAAGTCTATATTGTCTACCAATATCCTCAGCCTAAACGCCTCATTGCTGGGCACTGGCCTTCCCCATGGAGAAACACATGAAGAGTATGGGCCGTAACACCACCACGTTTTTTTCACGCTTCTCTGGTCTAGTGTTTGACACCGCCGGGTGTAGATCAGGAGGTCTCGGGTTTGATTCCCCACGGGAGCAGGAGTTTTTCTGCTATGTTTTGTTAGTGGTAGGGCTTCTAAGCCCGTCTGGTTAGCTACCACCGTCCAACCTAAATTTGTCGCCATAATAACAATGTTATAAGCATTGTTGTGTTCCGGCAATCAGAGGTAAGATAGCCAGTTCCTCAGTTGTTGAGGATTACAGGTAAGCTCGCTTCCAGCTTCGGCCTTATCGTCACTTACCATCAGGTGAGATGAAGGTCAAGAGCTTATCTGACATGTTTAAAAAAAATGGCCTAAGGCAGGTTGGTGGGTAGGCGGTTACATAAGCATCCGGGTCCAACGGCTTAACGTGTCATCTGAAGCACGGAGCTCGAGATCACAAGGTTAAAATTAAACGGAAGATGGAAGAAGCTGCACATAAAGGCACGGGGTCTGCCAACTTGGAGTAACCCATGAGGACTACGGGCCGTAGCCAACAGCTTCGTACACGAAGCACGGAGAAACTGAGATTTTGATTACTCATCTACATTTACATCAAAAGCTTCTCTGTAAGAGCTTTTTTATCCATAGACAGTTAAAAATATGGACCAATGACGAAATAGTATGATATCGTTATGACAGCTTGTCCAATAGTCGAACTTTCAAGTACATACATACATGTTATCTCGACTATTATTCCATAGGGGTTAGTCAGAGACTAGGCAAAAGCACCGCAAAAGCAGTCCATTGCCATAGTCCGCGTTTCACCAAGCAGTGACTGAACGTGTGTCTAGCGTGACATGTGGAGAGCACGTCGCCGATGTAAGCTGTTGGATGTTGTGCAGTTCTAAATCCATTAGTCGCCTTTACGGCACCTTAGGGAAGAGATGGGTTGGTAGTATTCTTTTAATGAGCCGCTACCAAATGACTTTTAAATATAACCATAGATAAATAATCATAGACAACTTAACATGATGCTGGGATTAGTAAAATGGCGGCTGGCGGCACAGCTGATGTATATTCCTTCGAATTTTTAACGCAAAAACAATTTGTCAAGCTAACATCACACATTTTGGCGTTTCCATTGACGCAATTAGTCTAAGGTAACCAAGAATTTTGTACTTTATGATGGATGCCAAACTCCCATACAATAGCATGAGGCAATGTTTTGTCTCGATCAGTAGGTGTTCCTACTTATTCTATCACTTTATTAAATGACTTTGACATTTCGTAGTAAAGCTTTCTATTACAACTAATGACGTCCCACAAAAATACACACAAATTTCTCAAACAAATACACTCATTTAATATGTGATTATTGTCTCATCTGTGAAATGATAAGGTACATCCAGGATACCACTCACTTACACAACATAAAACAACGCACGTCATCACCAGGTTTATATTTTTTATTTAAATTATTAAATTACAAAAATTTGTAACAATTTTCAGTCTAGGCGTCAAAATGGCGTAAATATGACAGGTGAGACAGAAACTATGGATAGAAAGAGAGGAAGAGGATATCCCACGAATAGCCTTTATTCATAAATAGTGATAGAATGAGAGGGAACACCTACTGATCGAGACAGAACATTGCCTCATGTTATTGTATGGGAGTTTGGCATCCATCTTATTAGTACAAAATTCTTGAAGGTAACTATTACTACAGATCAAAAAACTCACCCATCCATTCTTTATCTCCTTACAGCATGATGAAACTCGCGCGACGATTCAAAATGGCCGCTGCCACAGGCGAGTACTTCGCCAACAACGAGTGGCAGTTCGGCGTCAACGAGCTGACAGCGCTCCACAATGAAGCGGCCGCCACCTCCGACGGGGCTTCCTTCTTCCACTGGCCAGCGCAGTACAACTGGGAGACGTATATTGGCGCGTACATGCTGGGCATCAGGCGGTTTATACTGAAGGATGCGCAGGAGTCATTGCCGCATGCTAGGACGAAGTTGAAGAGGTAAGTCCTTCTATGAGACACTACCAACAACTTATTTTTCCAGGCCCTGCCAATTTTAATTGTAGTTGACCCAAAATTCAAATGCGTTTATTCAGTTTACATACATACATACAATCACCCGGTGGGGTAGGCAGAGTCCAAGGAGCACTGTGTTCCTGAAGACCATAAAAATAGGGTTGGTCGTCGTGAAAGAGTAGTAACAAGTGGCTAGCTCATCGCCTACACAATCACAGAGCCAGTACCCAATACGCTCTTATTCGCCTTTTACGACATGCTAGGCAAGAAAAGCAATTGGTACATTATTTTTGTGTTCCGGACCAACACGGGACACCAAAAGAATATAATAATATATTATATTTAGTTAAGATGCGTCTTAGTCATAAAAAATTTACAATATTTCGTGAAAGAGAAAAACTACGCCATCCGTTCACAAAAACTAGCAGGAGGCCTTGTTCTGAGTACTCAGCAAGTTTCTAGTTCTACCCTCAATTTTCATTAGCATCATTTAAAATATGTCATTGAAGTTTAAAAATAAAATTAAAAGATAGATACCTAAAACTCCTCTACATACCTCCTGCCGTTCATCGTGCCGTGCTGACACCAGTTCGGGGTTGGCGCCAGGCAAGTAGAGGGACGGACTTATGGCGCCCGCCTTCTCCTGCCTACCTGTCTATGCCGGAGAGGATGGACTAGAGGATATGCTTTTCCCGTTCCCTCTCCGCAGCCTCCTTCTGCAAAAGCACGTTCTCGCAGAAGGAGGCGGCTGCTACATTCTCTTGCAACCAACCATTGCCCTTCAAGGTTGGCAGCGCGAGGTATCCTCGGCAAGTCAGACAGCGAATGTATCCATCCCGTTAATAAAATGGTAGTGTGGGGACACAACATTGTATGTAAATTCATGTCAGCACTTTTGGATGCGGCGCTCGCGCACATCGCGACTCGCCAGTCGTTCCCCATCGCGCCCCACGTTAACCAGCTTTAATTAGCTCACTGTGTAGTGTATTTTTATAGTATCTTTTTGCATAACTTAGAGTCATTCGTGAAGAAAGATAATAAACTGTATGTGGCAAGAACATTTCATTTGCACCAAATCCTTCTGAGTAAAGTCCGACGGCATTTTAGAGATCTATAGACCCTGCATATAGACTTTACAGCAGTATTTTTTAGAGCTACGTTTTCTTTTTTCTTCTGCGCGGTCCCGATTCTTATTAGGGTTGAAGCAACATCACTCAACTATTGATCAAATCACTCTAGTATTGTAACTAGTTAAGTCAGCACCTTTTCTTCACCTAAGATACAGGTTGTTTGGTCAACCTAGTTTAGGTAAACATTTACTTTTTGTTCTATAGTTAAATATAAGTTTTAATTGTATGTTGTATTGCACAATTTGAAACAATAAATTATTATTATTATTATTTATTATTATTATTACTCTTATCACTCGTAGTGTCATGTCACTCACCCCCCTACTCATCGAATCTCTACACCTCCAGCTATATGAGGACTTGAACATATCTGGCGAAAGGGTGTAAACACCTCTACCTGTCCTCGGCCTTTTTGCGTCCCACTGCTGGGCACAGGCCTTCCTCATGGAGAAACACATGAGTATGAGCCGTAACACCACACTGGCCCAACGCGGGTTGGTGGGTAGGAGCTGTATATACGGTATAACCGGCTTAACGTGCCTTCCGAAGACGGAGGAGCTCGAGATCTAAAAGTTTTGGTCACCCATCCACGGCCTGACCATTTCGAAGGTAGCTTTGTTTTCAATCGAAAGCCAAAGCGTACTAACCACTACGCCACCGAGCTCACCTCTTTAAAAATACCGTGACCGTGAAGATATTATTCTGTAAGGTGCACGCACCGATAGTTTCAAGAAGAGTATAATGTACTCTTGTACAGAGAGTGTTTTTTTAACTATTTAATTTTTGTTTCAGGTTATACTGGGTACATAGGTTATTCCAAGTAGCCACAGGTTATTACCTATTCAAATTCTTGGCCGGTCGCTTAAGGTAAATGGCACTGTTATTATTCATATAGAGAATGGGATTGGATAGTTCTCTGACTTCATAAAATAAAGAATTTATTTAACACTTGGAAATAAAACTTTTTAGTCCTGTAGGCCTGCGCGGAAAAACGTAAAAACGTGATATGTGATATCGTCACTGCGCGTGCGACATCGCGGATGAGCGTTTGGTAATACCGCGTAACTACAGAAAAAAACAAAGCGTAATTATCGCACCTATTATTCTAAACGTATAAATTATTGGCTTATTCCAGACTTCTCACAATCGGAATTTTAAAAAAATAACATGATAAAAATATTTAAAAAAAACAAGCTTTTATACATACATACACTTAATCACGACTATTATCCCCTAAGGGTTAGAAAGTCTACTGCCATAGTCCGCGCACCAGCAGTGAGTGCACTCAGCGTGACAGGTGGTGAGCCCGTCGCCGCTATAAGCTTTTGGTTGTTGCGCAGTTATAATATTAAGTCCATTAGTCGCCTTTTACGACACCCAAGGGAACAGACGGGCTTTTATTACTTTGCTAAATAAAAACGTGTTACATTGTGATTGCAAAAGATGTTCTTAAAAAATTATTAAATTTAAACAAAGTAATAAAACCTTGTTTTTAAAAAATACTTTTTTTTTTTAGTGTTTAAGCCAAAGTACTCGTTAAGGCGATTCAAACGAGCTCAAACTTAATGGCATTGTCTCATTTAATTACTGGACTCCTATGGCCACCATCCAGCTCCATCATCAGATCAGCTCCAAGCCATAATAATATTGCATTGTCATCCGATTTACACATGCATGCAACATTTCAGCTCAATCGGTTAAATTTATCTGCTACAGAATTGAGTTGCAAGATTTCACCCGAACATACATACATTGCAAGTATATAAAAGCTTGTAAAAAAAAATGCGGTATTAACCAAGTACTTAATCGCGGTTTCGCACGCGCAACGAAATATGAATGAATATGCTGGAAATATAAAAAAAAACAATACTTAAGCAATCAATCAATAATGGATCCTTTTGGTCCCTTGTCCGCTATTAAGTAATAATAAAAATCTCTATTTATATTTCATTAATTCTAAGGCAAATTGACATTCCAATACCATTCTTTATTTCACCAAACTAGTTATGTGATAAGTGCTAAAGTCAAAGGTACATACGACACCACGTTAAAAGACACACCTTGTTTTGTAAACGTGTCACATAGTTTGATTGTCTATATCTTTATTTCGGTTTTGCTCCAGAATTTCGTTGACAAATGACTATTTGATAAAGTTAAAACTTTCTATGACAAATGGCAATTTGTCATTGTTATCATTATCACATTCTATGACTCGTGGCAGTAGGCTAGTTGATCCGTATTTTTTTACCCCAAATGATTCATTACTGCTGGCTGTCACCATAAAATAATAAAAAAAATTGTGTTATACAATTAATTTTAAATAACGTTTTTGCATGATTGTCAATAACGCTTTCGGTCATGATAGTCACGATTTTGGTAAACAATTCAATACGCATGCGTGACACAGACTGCCACAACCGACAGACATGCTCGATTGGTTGTGACTGGCGTTTGACGGATTTTGACCATGCTATTGCGTAGTAATTGTTTACATGAAGCGTTACTTCACCAATTTCACCAACATGGTGGATAGCGTTTTTGGCAGTAAGAATAAAACGTGTTTAAATTGAATTTCTACAGCAATCCCTTATTTATTTTGATTGAACTTGGTATATTTCGGAGCCTTGTTCTAAATAATATTCGAATTAATCATTATTTTAATTTCTTTTGATACGAGTCAACTAGCCTATTTGTAAATGTGTACAAATGAGAGATCTGCGTGTGTGTGTGGTCTGAATGTGAGTTATTTTTTTTCCATTATTAAATCTTATTCGATCGTATATCGTTTTTATTTTTGGGCACATAATTTGAAAGACGATATGATACATGTGTATGACAATGTAACAATAGAGTATGACATTTGTCAAAGGTGTTATGACAATTGTCAATTTCGTCATGGCATATCGTCGTAAAATGATAAAATATAGTATTTTCCTGTGTATGCACAGATAATATTTATGTACTCAACTATAAAAACTAACACCACCGTAATTATTAATTAGAATAATTTGATACTTAAATTAATAAAGTTACCATGTCATTACGCCTAAGGAATATGATCATTTTAATATATTTCACATGTAATATAAACTAAAGGGGCTGAAGTATAAATACGATCATTTTTTTTATATATATATAGTTTACCCTTTAAATTTCGTCCATGTTTATATGCAAATGAGAACGTGATTTTTAGTTCGCGTTGTTTAAAAAACTATCATAATTAAATGTGTCTTTTATAATTGAACTAGTCAAGGGCACAAAACGAGATACAAAAAATCTATTGCTTGCGAAAATCGGTGTTCGCAGTGCCCTCCAAGGGGTTAACAAAATTATTTATCATTGATCTCTTTTTAACCGACCTCAAATAAGAGAAGGAGGTTCATTGGCAAAAATATTTATTCATGTTATAAAATATGGACTTTTCTTTCTCAAGCTTATAAATGACGCTTCCTAAAAAACCTTTAGAGCCCTTGCCCACAGCAACTTTTTGTAGCGATGCAGTAGCGAGTCTGTCGCGCGTCTGTACAGTCGCAAAGCGGTCGATAGCTGTGTGCCTTAGATTCAGTCGCGTTGCAAACGCGATACTGTCGCGCTTCCGTCACGATGCAAGCGCGATTCAGTGTTGCACTTACTCGGTTCTCTACTCCCACCCCACCATCCCTCTGTTCTCTCCCCGATGTCATCCGAAACAGTCGCGCGCTTGCATCAATTTAGTCGCGATACAGTTAGTGCGTCGACATCGGTACTGTAGCGTGTTGCAAATGCGTCTAACACGCGTTAGTAGCGATACTTTTAGCAAACGCGCTACAGCATCGCTACAAAAAGTCGCCGGAGGGCGCGCCCTGACCGGCTAATGAAACGTGAAACGTTCAGAATTGTGAAGAGTTTGTTTCGAGTGGAACGAATGCCATGAGAAACGGTCAATGGTTGTAACTGAAAATGTGATAAAAATGTATACTCTATCCATTTTGATCTTTTTGATCATTTTGTTTTTTTTTTCAAAGGTAAACCCTTTTGTCTCAGATCAAAATGGATAGACTTATAGAATGTTCTATTTCTATTGCTGATACGATATCTATTCAACTGTTTGATTTATAAGAATAGAATAGAATAGTATGAAGAGTTAAAGCGAAGCCAGTGACATAAACATACAAGGTATGATATTGCCTTCTCTCCATTTCAAGTCATTTATATCGCTTGGCTTCGCTTCATTTCTTGTGTCACTAAAGCCGCAATGAGCTTCTCTTTACAGGAAGATATACATAGCCATCTGCTTTTAAAAGGACGATAAATCAGTGGTCAAAGAAATTTAACTGTCGGCCTTTTTTCAGAATATTGCAAAAAGCCAGACTTTCATAGTTACAAGCCACTTTTATGAGATATTAAGTCATTTTTATTGTAAAGTAGCATGCGTATGAGTTGTTGTATGAGAATGTTGTATTTTTAAATGTAACTTTTAAAAGAAAATATTTTGAAAAACATGTTTGTAAGCAATAAGCATGTGTTTTTTAATTATTTTCGTCATTCACAGATACACAAATTATAAAATACTTAGATATAGACTTTGACATTACGAAATAAAATATGGACGGAGAATGGGTTGTTTTATTACTGAGTATTTATTTCTGTCCTACCATTCTACACACACTAAATACCTATTGAGCTCAAAACTAGTGGGTTACGAGTGTCTGGCCGCCATTACATGTGCCACCAGTGATGTAGCACATGAGCTGTCCAAATTATAAGTTTTGTACTGAAAATTATCAATATCGACATAAAATTGAGCAGGTAACAACGTTTGCTCCATACAAAGAGCGGCCATTACACGTGCCGAACAGTCAAACGGTGGCACCTTGTTTATGTAAATGTTTCGGGTCCATAAGTATCTAAGGTCAATCAAAATACTTCATTGAGAGCCCCTATCAATGACAACATAGTTTAGCTAGTTAGTTACGTTGTTTAGTTTAGTGAAAAAGTCATAGGGGCTCTTAATTTGTAGAATAAAATACGCAAGACTTCTTAAATAACCGATTTCACAGTGTTAAGAAT
Source organism: Parapoynx stratiotata (assembly GCA_910589355.1). Classification (NCBI taxonomy): domain Eukaryota; kingdom Metazoa; phylum Arthropoda; class Insecta; order Lepidoptera; family Crambidae; genus Parapoynx; species Parapoynx stratiotata. The sequence continues at coordinate 14,317,354 of OU342476.1, forward strand.
TATATATTCTGGTCACACAAAAATATCTTAACACGGAAATGAAGTCCAATAAAATTATATTTTTCAAAATGGAAAAAAAAAGTGTACAATACAACCAATGCATTATTCCTAGAACCTATAAAAGTTTTCTCTAAAACAAAACGGTTAAATAGCTGTCAGACACTAAAAATGAAAAGACAAAATTAATATGTAAATTCTTTATTTTATGGCAATGTACAAATGTTACAGCATCCTTACATAATGGTATTGCCGTCTCTTGCTGTTCAGAATCAAATGATAGAGTTATGAAAGAAACTACAAGAGACAGAATGAATTAGAGCAGAGCGTCTTTAATAAAATAAAAAAACTCTAGAATTTTATGTTAGAATTCAACGTAGAATTAAGTATGTTTTTTGGACAGCAAATGTACATCTGGAGAACATCGATGTTTCTTTTAATATACACAACAACAAGCGTTCAAAATAATTATTATTTGTCACCAATTATATTTACAGAGGTCGTGATAATATGACTAGTGTCACTGATTATACAGAGTTAGTGACACTCGTCATAACATATTCTTGACATGAAATATAAGAGGTACGGGAATATAGATTAAGATCTATCCTCAGCTTTATTGTATGTATATTTGTAAGGTCATTGACATGTTTGTTTTTTAATTTTGAAAGTAATACAAGTTTCCAACTGTGGGATGAATTGTATTCTAATTAAAATACAGTACAGAGTTTTGAGGGAAATTTAGGGTGATATTCGAAACCCTGCTGGCTAATTCTGGTTGTGATTCCAAAATAGGGTACGTCAGGAGAGACCCTTTATGAACTGAACAGCAATGAACTGATAGCGAACAGCTGCGATAGTGATAAAATTATAAAGGATAGCCAATGCTTCAAGTTATAACTGTGAATTATTCTTGAAAACTAATTCATTTTTATAAAGAATGAAACCTTAATAATGTTTTATGCATTGTTGTGTTCCGGTAACTAGAGGTAAGATAGCCAGTTCCTCAGTTGTTGAGGATTGCAGGTGAAGCTCGCTTCCACCTTCGGCCTTATCGTCACTTACCATCAAAAGACAAAGGCTAAGAGCTTACCTGTCATATGTAAAAAAATACAAAAAGATCAGCCAAGTGTCTGTATCTAATGAAAACTACTTTATTCATGCGCTAGCGCTAGCAAGTAATACATTGTCATGAGTATCTTGACTGGACGGTGTATGGTAATATCCTCTAACTATCTATGCTATTTCTTATTCACTTACCTACACCAAGAGTATAAAATCTAAGTGTTGCTTAATCTATTATTTATACAAGTAAAAAAATAAAAAACTCAGTCTATCAAAGATTGGCTACTTACAAAAGGACAGACCCCAATAGAAACTCATTTAAACTTTTACAAAAATTTACACCGAGAAATTGGTCCATCGCAAATGTCCAATAACGCGAAAGGCCAATATAATGTGAAAGACTATAGAACGCGTAGACACGCAAAGTGTCAAATTTTCTACACCCATTTAAAAAAAAAATATTACACCATTGTTTTCTTTTCATATATAAAATGAAATTGCTCTTGACCAAAGTCTGAGCCAGCTAGGATAGCTCCTCACAAATGTGGTGTCATAAGAATTGACCAAAAACTTAAATATCTACCTACGCGATTGGCCCAAACTTAATAAATTGGCCCTTTCCGTTTTTAGACATTTGCGTCGAACCCCGAGAAACACACAAAACGAAACAGTCTATAGAAGGCAGCCATTTTTTTTTTCAAAATGGCGTCTAAGCGGCCATGACAGCGGGCGTGACTTCGCTCGGCGTGCCGAAAATGAAGGATCCGATCCAGGAGATAAGGCCACTTGTCCAGTATAGCATTAGGGCCCAGAAGAGACACTGGGTGATGAGGTCTACCCACCACATGCTGGAAGTATAAAGGGCTCATGTTATCATGGAAATACAGTCACATACATGTATCATCAACAAGCGTATCGTCTTTCTCAGCCTATATACGTCCCACTGCTGGGACAAGCCATTCTCATGGAGGCCCACATGAGGAGTAGGTAACACCACCACGCTGGCCCAATGCGGGTTGGCGGGCCAACGGCTTAACTTGCCTTTTAAAGCACGGAGGTGTTCAATATCACAATGTTTTGGGCACCCATCAAAGACCTGACTATGGCGAAGTTAGCTTTGGAAAGTGTACTAACCACTGCGCCTCTCCCTCAAGAAGGTATAGGCAGTAGAATGCGAATGTGGCTACGAGACAACAGTCTCCCGTGATGATAATGGGATAGTCACCCAGTTGCAGAAACGAACTTTAAAATTTAATGTCAGCATTATCTCTAATGCTCCATTAAATTTATTTATTGAAGTGTCAAAAGACAACCTTAGCGTAGTTTTACGTTGCACAAAACGACATTAGCACCCTGTCAATGCTAAAGAGACGTTTAGCTAGAACTATTTTGTGTGACAACCTTAACTTTAATGAACTTTAAAGTTTTAATGTCTCATTAACAAATGTCGTCCTTAAAAATCTTTGTGCAACTGAGCGAGTATCTTTTAAAATTAAGCGTGGAAAACATTGTCAAGTCTACTTTCAATATGTTTATCACTTATGAGTAAACGGAGGTGTTGGTTTACATTTTACCTGATACGAATTGAGAGATTTTTTTTTTTATCAAAACAATTGGCAAATAGGTATAATATATTGAAATCGAAACACAGCAATGTGAATGTTACTGTGAAAACTCGAGGCACCAAGAGATCTTCTTCTTCTTGCCCTTTCCTCACTGTAGGTGTGGTCGGCACAACATGTCTTCTTCTTCCATTCTCCTCTGTCACTCGTCAGCTCAGCATCTACTTCTTTTATTCTCATACGAGTATCATTCAGAGGCACCAAGAGATATCAGCGAGAGAAAAATGCTTACATTCTCATATGTCTCCGCGCAGCAGGGAGAGTATCGTCATATTCTTTCAGGATATAGATTCTGGCGGCCTTGATGCAGTCCTCAAAGTAATTTGAGATGTCCAAGCCTGCAAAAATATGTTATTTTAAGTCAATGTTACGAACTTTTTGAAGACAGACCAGCGACCATTGACTATGACTACTAACTGACTGACAGACTTGTCTTATTTTTCATTGTTCCTTTTTTATTATTAATGTAAAGACGACTTAGTAAATATATTTAATTTCCCAAGTTGTTATAGTTTTTCCTTGACAAAGTGCTACATATCTATACATATAATAAAACTCTAGAAGTTGAATGTCTGTATAAAGATGTTCGATATAAAGAAAATGCTTAAAATCAAGTCAGGGGGATGTAAAAAGAGGAAATACAAAAAAAAATATTATTGTTTGTTTCTCTGTCTGTTTTTTGGTCAGTCTGTTTGTAAGGGCTAATCCACTAGATGGCTGGACCGATTTCAATGAAAATTTGCACGGGATACCTTATATCCCAGCGCTCCAATTCTACTATAAATTTACAATTGCGTAACCAATGCGTTTGAAGAAAGAATGCTTAGGCCCGAGTTCACCAACATTTTAAACAACTCATTATAGGATAAACAGCTGTTTAAATTAGTTTTTGTGTTCACCACACGTTAACCATCGATTACAGCTTTTAACCAACCGATTAACTTGACCGAGCCTGACAGCAACGTTTAACCTTCGTTTTACTTACATTTACTACATATTGACATCAAAAGTGTTACGAAAATTTATGGTTATTTTCGATTAATAGGTTGAAATGTAAGCTCTTGCTTTACGTTTTTGATTTATGTAAAATAGCAAACTGAATGTAAAGCAAAAACTTAAATTTCAATGATCAATGTTCATTCTGCTAAGCATTATTTCTTCAAACGCATTGGTTACGCAATCGTAAAATTATAGTAGAATTGGGGCGCTGGGCAAAATCTTCGATACTTTTTATTCCGGAAATTTTAAGGGTTCCCGTGGGATTCTTAAAAAAACTATAGTAGCCGAAGATTAAAAACTACATTTATTAAAAACTAGTTTTTAATGAATCAACAACCTGGCAAGACTAGGTAGCTAAGGGTGATTTAAACGGTTTGATTAGTGGTGGCTAGCTACCACCGCCTTACCTAAATTTGTCGCCATAATAACAAAGTTGTGTTCCGGCAATCAGAGGTAAGATAGCCTGTTTCTCAGTTGACTCCATTTTACTTTTTAACAAAAGATTCGTTCTTACCAACAGCATCCACCTTATATTCCCGTCTCTCTCTATCGTTGAGCTTCGTGCGAACAGTCTGAGCGATGTCTGACTTGAAGTCCCACTGGTTATTGGTGTAGTACTCGAACACTTCGAAGCCTTTGCTGATGCGGCGGTGGACTCGCATTAGGCTGCAAGATTTGTTGAAATTATTCTTATATGTATAATATGTAGAAGAAGGTTACGTACCGTGTTGGTCCAGGACACAAAAATAATGTACCAACTGCTTTTCTTGCCAAGCATTTTTTTTTATGTAAAGAAGGGGCAAACGGGCAGACGGCTCACCTGATGGTAAGTGATTACCGCCGCCCAGAGACATCTACAACACCGGAGGAGTTGCAGATGCGTTGCCGACCCTTAAGAAGGGTATACACTCTTTTTTTAAAATTTTGACAGTTGATTCCATAGCTTGGATGTACGCGGGAAAAATGACGTGAAAAACGAAGGGTCGTGCACAGTCAACCATCCAAGCTATGGGGATGAATTTGACGTCGCGAAGCCCGGTAGCGGGAGGCAGCGGCCGGTATGAGCTGGAACACTTCCTCTGAACACTCCCTGTAGTAGTAGCGGTAGAAGATGCAGAGTGATGCTATATCTCTACGCAGGGCCAAGGTGTCAAGCTAATTGGAGAGGCTAGGGATTCGAGCGGCTCTAGCATGTTGTAAGTGGCGACTAAGGGCATATTAGGTACTGGTCGGTGATTGTGGAGGCGATGAGCTAGCCACTTTTTACTACTCTTACACGATTTTTCATCTGACCAAACCCAATTTTTGTATGGCTAAATGTGGTCTTAAGGAACACAGTGCTTCTTAGACCCCTTCGGGGATTACAGGCGTGATTGTATTAACTAGAGGCATTCAGTACTTACATAGGCTTATATCCGAGGCAGAACAACAGCATATCGATAAGAACAGCAGGTAACCAGTGGAAGAAGAAGGCGCAGATATTGTGATAGATTCTGGAGTGCTTCATCGAACCGCCAGGGTACCTACAAACAGAATAGACTTATAGAAAATATCATCTAGTCATATGTCTTTGTATTTATCTAAAGACGAATAGCTTGACCAGAAATATAAAAACTTCGCCATTGCGGAAAATTGATGGAACTAACTTATTTTAATGGCAACATTATTTTTTTCAGTCAATTTCATTTTCAAATATTAACTGTAGCGTATTTTGTTGTGTAATCCAGTTCCAGTCCAATTATCATGAAATTCAGCATAATTCATTTCATTTTCGTTGTTTTTGTGCATTTTACTGATCAGGATGTTGAATTTTTTCTGATAGACCATTCTACTCACCAAACCACACCATTGAGAGGAACCCTGTTCATGATGATCTCTCGGCCTGCGTCAATCATCTCTAGCCAAGTGACTTTGATCTCGGCAGATGATGTGAAGTTAACTATGTTGGATTTTGTGTCTCTGAAAACAAAGTTCAGAATTGGTTATCAACGAGAAAAATTGGAAAGAGTCAAGAGACGTTAAACCAACAGTGCATGTTTTATTAATTAAAATGAACGAAATGAGCTGAAGTGCTGTAACGAGGCGCTATAGCTGTATTAGCGACTCTTTGCTGTTATTGCGCTCTTCTCTGGCCATTTTTCTATTGGTTTCTGTTTTTTAATTTACTGTCTTGTCTCTTTTTATTGATTTTGTTCTCGAAATTCATTCTTGCAAGAGTCAGCATCTAGAGCGGTTGACTCACTGTCAACAATTTTAAATATAATTATAATGTATTTACTATTGTGTTAAATAAATTATAAGCTTATCGTAAAAAAATCATTTATAAAGTCTATAAGTTTATTTACTGCACTATTGTAAGTAAGTAGCCCTACATTTCATAATATCTTTTAGTTTTATATGTGAAATAGTTTTTGCGTGTTTTGTGAAATTTATCTTTTTTATATAATTCCAGTTCCAGTTCCAGTTCCAGTTGTGCCTTAATATAATTATAATAAATATAGTGACGTCTACGAAAATGCAATTTAAAACACGCAATTGCTTCCGTTCTTCATTTTTGTTTCTTGCTACGATAGCAATCTAGCCGACAAAGTTCGTTTTTCTTTATACAAAGCTCATCAAATGACTCCACACTATCTGATGATAAGCAGTAGAGGAGTCCATATGTGAAGATAGCTAGAGCAGTATGCTAACATACTGCCCTAGCCACCCTCACCTTGCCTGCTCAAAAAATGCTTTTTCACGCCTCTTTTGAAGGAAGCTATATTGTTTTAGGATCATTCGCAATTGCAATAAAAAGATTTCAGGATTGGCTACCATTCTAACCTCATTAATATTTTTTAAATGTTCATTGCCTTGCTCCTCAGCAACTCCGTGTTCCTTTACAGCATCATATTAACCATATAAATATTATATACACACTAATACATCTATCTCGTGTTGGTCCGGGACACACAAAAGAATGTACCAACTGCTTTTCTTGCCTAGCATGTCGTTAAAGGCGACTAAAGGCGTATTGGGTCCTGGCTCTGTGATTGTGTAGGCGATGAGCTAGCCACTTGTGACTACTCTTTCAAGATTTTTTATCTGACCTAACCCAATTTTCGTATAGCTAAATGTGGTCTTAAGGAACACAGTACTCCATGGACTCTGTCTACCCCTACGGGGATTACAGGCGTGATTTTATGTATGTATATGCATCCTATGTCTGTCAAAATTCTGTGCTGAAGAATTTATTTTAAATGAGATATAGATTTCCAATATTAGATTTCCAACAAAAGCAATTCCTGAGTTTCACTGTACAAGGGCTTTAGTACTTTTGACTTTCGGTGTTTAACAAACAGCTATAATGGGGTGGGTGTTAACACCTATGCCTACCTCTTGAGGGATACAGGCATGAGGATATGTTGTGTTTATCTTGTCTATTCGTAAAGAAACTCACCCGTTGACCAAATAATTCCAAGCGACGATCATGATTCCGTTGATAAAGACGTCCACGGGCAGATAGTCGGCGTAGCTGTTGCTCTTGCAGTACATGGTTCTGATGACGCCTTTGCCAGCCCCTGTAATACGAAATAGAACTCTGTTATAAACTCTTAAGGCTTAGTTTCCCACAAACTATTTTACTATTCCGCTATCTTAGGATGCTTAAATAGGAGAAACAATGGAACTACGATCAAAATATCATCAATTACTCAACACGGTCCATCATTTTCATCAATGAAATAGAAAAGACGAAAAATTGCATCAAAAAGATTTAATTCAAGAATGCAAAATACTACAACGCGAAAATAAAAATGGCACCAACTTTCAATACTAGCACCTTATTTTTAACAGTCGGATCATGGATTAGATTCCGAAAGTTACATCCCATCTCACTCTAATTCTTCGTAAAAAAAGGAGCAGATAGAGATATTTATTTATTTATTAAGGTATACACAACAGATTACATACAATAATAACGCCGCATACAATAGTAGTTATTTCACACACTAGCATGTAACCCAAAAACGTGTACACACAGCATGATATAATTTAGCACACATAAACAAGTTGTCAGTTTAATTAGTGAAAAGGTAAAAGCTATGTCTATTTTATCGGGGCGGAAACAAACGATACAAAATTTAAAATATCAGCACAAAAATGTTGGGCTTAAGCTAACCGAGGGCTTTCTACTGAAAATTTAAATGTGGTATGCCTTCTGGTAAGTACATCTAAATCATCAACATATCAAATACATATAAATCATAGATCATTATAATATATTCCGTAATTTGTATGTTTTCCGAGTTGAGAACAGAGACTGGGTGAATGAATCAAATGTTATATGTAAAATTTGAAACGTGTTAAGGCGAAGGGATAGGCAAATATTCATAAATGAGGTGTTTTTGGTACAATAGTCTGGCAAAAATACAGCACAAGGGATGATCAGATTAATTGATGTTATGACATATATCATAAACTTGTTCGTGACGGTCCAAAATACTAATAATTATTTATAGCAACATATGAAGAGCATTCAATTTATCATAATCTATTGAAATTTCTTTTACACTTTTTTCTTTTAAAGACGTTTCTGTTTATTATCAAACTCAGTTTACATATCCGTTACATTAATACCTAGTCTCCGACGGTGAGTTTTTTTAGAAAAGACCACAAATTTATTAATTGCAATGATTTTCCTAGTAGCGCCTACTAAAATATTATAGTTGCATAATTGTACATTTGCTGGCAAAATTTCGTAGGCGCTTTTGCAAAGAAATGACATCGTTGCTAAGCAACGGTTAATTATTAAACTTTCAACATCTTGTTTGGCGAGAGCAAAATATTGATAATGCTCTAGAGTAAGTACCACCCTCTTTAATTACCTTGCCTATCCTCGTCATAATGTAGATAATTGTACCTACAGATCTGTGTGCAACAACAATCGGGCTACCAAAAATTACTTCTCACTACTAAAATGCACAGAGTAGTGGCCGATACAGAGTCTACGCAGGAAAGATTGTTTTATTAATAGAAATGGGTTTCTCTAATGTTTTCTTTAGACGTATTCTCTGCAATCTCTGCAATTGTGAAATTGTCACATAATTTAGTTTTAAAATAAACGAAGAATGATGATACATTTTTACCACGTTTTTCTTAGCTTGCTTTCTTGTCCGTGGAGATCAAATCTGGCGATCGATTTTCGAAATTTTACATTCAGGCTTGTTTCCGGTGAAAATACAATATTAAATAAAAATATATATAAAAAAGGTTTAAATAAATACTATATAAGAAAGGCTTTTAAAAAACCACTTTTTACTAATGGATTAAAAAAGGGAAAATAAATATATTGGTTAAAAGAATTTTCGAAAATATTACATAATATGATAAATAATTATATCAATAGGCAAATTACTGAAAATGCGCAACCCGTTTAAATTTTCGATAATCTATCACAATATTTATTTTCCCCTTTTTAATCCATTAGTAAAACGTAGTTTTTTAAAGTTTTTTTAAACAGTATTTTTATCCATTCAGTTGTGATTTGTGTTAGATTAATTAGCATTTGCAATCATAAATATTTGCTTATAGTGAATAAGTGAGTTTGCCAATAATGAAATTTATAATAGTTGCTAAAAATAATTACGCTAAATGTTACTTATTTCGCGAATTTATATAGTTGCTTTCTGCTGCTAATATATGAAATAAAGCGACTACGCTGTTTCACGCCGCGCTTGCTAATGCTAATGTCGTGAATGCGAAAACGAACTAACGCGATCGACACCGACTGGACCCAATCGCCCGCCGGCTGGGGTGCCGATCAACAGTTTTCGATAGCTAAATATTTTAAAATAATAATCTGATAAACAAACAAACATACTAAAATAACTTTATTTCATACGCCAAACCTGGCACTAAAAAACGTCAATATTTAATAATTTATAAATTTAAAAAAATATGTAATTAAATAAAAAGTACATTCTAAATTAAGGTTCATTACCGCGAGCGCTTGTAGCAAGTACCACCACAGAGCACTGACTGTGTGGATACAAGCGGCTGGATTCCGAGTGTAAGGCTTTTCATGAGAAGAACCTGGCATGAAACTCATAAGCCACTTTTTTTAAATTGCCAATCATATAATTATTGTCCGTATTGAATGTTTTACATAATTTCCATTAATCCATCAAAATAACATGCCTCTATGATGACGAACGATAGCAAATAACTATTTCACACCATTTTATCCTCCAGATAATCTTGGATTTTATAAAAACCTCTTTTTCATTAATGTTTTTTAATATAAGGCTTAAATTTGTGAAAAGGCAATACTGTATATTTGGTGGGATTTTATTATAAAATTGTATACATTTCCCCATGAATGCACAGGCCCAGCAACTTTCTTTTGCTTCTAGTATTGAAATTAGGGCATTCATTAGTTTTTCTTAAATGTGTGGTTATGTTTATAAACGTATACAATCTTTTCAAAGATGTATTGGGAGGCAACTGAGTGAGTCTCGTGGCTTAAGTTTGTAAATGGCTCGTACAGCTTTTCATATTCTCAATATCAGCTGTTAACCCCCATAGCAACAAGTCATACGACATCGCACTATGAAAATAACTTATGTAGACAAGTCTTGCCGTTTCAACGTCAGACAAGAGTCTGACTTTTTTACTGCAAAGGCAGCGGATCTATGTCTTTCTGACAAGGTCAGTATGTGTGGATTCCACTGTAGGCGTAAATCTATCGTTATGCCTAGAAATAATAATAATACAATAATTTATATAGTTTAGCCACAGTGACTGTTATTTAATTTAATTAGAATTTCACCGTTACAAAATGCTCTTTATTTGCTTATTGATATTAATCCTTATCAAAATAAATAACTATAATATAGTTATGATGTTCAAGACTGGTTCGATACCTTTATATACGTTTTGAATTATTTAATTCTGACAGTCCGATCGATAGTTCTCGTGATTTTAATGTATACCTATGTCCCAACCGGCCTGCGCATACATGCTGACGTCACACGATGTTTCACGCTCGGAAGCGGAACTAAGACTTTTAGATAACTCTATAATCAAAAATACTGATTCGATACTATAGGCTTCAAAACTAGTATTCATACAACCTTTACTGTACAAAAATGTATTTACTTGAGACGTCATATTATTTAGGATTTTTATCAGTAAACATTTGTGTTTTATTGACAAAAAATAAAAACAATTTCAGACAAAACATAATATAATGTTCATTTTTTTCAGTTCTGATCCTACTTGCAGAAACAATTACAGTAATGACCATACAAAAAAAGAAGAGACACTAAAAATCTTTAAAATGACAACACATTTCAGAGACAGATCAGCAAAATACATTATCTAAAAGACAAAAAAGAGTCGCGTGGAGTTGTACATGTTTTTCTGGTTATGACTGTATAATCAAATTTTTGTACGGATAAGCAGCACATCAGACTACCAGAAAATAATTTATCGATAGACAATGAACTCTTTTCTTTTTTAACGAAACATTGAGTTGGAAATAAATTGAGAATACTTAATTTGATTTTGGATTGTCTGACATGCTGGAAACTGTATACATAATCTAAGGAATCCATTACTATCAGGTTATTTCATTTACGAAATATCAATCGTACATTTTAAATTTTAATATACCTTTAGTTTTCTCTGTCGATGAAATTACTCTGTGATAAACACTAGCCGTCATCTTTGCGACGAACCTCAAGTTTTCAATAGATGTCGCTGTCGCTTAATTTCGATTACGCCAAACGCTCAAAGTCATTTGCCTTACCTTTCGCCTTAAATAAGGTCTAATTGCAACAAAAACTTACCGATAAGGAGACCAGTTGGTCCGTTAATGTTGTCTGTCCATCCTGGTAATGGTTCTTGCCAAATGGGAATTACTGTGGAGTAGAAAGGAATCTTAGAGAAAAACTAATATTTCTGCTTAATTACTTTTTCTATATATGACTAATGGTATGAAACTTTCCCCTTATCAATAAAATTTTGTGTCAGCGGAACTGCTCAAGCAATCTCGATTACACACCAGACAGTTTAAAGTTGAGATGATCGATTTTTCTACAACTTTGATGTCTCTTTAAAAACTAAAGGCTTATGACCAAAACCATAGATAAATTACGAAATATAAATCGCTACTATACTAGCGGTATCATAAAGTAATTCCGCTAGTATAGTAGCACCACCTAACGTAATAAATCGAACGAAGTGTACCCCTTCGTAAACAAACAATAATAAGCAATAATAAGAAAAGCAACAATAATAAGTTTTGACGAACTAAAAACCCATGTATGTGAATAGCGAACTATACTACTTAATTTATCTATGCCAAAACTACGTATTTAACTAGTTAATAATATCATTTATGATTTTATACGATATAATATCATTATATAATATAATATCATTTATGATTTTATGATTTAATGTATTGTCGTTTACTTCTTCAATTCAACGCTATATGATTGACTAAATTTTTCTGTTTCACTTATATTCATGAGCTCTTCGTCAGATTTTAACATTGCATCCTCAATAGTTTTCTCTTCATGAGATTCAATGACCACTCACCGATGGATGGTCGTAGAATCATCACGGGTATGTGTTCACCAGCCTCGACTACCAGCGCTTCTCCCAGGGCCTTGGTAAACGCGTAGGAGTTAGGCAGCTTGTTCAGGAGTCTGGCATAAAAAGAAAAATACATGCTCAATGGTTTAGTCACACGCTTTGGCATATGATATTGATAACAAAATAAATTTTGCCATGGCCTGTCCTTGGACCAAAATTTTATGACCTCGATTATTTCCGCGATTCAAAATGCACTTTCAGCCACTCACCAATCTGCATTGGGCCAGTGTGCTCGTGTTAAGGCTCATAGTCCTAAAGAGTGGAGATTACAAACGAATACCAACATTTTTTTTGGAAAATTCTCCCATTATAGAAAGGCATAGGGTACTAAGTCCATGTCTTTCGTTATAATGTCTTCAGTAATTTACATTGAAATGCTAGAGTAATGCATTTCAATGCATCTTGGGGGAGTTTGGCGTATTTTTAATCGACTTCAAAAAAAGGAGGAAATTATCAATTCGACGAAAACATTTATTTTCCTTTTTTTTATGTTTTTTTAATTTGACATTGTCTATAATTGGACTATTGGGCATTCATCTGACATTAATCGATTGTGAATTGTAGTATTATAAAGTGATTATTTATATGATATATTAAAATAAATACTATTGAGATTGAGTAGCTACTGGTGAGAATTGAAATATAATTGTGTAAAATCATTTTAGCTATTACTGAAAGTATAAAATAATATTTTTAATGCTGAAAGTTCAGCAAACATGTTGAGCTTCTTGACACTTTAAGATTTTTTAGCAGAATAAAGCATTCGGTCGGAAGCTGGACATCTTTAGCCTTCCAACCGAATTTTATAAAGCGTAAAAAAATGATAATTATACATAATAATAAAACTGTAGAGGTCGAATGTTTGTATAAAAAATGCTTAAAATCAAGTCAAGGGGATGTAAAAAGAGGGAAAATACCAAAAAGATATTTTTATTATATTTTGTTTCTCTGTCTGTTCGTCTGTTTGTACGGGCTAATCTCCGAAATGGTCTAACCAATTTCAATGAAATTTTGCATGACGATACCTTATAACCCTGTTCAACATCTTAGATACTTTTTATTTTAGAAAATTAAATGGTTCCCGTAAGAAAGTTCAAAGAACATAGCAACCGCGGACGAAGTCGCGGGCGACAGATAGAATAATATATCTTTATGTCTCGTTTTTCGTTTTTCTTTATCTATTATTTTTTTATTGTCGTGGTTGTTCTGTGTTCCCGTTATTTGGTTGGAAGTAACAGTGATAGTATAAAGTAACTTATTTTATTGCTTAGAAGCGGACGTGCACCTAATCCGATTTCGTCGTTAACAACCTCCTCCAAAACATTTAGTCCAGGCTACTTACTTTGGAGTCAAAGTAGCAATAGTCTCGTCATCCATCCACTCCACAGCCTGGATGACCTGGTGCGGGTCGGCGGGTGGGGGGTACGGCTTCTCCTCCAAGAGCTTCTCATGGAGATGGCAGTAGGCAGTAGAGATGTGGATGAAAAGCTGTGGAAATAAAAATAAAATAAAAATAAATAAATATCCTCAGACATTCACACCTGTTCGCCGCAACGTTTACAATGTTATGGCTGTCAAAATGGCGGCTCAACTAGTTTTATTAAACGTGCAAGCATCCGATGCTTGTGCATTTGGCAGAGGGGAATGTTAGACAAAGGCTACTCCAGTTCTGTTTACTCTGAGAGTCAGGAGGATGACAAAAGAGGGAAGATACCATAAAAAAATTTTTTTGTTTCTCTGTCTGTTTGTATAGGCTTCTCCGGAATGGCTGGACCGATTTCAATGAAATTTTGCATGGTGATACCTTATATCCCTGGTCAACGTCTTATATATCCCTAGTCAACGTCTTATATATCCCTGGTCAACGTCTTAGATACTTTTCAGTCCGGAAAATTAAAGGGTTCCTGCGGGATAGTAAAAAAACCCTAGTAACCGCAGACAAAGTCGCGGGCAACTGCTAGTAAGTAATAAATATCTTCAGCCATTCTCACCTAATAACTAGCATTATAAGCAGCATGCCTGATGGCGACACTGTCTTAAAAACTTATTTACTTCAACTTTACTTGCTGGAAAATTATTTATATCTCATGTTTGTCAATCCTAGAATCAGCCATAGCAAAAATGTATTTTAGGACAAAAGCTAGTGTTTCGTCATCAGCCTATATACGTCCCACTGCTGTGACAGGCCTTCCTCATGGAGAAACACATGAGGAGTATAGGCCGTAACACCACCACGCTGGCCCAATGCTGGTTGGTGGGTAGAAACGGTCACAAATGCGACCGGGACCAACGGCTTAACGTGCCTTCAGAAGCACTGAGGAGCTCGAGATCACAAAGTCTTGGTCACCCATCCACGGCCTGACCATGGCGAAGGTTTTGTTTTCGATCGAAGCTAAACCGCACTAACCACTACGCCACCGAGCTCCTCCTAAGCTAGTGTTTAATTTTTTTAATTCCATCTTGGTAAGTAATATGGAAACCATTAAAATCATCACCTTCAGGTTCTTGCATTGCTTTCCCAGTTCCAGGACAAGTTTGGTGCCTCTAACGTTCAGCAGAACAGCTTTCTTCAGTTCCTCGTCGAATCTGGAAATTTTATTTTTTTACATATACATAAGTACATACATATAATCACGACTATTATCCCCTATGGGTTAGTCAGCACCGCAAAAGCAGTCCACTGCCATAGTCCGCGCTTCACCAAGCAGTAACTGCACTCAGCGTGACAGGTGATGAGCCCGTCGCTGCTATTAGATGTTGTGCAATTCTAAGTCCATTAGTCTATAGTCTGAGATTAGGCAAAAGCACCGCAAAAGCAGTCCACTGCCATAGTCCGCGCTTCACCAAGCAGTAACTGCACTCAGCGAGACAGGTGATGAGCCCGTCGCTGCTATTAGATGTTGTGCAATTCTAAGTCCATTAGTCTATAGTCAGAGATTAAGCAAAAGCACCGCAAAAGCAGTCCACTGCCATAGCCCGCGCTTCACCAAGCAGTGACTGCATATGCGCTCTACGTGGCAGGTGGTGAGCCCGTCGCTGCTTTATGCTATTGGATGTTGTGCTAAGTTGTGCTAAGTCCATTTGACACCCAAGGGAAGATATGGATTTGCAGTATTCTTATAATGAGCCGCTACCACACGGCTTACATATGACAGAATGATTTTGCATATCTTATTTATTGGTGCAATGACAAGTGACTGATTTATAGATTATAACACCTTCTCTGGTCTAGTGATTCACACCACCGGGTGTTGATCGGGAGGTCCGAGTTCGATTCCCCATGGGAGCAGAAATAATTCTGCTCAGTTTGGTTGGTGGTAGGGCTTCTAAGCCCGCCTGGCTAGCTACCACCGTCTTACCTAAATTTGTCGCCATAATAACAATGTTTTAAGCATTGTTGTATTCCGGCAATCTGAGGTAAGATAGCCAGTCCCTAAGTTGTTGAGGATTACAGGTGAAGCTCGCCTCCACCTTCGGCCTTATCGTCGCTTACCATCAGGTGAGATGAAGGCGAAGAGCTTACCTGTCGTATGTAATAAAAAAAGATTCTAGATGCTGAGGACTTATCTACCTGATGGTAGCAGCAGCGTGAATGATTATGTTGACGTCCTTGACGATCCTATGCCTGTCTTCCTCGCTGATAGCCAGGTTCGGCTCGCTCACGTCCCCGCTGACAATGGACACCTTCTCAAGGAGGGGCTCTATCCCTCCGCGCAAGTTCCGGAGCTTTTCGAAGAGCTGAAAACGTCAACAGATATAATAAATAATAGATCTTTAACTATGCAATTGCCGTTTTGTAAGGAGATTTTGGGGAAGTCAGCATTTTCCATACTAACATTTCAGCATTCTCTACAACGACAAATACACAGATAATCATTTTTGGCATAATGTGTCATTAGACAAGCTTAAGCAATATGTGTGATATCACTCTTCATAAAAATTATTTATCGTTTTTAAGTGAATTCAAATCAGATGATGTATTCGGGAGGCACTTAAAAAGAGTTGTCTTCGTTTCTAATTTTAACACAATTAAACATACAACAAATTATCAAAACAAATCAAAAGAGCTCAAAAATATTGTCTATTTTTAGAGGAGGTAATTATTTTATAAGAATATTTTGAAACTTAATAGTTACAGACAAAATACTAAGAGACTCCGCTAACTTATGAAATAAATAGACTACGCTCTTTAACGCCGCGCGTGCTAATGCTATTGTCGTGAATGCAAAAACCAAATAACGCGATTGTCACCGAGTGGACCCTACCGCCCGTCGGCCGGGGCGCCGATCAACAGTTCTCGATAGCAAAAACTTTGAAAATAATCATCTGATATTATTAGCTGTGCGCAATAGCACGTAGCACGCTAAATGCTAAGAATTAGCAAGCTAATGATTTTTTTGAAAATTAGCAATAATTGCCACTACTTCAAACGAACATTTTTATCATCGCACCGCTCGCCATTGGCAGGGCGGCCATCCTCACACTCGAAGATCCGGAATGGCGAACAGAACGGTTTAAAAGGAATTTCCTTCCGCGAACGCTGTGGAATGAGCTACTATATAAGGTTTTCCGTCATCAGATCCTAACCTGATGAATAAGACCACCTGTGAAGTTATACCTTTTGAACAAAAAAAGAATTTTCCGGATCGTTCCAGGCGTCTTCGAGTAATCGGGGAACATACTGAAAAAAGATTCCGAAGGATTGAGAACCTCTTTCTCTTTCGAAGGCGTAAAAACATCTTTCTAACATAATTCTTCAAACAGTTATTCCATTGCTTCTTATGCTTTTTTATTTTAGAAAAAACCCCACAAAATATTTATCTTAGTTTATTATGGCCAATGACCTGTCTAACTTGAAGTTCCGGTTCTACTTCTAAGGGGCGAAGGATTATAATATATACGAAATAATAATATACATAGTTACGAAGGTATTCGCATTTTAGTAATTTACATATTATTAATGTAGTGGCAAGGCTCGGAGCTACTCGTTCGAGAGGTCGCAGGACTCGCGGGTTCGATCCCACCCGCCACCACTGAGCTTTTATGAAACTCATGTACAGATAAGATAAGATCCCGTGTCGGCTTCGTTTCTTGCCTAGAATGTCGTAAAAGGCGACTAAGGGCGTATTGGGTACTGGGTCTGTGATTGTGTAGGCGATGAGCTAGCCACTTGTTACTACCCTTTAAGATTTTTCATCTGACCAAACCCAATTTTTGTATGGCTAAATGTGGTCTTAAGGAACGTAGTGCTCCTTGGACTCTGCTTGCCCCTTCGGGGATTGCAGGCGTGATTGTATGTTAAATAAGATAAGGTAATCATTTATTTCATAGAATATGGTAGTACATACATAATGTTGATGGTAATTAGGTAATTACAATATTGGAACACATATTCTACCTTATGCACGGCATAGAAAAAAAATGCTTAATGAATGGTATATCAACAATCAAATTCAAACATCACACAGAAATATCTATTACAAAACTAAGATCAATTATTAATCAAGTAACAGTTGAGTGTATATATCGCTTGCCCGGTGCAGTGCAACAGGCTCGCCCGCTTAAACATTTCATACGAAATCATGACCTCTACCGGTCTCTTCGGGACGGCGGCGCATATATCGTTTAAATTTTATAAGCATTTGGGATCCAACAGTAATAGTTATTGGGAGTCGACAACGAGAAAACGTATTTCTCTTCCATTTTCATCCTCAAATATAGCACTAACCATAACAGAAGTCTACAGTTGCAGTGGGCAACGAAGAGGCTGACCGTCTTGCCAAATTAGCAATAACTGAAGGGCAATCGATATCAGTTAAACCAAATTTTACCGAAGTTATCAGAGAGTACAAAGACATCTGTTACGACGATTGGAAGGAGTATTTTGATGAACGGTATTTGGTATAAAACCATTCAAGGCCAGCCTCTTCGTATACCTTGGTTTTACAAATTTCGTTTTAATAGACAATATGTAGTTTGTATGAATAGATTACGTTCCGGACACTATCCATCTAATAAGTTTGGATATCTAATGAAAAAAGTAGCATCGCCAAATTGTGAAACTTGTGGAGTCATAGAGGATATCCATCACTTGTTGATGGAGTGTGTCCGTTACCAAGCGCAAAGACGGGCACTTATCAGCTCGTTGATCTTTAATTAATGTTGTAATATTTCACACCATCCTGGCTAATCCTGGTTCGGGAGAAGCGAGGATGGTGTTTAATTTACTACATCCGCCATGTTTGCCTAGTACTTAGTCATTGTGATTCTGTTATTTATAATAGGCTACGATAGGACTGGCATATCTTAGATAAAAGTCCTTTGAAAAAAAAAAATATTAGGATCTGACGCCAAAAATATTAAACTGGGATTCAAAAGTGGGGTCCAACGGAAATGAATCGGACTTTAATTATCTTTTTTAATATGAAAATAAATGAGTTGGTTAATGATTTCTAGAATTACTTTCGTGAGCCATTCCTTGTCGTGGTGTACGCAAGCGGATGTAAATATAAAATGTTAAAAATGGACGAAAGAGTACTACAGTTGAAGCATTAGTTCATGCTGTAGAACCGTGACGCAATAATAACCGTTGTGAAGTACTATATAAAACATAAACGCATTTGTTGCGACATAACTTTATTTTAAGTTTATGTTATTCACAATTGTGTCTGTCATAAAAAATTATAAGCGCAGCCGTGTGGGGTATTACGGTACAGTAAGCAACAGAAGTATCTCATCTCTATAGTACTCCGTCGCAATTTCCGTTTAAGACATTTTCCTAGACGCATCATGGCATTTGCTTCGACATTTAATTCGATAAGGTAATGCTAATCCGCATCGCTTATTAAATTGCTTATTAAAAAATATAACGAAAACAGCTTTAAACTGTTAAGTTAGTTGTTCATATTACAATGCTATTATAATAAAAAGTGCGTTATTTAAACGGATAGCAAAATATTCGATTTTTTTTTCGACATTTCACAAGCAACTAGGTGCCGCCACTAAACCAAGGAGGTCCATAAACTTAGTAAATCTATAAGGTGGACCAAGAAGGCCAAGAGGTCAGGCATTGTTCTGTTTTACCGATGAGGAAATTGTATACTTCTGTTTTGTCAACACTATCAACACTAGATGGCGCCACTCAACCAAGGAGGCCATTGTAAAAAGTTTTCTTAATTGAAATAAAAAACAATCTCGAAATTTTCTCTGGCCATGTACAACTAATTACATTTTTGTACTTTCCTCGTACGCATATAATAAAATGCATAGTGTTTCTCTCGGGAGAAATAGTTATTGAGTCCCTCGGCCTAAGCTTTTCGGTCTCGGGACTAAATAAGTAATTTTCAACTCTTGTAGAAAAATGTACTATTTTGTATAGAAATGTATGAGCATACCCACAAGACCGTTCCGTAGTAAAGACCTTTATAGTCAACTAGCCTGTGCCTACGTCCGCGTAGAATAGTTACTTTGAGATAGTGTGATGGTAAGTAGTCTATAGCCTTCCTCAATAAATAGGCTCTTTAACACTGAATGATTTTTTCAAATTGGAACAGTAGCCTCAATTGGTGGAATTGAAAATTTTCTCCTGCTCTATTATTAGAAGCAAAGTTCATAGTGGCGCCAATTTATCTTTAATTTTTCTGGGAGGCGTTATTTAAATTTCTTTACATTCATTGCACCCGTTCCCATGGGAATATCGGGATAAAAAGTCCTTTCTCAGTGTTGTGCACCTCTTTTGTACTTAGTTTAAACTCTTTGGTATACGAATTTGACACTAAAATTCCAAGTGATTTTGTCATACTTTTTATTATTGATTTTTATTGTAGTTGGTTCGTTCGTATATGTACTCATGTACTCAATATATTTCATAATCAGGATTACAGTTCATTATCATTTCGTAGTTACTATTTTAGTCCGTTTCACTCAGGCTCTAGACTATTTTGACCAAATTTTGTTTGGTTAAATTGGTTCAGTAGTTTTGACGTGAAAGCGAGACAGACAGTTACTTTCGCATTTATAATATAAGTAAGGATAAATAATGCCGATTTAATACAAACCGCAGTTAGTAAGATTGTTAATAGCATGAAGGTTCTTAAACCTTTCGAAATTAAACTTCTTCAAGTGCGAAAAGATCTAGCAAATGTTCGATGGTGTACGTAAACATTGCAAACATTGATTGTTTACGTTCGTGAAACATTATAGGCTGTATGCTCATGCGCAGCAATGGATAGATGTTCTATGATTATCATACTTAAGTATAAGGGCCAAGGCAACAGTGTCGTAAGATGCGATACGACGCACACGCAACTAAATAAAGAGTACTTAAAGACTGATTTCTCTATAAGTCAATATACGGTGACTAGCTTGGGTTTTTTTGATAACTCTTTGGTGGAGTGGTTAATAGAGAGTGCTTGTTATTATGTATAATAATAATAATAGTTAATTGAAGAAAAAAAGGTACATTTGAGACATACATACATTATGATCAAAATTACAGTTCAGTTACAAAAATAGCAAAAATATTACATTTAGACAGAGGTCTAAGCCTGTATCTTGGCCTGCCTGTATCTCTTAAATCATATTGAAACCTTTTCTATACAAACTACATTTTAAGTAAATGATAGAAAACAAGAAATTATTTTATTGTAGAACTTTGATGACAGTTTTATGTAAAGGGAGGATAGACCCCTTGCAGAGTTTTTTGCCTGTATCTTCTCTTGACAAAGCCTCCCGGTAGTGAACAGGAAAAAAAATATAAAGGTGAACAAGCAGAAGTGTATAATGAAATGAAATGAAATGAAATTCTTTATTTAATCATTTAGGTAACAACAAGTAGTTACACTTATGACGCGTCAAAAACAATTAAACTTAACAAACAAAATACTTCTACTTGTTTACCACTACATTTTTTTATTCATAATTATTTATGTTTGTCAATTTTATGATGTTTTGACCCGTCTTTTGACTGTCATAAGTGTAACTACTACATACAAATCTTCACGGCTCTTCCCCGATGGGGTAGGCAGAGGGGCAGATGGGGTGGATATTTATTATTTCAGAAGCATTCTTTGTTCTGAGCATTTTTTCACAAACAAACAAACAAAAATAATTTTATTTCATAGGCCAAACCTGGCACTTAAAAATGTCAATATTACGTCCTTACCTAAACCTATGAAATTGGTGTTTTGTGTGGAGATTTTGGGGAATTCTGCATTTTCAATACTAACATTTTATCAGTTTTCTTCACAACGACAAATCCAAAGATAATAATATTTGGCATCTATTATTAGACAAGCTTTAGTAATATGTGTAATATCACACTTCATATAAATTATTTATCGTTTTTAAGTGAATGCAAATAAAATGATGTATTCGGGAGGCACTCAAAAAGAGTTGTCTCCGTGTCCAATTTAAACATAATTAAACTTACAACAAATTATCAAAACAAATCAAAAGAGCTCAAAAATATAGTCTATTTTTAGACGAGGTAATTATTTATTAGGAATACTCTGAATCTTAATAGTTACAAACAAAATACTAAGACAGAATAAAAACACCAATTTCATAGGTAAGGACCCAATATTTTACAGTTTATAAATTGAAAAAATTATATGATTAAATAAAAAGTATATTCAAAATTAAGGTTAATTACCGGGAGCGCTTGCGGCAAGTACAACCACAGAGTATTGACTGTGGTTTTAATTGATACAAGTGGCCGGATTCCGAGAGTAAGGCTTTTCATGAGAAGAACCCGGCAAGAAACTCAAGAGCCACTTTTTTAAAATAGCCAATCATATATTATTATTATTGTCATTATTAAATGTTTTACATAATTTCCATTAATCCATCAAAATAACATGCCTCTATGATGACGAACGATAGCAAATAACTATTTCCACACTATTTTATCCTCCAGATAATCTTGGATTTTATAATAGCCTTTTTTCATTAAAGTTTTTTTAACATAAGGCTTAAATTTATGAAAAGCAGTTCTGTTATATTTGGATTGGGATTTTATTATAAAATTATAGAAGAACAAAAACACAGAAGATAAAACACCGACATTTCGCCAGATATGTCAGGTCCCCATATAACAGGTGGCGAGCCTGTTGCCATGCACCGGGCACGATGTCAGGCAAGCGATATTCACAATGAACTGTACATCATTTTTTTTTCAATCTCAGTGGTGGCGGTGGGATCGAACCCGCGTTTCCCGCGGCCTCTCAAACGAGTAGTGCCCCGTCCATCCCAACTCGGCTACCGCTGCTTATCATTACATAAATGATTAAATAAAGAATATTGATTTATGATTTCGCCGTCGCCATCTCGAGAGGTTCTGTGTTCGACTGCGTGGGCGCAAGTTTATGAATACAAGCAATTGGTCCCAGTCGCTATTGCAAGCGTATTGCTATGATGGTGATGGTGTTACGGCCTATTATTATTTATGGCTGTTTGGGCCTGTTTCGCGTCACTGAGTCACTGAGATCTATTGTGACCAGCCTCCTATGTAGGTTCTTAAAAAAAGGGATGGCGCTTTGTGGGATCAATAGCGCCATCCCTCTCTAACAGTGCTCAAGCAGGGATCTACGCTTGAGTTTGGTTCTGTAATACGGGCCTTAGAGCCCTACAGTAGCTCCATCACGACACTGTCTAAGAAAGATAAGATGTTGCCAGTTTGGATTGTTTTAATTTCACCTGGGTCGAGGGGGTGTCTTCCCATGTGCCTGCTTCTTTTGTGAATCAGTGGTTCACAGGAACAATGGTGTTCCACGCTCTTGTTTGCAGAATTTGCAAGTAGGTTGTGTAGGACGCAGGACGTTGTCTTTTGACTTTTGACGTTACCTTTCTTACAGCAATTACAGCTCTTGAACTTGTCACGGTCTTTTTCATTCTCTAGTTTTTCCCAATATTGGCTCCTAATTAAAACTTTCACAGACCACTCCCTCACATAAGTAGTTTTATGTTGTAAATTGTCTGTTCAGCTTGCAGTGACCGGTCAATATCGTAATCACGCTCAGGTTACTCCTGCTAAGGTTTAAATAGTTCGTCAGTTCGTTTGCGGCCCAATTACGGCACATGGTCCCATACTAATCACAAGTTACTATTTATACCAAAGCATTGCTCAGCAGTGGGACACATTGAGCCCGACCAGGAATCAAACCCAAAACCTTTGCATTAAAACTTTTCTACATTTATAGTGCCCAGCCCTCTTAGCATGAACACTTTTTATCACGTTGAGCTGTCAAATTACTATGGAATTTGACAACTGGACGTGATAAAAAACGTGATAGATATCATATCCTGTTGCTCATGCTACTTGGGTAACGGTAATAGGTTGGCCTCCGAACGATACGAAGGACCGACGACATTACTGGCTACATGCACCCCTGCCTACCCCTTCGGGAATATAGGCGTGATAATGTAATAAATGCTCTCATTCCTACTTAGCTAGCAACAAGCTGTCCATAAAATCCGTATATTACTGGTATTAAGGTATGTTTCAACAAATTCTTCGTTCGGTATCCTTGCGTTCAACTCTTGCGCAACCATACTGGTTCGGTTAGCGTTCTCGTGCAATAGAGAGCTGCCTATTTCATGGTACTTTGGTAAGTAACGTGATGTTGGGAAATTGAGGAGTCCTTTCAAGAAAGATTTTTGGTCAGCAAATTAAGTCAGCCAAAATATCGATTGGGAGGGGTTAAAGTATAAAATTGCCGTTTTTTTTCTCTCTCAGTCTTTTGTCAGTAACTATTAAGTTACAGAGTATTTTTAAAAAATAATTACCTCCTCTTAAAAAAGACCATATTTTTGAGCTCATTTGATTTGTTTTGATAATTTGTTGTAAGTTTAATTGTGTTGAAATTGGTCACGGAGACAACTCTTATTAAGTGCCTCCCGAATACATCATTTGATTTGCATTCACTTAAAAAAGATAAATAATTTTTATGAAGAGTGATATCACACAATTGCTAAAGCTTGTCTAATGATACATGCCGACAATTATTATCTGTGGATTTGTCGTTGTGCAGAAATCTGAAAAAAATGTTAGTATGGAAAATGCAGACTTCCCCAAAATCTCCATACAAAATGGCAATTTCATACTTTAGCCCCTATATACATTTATTTCATAATTTCTCATGTAAGTAACTGCCATGTTTTAATGAGAAATAAACGTTCATTAAACCTAATATTTACTCAGTCATATAATTGTTGCTGATAAAATATTTGTTTGCTGTCAAAATGATTTTTCGGCTGACCTTTTTTGCTGACCAAATAATTAAATGGCTGCCCAATTAATTACTTAATTTATGTCTGCAATCCAATTGCATTTTATTGCTACCCAAAATTCGAATACAGTAAACTGTTTAAATAAATGCCTAAACTAATGGACACCGGTGTAGCTACGATACAATACACAAAACAGTATCAAGAACATTAACAATTCTAGTATATACCTGGTTGCTATATCAACTTCTAGTTGACATCTTCAATATAATATATAACTCAAAGGTGACTGACTGACCTAGTGATCTATCAACGCACAGTCCAAACCACTGGATGGATCGGGCTTTTGGCATGCAGGTAGATGTATGACGTAGGCATCCGCTAAGAAAAGATTTTGATTAATTCTACCCCCAATGGGATAAAATAGGGGATGAAAGTTTGTATGAAACTTTGTCAATTTTAAGCCGATCGGGCTGAGACTTTGAGAGAAAATTAAAGGGTCCTCGTGGAATAGTTGAAAACCCATAGTAACCGCGGACGAAGTCGTAGGCAACAACTAGTTATTACATAATTATATGCAAAGCCAAATATATAAAAAGGTAACAGTGTCATAAAATGAGACCTACCTCCCCATTGAAGATCTCTTCTAGTCTCTGCTTCGGGTTCTTGCCCTTCTTCGACCGGACGAGAAGAAGAATCTGTCCAATGTCTGGGCATTTTCTGCAAAAAATTACCATATATTTATGTATATAAAGTAAATAAATATAATTTATATGATATAACAATTAATTATAGCGGCGACGGGCTCACCACCTGTCACACTGAGCACATTTGCAGTCACTGCTTGGTGAAGCGCGGACTATAGCAGTGTACTGCTTTTGTGGTTCTTTTGCCTAATCTCTGACTAACCCTTTTAGGATAATGATAAATAATAAAATAATAATAAATATCTTCAGACAATCACACCTATCAACTAGCCCCATTTCAAGCTACTAATGCTGCTTGTGTAAAAATATGTGTAAAAATATATATCCGTCCGATATATATTTTTAAAACAGATAAAAAGGTACATATAAATATTGAGAAAATATACAGCCTGTATTCATCACAGTTCATCATACAAACATTTGCCCCCACCGGGGATCGTACCCAGAACCTCTCGAGATGGCGACGCCTTGAACTTAGCTTAACTTAGCCTTAGAACCAAAACCTAATTGAAAGTATTGGTTGAAAGTATTCCGAAAGACTGCTAGACATAGCCCTGCAGCAAGTTTTGGCTACGAGACGACGATAAGTAGTTCCAACGGTAATTGGCCTAATACCGCCGTCCTTCGTCTCCGTAAAGGATGTCATAAATGTCTTTGCTAACACTACCCGAAAGCTTAAGGTTGGCTAAAACCGTTATCGGCTCTAATAGAACTGAACCTGCTTCACCACAACACCCAGAAGTAAAACCTTAAGGTGCTGCGGTGTACCGTCTGGACCACCAGCTGAGCCAGCATTAAAGGAATCAATGGCTAATCGGATAGAATCAGCTGAAACATTTAAAAATGAATCCGAAACGTCTGATTGTGCCGGTAAAATTTAGTCTAGGCTTGTAGCAGGGCGCTTATCATTAAGTGCCAATAAAGTTTCAGGGGAATCGGGAGCTATGGCATCTGTAGAAAAAAGAAACCGAGCAGCGCCCTTGATATTACCATTGCTCAACTTATTTTCCACATCTTTAATTCTATTGAAATGTCTGAAAGGCTGATTTTGATTTTGAAAATTTAACTAATTTGGATTAAAAAGAGAAGTACAATTTCGCTTTACGCATGACGTGAAAGTTAATTTTGAATTTTGTAATTCATTGATGCCGCGACTGCGAGGGGTCGTGTCTTGCGTCCGTTCTGTGTGGCCAGTGCCTTAGTTTTTTTTCGTGACTAGTCTTTTGAGAGATCGTCAGCTCTTACCTCAACAACTTCTCAATGAGCACCTTCCCCATAAAACCAGTGCCTCCCGTGACCAACACAGTGAGGCCCGTGAACGTCTCCGCGATCCTGTCTGGCATGTCTGCGTCGCTCGCTGGGAACCCCTCAGACGTCATGGCTGAGGATCTGAAACAAAGAATAGAACTGTTTATAAGTTGTGCAGTTCTGAGTCCATTAGTCGCCTTTTACGACACCCAAGGGAAGTAAGTGATGGGTTGCTAGTATTATTTTAATGAGCCGATACCACACTACTCCGCCAGTGGCCCGCAACTTCCATACATTGGAATTTATCTATAGTGGGAATATCGATGTTTAAACGGACGCCACTAGTATCGATATACACTCTTTCCCACCACTAGAACGATCAAAAATATATTGTACCAACCTTAAAGATGAAAAAAATTTTTAATGTTGGTAAAAAAAACTCATCGCATTTCTTTAAAAAATATATGTACCCATGA
This sequence comes from Parapoynx stratiotata, assembly GCA_910589355.1. Lineage (NCBI taxonomy): Eukaryota > Metazoa > Arthropoda > Insecta > Lepidoptera > Crambidae > Parapoynx > Parapoynx stratiotata. Next base: position 14,344,333 of record OU342476.1, read on the forward strand.
AGTGGCGTGTCTTCTCCGTAGGAAATTACATACTCTTTGTGCTCCGCACAAATTATAAACAAATTATTAAAAACATAACCATTAATTCACTACCACCAATCCATTTTGCATCAAAACAAGTTTCGGCTAACCTTGACATAGACATTACACAACGTCTCATATGCCAGTTATTTCTCAACTCGTATCATTTCGTTTACATTACTACGACCATTTAACAAAATGTACGGTTTTTTATATAAAATATAAATATCACGAAAAATTTATAAGGAAACCGGTTTACTTACGTAAGGAAAGTTTGCGAAATTTTAAGTCAAATTGGTGTTTTTTTAAATTGGATCAAGAAATATAATAATAACACTAATTTTTATAACCTGACGCAACTTTTATACTAAGTATGTTAAGTACAGGACTTTCTCTAAACAGTGCGTGGAATTGCGTATTTTCGCACTTGCAAAACGTTCCTTCAAAAGGCGTGAAAGGGCACGCAATGGGCCAGAAAGGTGGAGGTGACTGAGGCCCGTAGCACAGAATTAATCTCGTGACGAGGTGGGAATGTCGGAGATTAATAAAAGCCCGGAGATTTCGTTACTTATGGTATGTATTTATTAGGTCCTTACCTATGAAATTGCTGTTTTGTATGGAGATTTTGGGGATGTCTGCATTTTACATACTATTATTTTATCAGTTTTCTTCACAACTTCACAACGACAAATCCAGAGATATTTGGCATGTATCATAAGACAAGCTTTAGTAATATGTGTAATATCACACTTCATAAAAATTATTTATCGTTTTTAAGTGAATGCTAATAAAATGATGTATTCGGGAGGCACTTAAAAAGAGTTGTCTCTGTTTCCAATTTTAACACAATTAAACATACAACAAATTATCAAAACAAATCAAAAGAGCTCAAAAATATAGTCTATTTTTAGGCGAGGTCATTATTTTTTAGGAATACTCTGAATCTTAATAGTTACAGACAAAATACTAAGAGAGAAAAATCACCAATTTCATAGGTAAGGACCCAATATTTAAATAATTAAGGCACAAATAGTGCCTTGGAAAAGTTATTCAAAACTTTTGAGCATTTATCGTTATAGTATAATTATATTGTCTGGAAGATATTGCTATTAGCTATAAGGCCGCCTGTGTTGCATTGTATTTTTTTACTATATTTCTGATTTCATTAGTTGCAATAAAGAATTTTATCTATCTATCTTTTTTGACCTTTTGACTGATTTTAAAGTAGTAAAATCACAATTAATAATTACGATAATTTATTTAACACCTACTCACTGACACACACTAACTGACAATAATAACAAAAAACAAGACAAAGCTATCAAAATACAAAATAGTGTCAAAAGGTAAAATAGTATCAAAAAGGTTAAAAAAAGTATAAAAGAAGGTCTGTCGCCAACAGACCTTTTTTGAAAGATCCGTTTCATGATTTATTTGTCGGCGCAACATGTCTTCCTTCTCCACCCTCTCCTACTCCCCTCCCTTCGTCATCATATTATTATTTAAGTACAATCTATCTAAAAATGATAGACTTGTTGTCACCTTGACTTCTTTAATAAGAATAAACAATAAACAATAAGGATATCAAAAGGAATATGAAAAATACAAAATACAAATATCAAAAGATGGCCAGCAGTGTGCTGGTGGCCAGTGTCTGTCGCCAACATCCATTTTTTTAACATTGTAAAAAAAAGCTATGAAGATAGCTTATTTAGTTACTTGTGCGATATTACGCCCTTGGTAAGGCGACCTTACTTTTACTGTTACGAAATCATCCGAAGCCGTGTCCATACCTATTTATAAGTATACGCGTGAACGGTGAATAATTGAATATTATGGATGTTATTAAAATACAGTAACACATCTAGTCTAGCTGTTGCCCGCGACTTCGTCCGCGGTTACTATGGTATTTTAACTATCCCACAGGAGCCCTTTAATTTTCCGGAATAAGAATTATCTAAGATATTGATCAGGGATTTAAGGTATCACCATGCAAAATTGTTATTGATATCGGTTCAGTCGTTTAAGAGATATGTATAGGTATAGATGATGTCTAATGATCACTACCACTGAATTTGATTAAAACTTATGTACAGGTTGATTGTGAATATCGCTCGCCTATGTCCTTTCTCAGGCTCTAGACTATTTGTGTACCTTTCGGTTAAATTGGTTTAGTAGTTGTGACGTGGAAGCGAGACAGACAGAGTTATAATAATAAATAATAAATATCCTCAGACATTCACACCTATCAACTAGTCCCATTTTAAGCAACTAAATGCTGCTTGTGTTACGGATACTAGATGACGGACAAATATATTTAATTGATAAATACACATAATTATTCAGAATATATATAATATTATACATATATAATAAACATCCAAGACTGGAGAACAAATGTCTGAAAATTCATCACCCAAACACTTGCCTCCACTGGGGATCGAACCCAGGACCTCTCGAGATGGCGGCGCCTTGAGACCGGCGTACAGACCACTCGACCACGGAGGTCGTCAAAGTTACTTTCGCATTTTTAATCTTAGTATAGATATTAAAGTATTCATAACTATTTATTTATATTCTTAAGCTGTACACATTTTATGAATGCTGTTTGACCTAACTTATGATTGTTTGTTACACTAGATTAATATATTGTGTTGTTAGTAAAGTAAAGTGAATGAGTGTATTCAAATGTGGTAAATTTAAATAAATTAAAAGTTTTTGCAGACCATGACATCTTCCATTACAAAACCGGAAAAAACATTTAACATTTTAATACTAATAACACCCAATCTTTTGAGGTACATCTCATCTTTACATCTTATAAGATGTAAAGCCACACGAGACACTACACACAATTTCACCGGCTTACCCTTGAAACCAAATGTCATCATAATAATGTCCCTGTAGTATCTATCCATCAACGAAAACCCAAGATATCATTTCGTTCATTTCTCAACTTGACACAGATATTTGCTCAATTTCAAGGTCCAAGGTTAGACCTCTCATGGTCACGAGAGAACCAGTTACATACATGTTTCTTTTTACTTTTTAGACATTGACAGCTTTTGGCGTATTGGGTACTGGGTCTGTGATTGTGTAGGCGATGAGCTAGCCACTTGTTACTGCTCTTTCACGATTTTTCATCTGACCAAACCCAATTTTTGTATGGCTTAATGTGGTCTAAAGGAACACAGTGCTCTTTGGACTCTGCCTACCCCTTCGGGGATTGCAGGCGTGATTGTATGTATGTACAGCTATCCAGTAGCTTCAAAAGTTGGTTATTTTGACTTTGGGAAACGTTTTAACATTCGGCAAAATTTGGGCATTTTGACATGGGGTGTTTGACAATCGGCATTGGGGAAATTGGCAAACTTTGACTTGTGTTGGATACAAAATAACTAATAGGACAGCAACTTAAATGTTTTCTCTGCTGCTAAATTGTTTAATATAGGTTTCGATGATACAAGCAAAGAGATGGATAGATTGTGTGAATGAGGACATGGCTAGATTGGGAGTGAATGTTGATATGGCGTGTGATAGGGGAGAGTGGAGGAGAAAGACTCGTTGCGCCGACCCCAAATGAAATTGGGAAAAGGGCAGGATAATGATCAGGTTTCGATGATACAAATATTATTTTTATGGGTCATAAAAAAATGACATTAACCTAATATTTATCATTGATCCTTTTCATAGATTTTATACATTTCCAGTAACATAAATATTGCTCCCCAACTAATTATTTTGCTGCTCAAAAACATATCTTGCTGCCCAATTAATTATTCTGCTGATCAAAGTCTTTATTTGCTGCCCAAATGATTTTTCAGCTGACCTTTTTGTTGCTGACCAAATAATTAAATGGCAGCCCAATTAATTACTTACAAACATACATACATACAAGCACGCCTGTTATCCCGAAGGGTAGGCACAGTCCAAGGAGCGCTGTGTTCCTTAAGACCACATTTAGCCATACAAAAACTGGGTTTGGTCAGATGGAAAATCGTGAAAGAGTTGTAACAAGTGGCTAGCTCATCGCCACACCGTTGGTACATTCTTTTGATGTCCCGGACCAACACGGGACACGGTATTAATTACTTTCCTCTCAAAATTACGGCTGTGACGTCACAGTACACGTTAAAAGTTGACTCGCTTGGTTTCAATACAAATCGTTATACTTGCGTTATCTATGTAAATATATTGGGTCCTTACCTATAAAATTGGTGTATTTTTCTCTCTTAGTATTTTGTCTGTAACTATTAAGATTCTGAGTATTCCTAAAAAATAATTACCTCGTCTAAAAATAGACCATATTTTTGGCTCTTTTGATTTGTTTTCATAATTTGTTGTAAGTTTAATTGTGTTAAAATTGGACACGGAGACAACTCTTTTTAAGTGCCTCCCGAATACATCATTTTATTTGCATTCACTTAAAAACGATAAATAATTTTTATGAAGTGTGATATTACACATATAACTAAAGCTTGTCTAATGATAGATGCCAAATATTATTCTATATTATCTTTGGATTTGTCGTTGTGAAGAAAACTGAAAAAATTTTAGTATGGAAAATGCAGAATTCCCCAAAATCTCCATACAAAACACCAATTTCATAGGTCACGACCTAATATATCCGTGGTAATCAATGTGAACATGACATGACTTCACTGAGCCCGGTGCATGGCAACAGGCTCGCCACGTGATGAAGTTGATAGTGCTTCAAAGGACATCTTAAACTGGAGCCGGTAGCTTTAGCAACCATTTCTACAAACCCATCCTCACTTCATATGAGGAGCTCGGTGGCGCAGTGGTTAGTACGCTTGGGCTGTCTATATCCAAAAACAAAGCTACCTTCGCCATGGTCAGGCCGTGGATGGGTGACCAAACTTTGTGATCTCGAACTCCGTGCTTCTGAAGGCATGTTAAGCCGTGGAACAAATACATACTCTCCTTGTATTTGTCCATGAGGAAGGCCTGTGCCCAGCAGTGGGACGTACTAAGTGCAGGAGCTCTAAATCACAGTTTTGGTCACCCATCTAAGTTACAACTATGACAAAAGTTGTTTTATTTGTTAAAATGCAGAGTCCGAACTACACCACCGAGTTCTTTGTTATATTAGGTAAGATTTACCTACATTTGTAACAAAAAACAATATCGTCAACACAACGACGTCAGACCAATACCGGAAAAAACAACAATCTTACAAAACAATACCTATAAATAATTCAAATGTCACAAATTTTTCAAAAGAAAATCTATTTAAAAACTAGCTGTTGCCCGCGACTTCGTCCGCGGTTACTATGGTTACCTAATAGCTAGTTATCTATAAAAACCTTTGTTGCTTCGAAACCCCCCTTAATTATTACAGATTTTATTTAAATTTATATTTTGTAGAGTTATTACAACTCAATATTCTTTGCAATTTCCAGCGTCAGACCTGTAGCCATTATCAATAACAACATAACATCTCAACTCTTCTCTTTCCCCGAAGGGGTAGGCAGAGGTGGCAACACCCTCTTTTCGCCAGACATGTTAACTGTATGTAAGAGGTTGCCATGCACCAGGCACAAAGTGAGGCAAGCAGTTTTCACAAACCGCGGAGATCGTCGGATAAAATTTCTGCAGTAACTATAATATCTTTTACATACAGTACGAAATACATAATATTTTATATATCTGATTCTAAACAAACAGCTTTGAGGTTACATACAGGGCATAGGTTACCAAGGTTGTAACAAAACAAAAGCTAAAAGTAATGAAATTAACAAATGAAATGTCGCAAATTGTTCCACAAACGTATTCAACCATCGCGGCGTTACACGAAGCGAGCGACAGTGTCAGTATTGCGAAATGACACAACTACGAAATCCGTAAGACTTAAATATAGAGTATATTTTACACTGAGTTAAAACCGATGTTTTTAAGACTAAGGATGTAAGGATTTCTTGATTGAGTAATGCCATGCCATTTGAAACCGGATCGTCAATAGCATAAGTAGACGAGTTGAGAGAACAACTGTCGTATCTGTACAATAACCTGCCTAAGTAGCATAAGCAACGCGAAATGATATTTGTCATGTTTATATCACCAGCTGTCTAATTCCATAGTAATTTGAGAGTTGAACGTGATAAAAACGCGGTAGATATCAAAATGCGCTGTACATGCTAAGAGGGCTGGGCCAGATCGCGCTAAATTTTTACCACAACCAACTCCATACTCTCGTTCTCGCGTTCACCTCGTGGAATGTGGATGGGCCTTATAACGTTTTGGACTGAGATTTTTGTGGTAAATATGTGAGGAGCTCGGTGGCGTTGTGGTTAGTACGCTTTGGCTTTCGATATCAAATACAAAGCTACCTTCGCCATGGTCAGGTCTTGGAGGGGGGACCAAAACTTGATTCGTGATTTCGAGATATCCATAGACGACTTAGTACCAGTTTCTTTTGGAAAAGTTTTTATAAATATTTAAATAATAATATTTTGCAGTTAATAAGTAGATATTTTGATAGTAACTATGTCTTGAACATCATATAACAATATTGACGGAAATCATAAAAAAAATTGAGAAGTTCAAAACTTAAAATTACCATACAATGCACAACTTTTTTAAGAATGTCGTAATACCACCACGTGGTTCTGCGTGTGATGCAGACGCACATAGAAATGTTAATTTATAACTTATGACCTTATACCACAAGGTTCACAAATAGATTTCATTATTATTGGTTTGTGAAGGGCCTTATACCATAACGTGTTTAAAGTATAAAATGATCAATGGAAAGGCGTTCATGGAATTAGGTATATACATCGACTTTAGGATAGGTTCTGCCGCTATTCAAAAAAAGTGTTAACTCGTATGCAAATATTGAGATTTATTGTATATATTTTATTTATTTGTATTTATGTAAGGGAAGTAATTAATTGGGCAGCCACTTAATTATTTGGTCAGCAACAGAAAGGTCACCTGAAATATTATTTGGGCAGCAATATAATTCGTTGAGCTGCACAAAAATAATTTGAGCTTATGTATAAAATCAAAAGGATCAAGGATCAATTCCTGATGAAGGCTAAGATTATTTTTGATGACCCTTAAAAACAATATTAGTGACATCAAAACTTAAATTAATCGATTTGTAAGCAGAGTAAACATTTGAGTTGCTGCCCATTAGTTATTTTGCTGACAAATTAGAAATATCTGCTGCCTATAAGTTGCAGCCCAAATAGTTATTTTGCTGATCAATTTAGAAATATTCGCTGCCCATAAGTTGCACCAATTAGTAATTTTGGCTCACCGATTGAATTTTTCTGCTGAACAAAATTCGAATGTTTTGCAAACCGTTTAAATAACACTTTTTATGTAATTGTATTTGCAGATATAAATTTGTTATGTACCAATATGACTTATTTTAAACATTTTATTTTTAAATTGTTTTCTAGTTTCCTAGTCATTGGATGTCGTGCAGTTCTAGGTCCATTAGTCGCCTTATACGACAACCCAGGGAAAAGATGGGTTGGTAGTATTTTTTTAATGAGCCGCTTAAAATAAATATATCTATAATTTAAGGAAAATCCAAAATATCAAGCGAAATAATTTCAATCAAAACAATGAAAATAAAAAGTGAATATTAAAAATGAATCACAAATTTAAAAGGAGTTTGTTTAGCCACACCAACTAACTAATAAGGAATGAGAAGCTGAATGGAAAACTAAGAACTGTTTCTCATACGACTGTAACAGACATACATTTACATAGATGGTAAATGCAATGTACTGCGCGTGTTCGAAAACCCCGACCAAACGTCGGGGTTGACCGCTGCTAACTACAGGGTGAAATTGAAATCATTCGACAAAATTTTACAGGACATTTTAAACGTTATAATAATCGGTAAAACAATTAAAATCTTAATGAAACGTTATGTAAGAAAATACAATAACGCAATTATTAGTTGCAGCTGTCACGCTGTGTTATCGAATTTAATGCAATATTCTTCTTATATAAATTTTACATGTATTTTTTTATGGTTTATGTTTTAAATATGTAAGTATATTTACCAGTTTCGAGTAAAAGCAACTGAAAATTTTGATTTTTTTTTACAACTTAGATTTTTTTTTCTCCCTCACAAATATTGTACGAATTACTGAAATCGTACAATAATAACAGCAAAGATGTGCTTAGTATGCCCGCCGTTCGTATACGACTTACTTTTAGAACTAAGTAATAATTAATACTGATTAAAACCAGTGTATTTTTAGCAATCACTCAAACAAGTCGTTTCCTTTATAATTTCCCTGTTCCGTCTATCTCTAGCATTTATCAACATACTCAAGTGTGGGAGTTAAACCCCACAAATATAATGTTTAATAGCACTAGAACCCCCCGTTTTAATTTGTCAATTATTTTCGATTTCACCTGTAGTCTGCGTGAAAACTAAAAATGGCTTGATGTGCCACTTGAAATGATTGCCGGAGCGCATATGTATTATTCAATCAGTTTGGATCTCCCGAAAATTACTACTGACACGCTTAGTTAAATACAAATCGTTATACTTGCGTTTTCTATGTAAATGTGTCATGTGGACTGTACCTACCTGTACCTGTCCGCTGCGACAGGCGTGACGTCAATCAATTTCCTCAAAGCGCGTGTTGTTTCGGCATTTTTTTTTGCTTGGCAAAAGTAAGTATGCTTTGTAATTGCTGCTTTGTAAATGTAGTAAAAAATACACCTACAAGTAGACAGTTAATTGTGATAATCGCTTGCCTCGCATGCCATCGCATTGTGCCCGGTGCATGGCAACAGGCCCGCCACCTGTTACAGGGAGCTCCATAGACATATTAGGCGAAAGGACATCATTCAAAATGGGCCTTTTTTGTAATATTGCTGTTTCGGGACGATATAAACAGATGATAAATTACTTTGACGACCTCCGTGGTAGCGTGGTCTGTACGCCGATCTGAAGGCGTCGCCATCTCGAGAGGTCCAGGGTTCGATCCCCAGTGGAGGCAAGTGTTTGGGTGATGAATTTTCAGACATTTGTTCTCCAGTCCATTTATATGTATTTATCTATTAAATATATTTGTCCATCATCTAGTATCCGTAACACAAGCAGCATTTAGTTGCTTAAAATGGGACTAGTTGATAGTTGTGAATGTCTGAGGATATTTATTTGTTTATTTACTAGTTTTACTGTTCTCAATGTCATTTATGTAAGTTTTATGAATGTATTCGGCTGTGAAACTGTTTGTTTGTCGATTTTCAAAGTATTAAAATAAACCACAGATTAAGTACAGGTCTTGATTAGTCTGTGGTTGCACTTAAAAAAGTTATTTTAATAAAAAATTTAGATTGAATTTAAATATTTATTTTATTCAGATAATGATTTTTAATGCAGTTTTCCCATATTAGGAAGGTACAGAGCACTGATCGATTTCTTTTCAGCTACATTGATGACATGTTTTATTTATTTCTTTATTTAATCTTTAATGTCCAAAAATCATTTTTGTACATAAGGCGGAATTATCGCTCTCTCCCAGTCAACCTTTGGGCCAAACAGAGATCCAGAGAGGCACTAAAATCTACACAAACATCAAATAAAAATTAAGATGATGATATTTTATATTTTCATCTACATTGATGACATAGTGTTTTATATTTTTTTAAATTCAAATCAAAATACATGCACAAAAAGGAAAGCCAGTCCAGCGTTCCATAGAAATATAGTTGATTTTATTTGGTGTGTAAGCATATCTGCCTACCCTTCCGAGAAAAGAGCCGTAATGGCAATATATGTATATGTATGTTGTGCAATAAAGAATAAAATAAATATAAAATTGTTTAATATATTCTACAAGACTGACACTATTGTTATCTCTGAGACACTGAATGTATAAAATAAAATTTTACTGCTTTTGATTTTATAATAACAATGTAAGACAATAAACAGCAAAACGTAATCTGGCATATACCTTCCTACACATGTGGAGTATGGGCCGTAACACCACGCTGGCCCAATGCGGGTTGATGGGTAAAAACGGTCGCAATAGCGACCGGGACCAACGGCTTAACGTGCCTTCCGAAGCAGAAGAAGCTCGAGATCACAAAGTTTCGGTCACCCATCTACGGCCTGACCATGGCGAAGGTAGCTTAGTTTTCGATCAAAAGCCAAAGCATACTAACCACTACGCCACCGAGCCCTCAATGCGGGTTGGCGGGTAGAAATTGTTTAAGCCTTCCGAAGGACGGAGGAACTAAATCAGAAAAGTTTGGTCACCCATCCAAGGACTCGCAATGGCGAAATTATCTTTATTTTTAATATGTAAGCCAAAGCCTGTGAATCACTACGCTAACGAGGTTTTCAAGACTGAATAAATGATTTTTGATTATTAAGTGGCCCGGTGTGCCCGGTGCATGGCAACAGGCTCGAAACCTGTTCTGGACTTAACATATCAGATGAAATGTGATGCAAATTAATAAGTAAATTAAAATTTATTCATCTGTTATTGCTTATCTGCCTTCTGAAGCACGGATCTCAAGATAACAAAGATTTGGTCACCCATCCCGTATCTATTGACAATGATTACTTTGTCGTTACATAAAAGGCAATTTTTAAAAACAATTTGAAAATTATTTCCTACGTGGTAAAATACTTCTCACTTTGAGATGCGTGAAGATATGTCTTAAGACTAGTTTCCGCTGCGGGTGCTTTACGCGTTTCCCATCCAAATTTTCATTCAAGACATTTTTTAATACACTAACACTCAGTTGCACAAAGATTTTTTAAAGACGACATTTGTTAATGAGACATTAAAACTTTAAAGTTCATTAAATTTAAAATTGGAACACAAAATAGTTCTAGCTAATGTCTCTTTAGCATTGATAGGGTGCTAATGTCGTTTTGTGCAACGTAAAAACTACGCTAAGGTGTTCTTTTGACACTTCAATAAATAAATTTAATGGAGCATTAGGGATAATGCCGACATTAAATTTTAAAGTTCGTTTCTGCAACTGGGTGTAAGAGTAGGTATGGATCACATCAGGCGAAGTGGATGTGTTGTAAAATGATGTTATATTTGTTTTCTTTTATATATTTCCATATTTATACTAATATTATAAATGCGAAAGTAACTCTGTCTGTCTGTCTTGCTTTCACGTCAAAACTACTGAACCGATTCAATTGAAATTTGGTACAAATTATAGTCTAGAGCCTGAGAAAGGACATAGGCTTTTTATCCCGATATTCCCATGGCAAAGGGTACCGCGCGGGTGGTTATCAATATCTAATGAAATCATGAAATTCTTTATTTAATCATTAAAGTAATGAGTAGTTACACTTATGACGCGTCCTAACAATAAAAGTTTACAAACAAAATATACACTTCTACTTGTATACCTCTACATTTATTTCTTCCTGTTCACTACCGGGAGGCCTTGTCAAGAGAAGATACAGGTAAGAAACTCTGCAAGGGGTCCATCCTCCCTTTACATAAAATTGTCTTACGTTATACAAATTACAGGCAAGTCAAAGTGGAATGAATAAGAAGGTGTCACAAGGTATAATGACAAAATTACTCATGAAACTGAAGTTTCATGAAAATTTCAAAATCGAATCATGCAGCTCATGACATCCTCCAACACAACATTAAATAAAAGTTTTAATTTACAAACACGAATACAGTCGAACAATAACATAATCCATCTCCAAACCTGGTTATCATCAAAGTAATCTTGGACATTATAATAGCCTTTTTTCATTAAGGTCTGTTTTACAAATAGTTTAAATTTATGTAAAGGCAATTCTATTATATTTTGTGGTATTTTATTATTCAAACATACACCTTTCGCTATGAATGATCGACCTATTTTCTATTGAAGTTAGGAATTGCAAGTTTATTTTTATTTCGGGTGTTATATCTGCGCGACCGAGAATTATGTGACATTCTCCGTCAAAATGTAATTTTATTTCAAATTTTAAAATTTCTCGGCTTTCTAAGATAATGACAACAGAGATTTATGTCCATGACAACAGACATTTATCACCATGACAACATTTAATCAGATGACACTGACAAAAAAAATTTTTTTCATTATTTTAATAATAAGTTAATATCAATCAACATTTTGCTAATAAGATGTAGGAATGTAATGTTGAGCACTTTGTAAAAAACAATGCAGTGTTAACAAGCACACAAAAACTTTTTGTAAACTTTTTTCGGAGTTAAATCAATAGCCACGCGAACGGCGTCGCGGGCACAGCTAGTTAAAAGATAAAATTTGTTTAGATCGTTTATTACCTTCATTGAATTAGATTCAGTTTTTTAATTAAGTTTCTTCCGTGCAAGTAATTGCTAAAATTATAACGTTAAGAATATAACTTTCCTGGCTTTTTGAGTGGTGCTACAACTAAATATTTTCTATTATTATTTTCTAAACTTTGGTACAATGAAATAATAAAAACTATAACCGTATAATAAATACGGAAAAAAAGAATGTACCAACTGCTTTTCTTGCCTAGCATGTCGTAAAAGGAGACTAAGAACGTATTGGGTACTGGCTCTGTGATTCAAATTTTTTCATTTGACCAAACCCAATTTTCGTATGGCTAAATGTGGTCTTAAGGAACACAGTGCTCCCTAGACTCTGCCTTCCCCTTTGGGGATTACAGGCGTGATTGAATGTATGTAATTATAAAAAATTCATATTATGTTTAAAAAACTTATTGTACAGGAAAAAAATTGTTTACGCCGTTTAAAGTAGATTTAGTCACAGACAACTACATGTGTCATCTAAGACAGCCGTACTCAAAGGGGACCCTAGGGTTCCACGATCCTCCTGTTTGAAAATAAAAATCAAAATATCTCTCTCTGCCACACAACAGTACAATCATTCACTCTGGCACAATCTCTTCTCTTTTTCTTGCACTTTTCCCACTCTAGGTGTGGTCGGCACAACATGTCTTCTTCTTCCATTCTCCTCTGTCACTCGTCAGCTCAGCATCCACTTCTTTAATTTTCATATCTTCTTCTTTTTTATGCTTTTGGCATTAAGTCCGCCATGTACACCAAATGTACTAAAGTTTTAAATAAATAATATCATTCTTCACGCATTCAATCCATCGCTTCTTTGGTCTTCCTCACACTCTAGGTCCGTCCACATCCATGCTCAGCATCCTTCTTGTAATGTGACATTCATCCCTCCTCATCGCATGTCCACACCACGCTAACCTATTGCTCCTAATCTTTTCTATCACTGGCGTTGCGCCAAACTTCCTCTAATATACTCATTCCTGATCTTGTCTATTCTTGTGTCTCCACACATCCATCGCAACATTCGTATCTCTGCCGAGTGCAGTTTTCTTTCATCCATAGCTTTCGTTGCCCAACATTCAGATCCATACATTACGACTTTGGCACAAGCTATACATTTAATAAAACTGTAGAGGTCGAATGTTTGTACATAGAAAAAAATACTTAAAATCAAGCCAGGGGAATGTAAAAAGAGGGAAAATACAAAAAAAAAATTTTTAAATTTTTGTTGGCTGGACCGATTTCAAATAAATTTTGCATGGTGATACCCTATATCCCTGGTCAACATTTTTGAAACTTTTTATTCCGGAAAATTAAAGGGTTCCCGTGGGATAGTTAATAAATCATAGTAACTGCGGACGAGGTCGCGGACAAGCTAGAATGTTACTATGCCGCCAGCGCCTTTACCTACTTGCGAGCGCGCAGTCCCTTTGATAAAAGCCGCCTCTGACATTACGCTATAGTTGTGAATAAGCGACTTTTGGACTCTAAAGTCAAGACATAAAGCTGAGACTATTTACACCACATTTTTGTATTTTATATTTTTATTTTAGCTTTTTTTTCAGCTGTCTTCTATCAAACCTGATATTAACCAATTGGTGATAAATTAAAAACAATTTCATGCCTCCCACCATTAACATTTTTTTCGTTCTCATTATTTTCTAATTGTTATATACTAGTATGTAATTTACTAATTAAAATAGGTAATAAAGAAAAAAGCAATTTATTAGTCTACGGTCCCATCAAGTATTTCGCTTTCCGAAAGGGGGAGTTAGCAAAAAAGTTTGAGAACCGCTGATTTAAGGCTCACATCCTAGTTCCAACAAGGACAAATAAGACAAACAACAGAAAATAGTTTTTTCTAAAAAATTTCCTCAACAATCAAGATTTTTTTTTAAATTACCAGATTAATTTAACTCAACTCAATACTACAAATCCGATCTTAAAGTTTTTATAATAAAGTTTAATTTCGACTTACCTTTTATTAACACAGTCAAACACAACAAGGCTTAAAGATCAACTGAATTCAAACTCGTAGGACCATTGCAGAAGGCGACAAGATTGCGATATGTAAGGCCGGGGCCGCGGGAAGGCGGGCGGACGAGCGGAGCGGGCGGGTGAGAGGGCGATTCAAGGCTTCGCTTATCTCTCTACAACGAATTGTTATTGTAATTTTTATGTGATCTATTTTATTATATACAGATGGCGTAGTTTTCCTTTTTCACGAAATATTGTAAAATGTTTATAACATTAGCATGCGCTAAAACCTCAGGCTAAGACGCATCTAAACTGAATAAATCCTTTTGATTTCGATTTTTTTATTTTATTGTCGCTGACAGATGTATAAATAAATTGGGTAAATACGATGGCCAATGCATTAAAAACATAGACAAAGAATAGTGATTAGCAGGAAAAAACATTTGGATTAATAAAAATCAATGCAGACCTTGATATCCTATCTTTCAAATCTTTCAATTAGTCAAATATATACATTCCTTAAAAATAGATCCAACCTAAGATAACATATTTAGATCACGCATTTCTTAAAAAATATTATAATTCACATAGTCCAAAATATTGTTCAATAATAAATACAAATAAGGGACTGCTGTAGAATTTTAACTCCTTGGCGGTACCGCAATTGACGACATTTCAAAATTTTAAGGTGTACATTTTGTTATTGTTAATAAAACTAGATAGGAAATTAAGAGACACGTATTTTTTGAATTTTCAAAATATCGACTTTTTCATTCATCTTTTTTAGTTTAAAGATCAGCTCATCTTAAAATGTCGTAAGCGCCAAATAACGTCATTCATACGGAGGAATAGCATTTTGCTTTTGCCCAGTTTAAAAAATATTTACTGACGTTGACGTTTGACTTTTAACCGTCGAAATTGATTAGAACTTCGCTTGAAATTTGTTAATTTGCTCGAGAATTTTGGTTAATTTTACTTTAATATTTTTGTTACACCATGAGAGTGAGCGCAGGATTTCAATCCACTGATTTCAATCAAATTTGTTGACATGGCCACAGATTATATAGAAATAGCAAGTCCATGACATTAAAATTTTTTCCTGTTTTGAATTTGGCAAAGGGGAATCATTATTCTTCCGTATGTATGACGTCACGCGTACGATATTAGTTTTTTCAGTTTTTCTCGAAAACTATGCAACAAAAAGAAATATTTCAATGTTTTTCGGGGTTTATATAGCAAAATGTAGAAATGATTTTTTTTTATTTTAAGGTGAAATGTTGTCAATTCAATAGGTTCGCAAACTAAGAATAGATGATGCGTCTCGTTTTGTGCCCGTCGACTAAACATGTTTTATTTATACTTTTTTTTTCATCTACCAAAAACCTTACCGCCATGGTCGTGAAATTGGTGAATTTCTCGGATGCGTATTGAATTGTTAACCAAAATCGTGACGTCGCAGCAGAGATAATTCATAAACAATCATGGCCAACAGCGTTTTTACCTGTCAAACAAAAAGGTATGTTAAAATTTATCGTGTTATAGGGGCCCAATAAAAAGGGTCAAATAAATAGGGAACCCTTTAAGGTCTCTATTCACTACAACACACCATACCATGAAATACCTAGGGAAATGATACAACAAAGAATAATTTTCTAATTATAACGCATCATGCATTATAGGAGAAATTTTTTTTTGTAGAAATGTATGAGAATATCCTACTTAGGGTCAATTTTATAATCCGTGGTCAATTTGACTAGTAGGTTAAAATATGGACCAATGGCGAAAACTTATGATGTTGTGATATGACAGCTTGTCCAATAGTGGAATTTTCAAATGTAACTAAAGTGAAATAATCATAAACCACACACAGTGCTGGGATTAGCAACATAGCGCCTGACTATCTTACTTAAGACTTATACTTAGTCCATGAAATACAGATAAACTTTTGGTGTGGGACAATGAAAAAATTAGGTGACAATAAATAAAAAGTTATGACTCTTTGAAAAATAACAATTGTTTATTTCGTAATTAACATCAGTATTTATTTAAATCCATTTGAATTGTAAGTAGCTACTATATAGGTGGCTACTATATATTCATTGGTCTTTCACGCATTCCATGCTCCAGTCGTCACTTTACCTGTTCTTCTTCATCTTGCCCTTTTCACACTCTAGGTGCGACCCATGTTTTCCCCTTCCATTACCTCTGTCAGCTTAGCATCCATTCTAATATCATTCTTCACGCATTCAATCCATCTCGTCCTTGGTCTACCTCTCATTGTAGGCTCATCCACACCCATGTTCAACATTGCTCTTGTTATGTGACATTCATCCCTCATCATCACATTCATCGCATCCATTCATCACTTTATCTGTTGCCAATAATTACAACAAAAGTGCTTTTTCCATGATGGTATATCTATCTATCTATCAGCCTATTTATTTATTTTATTTGAACGTTAGTACATTTGGTGCACATCGGCGAACTTAATGCCAAATTATTATTATTGTCGTCCACTGCTGGACACATAATAATATGGTGTATATAAGAACATTATCATTTGTTTAAGCGTTTAAGAAATAAGTCAAGAAAGAAATGGAAAAATGTTAGTGTAAAGAGAAGTGAAAGATGTGTATCAGGAGTGTTTGTAAATAATCATAAAAAATCAAATTGAAATAAAAAATAATTTTATTCCATAGGCCAAGTTTGGCACTTAAAATCGTCAACATTTTACATAATATGTCGCTCATTCAAAAGAATATTGACATAATTACCAAAAAGACGAAAATGAGTTTTTGATGCCATAACTTCATGTTTTGCACGTTTTATCCACGGTAAAAACGACAGAATTGTTGTTCCATTAGTTTCCGACAGAGAGAGTCACCGCCGTCATAGTTTTGGCCTATACTTCGAAAGGATACGCGGAAACATCGACAAAGTTTATAAAATGTAGACAGATTTATAAAAATAAAACTAAAATTAAATATAACGTTGTTTAAATTCATGATTTATTCCCATATCCAAACCTAGTTTAATGTCATAATTGCATTATTTGATGTATAAAATGTCATAAATGTACGTCTGGTTTGTTTTATTTCGTTGTTTCAAATAGTTATCTTGAGTTTTTATGTAATATTATTGGTAATAAAGTAACACAACATAACTATTAAAATATATCAATAGAATGATTGGAAATACACAATATTTTCGATGTCAAACTTTTAAAACGCTCTCCTGAAAAATAGTAAAAACGTAATTACGTAAATATTTTTTTGGAGGAGCGATGTATTTTACAAAATAAATCAATACGTAATGATTAAAGAGACTAGTGTATTAAGGTTCATTACCGCGAGCGCTTGTAGCAAGTACTGTCTCTATCCCAGACTAAGGACCCCTGTTCCATCATCCGCGTGGCTCCGGAGTCTGGACTAAAGCAGCCCATCATCGTCGCCCTCTAAGAACTTACATCCACAGCACAGTACAAGTACATCTGTAATGTCTACCTTACACATCGAGAAAAGGCATTCCATTGTATCGTATGTATTTGTTTCATTGTCTGTCTCATGTAAAAATAGCCAATTTTTCTTCTGCTAATAGTTACACAAAGTTCAATACTCAAGGTCGCTTATTGGGGAAACCGCTTTGCTTTTAACGACTGTTTCATGTCATTTAAATGCTAAATAGTTTGGTAGGCTTTACAAGTTTACAACATAAACTATAATGGCTATCGAAGGCTTGACGCAAAATAAATATAATATAGAAACTCATTATCAAACTTGGTTCTTAAGCTAATACAAATAAAAAAGTATCAAAAAAATCACTATCACATCTGATTCTGTAAGATGTCATTGAACAGTCTGCTTTAAGAAAAAATTAAATAGGGTAAGACTTAATTTGTTCTTAGTGTCTCGGTACCTAGAAACTACATTGTCTGCGTAAGTAATTGTTGTCTTACTTTTTCTGCCGCAAAATAAACTTGGCTTAGTCCTTCGGGGCACGATGATATTGTATATGAAATTGCAATGATTACATTGATGTGATCCGAGTTGAAATACATACAAACTATGTATGTAACATACATATAAACATAACTATTATCTGCTAAGGGTTAGTCAGAGACTAGGCAAAAGCACCGCAAGTGCAGTCCACTGCCATAGTCCGCGCTTCACCAGCAGTGACTGCACATGTGCTCAGTGTGACATGTGGTGAGCCTGTTGCCGCTACAAGCTATTGGATGGTTGTGCAGTTCTAAGTCCATTAGTCCCGTCCGTTAGTTCAAATACGTTGTGAAATGAAACATAACTTTGCGTCAGCGATTTATAAAAAAGGAACCTTTTTCGTCAGGAACTTATATATGAGAAAGGAATATGAGATATGAGGAAGGAATATGAGATATGAGGAAGGAATATGAGGAGGAATATTACTTAAAAGGAAGTCCGACGAAATACCAAAACTTTGTGATCTCGAACTCTAAGATCTCGAACTAAGCCAACTAAGCCGTTGGTCCCGGTCGCTTTTGCAACTGTTTCTACCCACCAACACGTATTGGATCAGCGTGGTGGTGTTACGGCCCTCTTTAAATGGCTCTCCATGTTGGAAGGCCTGTGCCCAACAGGGACGTCTTTAGGCTGCGGACGAGGAAAATTCCTTGCTGTCTTAAAAATACCTCTACAAACCGCCATCCGCTATATGCACAACCGCGTCTCAAAACATGCAACAGTCCCTTCACGCCATACCAATAGCCTAGTTGACTCATATCAAAAGTAATGAAAATAATGTTTCATTCACATAGTATTTAGTACAAGGGTCCGAAATATACCAAGTTCGATAAATGTAAATAAGGGATTGCTGTAAAAATTCAATTTAAATATGTTTTATTTTTACTTTTATTTCATCTGCTAAAAACGCTTTCCACCATGTTCGTGAAATTAGTTTGAGTAACGCTTCATGTAAATAATTACTACGCATGGTCAAAATCCATCAAACGCCAGACCCATCCAATCAAGCACGTCTGTTAGTTGTGTCACGCATGCGTATTGAATTGTTTACAATAATCGTGACTTTATTGCACAGATAATTTATAGACCATCAGGACCGAAGGCGTTTTTGACATTTAAGCAAAAACGTAATTTATAATTTAAAATTTATTGTGTTATAGGCTTCAGAAAAAAAAAATCCTGTCGAAAATTTGAATAAAATTTAAAATTTCATGTTTTTCTTTTCATTGAAGATGCTAGATGTTCCTTAGGAAAAAATAATCCTTATGATTAACCCTTTCGACGGTTATCATAAGATACATGGAGTTTATTTTTCACACTTCGCGAGATTCCCGGTAGAGACAGGCGATTTTTAATAAATCTAAAAATGCAGTTCTATTTATTATAAAAAATCTAATGATGTCTTCTTTCAGTAAAACATCCTACCTTCAATTCTTAATATACTTTCCCTCCATGTGGCATGCCCGTGGGACACCCGGTATACCGGAAGTGTATACAATCAAGGAAAAGAATCAATGAAGGATCAAAAATCAATTCCTAGAAAATGTATTCTGATAGATATAAGGTTAAGGTTATTTTTTAATGACACATAAAAACAATATTTGTGTCATCTAAACATAATAATATTGTTGTGCACCTCTTTTGTACATAGTTTTAAGCTCTTTGGTATACGAATTTGACACCAAAATTCCAAGTGATTTTGTCATACTTCGAGCCGGATCGGAGGACCAAAGGACTAAAATAGTAACTACGATACAATAATGAACTGTAATCCTGATTATGAAATATATTGAGTATATGTACGAACGAACCAACAACAAACAAAATCAATAATAAAAATCACTTGGAATTTTGGTATCAAATTCGTATACCAAAGAGCTTCAAACTAAGTACAAAAGAGGTGCACAACAAATATGTTAAACAATTTGGCAGCAGAGAAAACATTTAAGTGGCTGCCCAATTAGTTATTACCAGTTATTACGCTGACAAATTAGAAATATCTGCTGCCCAGTTGTTAGAATGTTAAAAAATTGTATGTGAGCTTTATCTGTAAACTGGGTCACTCATTTTTCTATGATTATGTTTAGTCTGTATTCTGGTGTCAAGTATGTGGTGATGTGTATTTGTGAAATGATAAATTCAATAAATAGAAATTAATTAAATAAACAAGTTTATTATTCAAGAAGATGAAACAACAAATAACACATAAAAATAAATATTATACAATAAGTTGCTTACCAATTAATTATTTTGGCCACGGAACAGATAAAGAAGATCTTGTTTATCTATTCCGTGATTTTACCTGATCAATTGTATTTTTTTGCTGACCATTTTGCTAACCGTTTAAATCACACTCTTCTAAAAACTTATTACATGTACATACTTACATCCGAGGCTAGAGAACATAATATATACCTAGATAAACTAATAAACAATTTTTTATATCTCTGAGATTCACACCTATCAATTAGCTCAAAGAATGCTGCTTAATTTTAACTAGTTGATAGGTTAACTACATAATTATTATTACTTTTATCATGCCTCTTTTCCCTAAGGGGTAAGCAGAGGTGTTAAACACCCACATTGGCGCGCCTGTTGCCATGCACCGGGCACAATGTGAGGCAAGCGATATTCACACTGTATATAAGTTTCATCCAAACTCAGTGGTACAGGGGCGGTGGGATCGAACCCGCTACCGCTTTAAAGTGCGTCTCCCAACATGGCAACCGCATGACAATAAGAGATAGTATTCAGAATAAACTCAATACTAATAATATAAACATACGAGACTATATAGAAAAAAAATACCTACATCTCACAAACATTTGCTCGAATCGAACCAGAACCTCTCAAGATGGGTACGCAAGCCACTCGACCACGGAGGACATATTAAAACCATAAGCGTAATGGTGTAAACTAACGTAAATTTTGTCATTTGGCACTCTAAACCATTAACTATATTATACACCTACTGTGTCCCAAATATAATTATCGTCATTATTGAATCAAATCTAATCAAGTATTATAATTAAAAACATACCTATAGTCATTACCACGTCTTTCCCCCGTAGGGGTTGGCAGAGATTATTTCTTTTCACTTGCTATTCAAATACTTCCACAGTCCTCATAATAATAATAGTTCGACATCTCGTCACTAGATGGCAGTGGACGCAATTGAATCGCGCTATCGTTTACTTCCCATTTCTACATATGAGACAAAGATAGGTTGGAATGTTATAAAAAGAATGGAATTTTTGGAGTGCAATACGCCCTTAATAAGGCATGTTGCTCTGTATATTTTAAAAGATATTCTAATCTTCCTGGTATTGGTAATGGTAATCGTCAAACATCAAACCAGATACATAATAATTTAATTAATTACATATCTATCTAAATTCTAACCTACATATAATCAAAATTTATTTGCAAATGTGGGTACTGGGTACATCTCAGAGTAACTCTGAGGGGTACATACATACAGATCTAATAACACATTACAGAACAACCAACATTTTACCTTTCGGCAAGCAAATTTGAAAAAGTAATAAATATAGCACTATCATTGGAAACATCATAATTCATAGCATTGCATTCTTATTTTATTATTATTACATCAACACGTCAAATTTCACATTAAAAAATTAAATACATTAAAAGATAAATTAGTCATTATTACATTTACAAAACAAAATCTAAATTATATGCATGTCTTCAAAATATTCAGTGATACTATAGTAAAACTTTTCAATTTATAGGTAACTGTTTGAGTTAATCAAGTAATTTATTGTAAATATTTGGAGCAACCCGAATTAGACTTTTATATAATTATAATCATGACTATTACCCTCTAAGGTTTAGTCAGAGAACAAGACTAGCCAAAAGCACTACAGAAGCAGTCCACTGCCATAGTCCGCGCTTCACCAAGCAGTGACTGCACAATCTGCACATGTGCTCAGGGTCAGGTGGTGAGCCCGTCACCGCTATCCAAATAGATACTGCTGAAGCAATTTTTTTTCGAGATCACAAAGTCTTGATCACAGTAGAGGGGTGACCAAGTCTTTGTGATCTCGAGCTCCTCCGTGCTTCGGAAGGCACGTTAAGCCGTTGGTCCCGGTCGCATTTGTGACCGTTTCTACCCACCAACCCGCATTGGGCCAGCGTGGTGTTACGGCCCATACTCCTCATGTGTTTCTCCATGCGGAAGGCCTGTCCCAGCAGTGGGACGTATATAAGCTGATGACGAAAGCTATTTTTTGTTCCAAAATTAGTAATTTCTGGATAAGTCACAATCGACAATAGGTATTCAAAATAGAGGGTTAATGCTTTACTTTGGGTGTTAAAACGGCCAGCAGGAGGACCTGGTATTAAAAAAAATCCAAAACCTTTATTATTTATTACCTTTATTATTATTTAGATGCGTTTTAATAATATTAAGGGTGTTATTTAAACGTTCAGCAAACTATTCGAATTACAATTAGTCATCAACTTAGGGGCACTAATATTTCTAAATTGGCCAGCGAAATAACTAATTGGGCAGCAGATATCTGTAATTAGTCAGCAAAGAATTATTTTGCAGCTCAATTACTTATTCTACTGACCAAATTATTATTTTGCTGCCCAAATAATTACATTGCTGACAAAATATGTTTGCTGCCCAAATGATTTTTCGGCTGACAATATTGTTGCTGACCAAATAATTAAATGGCTGTCCAATTAATTACTTCCCTAATAATAACAGCGCTTGGTTATGAACATCAAAAATTGTAACAAAATTTTGTGAAAAACTGTACGCCATCTGATTTTGTTCGTCTTACCTTGAGACGCTTGCGTTGCGATATAACTCAAGGTAATTATGACCATATTAACTTATAAAAATCGCAATGAAATTGAAAATTTTAATGTGTTCTAATTATGAAATATTATTTCCACGATAATATCAGTAATGTAGCCGTAGCCATGTTGGGAAAATGCCCTACTTGTTCAGGAGTTAGCTGGTTCGATCCCACCGCCTGTACCACTGAGTTTGATTATAGCACATACATGATAAGTCACAACTTTTTCCCACAGGGGCAGGGAGAGACATCCTTCCACTTGCTACGATCCCTGAATATTTCTTTCGCTTTCGTTTAATTATAACATGATTGTAAGTACCGCTTGCCTCACATTGTGCCCGATGCATGGCATCAGGCTCACTACCTGTTACATGGGGACTATAACAGGAGAAATGTGCCTACTTCTGCCTACCCCTTCGGGGGTTATGTTAAGAGATGGGAAATACAAACAGTCGTCCACTGTTCGCGCATCCTTCCACACGTAGGCGTCTTAGTTATGATCAGTACATGTTTTTTAATAGCATAGCGTTGTGTTATTTAAAAATTGATAAACACACAAGTAAACTTGACTTGAGGGACTATTCGTAACACTCAACTACTGGACAAAGAAAAGCCACAAATATACCTACATTTATTTTATAATTTCTCATGTAAGTGACTGCCATGTTTTTAATGAGAAATAAACGTTCTTTAAAACTAAATACGACATTTCTCGCGTGTGCCAATATCCGTATCAATTCTCCATCTTACAGTTTAATGGTTATCCTAAAAATATTTTATACTAAATAGTTTGTTGGCGAGTTCGTAATCGTAGTGGTGACTTTGACATTCGATATCGAAAACAAAGCTACCTTCGCTGTGGTCAGGCCATGGACGGGAGACCAAATATTGTGACCTCGAACTCCTCCGTGCTGCGGAAGGTTCGTAAAGCCAAGTTGCTATTGCAACCGTTTCTACCCACCAACCCGCATTGGGCCAGCGTGGTGGTGTTACGGCCCCCTTACTCATGTGTATTTTCATGAGCATGGCCTGTGCTGTGGGACGAATGTCAAATGTAGGATCAGGACAATTATAAATATAAATAAATATAAATATGTTCAACCTGTTCGACCTGTTGTTATGTATGGATCGGAATGTTGGGCTATGAAAAAGATGGATGACAATAGATTGCATGTGGCCGAAATGCGTATGTTAAGATGGATGTGTGGAGTGACGAATATTGATAGAGTGAAGAATGAGTATATCAGGGGATGCCTGAAAGTTGCTCCAGTGATAGAGAAGTTGAGAGAAAAGCGGCTGTCGTGGTGTGGGCATGTTTTGAGGAGGGAGAATGAGCATGTAACGAGAAGAGTTATGAATATTAGAGTGGATGGTAATGCAGGGAGAGGAAGACCAAAGAAGAGATGGATAGATTGTGTGAATGAGGACATGGCTAGATTGGGAGTGAATGTTGATATGGCGTGTGATAGGGGAGAGTGGAGGAGAAAGACTCGTTGCGCCGACCCCAAATGAAATTGGGAAAAGGGCAGGATAATGATGATGATGATAAATATGTTCAAACATTTTATTTTATTTAGAAAACTTACAGCGTAACAGTTACATAGTTATTTGACATGATAACATGAATTACAGTCTGAATAATTTAATAGGTGCATTATGACGGTTATTTGTATTGTATTTGACAGTTGGTTGTAGTGAGATCAATCGATTCATGATCGATTCCCATACCAATGTAAATGGTCCACAAAACTCATCTGTCATATGCACCTATTAAATATTTCCAACTACAGAAAAGATATATATTGGGTCCTTACCTATGAAATTGGTGTTTTTTTCTGTCTTAGCAATTTGTCCGTAACTATTAAGTTTCTGAACATTCTTATAAAATAATTGCCTCTTCTAAAAAATGGACCACATATTTGAGCTCGTATTTTTTAATTTGATAATTTTTTGTAAGTTTCATTGTGTTGAAATTAGACACAAAGACAAATATTTTTAACTGCCTCCCGAATACATCATTTAATTGGCATTAACATAAAAACGATGAATAATTTTTATCAAGCGTGTTCACACACATATTGCTAAAGCTTGTCTAATGATACATGCCAAATATTATTATCTCTGGATTTGTCGTTGTGAAGAAAACTGATAAAATGTTAGTATGTAAAATGCAAACATCCCCAAAATCTCCATACAAAACACCAATTTCATAGGTAAGGACCTAATATTTACCTATTACTATGGTTGAAACCAAGCGTGTCAACTTTTTAACATCTCCTGTGACATCACAGCCGTAATTTTGAGACGGGACATCCGACCTGATTGAAAGATGCTGATATCGCCGTGCAAAATTTTATTGAAATCGGTCCAGCCATTTCGGAGATCAGCCCGTACAAACAAACAATTTTTTTTAATTACATCCCCCTGACTTTGTTATAAGCATTTTTTTCTATGCAGACGCTGCCGTGTGTAGTCTCCTGATGATTTCTATGGAAAGATGTAGCGAGATGTAATGAGATGTGTTGGGCTACAATATACATTAGAACTGCCGTGTGAGCAGTAAAAATAAAACAATAGAAATTTTTATATATTATTTTATTTACATAACAAATAGTTATGGTAATATAGGTAGTAATCTTTATTGCACTTGCAAATAGCATAATAATAATTTGTTAAAATTTACAACGAAAAAAAGTAGTTCCGCCCAACCTGTCTTACTTATGGTCAGTTTTTTGATCCGTGGTCAGGTTGACCAGTTGATTAAATATTAGAGATGCCCAATAGTGGTTTCTCCGAAGATTATTCGGTTAAACCTTTACCGAACCGGATATTCGGCCGAATTATTCGGTTTACAATTACTTTGCTTAGTCACGGAAACAACATAGACAACATGTACGTTTCGTGTCACTACAGGCGATGTTAAAATAAAAGTTGACTATACTGAACTACCAATAGCCTATGAAATCATTATGTTGTCATGAGTAACATAAAACTTACAGAAAAAGTTATGTCTTTTTGTTCTATACCCGGTCAGCTAGCTAAGAAAATACCACCGAATAAATTCGGCACACAAACCGAATAATTCGTCCGAAGTGAAATGATGCCGAATATCGAATACAAATCGAATATTAGTGGAATTTACAAACATTACCAACTATAGTTGAAAAATCATAGACAATTTAACCACAACACTGTGACGTGGTTGCCGGAGATAAATGAAAGGAATTTCTCGTCACTTATTGATTATTTCTTAATGAAGAACTAACAAATAGTGCCTTTGGTAAACTTATTAAAACTTTAACCATTTACATCGTTACAGTTTATTACTCGATTATATAATTTATTGTTATCACTTGTTATTGTTATTATTTTTATATAATAATTGGCATCAAGTCAACCGCTCCAGACGCTGACTCTGATTGGAATGAAATTCGAGAACAAAACAATGAAAAAAGAGGCAGATGGTTAGTTTCAAAACAGAAACAAAGAGAAAATGGCCAGAGAAGAGCGCAATAACAGCAAAGTGTCGCTAATACTGATATAGCGGCTCGTTACACAATGCTGGGATTAGTAAAATGGCGGCTGGCGGCACAGCTGATGTATATTGCTTCGAATTTTCATCTCAAATTTAACAACTTGTCAAACTAACGTCATACATTTTGGCGTGTCCTTTGACGCCATTGGTCTAGATTTTAGCTATTGAGTTAACTATTACTGCGTATTAAAGAACTCAGCTTTAGTAAACAATCTTCGCACTTGGTTTGTCTGTTTGTTTGTCCGGTTTGGATTTTTGTAACTCTATTTTGAGGCACATCCGGACTAGAACAGACTATACATATTATTATGTTATGTTATGGTTTCATGATGCTAAGCACTCGAGATCAATAGCTGAAGAGCTCGGTGGCGTAGTGCTTCGTACGCTTTGGCTTTCGATATTAAAAACAAAGCTACTATCGCCATGGTCAGACTTTGGATGGGTGACCAAAACTTTGTGATCTCGAGTTTCGGCAAGCCGTTTGTCCCGGTTGCCTAACTACGCTCGCTGGCCCAATGCGGATTGGTCGGTATAAACGTTTTTAATAGCGACCGGGACCAACGGCTTAACACGCTTTTGCACTTTATTTGATTTAAAATGTCACCCATCTAAGGACTAACCATGGCGATAGTAGCTATGTTTTTAATATCGAAAGCCAAAGCGAACGAACCTGTCACCTAGCGCCTTCATATTATATTCATTTATTTTTACATAATTTACACAGCGTATAATTCATAAAAAGCTTGTAACACACAATTATAAGTGTATTATTTATATAATTATTATAATAATATAAATTATATTATATTTTTATTCATAAAAACGCGATAATCAACTACAAGCATTATTTAGCTATAAGCCATACAATTGCAATTGTATTGCAGACGTCTCTCCATAAAATTCTTTCAGTTCTATACAGGATTATTTTCAATGAATCTCTGAACTCTCGCAAGACTACTAACATCATAATAGTAGTTTATATAATTGTCACATAATATAGATTATTATAACACGAGCGTGGTTTTAAAAAAAAAAAAAATGTATGTTTTTTAATAGTATCACGCGAGTGTTTTAATACCGAGTTATGGGCAGTTACATACACTACATTTTCTACACTGATTATTAAAAAAAAAAAGAAAATTAATTAATTTTATTTATTGTTGGCTGTCTGGAAAACATTTGCCATCGTTTTGTGCGAAAGTAAAATAACTGTTACATAATGAGTCCAACCTGTTGCATAATGGTCATTATGTTAAAGTATCCATTGAAAAATTTTCGTTTTTATCATGTGTTAAAAAGTATGTCATTATGAGTTCGAGTCTGAGTTCATAATTCGAACATTATAAAATGAATGTAGATAAATAACATTTGTTCTACTAGTACCCATCACACAATACATAAATAAGCTCTCAGCCTTCATCTCACCTGATGGTAGGTACCGATAAGGCCGAAGGTGGTAACGAGCTTCACCTGTAATCCTCAACAACTGAGGAACTGGCTTTCTTACGTCTGATTGCCGGAACACAACAATGCTTATAACATTGTTATTATGGCGACAAATTTAGGTAAGACGGTGGTAGCTAGCCAGGCGAGCTTAGAAGCTCTACCACCAACCAAACCGAGCAGAAAAACTTCTGACCCCTTGAGGAATCGAACCCCGACCTCCTGATCAACACCCGGTGGTGTGAACCACTAGACCAGAGAGGCGGTAAACATAGATGAGATGATTTGAAACATAAATGGACTCAAAATAAAGATTTATCATAATTATCAGTTAATATTTTTTTATTATTTGTGTGCGATCTAATAAGATCTATCCTAATAAGGCTGGTGACAGCCTCCTATGTAGGTTCTTAGAGCCCTACAGCGGCTCCATCAACTGGGCACTGTCTCAGAAAGATAAGAGGTTCCAGGTTTGGATTGTTTTTTATTTAACCAGCGAGGCGGTCAAAATTTTTTTAATTGTATGCTTTTATTGTACTGCACTCATACGAAAAGGCGACGCGCGATGCGCACAGAGCTAAGAACATTCAGAAATTGATATTTATTTTTGTATGAAAGTAAAATGTGTCAAATTATCAAAAGTCGTAGAACAAATGTTGTTATTTATGATGTTAGCCAACTAGTCTTGCGAGGTTGTTGATTAATTAGAAATAACCCTGCATAGTTGATAGAAGACCTGGTAAATGTCTGGAGGGAAAACGCCTATTAGGGGCCTACATAAATATATATAATTTCTAATTGTAAAAAATGTAACACTGACTTATAGATTGTATGATTGGCTATTTAAAAAAGTGGCTCATGAGTTTCTTACCGGGTTCTTCTCATGAAATGCTTACTCTCGGAATCCAGTCTCTTGTATCGATTACAAGCACAGTTAAAGCGCTATGTGGATGTACTTGCTTCAAGCGATCGCGGCAGTGAATTTTACTAGTCTTTTTTGTCAATTTTATTATAAAAATTTACTTTAAGTATAATAAATGTGACTATGTGTTATGTTGACGATTTTAAGTGCTAAGTTTAACCTATGAAATAAGATTATTTTTGATTTTGATTATATTACCCTTTATAAAAAATCCCCCATTTAGAATCCCAGTCTCTATTTGAGCTTGAATTGTTTCCTTCATCGCGTATCACTCCATCTAAAGGTCTCCAATCGTTTATCTTCTGGCAGTAAGAGATTCAACTCGTCTATGTCTTGGAGTGTCTGAAATGAGAAAATAACGTCAGTATTCAAAAAGGCAGCGGCAGCCGAGTTGGGACGGACGGGACTACTCGTTCGCTCGGCCGCGGGACTCGCGGGTTCACATCATATCAAATAAAATCATTTTATTTGCAAAGAAAGTGGTACAAAATACGTCTTTGCAAATGTAAAATTATTCTCACATTTCGCCATACTGTGGCGCACAAACATTAGCAATAATTTAATACTCGTTCGATCCCACCGCCTGGACCACTGAGTTTGAATAAAACTTATGGACAGTTCATTGTGAATATCGCTTGCCTCACATTGTGCCCGGTGCATGGCAACAGGCTCGCCATCTGTTACATGGGGACCTAATATGTCTGGCGAAATGTAGGTGGATAACACCTCTGCTTACCGCTTCGGGGAATGAGGCGTGATGATATTAGGTCTTTATCTATGAAATTGGTGTTTTGTATGGAGATTTTGGGGATGTCTCCATTTTACATACTAACATTTTATCAGTTTTCTTCACAACGACAAATCCAGAGATAATAATATTTGGCATGTATCATTAGACAAGCTTTAGCAATATGTGTGTGAACACGCTTGATAAAAATTATTCATCGTTTTTATGTTAATGCAAATCAAATGATGTATTCGGGAGGGAGTTAAAAATAATTGTCTTTGTGTCTAATTTTAACACAATTAAACTTACAAAAAAATATCAAATTAAATAATACGAGCTCAAATATATGATCTATTTTTAAAAGAGGCAATTATTTTATAAGAATGTTCTGAAACTCAATAGTTACGAAAAAATTGCTAAGACAGAATATAAACACCAATTTCATAGGTAAGGACCCAATATGTTACATTATGTTATTATATAGGTTGATTCACCGATCAAGCTCGGTGGGCTAAGTTGAAGATTTTTTAAAAACTGAGTATGCGGTTTTTATTTTTAGTAAAATCCGTGGCATGGTTCCTAAGAACAAATCTTCGTATTTCTTATATTTATAATTACCCCCGCTGACCGTTTCGGATTGTCCACCCTGTGTATAAATATATATAAACATCCAAGCCTCCACCGGGGATCGAACCCAGAACCTCTCGAGATGGCGACGCCTTGAGACCGGCGTCGACCACTCGAGCACGGAGGTCGATTTTTTTAATTGTCATGTAAAGTAATGTTGTCACGTTATGCCATGCCATGCTATGCTAAACTCACCTGGTTAAGCAAAGAGTTGCATCTAGACAGCTGATGAGCCACCTCGTGTACTCTCGACAGTCTCTCGGCATGTCTCGCGTTCGCTCGCTGTTTCTCCACCATTTGCGAGTAAAGCCGGGATATTTCAGTGTCCATCTACGCGAAAAAAACCTTATAGCATACAAAATCATATCTTATTAATCTTTATAAGGCTTAATAAATAAATTTGACAAAATAAATTTTATACTGTTCGTCCTCAGCCTATATACGTCCCACTGCTGGCCACAGGCCTTCCTCATGGAGAAACACATGAGGAATATGGGCCGTAACACCACGCTGGCCCAATGCGAGTTGGTGGGTAGAAACGGCCGCAATAGCGGAAAAGGAGAGAGGAAATATTGGGTCCTTACCTATCAAATTGGTGTTTTTATTCTGTCTTAGTATTTTGTCTGTAACTATTAAGATTCAGAGTATTCCTAAAAAATAACTTCCTGCTCTTAAAATAGACCATATTTTTGAGCTCTTCTGATTTGTTTTGATAATTGTTGTAAGTTTAATTGTGTTAAAATTGGACACGGATACAACTCTTTTTAAGTGCCTCCCCAATACATCATTTGATTTGCATTCACTTAAAAACGAGAAATAATAATTTTTATAAAGTGTGATATCACATTTTCACACATATTTCTAAAGCTTGTCTAATGATACATGCCAACAATTATTATCTCTGGATTTGTCGTTGTGAAGAAAACTGTAAAAATGTTTGTATGAAAAATGCAGTTCCCCAAAATCTTACAAAACGGCAATTTCATAGGTAAAGACCTAGTTCCCAAATCTGTTCCCTTTGTTCTTTGTTCAAAATGTTAGGAACACCCACCTCCTTGATCTTGGCGGCCAGCCCGAGCTGGTCCCCGGCCAGCGGCTGCGCGCACGCCGCCAGGTGCGCCTGCAGCCGACACGTCAGCCGCACCCACGGCTTGTAGTCTAACCCTACAGGTCATCATTCATTATGTACATTTTAATATTACATTTAATAACATACATACATACATACAATCACGCCTGTAATCCCCGAAGGGGTCAAATCAAATCAAAAATAACTCTATTTCATAGGCCAAACTTGGCACTTAAATGTCGGCAGAGTCCAAGGAGCACTGTGTTTCTTAAGACCACACTTAAAAATTGGGTTTGGTCAGATGAAAAATCGTGAAAGAGTAGTAAGAAGTGGCTAGCTCATCGCCTGCACGATCACAGACCCGGTACCCAATATGCCCTTAGTCGCCTTTTATGACATGCTAGGCAAGAAAAGCAGTTAATACATTCTTTTTGTGTCCCGGACCAACAGTTGTACATTTAATCAAATCAAATCAAAAATATCTTTATTTTATAGGCTTGATATACAAACACTTAAAAACGTCATTTCTAATGAATAACAACCTCGCTAGACAAGGTAGCTAACATCATAAATAACAACATTTGTTTGTTCTATGACTTTTAATAATGTGACACATTTTACTTTCATACAAAAATAAATATCAATTTCTGAATGTTCTTAGCTCTGTGCGCGTCGCGCGAGCGTCGCGCGTGTCGCCTTTTCGTATGAACGGAACATAGACTTACTAATGTCACGACAGTACATTATAAGCTTGTAAATCATTTATAATTAATGTATTGAGTTATGGTAACACTCGTAGAACAAATGTTGTTATTTAAAATTTTAGAAAGCTAGTCTTCCAAGCATGTGTTTTAAAAAAATTGGCCAGCTGCGAGTCCGTCTCGCGCACAAAGGGTCCCGTACTATTATTTAAAAAAAGGGCAACAATCACGTTTGATAAGAAAACTCCTTTAATAAGTATTTCACTTTGCGTGTGGCTCCCTAAAATTTGTTCACTATTTCACCCACCAACTTATATCTGTCACTCTGTTCTGTCACTTGCGCGAACGTTTCTCGACCAAATTAAAGACGTTCTTGAAGGGCCAGGTCAAAAGTACCCGAAATCGCCGAGCATGCATGAGGACTAATGAGAGTTGATGAAGCGAAAGAAATATGCAGATCGTAGCAAGTGGAAGGATGAAATCTCTGCCTACCCCTGTGGGAAAAGGCGTGACTTATGTATGTGTATGTTCGGGTTATATGAATGAACTATCAAATTGTTATTGTTTATAATTAATTACCTACCTTCTAATACCTCAGGATCTCTGGCTCCGGGAAGTCCAAGGGTACCCCTCATGATCGGAAGAAATGTTGGGATTTCCTATAAAAGATATTGGCTGTGAGCACTAACATTAAAGAGACTGCTGGACCTGGCTGTTGGAATATTTTTATTCTATGTACAGACATTCGACCTGTACAGTTTTATTATACAGAGTGTACATGCATGATCATGGAGCATCTTTTGAAATGGCATACTATAGAATCAGAACAGTCAAATACAAAAAGAATTTTCTGGATATCACTCTCCGTTTCGGAATTTCTAAAAAAAATATTAGCGCTTCCCCTTATGTTCAGTTTTGGTTAGGTATGTACCTATCCTAATGCGCGACGTTGACAAACAAACATGGCGGAACCATCAGCTAAGTTTAAGGTGAAGCATACCAAAATTCGGAATCGTTTTTGCCGTTTATTTCGTTCATTAAACATGCGATACATAAAAAAAATACAAAATGTCCAGTTATTTAAATCATTGATACTAAAGGAATTATGTTGTTTTATTCAAATTGGTGCACCTAATTAATGAAACTTTAAACGACAATAACTCCGAAACTAAAAGTGATATCCAAAAAATACTTTTTGCATTTGAATGACCTGATTTTGTAGTATTTGCCATTTCAAAGGATGCTCTATGATCATGTACACCCTGTATGACCCCCCCCCCCCTGTATGATGTAGTAAACTACTCACATGCAACCTCCGAATATCTTCATCCAGCAGCTCGTCGGCGGCGTGCTTCACCACCACGATATCTCGAGCTCGCTTGTTCTTCTTCGCTTGTAAACTGAGCTGCCTGCGTTGGAGGATCGACTTCTTGTCGTTCGGACGTTGGGTTTTGGCTGTTTTTGGGGAATCTGAAAAGGTTTATGACCAAATTATATTAATAAATAGCTTTTGACCGCGACTTCGTCCTCGAAGTCTATTCTATAGTTACTTTGAGATAGTGTGGCGGTACTAGGAAGGTTTATTGAGGAAGGCTATAGGCTACACCTATAGCCTTCCTCAATAAATAGACTATTCAACACTGAAAGATTTTTTCAAATTGGAACAGTAGCCTCAATTGGTGTAAATGGAAAATTACTCCTACTCTATTATTAGAAGCAAAATTCATAGTTTTGTCCTTTATTTTTCTGGGAGGCGTTATTTTTTTAACATTCACCCGCATTGCACCGTTCCCAACGAAATATGGTAGCCTATGTCCTTTCTCTGGCTCTGTACTATTTGTGTACCTTTTGGTTCAATTGGTTCAGTAGTCGCAGTTCAGTAGTTCGCATTTATAATATTAGTATGGATAATTATTTTTAACGTTAGCAACCTAGTATCGAAGGTTCACTGTGGCTAGTTTAAAGACATGTTTTTGACAAATAAAATTCTTTCTCACAAAATAAAATTTGAATAGATAAATACACATAATTATTCAGAATATATATAATATTATACATATATAATGAACATCCAAGACTGGAGAACAAATGTCTGTAAATTCATCAACCAAACACTTGCCTCCACTGGGAATCGAACCCAGGACCTCTCGAAATGGCGACGCCTTGAGACCAGCGTACAGACCACTCGACCACGGAGGTCGTAAATAATTAGTTACTTTTAGGCCCTCTTTTGGCAATCTAGTTGTCGAGGCATGGAATTAATTGCCAGCAGAAATAATATCAGCAGAAACTGTCAACCAATTTAAGAACAGACTAGATAAACACATAGCAAAAGAATAATGGGATACAGGCGACCATCAGTTGTTTCAACTGCAAGCCTGTCAACTAATAATAATAATGACCTCACCCCCTATAGGTCGATCCACTGTGTACGATATGTATGGCAGCTCAGAGTCGGAACAAACACTGGCCCCTGGAGAGTTGTTTCCACTAGCAGTGGGATCAGTGCGTCTGGCCTCTGTAAAAGAAATACATGTGATTAAAATGAAGTGTAGTTCTTGTTTCTTTAGTGCCTGGTATCCGGTTTGAGCGCCCTGGAGAAAATCCCTGGAAGTGGGACGCCTAGGAGGTGAAAGGTTCCACTGGTGGTTCGCCACTACCGGCTTGAAGACCCACCTACGTTTTCCCCTTCTTTAAACTAGTCCAGTGATGCTCGTAGCTGAGTATAAGTCATCACGGCCATCTGTTTAGTTCAATTCAAAATTTTGTGCCTGATAACAACCATGGACTCATAGGCAAACATTTTGGTTGTACACCTCTGCCTACCACTTCAGGCATAATAGGCATGATTATTGTATTTTATTATTATTAATTGACAGGCTGCTGGTTGAAGCAAACCAGATGATGAAACCTCATGATGAAAGCATGATAGAATACCAGAGTCAGGACTCAAAAATCTGACATCATGCTGAATTGGCTACCTGTTTTGGCACAGCCCTGAGACAGTTCCAAACAGATAGATACTATGTATTCCTGTATTTTTCTTTGTTTGTGTGTTATACATATAGCTATGTATATATTCTTTATGTCCGTATAATGTCTTGTGTCTGTGTCGGAATAAATGTTTTTCTTTCTTTCTTTCTGATGGGAGCCTGTAGCTTATTATTCTTTTGCTATGTGTTTTGTATGTATTTAAATTTCTTACAGCAAGTTCCATCTATCTGGCTGAAACTCATTGATAATATATAATTTTTGGTAAAATTTTCATTCAGCAAATATGAATAAATACAACGTGGCTGATACAATGTTAATAAAATCAAATCAAATTTATTTTGTAAAGCACAAGTACTATTCAAAAATGGTGTTTTTATATTTAAATGTTTAAAACATGTCATGTGAGACTATAGAATTTTCTCATTAGTGGATACAAGAAACCATAAAACCAACAGACCTCAGACTATACAAGACTGTTAATTGTTTTATAGGAATCATCATAAGAATGTACAATAGGCTGCCACAAAGTTTTATTGACTTGCCCCTGCATACATTTAAGTCAACTATTAAAAGCTGTTAAATGTAAAAGGGGTATTATAAGATAGAAGATTATTTTATAGAAAAAAATTCGTGGCTACTATAATTTGCTCCTCTGCACTTATTTTACAATATTTAAAATGTTCTAAATTCCTTTTGTTATTATGGCTATTTAAAAAAGGCTAACTGTTGAGTTTCTTCCAGCATTTCTTCTCAACAGGCCATTCACGTTGAAGTGCTAGTAGGAAAAAATATATTGATGTGCAAAAGTATTTCATGTAAATCAAATTGCAAATTATTTTATTTCATTTCGATAATAATAATAAAAAAATGTAATACAGCCAGTGTCAAGCAATGAAAATAAAATTATGTTTACAAACATTATAATTGATAATACTTCTATTAAAGGAGCTTGGTAGCTTGAAGTAGACGGCATGTTAACCCTTGGCAGGCACCATGAACACTGGCGGTCGCAAATAATAGATGTTTCTCTTGTCTTGTTCTGTGGCCCTTGACTAGTTAAGTTGGTCCCAGTTCCTAATCCAACCATATCTACCCAGCAATTAGCATGAGGAGAGCATGGTGGTGTTATTATTAGTTGACAGGCTGGCAGTTGAAACAACTGATAGTCCATGTGTCCTGTTATTCTTTTACGATGTGTTTATCTAGCCTGGTCTTAAATTGGTTGTTAGTTTCTGCTGGCAATTCATTCCATGCCTCAACAACTTGATTGCCGAAAAAGTGCCTAAAAGCAACTTTATTTGCCAAAACATCCCACGTTTTGGCTCTTTAATTAATTTATGTCCTCTTATATTTAGATGAGTGTCTAAACACTTTTTCATCAAAACCTTCCAGCTGATAGTGGCCATGCAACATGTTAAATGTTTTAATGTTTCATGTTATTTCCCACACTTGTCATGTGTTTTTCCATGAGATTCCATTTCCACTGTGCAGCAGTGACATGTATATAGGCTAAGGACGACTTCAAATTAACTGCCAAACTCAAGAGCACTGGTTTTTGGAAGGGCAGTCTCTACTTCGTGGATGACTTAATTAATAAAATATGAACTAACCAGGCACATTTGCTACAGCTATGGTGTGTCCACGGCGCACTGGGGGTGCTCGTTGAACTTGCTTTTTTGGAGGTAGAGAGGATTGTTCTGAACCCATAATGCTAAAAAAAATATTATCATTTTATTAGATGTACCTATTTTGGTCTCAGACTGAGGTGTTTCCTTACGACTCTTACAAGGCTGTGATTTGGTCGTAATCCAAAGGGAAAGACTATAAAAAAATATACATTTACAGTATGAATTTTTACAATCAACAAACATGTAAATTAATATTTGATTTTGATCAAAGTAAGGTATTGATTTTGATGGCATAATGTAAAACGAAAAATATATTCAAATACATACAAGTGTAATTACTACTCAATATTTCTATTTCCATTTCACATGATATAAAAATCCTTCTGAAATCTTCGGTTTCCACGATATTTACAAGAAAAAATCAACCAGACTCGAAAATCCAAAACAGAGTGAAATTTGTTCGTTTATGTTTTTATATTTTCCTTACTTTTACAAATAATCTTAATTTTTTGTATCTAATCTGAATAAAAATTATCAAACATGATGCAGAGTACCTACCTAAAGTATTAACTTTTTGAGCAAAAGAACATTCCCAGTGACAGACGGTTAAAATTGATAACAAACCAATGAACAATCACAGTGCAATGGTAACCAATAATAAACATGCCTGTGAAAAAGAGCCAATCATAAAGCAAGTTTATGAACAAAGAAAACCTATTGCATCAGAAAAAAAGGAAATCAGTAATAATGATGACCTTGGATCTTGCCATGCCTTTACCAATTGAAAGTTCAATTGATTACGATATAATATATATTACTTTTTGGGTTGAAATTAATTATGAAATCATTGATTGTGTAGTACTTGTTCTTTATTTAGCCACTATTCATCGGAAACTAAGTGCCGAAATAATAATGACCGGCCAAGGGTGCCGGGGTGTAGGTAGCCTGTTTGGAAAAGTATCTCTTATTATGATTATGTTATTATCTTCTTTCATCTGTTTATAGGTTTATTTTATAATATTCTATTTATTTGACAGTTGAACCATTTTATAGTACAACAATATCTTTGTATTTTAAAATATAAATTTTAAATTACAGAGATACCTGCAATAATTTATAAAAGTAGATTTGATAGTATTTGCTATGTAGTTTTAAAAGGAATACACAGTATTCAAGCTTTATAATGTTTGAATAATATGCCTGGTTATCGTAGATACCAGACTAGTATTTAATTAGAAAATTAAGACACGAAATATTATCACTCGGTTTCGAAGGTATCCTCACAAACTTTAACTTCTTTACCGTTACTCCGACGGTTTAATGGGGCATGAGCAGAATCATGTATGCCCGATAATCCACGTAGGACGTACGTAAACACTGAAATTGCTTGAAAGAAACACTTGAAATGTCTAATTGCTGAAAACGCAAGTCACTGACGGTCCCCAACGAATCGCACACTTATCGCAGTTTGCGTGCACGAGTTCACCACTTGGCGACCGTACGACGTATTTACTATGCCTTCCAGACACGTCGCACTAAAAAACAATATGATTTCCACTACAAGGAACGCGTAAAATATTAAAGAACTCAACGGGAAGACGATACAAATTCGAACCTCCTTTCACTGACAAACCAGGATCTGCCCAGCCCTCCTATTGGTTGACCGAATCTATCTGTGGGAACGCAAAGGAATTTAAGACATACAGCCTTGCCGGAACTCACATTCACAGTTATAATTTTAGTTTTGTGGAAAAACATAATGAAACGTTAAGTTAAAAACAAATATGACCGTTGTATAGTAGGAACGACCCAGGTTCGAACCCACCTTAATGAAAATAGCCTTATGTGGCGAAAATAACTTTTAATTGTGGAAAACCCAAAGAATGAAGACCCAAACTCATATCTTTGACCCAAACAATAAAGGACTCATCCAAACATACATATTATGTCTGAAGAGTTTTCTCTTAAATTCCCTGGACCCTTTGCCCAACTTTTAAACATTAAAACATAAAATTTGCGCTGTCAATGTGACATTGACGACACGTCAATGCACGACGCTACAATATCCCCCTTCCCGGGTAAGAATTCACGTAGTGAATTCGCCTTTGACGCCCACGTCAAACCCGAATCCCTCTACGCAATACCAGCAAAGGTAAAGGTAAACAAATATAAGCTACCGCTCAGCGTGTAACTTTGTATAAAAGCACCCAAACTGTGCAAAATTTTCCCGCAATGAATTGAGTAAACAAACATATTATATGACAACACAATCTCCCACTACACTATGGAGCGTGTCCGCCAGGTGACATTGCGAACCCTCAAACACCCCATATTAGACATTGCTTGTCCTCCCGAATCCACGCATAAAACAGACTTATCCAATTTTACCAGAAATATGCTAATGAAAACTAGACTACATAAACTCTAGCTCTAATAGCATAACAATCCTACATACTGTATTATAGAACATTGACGCGTTGAAATTGCGTCAACGAACAGTAGCATGCTTTTAAATAGACAAAATAAACAGAATTATTTTGCCGTTAAACAATTATAAAAGAACCTTAACACGTTTATATAGTGTTAACGAACAACGAATGTAGTCGGAAAAAAAAAACGATAGAACGTTGGGAGAAACAAGCAATAACGTCACTATCTGATGACATTAGTGTAACCTATAGTCGGTTTTTACGACACACCAGGTGGAACGGTGGGGTGGGTATTCTACAGCCGCCAGACCCACGGCGAGCGGATTTTACATCAATCCGATGACACATCTAAAATTTTAAAATCCTTGATATGCCATTTACCGATAGACTTGCCATTTTCGTTTTCAAGCTCATATACCAATGGCGAAAGCTTCCGAACAATTTTACATAATTCATATTTTGGCGCTAATTTAGCAGAAAAATATTTATTGGCGTCGCTATTTCGATATGTACGCTTCCATATGTAATCGCCCACATTATACGAAATATCCCGCCGTTTTTTATTATAATTTTGGACGTTTTGCTGGTGCGCCTTGAGAAGCGAGGACTGAACTTCCTTAAAAATGACATTCAAATGACCCAAATTTGACTGGAAAGCTTCACGTGGTGACACGATAATTTCATCCAAATCACAAAATTCGCCATAAACATTGCCATCTGCAACCGCCTCCCTACCATGGACGAGCATAAACGGCGTATATTTTGTCGCCTCGTTCACGGAAGTGTTTAATGCGAATTGAATTTTATGAATGTTTACGTCCCACGTTCTGTGATCGTTCTCTACGAAAGAGGCAACAGCCGTCGTAACCGTCCTATTGTATCTCTCCACGGTATTTACTTGGGGACAGTATACAGGGCCCAAATGCACCTGCGGAATATTATATTTTTCATACAACGCCCTAACCTCCTGACCAACAAATTGAGAACCGTTATCGGACATGACAGTCTGCGGGATACCATGAATAAGAAAAACATTATCCTCCAGGCGCTGCGCAATCACTTTTCCCGTAGCTCTACGCAGAGGAAACAACATACAGTATTTGCTGAATATACAAACAACGACCAACAGAAAGGTATTTTGTTGACGGGACAAAGGCAGTGGACCAACCAAATCAATGCTGATGCACTGGAAAGGACGACAACAAATTTTAGGTTCACCCATAAAACCGGGTGTGGACAGATTACTATGTTTGAAAGCGTTACATGTATTACATTTTTTGACAAACTCGACCGTGTCTTTGTACATATTAGGCCAAAAATATCTCAATTTTAATTTTTTATATGTTTTTGCGACGCCTAAATGAGCCGCCGTAGGTACAGAGTGGTTTTCAACAATTATGGCCTCCCTGGCCTCTAATGGTACTACTTCTTTCCACTGAAAATCATTAGAAAGTTTATTTTTACTTTTAGTGAAGCGCAACAACTTGCCTTCCACTAATTGGAAATTTGGGCAGGCAGTAGGCCTATTAGTACAACGCTGAACAATATTGTTGTACCAAACGTCGTCAGAGGACGAAATATTTAATGCAGCCACAGGGACTGCACGCGAAAGTGCATCGGGTACGATATTTTGCGCACCGCTACGATGCTCAATAGTAAAATTGAACTGCGAAAGTCTACAACCCCACCGCGCTAAGCGACCTGTAGGGTTTTTGAGGTTTAGAAACCATTTTAAACTTGCGTGGTCCGTTATAATTTTGAAAGGACGACCATTATCTAAATATGGCCTAAAACATTCCACAACGTGTACAACTGCTAACGCCTCTCTCTCTGTGGCTGAATAATTACGCTCCGTTTGCGACAAAGAACGACTGCAAAATGCGACTGGATGCTCTAAATTGTCATCCATAATCTGTGACAGCGCGCCGCCGATACCGTAATCAGATGCATCGCAATGCACAATGAAATCTTGTGAAAAATTTGGACAAGCCAACACTGGGGCAGAAGACAGTGCCGTTTTCAACTCATTGAACGCTTTATCAGCCTCTGGCGACCATCTGAACGGCGGAGCACTCTTTTTGGTCGACGTGAGCGCATTCAAAGGACCCGCGGTGTTACTGAAATTTTTTATGAAGCGTCTATAATATGAGGCAGTTCCTATGAAGCGTTTTAGCTCTTTTCTACAAGTGGGGACGGGAAAATCGACAATGGCCTTCACCTTGCCTGGATCCGTACGCAAACCATGCTCGTCAACAACATGACCCAAATATTTTAATTGTTTACGAAAAAATTGACACTTTGACATATTAATTGTGAGGTTAGCTTGCCTCAATTTCTCTCTAACTTTGTGGAGAAGGTCCAAATGGTCATGGAATGAAGAGGAAATGAGAATCAGGTCATCCAAATATACAAA
The DNA here is from genome assembly GCA_910589355.1 of Parapoynx stratiotata. Classification (NCBI taxonomy): domain Eukaryota; kingdom Metazoa; phylum Arthropoda; class Insecta; order Lepidoptera; family Crambidae; genus Parapoynx; species Parapoynx stratiotata. The sequence goes on from OU342476.1 coordinate 14,385,942, forward strand.
TACTCTATTATTGTTGACATTTTTATCATTAGTTTCAAATTCATTGAACACTGGACCAACGAACTCTGGACCAAACAAACTGTCCATCAAACGCTGCTGAGTAGCAGGAGCAGAAGCAAGACCAAAGCTCATGACCTTGAATTGATACAAACCCCTACCCGGGATAGTGAAAGCAGTCTTTTCCCTTGAACTCTCTTCCAAAGGGACTTGAAAGTATGCAGACTTCAGATCAATAGAAGAGAGGTACTTAGCATTCCTGAGTTGATCCAGGATATGGCTTATATAAGGCATTGGGTAAGCATCATGCTTTGAAATAGAATTAAGCTTTCGGCTGTCTAAGCAAAACCGAGAAGAACCATCAGCTTTCATGGCCAGAGTGACAGGGCTATTCCAAGCACTGCTGCTAGGTTCCACCACATCATCCTTTAACATCTGATCCAAGTGCTCATTCAACACTTTCAACTTGGCTGGAGAAACCACATAATAACGCTGTTTTATTGGTGCATGATCGCCTGTATCTATTTTGTGGCTGACCAAATGAGTTCTGCCTAGACCCCTCACCTCGGCAGAAATCTCTTTATATTGAGATATGACCTCCATAGCCTGCGCTTGCTCAACCCCAGACAATGTGCTCAAATCATGCAAAGCTTTCTCACAAGCCACAACAGTATGCACTTGCTCACTACTGGACAAAAATTCACCACCTTTCAACAGTGACAATACATCTGGAGCAATATTAAACTCCTTCCAGAAATTGAGACCAAAAAGCAAATCTGTGGACACATCAGGAACAATGAAAAATTTTATGACACAAGTTTTTTCATCAACTGTTACCGGCAGATACATATAACCAGTCACAGGAGAAGAAGAACTATTAGCTGTTTTAATATATTGTAAATTATTTGATTTATGTATTTTTGCCAGACCATTAAAGAATTTTATTGCGTTGTTTCCTATTATTGAAATCTCAGAACCTGAGTCTAACAAACCTCTGAATCCCAAATCATATATTTTTACTTTTAGATAGGGGCGAACATCCCCTTTTATTGTGTGAACTGTAGAATAGCCACCCTTAGAATTGAAGGAATGAATATTTTTGTTATAAAAAATCCTTGTTTTATATGTTTTAAAGGGAACTTTTTTATTAATATTAACTGTATTTCTATTATTTGATTTCTTACAGTTCACAGTTACAAGTTTTTTGAATTTTCAATAAAATTTTGTTTAGTATTAGAACAATTTGGACAATTTTTGACAGTTACATCCCTTTTACCACAACTATAACAAATTATTATCTTAGGAGCCCTACAACCTTTCAGAGTATGCCCATTGACACGACAACGAAGACAAAAATCTTTATTTATTAATACTGCTGAAACTTTATTTTGATTAAATTTCTGTTTATTATTGTAACACAAGTCTGGAGCCAAAGAGGAACATGGAACAATGGGTGGTTCACTGAAATTACTACACCTTTCCCTTGCACCTTCAAGAAGTCTACATTTCCTCTTTAGGTCCAACCAGGACTCCACAGGATTCAAAGCCAACTGGGAAGTATAGAAGGGTCTGATATTGAAGAGAACTATGTTTAATTTTTCCTCATCAGTAATAGGCTTAGACAAACGACTGAAATAGTTTTGCATTATGCTTAGATAATTTATTATACTCTCCTCAGAGCCTTGGGTGCGAGACCTAATTTCTTGCATCAACCGATGGTCAAAATCAGTTGGTAAATATTCCTCTAACAATAATAACCTCAATTCCCCCCAATTATTAACCTCTGATTTAATACTCCTATACCAACACAAAGCCTCGTTAGTAAACAACTCTGCCGCTGAAAAGTACAATTTAGTGTCTGAGACACCCCTAGACAAACATAGCTCCTCTAGGCGCTGTAAAAATGATTTCACACAAGATTTCCCATCATATTTTACCCCAAGCTTAAACACAGCTGAGCTACCTTCTGAGGATTGTACATCTACTGGATTAGATTGAATAGGCTGTTGACCAGCTGGTTCAGAGAGACTACTTTTGAAAGTAAACATAATTTTGTCTATTTTTACTAATATATTACCTAAACGGCTTTGGAAAGAGCTGTATAAGGTAGAGAAATTGCTGTCTAAATCATCGTCCAAATTGAGACGACCCAGCCTATGGAACAAGTGATGAGCTAAAGCCTGAATTCTATTTAAGGATTTAAGGGAACCAGCCCTTGCCAAGGAAGAGGCTATCAGCTTGTCCAAGTCATCCAACTTTTTGTGAATAACCTTCAACTCTGAGGAAACATCCTCATCAATACTTAAAATTTCATCAGAGGGAAAATCTTTATTAAGAGCTCGGACTTGAGCTTTTAGAGCCACGACAGTATCTGCTGGTTTATCACCTCTAACCCTCACCTCATACTCCAATTCATCTTTTAAAAGCAAATTAAAAGTTATTGGTCTTTGTTCCATTTTTGTTTTGCAAAAATAAAACCAAAATCAATAAAAAAAAATCTTAAAATACAATGTATCACTTTGTATTTTTATATTTAAAATACAATGTACTACCTTGCACTTTAATATTTTAGAAATTATACCAAAATCAATTAAAAAACAAATATCTTAAAATACAATGTATTACTTTGCTTTTTTTTTTTTTTTAAAATACAATGTACTACCTTGCACTTTAATATTTAAGGAAATAAACCATTGACTTTTATAGTATATCACCCTAGTAGACAAAACAAACTACAGGGATTACTATGGCAAAACAAAATAAAAATAACAAAATATAACAAAAATTTTTTTTTATATTTTCTTCAAAAAGGCGGAAAGCATACAATCAACAGCAATAAAAGCACTTAACACAGTACAAAGCAGCAAAACTTATGTTGAAACACCAAATAACATCTGACCGTACAATAGAGATATTCATACAACAATACAATAATCTGAGCGAAAATAGACCAGACTATGGGTATAAACCACAGTGCTACCACTCAAAATGTTCGGGCGCCATGTAGTACTTGTTCTTTATTTAGCCACTATTCATCGGAAACTAAGTGCCGAAATAATAATGACCGGCCAAGGGTGCCGGGGTGTAGGTAGCCTGTTTGGAAAAGTATCTCTTATTATGATTATGTTATTATCTTCTTTCATCTGTTTATAGGTTTATTTTATAATATTCTATTTATTTGACAGTTGAACCATTTTATAGTACAACAATATCTTTGTATTTTAAAATATAAATTTTAAATTACAGAGATACCTGCAATAATTTATAAAAGTAGATTTGATAGTATTTGCTATGTAGTTTTAAAAGGAATACACAGTATTCAAGCTTTATAATGTTTGAATAATATGCCTGGTTATCGTAGATACCAGACTAGTATTTAATTAGAAAATTAAGACACGAAATATTATCACTCGGTTTCGAAGGTATCCTCACAAACTTTAACTTCTTTACCGTTACTCCGACGGTTTAATGGGGCATGAGCAGAATCATGTATGCCCGATAATCCACGTAGGACGTACGTAAACACTGAAATTGCTTGAAAGAAACACTTGAAATGTCTAATTGCTGAAAACGCAAGTCACTGACGGTCCCCAACGAATCGCACACTTATCGCAGTTTGCGTGCACGAGTTCACCACTTGGCGACCGTACGACGTATTTACTATGCCTTCCAGACACGTCGCACTAAAAAACAATATGATTTCCACTACAAGGAACGCGTAAAATATTAAAGAACTCAACGGGAAGACGATACAAATTCGAACCTCCTTTCACTGACAAACCAGGATCTGCCCAGCCCTCCTATTGGTTGACCGAATCTATCTGTGGGAACGCAAAGGAATTTAAGACATACAGCCTTGCCGGAACTCACATTCACAGTTATAATTTTAGTTTTGTGGAAAAACATAATGAAACGTTAAGTTAAAAACAAATATGACCGTTGTATAGTAGGAACGACCCAGGTTCGAACCCACCTTAATGAAAATAGCCTTATGTGGCGAAAATAACTTTTAATTGTGGAAAACCCAAAGAATGAAGACCCAAACTCATATCTTTGACCCAAACAATAAAGGACTCATCCAAACATACATATTATGTCTGAAGAGTTTTCTCTTAAATTCCCTGGACCCTTTGCCCAACTTTTAAACATTAAAACATAAAATTTGCGCTGTCAATGTGACATTGACGACACGTCAATGCACGACGCTACAATTGTCAGGTCAATTACACAAAAAAATCTTGTATGTATGGGTTTTGATAAGTTGATAAAAATTTTTCTTAACGTAGTTTAATCACCATTAAAATTTAAAGACATTTATGTTGGATACGATTTATTTGACACCTGTTGCTAAAGTAGAGGACATCAAAAGTGCTCCATCAGCCCAGTCGATAAGCTTCACGCTTTGTTTAGCACCCAGTAGCAAACTGGGTAATCGTCCATCTTCAGTCAGGTCAACTTAGGGTAGTTCGTGTTCAGGCAGTGCAGGTTCCATTTGGAGCATAAGGTCGATATTCCATTAGTGTCGTTCGATCTTTATGCTTGATTGCTGGACAAAGTCCTTTCTAATGGATTCCCACAGGTACCTATTTGCAGCGGTTTTATTTGGTCAATTGATTTCCAACCTAATAACAGCAACACTTTTAAAATAGTAATTCATAGGTATGCATAAATATTTTTTTGCGAAGTAAAAGGGCATGCTACCTTTTACTTGGACACCTTTTTTGCGTAAGACGCATTAGGCCAAAAGTGGGTGTTAATTTTATTTTGTTAATTGAATGTTTCCATTGAATGCATAATCGAATGTAGTGATGTACTCTTATCAACACTTAAATTATCTGTGCTGCGTGGTGTATGTTTTGATAATTTTCTACAAAATGGCTGAACTGTAAAGACGTGTATTGCTACAATTTTTGCTACAATGGAGCCTAACAAAGTTCTCAGTTTCGATAATATCAAATTCGCGTGTGATCTAGTGTTCGTATGCGACAGAAGTTCTTCTGACATTGCAAACATCACAAGAAGAAAAGATTGCATAGATTTTAGCGCATTAAACACACAGGATATTGCCTTGAAGTGTTCTGAAAAGTGGTGTGGACAAGCCCACAAACCTTTTCCTTGTTGTTTAAAGTGTAATATGCGTAGCACAATGATGTGCGCATGAGTGATAATGGCTTAGTATCCTCTGGACCTGGACCTGGATTTTGCAAATGAGCTTCATTCTGAAGAAGTATCTAGTGCTGATAATTCTCCTGTAAATAGACCTTCTTTGTGTAAGAAACACCATAATAATAATAGTAATTCTGAGCCATCCCCAAATATGGACTATTTTGACGAATTCTCAGGCCGTTTTCGCACTAACTCGACCACTGAAAGCGAGGACTCTTTCCAAATTGTATTTACTGATAGCCCTCAAAATTCCAGAGCGAGACAACTATCAGAATGTTCAGATGACTTCATAATCTTCGATGAGGAATCTCCTGACAGCTGCTACACTTCAAACGACGTGTTTGAAGACTCCGATGACGATGAGAGTGTCTTTACTGAGTCGGAATCGGACTTAAGTGATAACGAAGAGCCAGTTTCAAAGTTGTCGCATACATATAGAACCTGTAGTGATCTGACGAACGATAGTCTATATGATGAAAAGGAGCTAGATGAAGTGGACTGTGCAGTGCAAAGTGTGTGTGATATACCAACCCAAGTCACCGTTGAAGAACCGGTTGAGTCTGGCACTGGGATTCTGCTAAACAATGTCAAGAAACAGCACAAGAGCCTACAGCCACCTAAATCAGTAAGTTGCATGATTTTTTATCATTCAAAATAATGTCATAATTTTTTCATAAAGTCCACAAATCGTTAAGTCACCTATCAGCATATTTTCATATACAAAAAGTATTTATTGTTTCTAGTTCTAGTATGTAGGTAAAGCATTCAAATAGGCACATGAAAAATCTTTCTCTAAGATTTACATAATCCCATGTAATATGAAAGAGGTACTTACAGAAATATCAGTATGGTGTAATTTTAGACCATATGACTTGTTAATCTGATTTCCTCAGTATCATTATCTATACTTTTTAATATGCTACATTGCAAAAAGATAACTATAACTATCTTATATTGATAATGATATGCTATCATATCGATAAGTAAATAATTTATGAATTTACTTATCACAACTGGGCAGTTGCGATTTTACCGTCTTCATAATTTAATTAATTTGAATGGTTTGTTTGACTGATTTCCGTACCCCGACAAAACGCCGCAACAAAAACGCCGCACGAAAAAACAGCGTTGACAAAACGCCGCAAGACAAAAGGTCGCAAATCGAAAAGGCCGCAGACAAAATAACGCGCACATAAACTTCGCATACAAAAACGCCGCATATTTGATGAATGTTCCCTATTTTTTATTTCCGTTACAATTGTTAAAAACGTGGATTTTCAAAAGTTAATTTTTTGTACCAATTTAAATAATTTAATTTGTTTGTCTGTCTTGGCAAATCGAACGGGATGACCGGGGGTGTGCATTTCGATTATTGTTTGATTATTGGTAGGTTCAGGTTATTTTTTTTTTATGACCAAGCAGAGTGGACTTTCTAACACTGCGGCTAGATAGCGCTCAGCCTAATGGATAAATGGCAAGTCTGCGGCGTTTTTGTATGCGTTATTTTTGCTGCGGTGTTTTTTAGTGCGGCGTTATATTATGCGGCATTTTGTCTACGGTTTTTTTTCGTGCGGCGTTTTTGTTGCGGCGTTTTGTCGCAGAATCCTGATTTCAAAGAGTCGCGCGTCATAATCATTTGCCTCAGAACCTCTTGTATATGGAGGTTGTCAAAAAAAGCTTTCCCTTACAAAGATTTGGACCAAGGCAAAAGTTGCTTTGTTTTCAGTATCGAAACTATACAGTTTTAAAACTGTCTTTCTGAACCCATATGCTAAAATGTATTTGAATTTGAACCTTAAAATATGCCATTAAAGACTAGTATTTTAGAAATCAAATGTTATCAAAGAAACTATATTCAAAGCATTTTTGACAATTATTCTTAAAAAAAGTAAGCAAGGCTTTTGTTCTTACTTTGTCTGAAAAAATCACCAAAACCTTTGTAAGCTTTAGCAAAATTTGCCTTAATATCACCTTTATTTCTTTACAACATAAGAACTGTTTTCGTAATTCAATCATATAGATGGATTTGGCCTGCATGTCCAAGATGGGCAAAGGGGGACAATGCTCTTTTGTCTGGATTAGTCTCTAGGTAGTTTTGCCAAGCAACTTTCGACTTTATGTTCGTTATGACTTTAGGGTATAGGGTGGCATGAGGCGTATAATTTTGAATCATATGGATACTTTCTATTGCAATTGTTGCGTTTTAAAGAAAACCATTGCCGCTTGTTATTTAATATCTGCAAGTCAATAAAACTTTTGTTTAAGCACAAAAGATCCCATAGGGTCGATGTGGCCTGAGTGGCCTGAATGACTGTTTTTGTCTCATGATGTTCAGAAATGGTTTGCGACTGGGACACAGGCTTAGCGTTCTTTCCGAAGTGACTCCGAAGAATGGAAATCAAAGTTGTGGTCACACATACGAGGCATTTTGACTATAATGACAGACCATGGCGAAAGTAGCTTTATTTCCAACTAGCTGATGCCCGTGACTTCACCCGCCTTAACTATGTTTTTTTAACTATCCCACGGGAACCCTTCAATTTTCCGGAATGAAAAGTATCTAAGATGTTGACCAGGGATATAAGGTATTACCAAGCAAAATTTCATTGAAATCGGTCCAGCCATTTCGGAGATTAGCCCGTACAGACATAAACAGACAGAGAAACAAAAAATAAAAAAAAAAAAGTTTTTTTTTCAATTTATTTTTACGTACCCCTGGTTTCAAGCATTTTTTTCTATATATAGACATTCGACCAACGATACCTACGACACTATAAATATCGAAAACCTTGCCTGTATAAAAGCGTGCGAACCACTAACGAACGAACGTCACCGAGCTCCTTGAAATAAAGAATATCCACATTTATCGCGCTGTTATTATTGACACCTGCAATATGTTTCGCTTGTGGTGGACCGTGGGACGCCCTGTGATTAAATAATGACGATATTCGTATTTTGACTGGAGTGGGATGGGTGGTCCAAGAATCGAGACCGCTAGCAAACATTAGGGAGACCTCTATCCAGCCGCTGATAAGTGTAGGTTGATGATGATGAATATTTGGCCCAAACCGAAGATGAGTGAATTGTCGGCTGCAGTATTTCCGGACTACTATATCCAGACTTTTTAGAAAGAGATTGCTTCCACTTAAAAAGCCGACTACGCTGTTATGACTCGTCTGGTGTATACGTGGCCGTCCATAGGCGGTAATTAATGATTCGTCAATTCGTTGGCCACTTAAACATAAAAAAGTTTGATACTGAACATAATTTTGAGGTGCTGTGAGACTCTCTTCATGTCTAATCGCGTTGAAAGTTTTCGCGTAATTTTTTACTTTTTCATTTCAACCTCAGTCATTGCCCTTTCGACTATGACTTAGCAGTTTTGAATAGCTTACCCTGTTACTCACGTGGAGTTGAAAACTTATGAAACGCAATGCAACTGCGTGAAATACTGTTTCAAACTATTGCAACGCACGACTCTTACATTTATCAGGATTATTCTGCAATATTGTGAATTTATCTACAACTAGCTTTTGCCCGCAACTTCGTCCGCGTAGATAGTGTAATGGTATGTAGCCTAAAGCCATTCTAAATAAATAGGTTGTACATAGGGTGAATGTCATTGCAGTACGTAATATAACCACACCGACGACGTTCTTATGAAATGGCAGGTCCAAAGCACCTTCAATAGACAGCCGTGTGTGAAGACAATGAACCTAAAGTCTTTTCTTTTTTAAAAAATCTCAGCAAATGACTCCACACTACCTGACGAAGCAGGAGAGGAGTCCATATGTGAAGATAGTGCAGCATGCTGACATATTGCCCTAGCCACCCTCACCTTGCCGGCCCAAAAAATGCTTTTTCACGCCTTCATCCTAACTTGTCCTATTTGGTAAACAATCTTAACACACATTTTTTATTGAAATATCACAATATAAAATCAACTGTTGTCTATATTGAATTTTTTTAGCCTGTAATAACGTTTTTTTAATACAGTTAAAAAGTAGTCCCAAGATTGTTTACCAAAAACGACAAGTAAGAATAAACAGACTTAACATCAAATGAAAATTATATGCCAGGAGCGCTGGGTACTTGGCTTTTCATCTTATATCATAGGTTCGCAACGTATATGTGATCCCTGTAGACAGATGCAATTCTTAGAAGTATAACATGTATTCTAAACGTCTGTAGCTACTACCATCAGATAGGCAGACAAAATGATTGAATCGAACTTTTTTAATCGTTACATGCAAACATTTGACCCCTGTCTCGTCTGATGGCTTTGTCTAGAACAGAGGTTCCCAGACTAATTTTTCTTATAGACCACTTTCAGCAGCTACATTTCTACCATATTCCCAAAACTCGACAAAAATGTGAAGATGTGAAGACAACAAGACCCCTGTCGAATCTCCTGTGGACCCCTAGGGGTCCACCTGGACCACTTTGGGAACTAATGGTCTAGAAGATACAAGAACTCTCGATTTGAAGATTTATTATCGTCTGAGAACACTGATTCAGGCAAAAAGTAACTGTAAGAACAATCGTTTGTAAAGCTCTTTTACTTAATACATAAAGAGACAAACGTCAACCTCTGTCAGTTATTTAGATCTATTACCAGTATCATTCGTCAGAGAAATGCCAAATATCCTCAACAGACAACTTTCTGGCGTTCCAAGTTACGTTGAAAAAATTCTGGCGCGTGCAAGATATGCGGGACATTTTATTGCGTGCTATTGTGGTGTGTTGTCCAATTGCCAAGGGATGATACGGATAATTAATTAGAGTTTAATATGTGCAGACTCGGACGTGTCATGATTTATTGGCTTTCGTAAACGGGTCGTTTGCTTTGTCAGTCTCGTAAACTTTGCTGTTGATACTTGTAGACTCTTTGTGGTTTTCCATTACAGTTTTGTAGTTCGGATCTTTTGGTTCTTATTTTGGAAATAAAAGTCTCTGCCACTACGCCGAAGCGTACCATGAGGTGTAGTGGGTACAGATATTACATCTAGTTTTGCTGTAACAATTCCACGAACAGGGAAGCAGCGTCCATGAGTTGGAGGCGCGAAACCGCTGAAAGCAAACAGCGCAAAACGATTGTTTTGGAAATCCTTGCTGGACATATCAAGCAATTGTCTTCTCTCAGCTAATATGACGACGATAATGATGATTGCTCACATATAAGACTATTAACCCCTAAGGATTAGTCAGAGACTAGGAAAAAGCACCGCAAAAGCAGTCCATTGCCGTAGACCGCGCTTCAGCAAGCAGTGACTGCACTCAGCGTTACAAGTGGTGAGCCCGTCGCCGCTATAAGCTGTTGAATGTTGTGCAGTTCTAAGTCCATTAGTCGCCTTTTACGACACCCATGGGAAAAATGGGATGGTAGTAGTTCTTTTAATGAGCCGCTACCACACGACTCGATGATTGCCCGATAAAAAAATATAATTGCTTAAAATCTTCGCTCCGTACCAGACTTGTATTGTAAAGTAAAAAAACCCTCAGCAGATGTGCGAGCGAGGCACAATAAAATTATGATTGTTGGCACCTTTATTGATACCGGCAGCTGTCCGATTTTTTACATGGTGGACGAGCCAAGTTATAGCCAATTTTGGAATAAGGCACTCGTGCAAATGATGAGGTGATGGCATGATAAACTTGACGCATTTTGCGGTGTTTGGCGCAATGTTTGTTTTTGATCACTAAAACTAGAAGAAAGGTGAGACCTTTGCCTGACAGCGGGCAAAGTAGTTCCCACCATTTGTAATATTAAATGCGAAATGTTTCAACAATCGAAACAATTACGATTGAAAACAATCGAGGTAACCGATAACTCGTTAACAACAACATCTCGGACTAACTCGAGATGTTTGAACGATCGAGGGAATCGAAAACAGATCTTATCATTGCTTATCTCATACGAGATCTATCTTAGTAGCACAGTACCGAAGGTGACTGCCCTAATCCGTTAAACTTCGCCTACGCACAAACCGAACCAGATCAAAACCACGTGCTAAATAACCTTCAAAGCTAATTCTAACCTGTCCCTTACTCTTTGAGATCCAATATAGCTTGTGTCAATAGCGTTTCTTGCGCGCATTTATTTTTTATACACATTTATTTGAATAGAAGTTACTGGTATGATTTGCGTCGCATCGTTTCTTCCGATCTGCAAAAATTATGTATTGTATTATATTAGGTCCTTACCGACGGTATCATAGGTAATTTTTGTATTACGACTTGGGTTGATTTTGTGAAGTGAACACGATCACTTTTTGAGTTTTGAAATCATTTATTGCTCTATACTGTCAAAAAAAATGCGTACGTATTTCAAGATGGCGGTTATATCTTACGAACTTTTACTTTTTACATGAGAAACTGTATTAGACATATAACCATATAATCACGCCTGTCTCCCATAGGTGTAGACAGAGATTACTTCTTTCCACTTGCAACAATCATCGACTTTCATTACAGTCTTCATATATGCTCGGCGATTTCTGGTACTTCGGAAATTTCTGGTACTAATGATGTATTTTATTTGTAGACAGCTTACTAGTTTTAATGAAATAAACTCATTATTAAACCTGTGAAGGCTGTCTTTCCAAATCACGTTTCATTGTAGTATTGAAGTGATAATATAGGCTTCTACTTAGAATGTGCTACAACGTGACCTTCTTTTAAAGTTTTTGAGCATCACGTGTCGTGAAATAGTCTAGATATGAAGCTAATTTTCTACCAGAACATTTGATGATGTCGCCGTTTTGATAGAACCTCTAGAGAAGGCTTTGCCATCATCATTCGTCTTCTGGACATAGGTCTCCCCTAATGCACGCCACTGCTTTCGATTATTTGCCATTCTCATCCAGCCCACACCAACCAAACTACTTCTGACGTTCCACACTATGTTTACCGAGTCGAGGTCTCCACTCAAGAACTTTACAACTCCAACGGGCTTCAGTTGTGCGGCTGATGTGACCTTCCCACTGCCAGTTCAGTCTCTTGGAAATTTGGCGAAAACTTTGTGAGCTTATTTCTAGTTCCTCCCTTCTTGCTGAGACACGTTAAGCGGTGTACCTGGCTTGTTGTTGCACTTGTTTCTACCCACCAATTTTATACTTTGACAGAGGCTACTTGGTGTGACGAAACAAATATTTCTTTGTCAATGTCAAACGAGTGGCACTACTGGTTAGGAAAGTAAGGATGATGAAATTTAATTATCATTCCGTTCCGTCAAAGGTCATTCCTTCACCAAGGTACTTACTGTTTACACTGACTGAGTCACGTTGCGTATAATAGTATCATTGTACCCAGATAGTCAATGAGTCAATGACAATGGTGATTCCCGTTATAGACAACAAAAAACGTGCAGTAATTGGCACATAGTCGTATAGTAACTGATTTACGGAACAGTAGCGTAGATCTCTGCCGTACCGTTAGAAAGAAATGGCGGTATACATCCCCACATAACGCCATCTCTTTCTAGCTGTGCTCAAGCAGTTGAGATTGATGGAATATTATATTGATGGAATTGTCATATCGTGTCAGTTTCGTTTATTACATACTACAATCACACCTTGGCGTGGAAGGCTGAGATTAAAGATTTTCTCTTGCTACGGAAGGAATCTAAATTGAAGCGAAATGTGTGTACCAGGATGACACTTTTCATTACTTAACTTCATTCCCTTCGGGTGGATGTGGATTTGATCAGATCTTTTTATAAGACGTCCCCTATTTGTTCTAGATACGTGTGCGTAGGTAGGCGTCCACATTCCACTTTTTACATACATACTAATTGTGGGTGCCAGGCTTGAGGATGAATGAAAACCACCCATGCACACAACATAAAATATTTATTCTATTTCTTCTACAGCTACACTCACTTTTACATTTGTACTGTAACAATTGGTAATATTTGTGGCTATAGCCCACACCGCGTACATAGACGTGTAAGTAGTTCCCGAAGGCAATATGTGTAATGTAATTACAATGAAGTTCAATGAATGTATGTGTCACTTTAGACAGAAAAAAAAACAATGGCGCGAAAGGCGCACCAACATAACAACAAAAAACTCGAATCAGGCGCCGTGATTACCAACCTTACATTTTAATGTTAAGTGTAGGACTTAACACGAATATAATAAATGCGAAAGTAACTCTATCTGTCTCGCATTTACGTCAAAACAATTGAACCAATTTAACGGAAATTTGGTACACAGATAGTCTAGTCTACAGCTTGAGAAAGCTGTAGAAAATATTCTTATGGAAACGGGTGCCATGCGGGTGAATGTTAAAAAATTAAATAACGCCTCCCAGAAAAATGAAGGACTTTACGCTACTATAAACTTTGCTTCTAATAATAGAGTAGGATTAAATTTTCAATTTCACCAATTGAGGCTACTGTTCCAATTTGAAAATATCTTTCAGTGTTGAATAGCCTATTTATTGAAGAAGGCTATAGGCTACATACATACATTCATGTCTCTTTCCCAGTGGGGTAGGCAGTAGGCAGATATAGCAGATGTCCACTTGCTAAGATCCTGACATACATCTTTGACTCTGTCTACTCTCGTTACTAACTTCATAGATACCCTTCGGTTTGCGGTGGATTTGTCCTAACCTCTTCTTTTCCCTTCGTCGGCCTTTTTTTCTTTATACATAGACTCATTAAAAGAATACTACCAACCCATCTCTTCCCTTGGGTGTCGCAAATGGCGACTAATGGACTTAGAACTGCCCAACCATCCAATGGCTTATAGCGGCGACGGGCTCACCACCTGTCAAGCTGAGCACATGTACAGTCACTGCGCAGACTATGCCAGTGGACTGCTTTTGCGGTGCTTTTGCCTAGTCTCTGACTAAATCTTAGGGGATAATAGTCGTGATTATATGTATGTATGAATAAATTATTTTTGTTCGTTCGCACTGAAAAGTATTTCTTATTTCAAATCTCTTCGGTTCCACAATCCTTGATTCCTGTCCATGCATTGATTTTTCCGGAGCTTCATTTTTTTGTGAAATGTCTCCTAGCGACACTGAACTATACTACAATATGGGCAACAAAACAAAAAAGTGCTAACATGGTATATTTACCTAATTTCATATGAAATCTTACAGAATAAAACGGTAGTGGCGCTTACTAATATGTACATTATGAAATGAGATAAGATATCAACATATTGAAATTGGAATCAATAATCTAAGTACATAGATAAGCAGTTTCAATAACCATTGCGATGGTAAGGTAAAAGCACTTTTTCCTCTTATCTTGAATAATAAAGTGATGCAAACACGTTGTGTGTTTGCATCCTTCACCAATCCTTTGTTTTGTTCATCTTATAATCTATTCCATATAGGACCAAATCATTGACCGGGGGGTACTTGGGTTTTCCCGTTCGTGCAATGACAGTAAACTCTTATGGCAGAGTTAGCAGTATGTCAAATGGAACCATAGATAAATTAAGTAGTATAGATCGCTATTCCCATACATGGGTTTTTAGTTAGTCTAAAACGTATTATTGTTGCCTGTACCCTAGCGGAATTACTTAATTTATCTATGATTCCGCTAGTATACTAGCGCCACCTTACGTAATAAGTCGAACGAAGCGGTACAAGTAACAATAATAAGTTTTAGACGAACTAAAACCCATGTATGGGAATGGCGATCTATACTACTTCATTTATATATGCATGGAACTAAGCAATACAAGCTCGGTGGCGTAGTGATCAGTGCGCTTTGGCTTCCATTGAAAACAAAGTACCCTCGCCATGGTCAGGCCGTGGATGCGTGACCAAGACTTTGTGATCTCGAGCTCCTCCGTGCTTCGGAAGGCACGTTAAGCCGTTGGTCCCGGTCGCATTTGTAACAGTTTCTACCCACCAACCCGCATTGGGCCAGCGTGGTGGTGTTACGGCCCATACTCCTCATGTGTTTCTCCACGAGGAAGGCGTGTGCCAGCAGTGGGACGTATATAGGCTGATGACGAATACAAGCACTCTTGTTTGGGCAGAAAAAACATGTGTCTGTCTCATGCATTCTTAATCCCATGTTGACTCTATATGGAGCGGTCTGCACGCCATACAGTTTCCCTTTGGCGAGTATCCCTTTGAAGAGATTGTCCTTTTTAGTTGCTCTAATGAGGCCTGAGCCTATGCGACATGATAAGCGCATACACAGTATGTAACCATAGTCACACAAGGAAATATAAGAAGCCTTTTAAAAACTGCATCTTATCTTAGCTCCGACGATGCTTGGCAGTTTACTAGCCCTAACATATGACGTCAATTGAAGTTATTTCACCAGGACTTCCCGCATTTCGTTTGAAATCTTTAAGTTTTCCTTACACGTTACGTCCAATAAATATTTATCTCGTAATTTTTGTAGTTTCGAGAAATCATGATCGTTTATTTTTAGTAAAGCGCAAACTCATCTTAAATCAAATCAAAGGCCGTTATCATATTGTTTCTGGGTTTGCAATTGTATAGTATACATATCATATTATGAGCGACGGTGATCGCCTTCCATTAGTTGAACATAATGCACCTAGTTTGCCTAACATTATTGATACTTGTTTACCTTTACGTAGCAAGTACTTTACTGGGTTTGCTATTAATTATATATATTGTATATTAGTGGTTTCCCGCGGTTTCACCCGCGCGTTACTCGTTCTCATTGGAATATCGGGATAAAAAGTAGCCTATATCTTTCCTCAGACTCTACTATCTGGGTACTAAATTTCGATGAAATCGGTTCAGTAGCCAATCGGTTCGGAGTCGCACGGTAGCGGCTCATTAAAAGAATACTACCAACCCTTGAGTGTCGTAAAAGGCGACTAATGGACTTAAACTGCACAACCATCCAACGTTATAGCGGCGACGGGCTCACCACTTGTCACGCTGAGTGCAGTCACTGCTTGGTGAAGTGCGGACTATGGCAATGAACTGCTTTTGCGGTGCTTTCAATTAGTCTCTGACTAACCCTTAGGGGATTATAGTCGTGATAAAATGTATGTAGTTTTGACGTGAAAGCGAGATCGACAGACAGACAGATAAACAGAGCTACTTTCTCATTTATAATATTAGTATCGAAGCGGGCACTATTTCACAGACTACGAAACTGCTTCAAAGAGACATCAGGTGGTATCCTTACAGAGTAGACGTGTGCTCTTAGATCAAATGTTTTTATACAAAATAGTCAACGGCAAGATAGACTCGTCTTCTTTGTTACAGTTAATACACTTTAAGGCCCCTAGAATATCCTTACGTTCAACAAATACTTTTTATTTTTCTTATTGCGCCGCGGGTTATGCCCGGAATACATTTATAAGGCGTTCTTGTGTGTTTTATAATAATAAACTAAGCGACATCGACATTTTTCATATACCTTTAATTGTTTATAAGCGTTTGGTAGAGGAAGTAATGGGTTGGTAGACAGTAATTGACACATTGTCTCATAAATGGAGCATTACCGTCTTAATTTCCTAATATTGTTTGTATGTTTTTAATGGAACTGTAGGTCTATTAGTTTTAACAACTCGTAAATATAAATGTATATGACTGTTTGTTGTCCTAAATAAATAAATAAAAATATAAATTAGTATGGAAGTATAGATGAGCGATGGTGACGCCTAAAAATATTGATACTTGTTTATCCTTTCGTAGAAAGTTCTTGAAAATTTTGTTTGTTGTAAGATTTACATAAATTAATATTTCGAATACTTCCACGCTAACGCGCCAAGGTTAACAATTAACCATACATTATGTACAGCTGTTAAAATAATGTTCACATTGGATTCTTTGCGAAATTCATTTCTGTCGTTGTATCCGACAAATAATTCAGACAGATGCTCGTTCGTTTCAATGTTTTTGGGAAGATGAAAGTTAACAGATGTTAAAGTATGGAATCGCTTAAAATAATCGGTAAATGTAGCATTTGCAAGAACACAAATATAAATTAAAAAATGTCTTGAAAAACGAATACACTGCAAAAGTAGATACTTTTGCCAGACAGTTGAAAAAATATATTATACGCTGGATACTGTTATTATTTGTTTAAATGTTTGCTACAGATGCGACTTTTGCAGCTATCATGTTTATACGAGTTTGGCAACTTGTATTAGAACCTATTAGACTGCGACTCAATGACTTTAAATCACTTCGAACCAAAATAAAAATGTTTCTAAAATAGGATTTGGTCTTAAAATAAACTTGATTTAAATATTTGACATAAACTTGAGATTTTATTTATTTTAATATTTTTTATATTTATTTATATCTAGCGAAATGTGCATGTTATATCTAGCATTTTCATCATACAAACATCTATTCCGACCGATAATCAAACCCAAACTCAGCGATAGCTATTAGCAACACGCAACGTACAAAAAGGTTGTCATGTATCAAGACATGTAAATTAGCAACAAACGAGAGATAAGTCTATATTTGTTGTTTGTTTAGCTGTTTATCATTATCAGCAAGGCGGTAGTAAGTAGGGTTGCCATTTGACTGAGTTTCTTTAGATTTGTCCTAGTTAAAAATTATTACGAAGAGCTCAGTGGAATAGTGGTTAGTACGCTTTGGCTTTCGATTGAAAACAAAGCTACCTTCGCCATGGTCAGGTCGTCTAGGAATATAAACATGTATCATATTTTATTTTCAAGATCCAACGTGGTTATTTGGTATTGATTGTCAAAGTTAGCGATTTTCCACGTCTATTACTTACATCTTATTCGAAATTAGCAGTCACGGAAGTAATCACAAGTATTGCCATTGAAATTAGTAGTATTAGGTCCTTACCTATGAAATTGGTGTTTTGTATGGAGATTTTGGGGAATTCTGCATTTTCCATACTAATTTTTTTTCAGTTTTCTTCACAACGACAAATCCAAAGATAATAATATTCGGCATCTATCATTAGACAAGCTTTAGTATTATGTGTAATATCACACTTTATAAAAGTTATTTATCGTTTTTAAGTGAATGCAATAAAATGATGTATTCGGGAGGCACTTAAATAGAGTTGTCTCCGTGTCCAGTTTTAACACAGTTAAACTTACAACAAATTATCAAAACAAATCAAAAGAGCTCAAAAATATAGTCTATTTTTAGACGAGGTAGTAATTTTTTAGGAATACTCTGAATCTTAATAGTTACAGACAAAATACTAAGACTGAATAAAAACACCAATTTCATAGGTAAGGACCCAATATTTCCTCTCTCCTTTATCTCAAAGATAAACCCTCATACATCAAGTACTCATTTACCCGAGTTTGTGAAGCTTATCTTGTAGTGAAAAAAATACCTTTACCCACTACAAAGTGCAAACAAACCTCTATCGTAAACAATGTCATTATGCTATCTATCGCCAACGATGTGGTTATTCTGGTTGGTCGTACATGTTTGCATGTACTGCGATAATTTAAATGAGGCGCGTCGTTAACCCATTATCATCACGACCCGATCGGTACCTTAAGAAATATGTCGTAATTATTGTAGAATTGGATATTAATTACCTTTTGTATTTGGGAGTTTCCATTGGACAAGTCGAGCTAGATTTGGCTTTGTTTAATTTCATTAATTTGTTATGTACAGTCGCAGACAGATAATGTTTACCACCCTTAGTGTCATAATTGCTTTCATACATTTAAGTCATAAAGGTCGAAATCACGAAATGTCTATTTTTGATTATAGACCATATCTATATTTTTTAATAACATGAGAATCCGTCGCTTAAGACGTGTATGACTATATATATGGCTTAATAAATTATATGTATCGTTTTTTACTTTTTTTAAAAACTTTCATGAATATTTCAGTTTTTAAATTATAAATAAATTCATAACAGGAACTTAAACAATTTTTATTTTATAAAATTAAATTCTTTCATCTTATTTAAAAAAAAATCTGATTAAAATTTCACGTTCGTCAAGTTTCGTCCGATTAACATTCAAACAATAATTTTTGATAACTGTCACAGCTTTATGTGTCTTTTCGATACTTCATAATGTTTATTAATTTTCAAAGGGTAATAAGTAACTTAATATGTCATAGACTATATTGAAAACAGCGTATTATATATTCTAATTTAAAAACTGGTAAACATTTTCTGACTGCGACCGTACAGTCAGGTTTAAAGATTGTCACGTATATTAATATAAAATGTGACAATCTTAATCCCCTTATAAGAATCATCTACTGTCAAGTGTTTACATATTTTTGAATGTGACCGTTCATGTCCAGCCCAATTCTACTTTATACTTAACCGGACGTTCCCGAATCGTTACAATTGCGTAACTAATGCAATTGAAGATAGAATGCTTAGGCCCAATTGCACGATCGAGAGTTAGCGCCTAACCCAGGGTTTGCCCATATATTTGCCCCAGGGTTAGGTGCTAACTCTCGACCGCCCAATTGGGCCTTAGCAGAATAAATATTGATGATTGGAATGTATGCTTTTGCTTTACGTTTTTGATTTATGTAAAATAGCAAACCGATTGGAACCGACTGAAACCGAAGGCAACCGAAACGCACGGTCGCGTTTTGCTAGCAGAATACCAATAATGTTCGAACATAGCGTTCCTCATGCGTTTCAGATCAAAATAAAATAGCAGGATTGGCCTACTGTTGTCGTTGTGTGTCTACATGTGCGTGGGTTTTAATCGATAACTTGTTTAGACATGTCATTACTGCATCAACTATAAGAATGACCACCCAAACACGACGTTATAAAACTATCGTTATGAATTCAAGTTGGCGACTTTATACAAGGTCTTTTGGGCAGCTCACATCAAAAAAATGTTTTATCAATGCTTTGGGGTTTACAAACGTTATCAAATATTGTGTAGATGTTAAAAGCAGATTTGAAATTCTTGTAAAACATTCCATAGATATATTAGATAAGAGAAAGCTTTATAGTATCTTACTTAATTAGGGTAAAAATACCCTGATTAAGTAAAGGGTTGCTTTTAAACTTTAAATCCGATTTTAAGCGGAAGGGCTTCGCGCGTCGAGATATCGCTGAGGTTTGACTGGATAAAAGATGAAACGTTAACCTATAATAAGACCCACTTGCGCAGTCTAGAGTTAGCACCTAACCCTGGGGCAAATATATGAGCGAACCCTGGGTTAGGCCCTAACTCTTGAGTGCAATTGGGCCAAGTAGGCAATAATATAAAACAGACAAGTTCCCGACTTTCTTGCTAAACATCCTCCCTTGCCTAATAGTGGAATATACGCCAGTTGATATGAATCATTCTCTAAATTTGCCTTTTTCCTCCAAATCGGCCCTTTCTGGCCCTGAAAAGAATCCTTTTATGTTCTTGAAACTCCTTGCAACGTCTACTTAATCTCATATAGGTTACCTACCTTTAGTAACTCCAAATTTGTACATAAATTATCGTAACCGTACTTCATATCTCAAGCGATAGTCAGATACATAGAGTTGCCTATCTGTACGTAGCAGCTAAGTGTACGTGACTATATGGGTGTTGTCAAATGTCGTGAACGAACAGTTAGGATGGGGTATGCTAATACTATCTTTTACCCGCGACTTCGTCC
Organism: Parapoynx stratiotata; assembly: GCA_910589355.1. Taxonomy (NCBI): domain Eukaryota; kingdom Metazoa; phylum Arthropoda; class Insecta; order Lepidoptera; family Crambidae; genus Parapoynx; species Parapoynx stratiotata. Next base: position 14,406,657 of record OU342476.1, read on the forward strand.
CCGTAGAATAGTTACTTTGAGTTAGTGTGATGGTATGTAGCCTATAGCCTTCCTCAATAAATAGGCTATTCAACACTGAATTTTTTTTTCAAATTCGAACAATTGGTGGAATTGAAAATTTACTCCTACTCTATTATTAGAAGCAGTCATTGTAGCGTAAATTTGTCTTTCAAATTTTTTAACATTCACCCGCATGGCACCCGTTCCCATGGGAATATCGGGATAAAAAGCCTATTTCCATTCTCAACCTCTAGAATATATGTGTATCAAATTTCGGTTAAAGTTGTTCAGTAGTTTTGACGTGAAAGCGAACATACAGACTTACTTTCGCATTTATAATTTAAGTATGGATTACCTTAGGATTATTTTTATGCCCGGTGCATGGCAATATTTCCCTGTTACATGGGGGCTAAACAGTACGCTAAATGTGGGAGTTTATTATTTTACAAAATTACGTGAATGCGATAAACTACACAATCCGTTCACAAAACTACCAGGAGGCCTTGTTCTGAGAACGGGCAAGAAACTCAGCAAGTTTATATCCTCCCTTTACATCAACTTTGTTTTTTTTTTAATTTCATAAACTACAACGTCATTGAAGTTTTAGAAGTAAAAAAATAAATATCTGAGCCCTTGTAATAGTATTATTTTTACTAGTGGCAGTAAACATTATTTTTGTTACATTCTTGCGGTTCTAATTTCATCAAAGAACAATCATCTGGTAGAATTGTATTGCATCATGAGCTTAGTCACAGAAGCCACATCAGTAAGCTTGGAACACAAAACCTACAGCTGACAGCGTCAGCGAGGCGAGGCATAATCTCGAGGTAGATTCAATGGATCTGGGGCATATGTTTACTTGACTGATATCTAATGTAATATATTACAAATATAATTCAAATAAACCTATTTACTCGATGACCTCCGTGACTGTTGTACGTCGGTTGCAATTGAAGGTATCGCCATCTCTGAGTGTTCTGTTTCGCTCGCACATCCACTATCTAACCATAGAGAAGTTTGTCTCTAATAGGAACTGGAACTATCAACTTTACGTGCGAAATCCTAAATCAGAAATTTTATGTCATAACTGAAGACTTTTATCGACTTTTTTTTCTTGCTGGCCAGTTTCTTGCAGTTTCTTTAATAAGTCGATTGTTAGGGTGCTTTTCCACCCGAGGTGTGCTGTATGCGAGGAAAAATAGACCAATAGGATTCCATTTATCTTCATGTCTACCTACCGTTGGATAGGCGATACTCTGCGCAGGGTATTCAACGACACTACCCACTGAAACTATCCCAATGTCCTCATTACTGCCCTTCCTTGTAAATTGTTTTATAGGAATAAGCATAAAAATGTACAATAGGCTGCCACAAAATTTTATTGACTTGCCCCTGCATAAATTTATGTCAACTGTTAAAAGCAGTTTAATAAGATAGAAAATTATTTTAAAGATAAAAATTCGTGGCTACTATAATTTGCTCCTCTGCACATATTTATTTTACAATATTTAAAATGTTCTTAATTCCTTTTTTTTTTTTTTTTTTTTTTATACTACCAGGGTAGCAAACAAGCATACGGCCCACACAGATGGGCAGTGGTCACCGTAGCCTATGGACGCCTGCAACACCGAGGGCATCACCAGCGCGATGCCGACCCTTAAAAAACCTTTTCACGCCCTTTTTGAAGGACTCCATGCTGTAGTCTCTTGGGAAAGCCTCACCAGGGAGTTCATTCCACAGCCTAAGCGTACGAGGAAGGAAATTCCTCCTAAAACGCACGGTACGCGACCATTGTGGTTCTAACGTGTGAGGATGAATTCCCTGGCGATGGCGAGCGGTGCGGTGATAAAAAGAAGCTGTTGGCATCATGTCAAATAGCTCCTCAGAACAGACCCCATTGTACAAGCGGTAGAACACACACAAGGAAGCAAAATCTCTCCTCAAACTTAAGGGCTCAATACCGCTTGTGAGCTCGGGATCGCCGACAATTCTCATGGCTCGTCTTTGAACCGCGTCAAGAGGTCCAAGTTGGTATGCTGGTGCACCCGCCCAAAGATGACAGCAGTACTCCATATGGGGCCTTACTTGCGACTTATAAAGAAGCAGACGCTGCCCCGGAGAGAAGTACCGCTTCGCACGATTGAGCACACCAAGCTTTTTAGATGCCAACTTGACCTTATCCTCTAAGTGACTGCGGTACTGGACGTCACTGGAAATGTCGACACCAAGGATACCCAAACTGTTGGAGATTTGAAGAGGTGTATTGAGGAACCGTGGAGCCACAGCGAATGGAGTTTTTTTAGCGGTGAACGAGCAGACTTGTGTCTTGTGTGTGACTTGTGTTGCGAGCCTTTTGTTATTATCGCTGTTTATAAAAAGGCAAACTGTTGAGTTTTTTGCGGCACTTCTTCTCAACAGGCCATTCAAGTGCTAGTAGGAAAAAAATAGACGTGCAAAAGTATTTCATGTAAATCTAATTGCAGAATAAATGATTTCATTTCATTTCCGTAGAACCGACTTGGTTTTCTAAGCAATTCTACGGACATTCATTTGCAGTAGCTTAACTGAGCTCCACACCGCTATTTCACCCTGCTGGTCGCAATCAGCGTAATGTACGCTAGAGTAGATCATTGTACTTATAACCTACTTTGACAACGTAAACAAGGTAATGAACTATAATGTAACCTCTGTTTATGTTTACTGTGACTTGCCACGTATGTCCTAAACGGAATATTTTAGTTGACTTGGCTCTGAACGATATCATCCATTATTGTAATAAGATTTGTATTTAACTAAGTATATAAGTCCCGTGTTGGTCCGGGACACAAAAAGAATGTACCAACTGCTTTTCTTGTCTAGCATGTCGTAAAAGGCGACTAAGGGCGTGTTGGGTACTGGGTCTGTGATTGTGTAGGCGATGAGCTAGCCACTTGTTACTACTCTTTCACGATTTTTTCATCTGATCAACCCTTTCAATTTTGTGGCTAAATGTGGTCTTAAGGAACACTCCATGGACTCTGCCGACCTCTTCGGGGATTACAGGCGTGATTGTATGTTTTTATGTAAGCATATAAGTTATATCGAGGCAGGCTGAAATTATGTTAAAAAAAATCTTTCTACCTCCGAAGATGAATAAAACCATCTATTCGTAGTCAACATGCCTTTATCAGAACCAAGCGGTTTAGGTCATCATTCGCCGTTCATCACGCGGTCATGGAGTAGTATGTACTGACTCAAGTCTTTAATGTTGGTTTGAATATATAGGCTCTTTCTGCGGAAGCTCCTCCATGGTAGACCTCACTTCAGCTGTGGCTCAGACTGAGAGAAAAATTTAACGACTTCTGCCAAACATGCCCAAGGAAGTTCTTATGAGCAAAAAATGTGTCACCTTTCTTCGTAATCAGTAAATGAGTGCACATATGCGAGAATAGCTAGGATAAGAACAAGTTCCCTGTTTTAACGAATCCTTCGGCTCATAATGTGGATAATTGTGGTCCAGTGGAATCGCATGTTTTCGAGTGCACCAAAAAATGTTCTTTGACTTTGGACAGTTCTAAAGCTCATAGCTTATTGAGGCCTCGGCACGACTCAGGATTTTAGGTCATAAATAGCATCATAATATATTAACTTCATGGCAACATAGTAGAAATTTCCATGATATATGGCCGTAGTAACAAAAATACCGGTTCGGTATGCTTGAGGTTGCTGCATAGGCGGCCTTGAGGTTGCTTCGGGATACTTCGGCATCCTTCAGTACGCTGCCACCGCGCTAAGGCAACACTCGGGGGTAGTTTGGACGGTACGACATGCTTAAAGACGCTTCGGCATCCCTAAGGACGTTGCAGCATGCCAGGCATAGTTGCCGACAGTTTGCGCTTGCATGTAGGGATGACGAAGGAGCCCATAGGGCCTAAAGCCACACGGCACCCGACCCGCACCACCTCGAGCAGCTAGTATTCTTTATCATCGGATCGCCTCGCTCGCGATCTGTCCCCGTGCCGTGGACCATGGGTAACCACTCTGTGACCACGTTTGTTGTTTTTGTTAGCGGCCAACGCATCGTCTACTCGTTGATCATATCGTGCTTACTGGTTGACAATGCGGTCTCCACCGGTGGACGAGTCGAGGCAGTGCTATGAAGAAGCTATGATCTTTAGGCTGTTTTTCAAGCAGAGCTAAACAAACTAGCAAACCGAGGTGCTGGGAAAAATCCACCATGGATCGCTTCATATCAAATGACTCGAAAAATGGCGCGGACTTATTGGTCTATTTTTTCTCGCGCATCGCATAGCTAACTAGTGGAAAAGGAGAATGATAACAATCTAGATTAATTAATGATGATTACAAAATACTCAGTAATTTATAGCAATCTTTAAAATTTGGCGTAAAGGTAGGGCTTATTTTCGCCCTATTTTGTAATCCACTGATAGATAAGCTATTAAAAGTCGCTAACTCAATTAATAGATTGCTATCTGTGGTATTACGGTACACAAGAACTCTTTACCATGTGACCATTTTGTTTAAAATCTTTTCTAACTCCTGACGTCGTTGCATTAGCGACCGGATCAAAACGGTTTAACTTCCGAAGCACGCGAGTTTAAGATTACAAAGTTTTGGTAATCCATTCACGGCCTGACCATGGCGAAGGGAGCTTTGTTTTCGATATCGAAAGCCAAAGCTTACGAACCTCTACGCCCATACAATCCGGTGATAGCTGAGTAGCCGTCAGAGGTTTAGGGCAACTCAAAATAAAACTACGCCGCTCTTCCTTGAGTCTGGATATTAAAAATAAAACAGAAATATACCGTCTCATGACAAAGGCTTCTGTAGCAGTCATTACAATAATAAATATAGATCTGTGTCTATTAGCAGTGGATTAAATCATGAATAAAGATAAAACCACTTGACAGCCTTGAATATTCTTAAGTAAACGTTTCTCGCCGTTGCTTTGTTTCAAACCATTTAAACGTGTATTTCTGTGATTTTATGACGTGTCATGCGCAATTACGAGAATATCAAGAAAATATAAGAAATTAAATAAAAAGCGCAAGTTCCACTACTCACTTCTTATATTTTTACAATAATTACTTTGATACTCTTTGAAGAACAAACGTTCAATTCAAATATAAATCAATCAAAAATAGACAACTTGCCATAAAAAGGGATAGAAGTGCAACGTCCTTCCAAAAGACTATTATAAGGAAGCCAGCGAATGTTGCATCTCAAGAATGGACAGGATTAAGAACGTGTGTTATTTAAACGGTTAGCAATATATTCCAATTTTGGTCAGCAAACAAATAAAAAGAATGTTTGACATGGATGCGGATGGATCTAGAATTAGAAACACAAATGAAGCATTAGATTGAATGCAAGAATTGCAAGATTTATATTAGATTTAGAGAAGTGGGTGCTGACTTGACGAATGACAGAGGATTTGTATTAGTGTGTACAGCAGCCGATACAGCCGATTTATCTCCACAACTACTGCCCGATCCCTAATTTAAGGGACTAGACTCGAGTAGACCCCTTAACAAAACAAGTATTGAACTTATACTCGTCTGTTCAAAAATTGACGCGTGCAAAAAAGTTCCAATACCTTTTTTGTCAATCGTCAAGTAGGTTACTGGCTGTTTAAAGTCCGTTCAATGCTCCAGACCCGTTGAATAAACCTTGTTACCACACCTACATACAATCACGCCTGCAATCCCCGAAGGGGTAGGCAGAGTCCAAGGAGCACTGTGTTCCTTAAGACCACATTTAGCCATACAAAAATTGGGTTTGTCAGATGAAAAATCGTGAAAGAGTAGTAACAAGTGGCTAGCTCATCGCCTACACGATCACAGTACCCAATACGCCCTTAGTCGCCTTTTACGGCATGCTAGGCAAGAAAAGCAGTTGGTACATTCTTTTTATGTCCCGGGCCAACACGGGATCACCTAGCCACGGCCACACCTAGTAACAATGAATATGAAGGCCCTGGAGGCCAGGTTTGATTCAACTTGCAAATTCATTTCTATTTGCTTATAATTTTGTGGTTTATTTTTAGTTTATCAATGACAAGGTTACGGACAGGAGAGATTATTTTTTGGTATTAAATATCTGTTCTGGCTGTTGGAATGTTGGTATGAATTACATAGTGGTTATGGATGTTATATAGTGAGCGGAGACGACCATAGGATCCTATTACGTGGGACTAACAAGATGTGAATGCACCTCTGCTTTCTTCAGAGATGCTATAGGCGTGGTGATGATATATCCCACAGATAAACATTTACATATATGACGCAAATGCTTGTACTGCGCGTGTCCGAAAACCCCGACAAAACGTCGAGTTTGGCCGCTGCTAACTAGTCTGCGCGCGTCCGAATGGCAGTAAAAACTAAAAAAATACCTCGTAGTGTGATAATTGTCGGAGGGGCATCGGCGGAATCGGTATATTTCATTCAGTTTGGATCTCCCGACTCAAAATTACGGCTGTGACGTCACAGTACACGTTGACACGCTTGGTTTCAATACAAATCGTTATACTTGCGTTATCTATGTTAATGTAAATCTTTTTCAGTTTCCAATTTTTGTTTTATTACAACCAATGTTTATTTCGTTAAGTATCTATGTGAGATAAGCCAGGTCTGCTAATAAATTCGTATTGCATAATTTTATATTATGTTTTGAAATGTTTCGTTACCCGAAATCGGAACAGAATCATTAGGTAACCTTCAAACAGTTTTATTACGTGGCTCATTATTATTTCTTATTAACCCATTAACATTTTAATTAATCATATCGATCGCCATACCTTTTTTTTTTTTTCTCGAGGACAAAATCCATTTACGGACGGGGAGGCGGAAGGCGTGTGTGGGACTCGCTCGGCGGCGGCCGAGAATACCCACTAAATCTCCCCGATATACCTCCTTGCCCTTCCGTGGGAGCGACCCGGGGTCTGCCGTAGCAATTCTCCGAGCCGGTCCCAGGGCTTCCCGACCTAGTCAGATACTAGGTCGGGGTTTGCGCCAATGGGGGATTCCCGGGTATATTCGGGAGATCCCCAGACGTGGCAGCCGGTGGAATGCGTGCGTGGAAGCCATCCAACGCACGCGGCCGCTCGCGGGGCAGTTAGAAGGAGGGACTTATGGCGCCCGCCTTCTCCTGCCCACCCGTCTACGCCGGAGAGGAGCGGCTTGATCATCCACCTCCCGCTCCCTCTCCGCTGCCTCCTTCTGCAAGAGCACGTTCTCGCAGAAGGAGGCGGCAGCCTCCCATACTCTCTTGCTGCCCACCATGGCCGTGACCAGGGTAGGCAGCGAGAGGAGCCCAAGTGCCCAAGTGATGGTTATCAAAAGTTTTATTTTAAACTACCTTTTGCCCACGTTGTTCTCGAATTTAGATTGAAGTTGTAGTTAAAAAAGGGCTTTAATTCAAGGGAAGTAATTAATTGGGTCTTTTATTTATTTGGTCAGCAGAATAATTAATTGGGCAGCAATATAATATGTAAAGGGAAATGTATAAAATCTAAGAAAAGGATCAATGAAAGATCAAGAATCAATTCCCAGAAAATATATTCTGATAGATATTAGGCTAAGGTTATTTTTTTATGACCCATAAAAACAATATTTGTGTCATCAAAACATACATTAGACAGTTTGGCAACAGAGAAAACATTTTCGTTGCTGCCCAATTCGTTATTACGCTGACAAATTAGAGATATCTGCTTTCCATAAGTTGCTGCCCAATTAGTTATTTTATCTGACCAATTGTATTTTTTTGCTGACCCTTGAAATATCACCCATAATTTAATAGTATGACAACGGCTTTCACTACTGATATACATTTACATAGATAACGCAAGTTTATCGTTTTGTATTGAAACCAAGCGTGTCCATCTACTGTGACGTCACTGCCGTAATTTTGAGAGGGAGACGGGAGATCCAAACTGATTGACAGATTCCGATGCCGCCGCCAATTATCCCCCTGCTCCTCCGCCAATTATCATACAAGGCATTTCTTTAGTTTTTGTTGCCATTTGGACGGGCGTTGACTAGTAAGCAGCGGCCAACCCCGACGTTTGGTCGGGGTTTTCGGACACTCGCAGAACATGCATTTGCGTCATCTGTAATATTAGTAACATAAAATTCTGGCTTAAACTATTAACCTTAAAAACTACAGCAATGAAAAATATGGCCTTAAATAAGATCGGGATAATAACCCCAAGGTAATTTCCCAGAAGCAATCGGAAAAGTCAGAACCCATTTAAATTCCCGTAAGACTAGTGACGTTGAGAAATCTCGCACATCGATACCGTAAAATCTTCATCCGTGATGCAATCAATGACGACTCGATGACTCATTGTTTTCGTTCCGATGACGACTCGATGAGACACGATGTTTCGAGTAATCGCAGTATTTATAAACAGCACCAATTTTGTACTCCGGCTAAAGGATTCTTCTACTCTGATGTCATCAATGTTCGACTTTATTTGTAACGTAATAAAACCTGTTTTCGTAGTGCACATGTATGTGTTGATGAGGTTTTGACAGTTATTGATCAATGGAAATTTTCATTGCCCGTGCCGTCTAATTCGTCCAATCTGGTGGTGCCGTCATCTATGTTGCTAGTAGATTTATACTCTGCTTGCTCATTTGCTAAAACTTTCAGTGTTGAATAGCCTTTTTATTGAGGAAGGCTACACACCATCACACAATCTCAAAGTAACCATTCTACGCCTACGAAGTCGCGGGCAAAGGCTAGTTAAACAATAAAGGTGATTGTGCATTGTCCTGCAGAGTACAATGTCTTGGTACTGATCGAGATGCGACAAAGACCCATTGTTATTATTGAATTTCAAAGAACCAGAAAGAACCAAAGAACCATTCGCAGTATACGATGTGTGTGACGTCACCTTTCTTCAAGATCTTTGGATGTTAGCCAAACACCAGGGCCCCAATCGCGCTGAATAAAAACGAATTTACCTCAACCAAATACATATATATAATCACTATTATCCTCAAAGGGTTAGTCAGAGACTACGCAAAAGCACCGCAAAAGCAGTCATTGTCATAGTCTGCGCTTCACCAAGCAGTGACTGCACTCAGCGTGACAGGTAGTGAGCCCGTCGCCGCTATAAGCTATTGGATGTTGTGCAGTTCTAAGTCTTTTAGTCGCCTTTTATGACACTCGAGGGAAGAGATGGATTGGTAGTATTATTTTAATGAGCCGCTACCACAGCCAAATCGCAGTCGAACACATTATAGTCCATCGACGATCCCTATCTCCAATATCTCGTACTCGCGTACCCTTGTGTCGTCTCGGTGGTGCGTGGATAACGTTTTCGACTGAGATTTAGTCCTCAGCCTATACGTCCCACTGCTGGGCTCAGGCCTTCCAGTATACAGTGCTGCCGACCCCTTCGGGGATTTCAGGCGTGATTTTTTTTTATCCTACTCCTCTAACATGGGTGGTCAGAGACTTTATGCACCCTTTTTGTTTTTGTTATCTCTTTCATACTAGTTCTCGCATTTATTCCTCTCGCAATTTTATAACGCATACTTTTTCTTTCTTTTATACATATCTTTCAAAACTTATTTATGTTCCTATCTACATTTCAGCATTTCTATGGCTTTTTATTCGTTTCAATTCCGGGTTTTGGGGATTTCGTGTTGGGAGTCTGGGATTGGGGTTTCTGGGAGAGGGGGTTTATATGTCTCTGTGTGTGTGTGTTTGTGTGTGTGTGTGTGTGTGTGTGTGTGTGTGTGTGTATATATGTGTGTGTGTGTGTGTGTGTGTGTGCGCGTGTGTGTGTGTGCGTGTGTGTGTGCGTAAAAGGTGACTAAGGGTTTATTGGGTACTGGGTCTGTGATTGTGTAGGCGATTAGCTAGCCACTTGTTACTACTCTTCCACGATTTTTCATCTGACAAACCCAATTTTTGTATGGCTAAATGTGTTCTTAAGGAACACAGGCGCCGGTGCAGAGCCGGTGCAGAGCGATTTTATATAGCCAATGAGTCTGCACGTTTGAGTTGACGAAATATGTTGTAAATTCGTCATCACACTTATGTGGAAAAATGACTTTTAGACCCCTGATGAAAGTAAATTTTAATATTTATTTATTTTATTTTATTTTATTTGCATAGGTACAATAACAGAAACAGATAAACACATTTAAATAAAATAACAATTAGCACATAAAAATCATCTTAAATCTGAGTTCCAATAACAATTGTACACAGCTTTGGCAAATTATTTAAGAAATTACATAATTTATAATATTAAGATGATGATGATATTATTTGTAATATTATATGAGTAAGATGTGGATCGCTAGTATATAATATGAGTGTGTATGGTAACAGACTTGCCCTCTATGACATGTGTACTTACTGAAACAAAGAAAAATCTTTATTTGATAGCATAACTCAGCTATGAGCAATGAACCTTAGCCTAATTACAACGAACCAAAATGGTCCTCACTCCGTTTCGGACGTGAAGGCTGTCAACATGAAAGTTAAAAATAATGTGATAGATAAAAAAAACAATAAATGTACAAGTATATTAGCACTGCCACTGCATATTTTTGCATCAAATAAGAATATGTAATTTGGACACCGTTATAAAAGAGACTTAAGAATTTTGATTTCAATTTAATCCTCAACCAAATCTTTTTCATTACTTCCAGGTGCAGTTCTCAACGAAGCCCCCAAAGGTCCACGTGATGCGCGTCTGGGCGTTCGCCGCCCGCCAAGCCAGGGCCGGGCACTGGGAGCGCTGCGTCATCGACAGGGACAGATTCAGGAGACGGTCAGTTCTTTCCCGTCACTTACGACTGGGACAATATCTGCTTAGATAGTGTGAAAGCCGAAACAATATCGTTATGTACATATAAATGTTCTTTATAAGCTCAATACGTAAACAAATAAAAAAATATATTTCGCGGAGAATTTATCTGCGTGTCATGTCATTATCAATTGTCACACTCAACAATGTTCATTTTACTTACCTTATCTGTAATATCTTAACAACATTAATAAACAATAAATCTATTATTATCATTATTAAAACATCAGAGGACACTTCCTTGAAACACCTCTTCAAAGTAACTATGTATGTAATATGACTATGACCAATACTTTGTTAAATATGCGAATTTTATTACAATTAAAAATTTTCAAATATTTGAAAATAAACTTCGGGTTGCTGCTAAAAAAAAATTCGTAAGGAAGTCTCCGATTTAAGTCTTTGTTCTTCGAACTTAAGATGAATATAAACTACCTATTCCTATCACTGATTATGAAGTCTATCACTGTTCTAAACCGCTTAAATATCAGAACATTATCATCACGCCGCTTTGTTTGTAAACAGAGGACACGAACAAGAATATAACATAGTTATAAATCAAATGAAAACATTTATTACCGACCATAATTTAGTACAGTAGTGTCGATGTTACACAAAATATTCTCTGTTGTTTATTAAGAACTATTAATTAATAAAATAAATTAATAAAAATAATAGCAATAATAATCAATCGTTATATTATGTCATGTTTGGCTCTCACGCTATCTAAGCAGGTACTGTCCCAGTGGTAAGTGATGGGAAGACCCTCACTTAAATTGATAACTTTAACGGGTAAGAAACAAGTGTCACACTAGATAGAAGTAATTATATAAAAAGCCATGTCTGCCTTTTAACTAACAGCGCCCCCTTGCCTTATAAATATTGCTAAATTTCAGTGTTGCTTTTAAGAGACGTAGAGATGTCTGTACCTACATAGATGATATTCTGTTTCTAAATTCTTTTAATTACTTTTAGGGACTAAATGTGTAGAGATGGTACGTAGAGGTCTCTGACATGAATGGAATGTCACTAAACACATTATACACATCTCTGACTCTAGACCCTCTACCTTGTATGTTTGTGTTCTACTCTTATTCGCGCAAATGAAGGAATTATTAATTTTGAATATGAAATCCTGATTTATATTTAGCAAATTATTCATTAAGATAAAGAAACGACCAAATTTTAAATGCATCCTAATTTAGCATGCATGTTTATTACTCTTTGACATTTTATCTAGACATAAGCTAGTTCATTAATCTTTTTTTTATTAATGCTTGATAAACAGCATTAAACAGTAATCTTTAAGTAAATTATTAAATTCATGTATTCAACAACAATCAGGAAGAAAGTTCATACTAATATTTACCCTTGTCGGTACTTCTAGTCCATTAACTATAGAATAGAACTAAAATTAGTGCTGCAAATTTAAAGCAATAAAATTACACTAGTTCGATGCTCGGTTTTTATTTTTCAACGGATGCCGAGTAAATACTGGTTTAATAAAACAATATATCGTAATTATATACAAGTGGTGTATTTGATGTGGTAGTAAGATAATAGCTATAGCTCAAGGGCACGGAATCTTGTATTTTCCTTTTGTTGGTATTGAAATCTCGGTAAATGATTTTCCGCTTTCTTACAAACCAGCATAATGTAATTGTTCAGACTGTAGATTTACTACATTTGGATTTTTAGTTTTTATTACACAGTGGTAATGGATTTTCTCTAGTGCCCGGTAACGGCAATGGGCTTTACGTAAGACTAAAAGAATTGCTGGCCACCTATCACTATGGGGATATAAACGTAATATGTGCAGTATTTAATGCACGCATTTACTTTAATTTCAGAATCGCTGATGTAGACCTCGCCATATCCTGGGTATTGAAACCACAACACCGTACTCGCGTGAAGTTCCAACGATTCCAACCTTGGTGGAGGAAGCAAGATCTAGCTGAGAAGACGGCGAAAGAAGAAGAGGTGAAAAGGCAGAAAGAGTTAGAAGAAGAGGTGAACAGACAGAAAGCGATAGAAGAGATCAAGAGACAAGAACAGGAACAGAATATTGTCAACGGTAACATCAATGATAATGAGACCGATTTAAATGATAAAGATGTAAATCTTAATGATACTAATAATGGTAATAACGACATCGTTAGTTTTAACAAAATTGATGCGGATGTTATTAGCGACAAGATGAAAGTTATTTCGGAATCGAACATGCAAATTGTGCCGGTAAATGAGAAATTTACTGATTTGAGATTACAATTAACAATTGGGCCTTTAGCGAGTACCAGCGCCAATATAAGTGACAATTTACTATAGCTTTACACACATACGATGATTCCTGTGGCAAATTCCTCGAAATTTCAAAATAAAAAGAAAAAATTGTATACAAAACAAACTCAGTATAAGAGACAATACAAAAAATAGAAAAAAAGCACAATGAACAGAAAATATACAAAAAAAAGTTGATTCAATGATAAAGTGCAATGTCTATAAAGACACAAGGAGTGTTATTTTCTAACAAAGAATTTGGTTCTCCAGACGCCGAACTCATTTTATGTTAAATACAATATTTTCGTAAAAATTAAAGTAACTAAAACTCCACTTCATTCTGTATTTACTATGCACTTACTAGTATAGATATTAAAATTCACGAAGGCCACAAAATTATTCGACTGTAGACTCTATCGTAAAGCGTTAAGAGCGAAGCCATCATAAAATGCAACAACGATACATAATTTTATTTTCGTATGTTTCTATTCTCTTACAAGCATATTGTTTTGTTGATATCTACCTTATCATAGTAACGAACTTAAAATATACAAAATGGATCCTTATTCCGACTGGTCTAATATTGGACCGAAAATAAAAAAATGTCCAGGCTCCTTATTCTAAACTGTATATGTGTCTCGCTCTGATTCGCCGGAGTAAAAGGGACAGTTTTAGAGATTCCGTGATTCGTTCGTTTACCGACAGTTGAGAATACCGAGGTCTATAAATTGCGGCAAATGACTCAAAACCACACACACCATCCAATAGCTTATAGCGGCGACGGGCTCACCACCTGTCACGCTGAGTGCAGTCACTGCTTGGTGAAGCGCGGACTATGGCAGTGGACTGCTTTTGCGGTGCTTTTGCCTAGTCTCTGAGGGGATAATAGTCGTGATTATATATATGTGACTCAACACCACCAGCTCCCCTAGTGAAAGTTTTCATTGTTAAAATACTTTTCACTTCAAGTTGCGTTATGAAGTGGCACATGCAGAAGATTCCAAGCTCCATTCAGCGTTTTACTATGTAAAACGTCAATTTTATATCACACGCTTACGCAGCTGAACGGAGGCGGAAAGCTGAATAAGTTGCAAACAAAACTGGCCTTTTCTATGGACTAACGCTGAATGCAGCTGAATAAGTGTGAGCAGTCCGTTAACCTTCCAATTGAATCATTTTATCTGTTAAAAAACCGCATCGCAATTGTTTTAAAAATCTAAACATTCATAGGGACAGATAGCGGGAAGCGACTTCGTGATTTTAATTAAACAGGGTTATTTATAATGCATCAACAACCCCGTAAGACTAGGAAGCTAATATCATAAACAATAACATTTGTTCTACGACTTTTAATAATTTGACACATTTTTCATTCATACAAAAATAAATGTCAATTTCTGAACCTTTTTAACTCTGCGCATCGCGCGTATCACCTTTTCGTATGAACGGAACATAGACATACTAATGTCACGACAGTACGTTTTAGGCTTGTAAAATTATTTGTATACAATATAATGTATTGAGTTATAGTAAAAATCTTAGAACAAATGTTGTTATTTCATTAAAAATAACTCTGTACCTCCTCTCACAATAGGTACTGAAAAGTAGCTTTTTTAAATAGGTTTAATACCTATATTTTTGAAGGTTGTGTAAATTCCCGCTATCTTTTTGTTGATAAAGATGATCGCGTCTTTACCTAAACAATGCGATTCTATTGTTCGGGCCTTAATAATCCAAATAAGTCTATTATCTTTTCACGAAATTTCCAATGAATAATTACGTCTATATTTAATACTTACCTAATTATAATAAATCGTCAATGTGATTTCCGGTATCCTCAAACATCATATCCTCAACTGTCTGTTCAGCGAGTCTACTTTGAATGTCTCGCCCTGTCTCGCTCTGATCGCCGGGTATAGAGATTCCGTTTTCTGACAATTGAGGATAGTATATTTTCGACAACTGATCTGAAAAGTCGAAAGTTAAAATCTTTCAGTTCAGGTATTTACATTCTCTTATAACGTAACATATATCATCACGCCTCTTTCCCCGAAGGGGTAGGCAGAGATATTAAACACCCACATTTCGCCATATATGTTTGATCTCCATGTAATCGCTTCGTACGGAGTTAACTTTTTAATTATAAAAATGAAACCTTACAATTGTCTGAGTGGGTACTCCGTACCTAGCAATGATACGGTGTTTTTGCTCATATTGTTGTAAGAAAAAATAATATCGATTGTATATAAATTATTTGCATTATCTTCATCTGTAAGTTAGTCGCACCAAATCTATTTTATGGGTAAAATTACGAATTAAAAAATTAAGTCTTTCTTGTCCGGCATCCATTATATATAATCACGATTAATACACCACAAATCCAGTCCACTGCCATAGTCCGCGCTTCACGAAGCAGTGACTGCGTATGACAGGTGGTGAGCCCGTCCCCGCTATAAGCTATTGGACGTGCAGTTCTAAGTCCATTAGTCGCCTTTTACGACACCCAAGGGAAGAGATGGGTTGGTAGTATTCTTTTAATGAGCCGCTACTACTCCTCGTCCTTATAAGTGGAAGTATAAACAAGATTGTCACGAAAATACTGACAATAACACTACTAAAAGGTCCGCAACATCCCAGAGGATGCAATTTGCCTACGAGTCGATTGAAAAATTGAAAATTCCACAAGACTATTATTATTACTGATTTAAATTTACTCCGTAGAATCGACTTTTCGGCGAACAAAATTTTATTTGCCGCTTGTATTATGGTTAGTAAATGACTGTTAATAAAAAATACATAATAAATATGAATAATACAAGACGCCAAGCAAAATCAGTACCAGAAAGGAAAAATTACACGAGATACTGGCAGTGTTTCATTGTCACGCAGTTCAAAACGCACCGCCCGTGTATCGAACACGCTGACCAACGGCGTGACAATAAAACCAGCCATAAAACTAAAGTTATTAATTGAGAAATATTCATAAAAGAGAGGTGCTGCAAAAATGTATTAGGTATTTTATGGTTCTAGGATTGACCTGTCAAAATCCATAGACAGAATATTGAAATCTGATATTTGTATAAAATTCGGATTTTTTAAAAAACAAAAATTGAATCGCTATTCAGAGACTCTGAGTATAAACTCTACTGAGTTATGTAATTAATTGGTAATATATTTTAGATATAAAAGTTCATAATTGTTGGTTACTTGCCATTTTTACCTGAATAGGATATAGAAGATATTATAATAATTTTGTATCTAAACCCCGTTGTACATTTTTAGGTTAATTGTATATTGTCTCATGTTACACCGAGCGCTAATAAAATGAAAGTGGGTAAGTAGGTACAAGAATATTATAATTTTTAGTGTTGCCTACTTTTAAAAAGCATTTTTCTCATGTTTTATAAGTATTTTAAATCTGTTGATTGCTACTTTAAATAGCGACCATTGTTATCACAAAATCAATGGATGATTCACATTTTTCTATAATAATTGTGTCCGTTTAGAAATTTCGTTTATTTCTTCTATCGGCACTTGCACTGCATGTTTAGTTTAAAGGTACAAAAAAAGTGTATGTAAAGACTGTTCATACTAACATAATATCTTTGGCATAATTTACGAAATTATTCAAAAATAATATGTAACAATAAGGGTGGTTTCATAGTCACGCCGGCGGCCGGCGCCGCCGTTGGACAGCGCGAGATTCCGAAACACAAATGGCGCGATTTGAACTGCGTGACAGTGAAACGCTGCTACTATCTCGTGCAATTGTAAGCGTGCGCGTGTGGCCGGCGTTACTATAAAACCACCCTAAACCGTTATTACAGACTAAAACTTTTTCAATACTGTTATTAGTTTCAGCAAAAAGTAGAGATGTAAAGAGAGTCTTCGAGTCCTAGAGTCTTCGAGTCCTAAATTTTGAGCTCGACTCACAAATTATACGACTCGACTCAATACAAGAAGACTCCCAAGACCTAGAGAATTGAAGACTACGGGACGCACTCAGCGACGGCGTGGCACGGCATGTCATCGTGGCAAAGGATTTTATAACTAATAAAGTTATTTAGAACCTTATTGTAAAGAATTTAGAATTGATGTTCCTTTATTTCGATACCTCGATGACGCGACGTGCCTTGGAATGCTGTCGCATGAAGTGTCATGCCATTTCATTCCACGAGTTGCCGGCCGTTCTACTGCATTCCGCAAAGCTTATGGGTCGAGGAATTATGATTGCTAAGCAAGTGGAAATAAGCTTGAAATTTGTGCAGCGGTAATTTTGGTTTATAGGGAACTGTTCCCAAAGGAACCTTTATTGATAACAATATTACTTTTTAGACTATTTTCAAATTCAAATCAACCAACCAACGCGAAATCCGCGCGGAACAAAACTGATTGATGCGATAATGGGTCGGCTTTCAGCAGGATGCCACGGTATGCAGGAGGATGCAACGGTATGCCACGGGCTGCCGCGGAATGCCGTGGCATCCCAGAGCATAATCTGCCAGGTCATGCCGTGCCAGCTATTCAGCACAACATGAAACTCCGAGTCTTTTTTTGCGCTCGGGTCGTTTTAACAGGGCGAGTTGCGCTCGACGTGTTTTCCGTATGGAGTTTCTTTTTAAATCAAGATATATGCGTTATAAGAAAAGTCTTGTAAAATTGAACCGAGTCTATCGAATTAGGACTTAAGGACTCGATTTCTTTACATCTCTAGTAAAATGAAGGTCCATTAATGTTTAAAGACAAGTTAGAATGAACGGACTTTATAATAAGAAACGTCCAGATAAGCCCACATCATAATTTAAAGGTTTTTTAAGATGTTGTTGTACAACAGTGTGATCCTAACTAGCATAGCCAACCAACGGCACTCGATATCAAACGTGAAATACATTTTTATAATTTTAAACTTTGATTAAAAATGTCATCAATTTATTTTCATATTTTGACAATTAGAAGCGATAAATTGTTCTATTATATTCTATTATTTTACACGATTACATAAACAATCTGTAACTCAAGACATATAAATTCAAAAGAAATCACTTTGAGACATACATTTAAAACAGATGAGGACATGAAAAGGAAACTAATATATCTATGGCAAAAATATTGTCTCAGTGGTTGTCATGTTAGGCTTAAAAATATATAAAATTTGTCAAAATTCCTTGAAAATTCAGTAGATTTTTTTTATAGGGATATAAAATTGTGTTTTTGTTGTCATGCTAGATAGGTTGTTCCCTGTTTTATTTAGCTAATAATTTATTAAGTCTGATATAATTATATGTAAAAGCGATTGGATAATTTTCTGATATAAAATTAAAAATTGTCAATGTTAAAAATTCACAAATATGTAGATACAAGAAACTTTTAATTGCTTAACTTTTATTTATATACTTTCGTAAAATTCTTTGTAAATGAATCTTTATTGTTTTTCTTTTGTTTTCATTCTAGTGTATATTGGATTTAACTATAAATGTATTGTGATAATTTTGATTTACTAATTTTAAAGTTTAATATAAGAAACATGTTGAAAATTTTTATGTCTAGGATATGTAAATGTATTATACGAATAGTGGTATAAATTCTGTATAAAAAAGGGAAAATTGTACAGTACTTTTGTTTGATATTTTTATTGTAAATTTAAATAAATGCATACACGAAAAAATATACCTTTTTGTTATTTTTGTACTGGAATTTAATGAACCACAATTGCTACACCAGTTCCTGTTAAATTACACACATAACCACGCTAATATCCCCTAAGGGGTAGGCGGAGGAGCATTATACACCCGCACTTTACCAGTAATTTCGTGCGTCACACGTAATAGACGAGCCTTTACACCAGAGTAAGGCTGCCTTTCCACCAAAGCTGTGCGATGAAAATGTGCATACGAGAATGTGTAGCGGAGCTGTGGGAATGCGCATTAATGTGTGGTGCGATGCGAGGATGCGCTGTGAAACTGTGTGTGATGTGTCGACGGGGGTGCGGTGTAGTGGGAGCGGTGTAACGCGAACGCCCGCCGCCTCGCAACACATCTTTCTCAACACGTATCCCTCGCGCACATCCCTCGTACACATCCCTCGCACACATCCCTCGCACACATCCCTCGCACAAATCCCTCGCACACATCCCTCGCACACATCCCTCGCACACATCCCTCGTACACATCCCTCGCGATAGCCCTCGTACTCATCCCTCGCTCACATCCCTCGCTTGTTTTGTATGCACAAAAATCTAGCTCCGCTGAGCCGTATATTGAATTATAAAAATTTGTAACAAATTTTCAGTCTAGGTGTCAAAATGGCGTAAATATGACAGGTGAGCCGTGAGACAGAAGCTATGGATAGAAAGAGGATATCCCACGGGCAGCCTTCATTCATAAATAGTGATAGAATGAGAGGGAACACCTACTGATCGAGACAGAACATTGCCTCATGCAATTTTATGGGAGTTTGGCATCCATATAGAGTACAAAATTCTTGGTATATACCTAGTTATACAATTCTGCATATATTAGTATGTCGAATATGTAATATTTAT
Source organism: Parapoynx stratiotata (assembly GCA_910589355.1). Taxonomy (NCBI): domain Eukaryota; kingdom Metazoa; phylum Arthropoda; class Insecta; order Lepidoptera; family Crambidae; genus Parapoynx; species Parapoynx stratiotata. The sequence goes on from OU342476.1 coordinate 14,426,303, forward strand.
TGTATATGGGTTTGGATAAATAAACATACGTTTACAATAAAATAGTTTTATTTAATACAAAAAACAAGACTTCAAATGTTAACATACACCATTTTGTTTTTAAGGCTGAATGGACTATATCCCTTTGCGTTGAAAACGTCTCTTAGTCTATGATTTTGAAACGACAGCGCCATAGACAGCGCTGAAAGCATGTATTAATTTTTTTTTTAATAACAAGATCTCTGCTTATTAGGCTAGTTCACCCTTTTTTTTATTGGGCCCAAAATTATTTATTACTAATAGCCATCACCATAAAAAGTAATAAAAAATTTTTCGGAAGCCTTTAACACAATAAATTTTAAATTATAAATTACGTTTTTGCTTAAATGTCAAAAACGCCTTCGGTCCAGATGGGCTATGAATTATCTGTGCCGTAACGTCACGATTATAGTAAACAATTCAATAAACATACGGGACAACCTACAGTTATGCTTGATTGGTTGCGAGTGGCGTTTGACGGATTTTGACCATGCGTAGTAATTATTTACATGAAGCGTTACTCAACTAATTTCAGGAACATGGTGGATAGCGTTTTTGCCAGATGAAAAAAGGGTAAAAATAAAACATAAGTATTTAAATTGAATTTCTACAGCAATCTCTTATTAATATTTATCGGACTTGGTATATTTCGGACCCTTGTACTAAATACTATGTGAATGACACATTATTTTTGATATGAGTCAAGTAGCCTATTGGCATAGTTCCGCTTCCGAATTTGAAATGAAAACAAAGCTACCCTCGCCATGGTCAGGCTGCTCTACCCACCAACTGCATTGGGCCAGCGTAGTTGTGTTTCGGTCCATACTCTTCATGTGGTTCTTTAAAAGGAAGGCCGTGCCCAGCAGTGGGACGTATATAGGCTGAGGACAACCCACCAATCTGTAGAGAGCCAACGTGATTGACGTGTTTCGACCCATATGTGTTCTTCATGTATGTGTGACCAGAGAGGCGGTTAAACTTGCGAGACCATTCCAACATCGACCGGCAAATTCTCTGTACTTACAAAATAGTTATGATATAAGTGAAAGTCAATGCGTACTCATAAACAGCGGGCTCTACAACCCAGCCCGTATTAAAACCACCAGTTCTTCATAACGTCCCTCGTCACGGGGACCTCTTGGCATCTGCCGGCTTCTCGTGAAAGGCAGGTAGCCCGAAGAGCTCCGGCTGGAAGTCCAACAAGGACCGGATGACGAGCGTCGCTGACCGGGTCTGTTCTCTATCTATTCGGGGGTCTGGGATCATTACTACCTGAAACAATGTTTGAATTAAACAATGCCGCTATAAACGAAATGATGTGTTTAGATTTAAGTATCGTGTCATTCTATAGTTTTAGTAAAATATTTGCTGTTAGATTATAGACACATACTACTGCTGTCAAAATGACAAAGTACTTATAGCCTGACCAGAAAAAACCTTGCGATATTGTGGAAAATCAGGAAAATTGATTGAACTAATTTATTTAAATTTACTGTCTGTAAAATATAGCTTGATTACAATGACAGCTGTCAAACACTGCCCAGTAGTGATGCGACGAAAATATCCAATCGATATTTTTAGGACACAGTTTGTCGACTAAATTACTACCTATTGATTTTATGTAGGCTAATGAAGTAGAATAAATAAATAAAATTGAAATATTTTTAATGTGGTATGAGCCAGACAGCGTGGTGGTGTAACGGCCTAAATAAACCAATAATACAACAACAAGTCGAACGCTAACTTTAACAATTCTAACAAGACACGAGACAATCAATGCGAAAGAATTACTTAAAATTACTATTTTCATAGGCGTCCGTTATGTTAATGATTATAAAAACGATTGATTACAATATTTCTATTTGACTTCTCCCTAACTTTTTTTCACGATGATGTATCCTTGTAAGAGCGTACATACGTTTAAAGTCGCTTTTTAAAATTAGTGTTTGCGAGTCATTTAGCGATTTTTTATGTAGAAATATTTCTTTTCTTAGATTTAGAAATACGCTGCAACATTTTAAAACTACTGTAGTTGCATAATTGATCGTGATTTTTCGTTTTACAAAATATGTTGATCTAGTAGTCGCTAGTACAAAGTTACTACGCCAGTTTTAATGACAGGTGTCATTCTAATCAAGCTATATTTTATAGAGTGTAGTTCGTCAATGTTAAATGTCAACTGTCACGTATTTTGTATTATATCCAGTCTATTCATCCGAAAAATCATTTTCATTGTTTTTGTGCATTGTAATGCTCAAGGATGTTATCCCAAAAAGAAGTGAAGACCGCTCCGGTACCTACACTGGAACATACCCATACACTACCAATGTTCAGTTAACGTGCGCAGGCACACCTCTGCGGTAGACCGTAGCATGTATACCTTACGGGGGCAGGTCGGCAGTCTGCTTTTGACAAGTATAATGAAAAAAGCCGAAGTAGGTGTTTATTGAGCATTCTATAACAGTTTATATCAAAACACTGTGAATCTCACTGCGTTCGTTCACAGTTTTGTGATGTAAACTGATTTAGAATGCCCATATGCATATTTAAGCGAAGCTCAAATCTCACGGCGCTGCGCGATATATATGGGCATTCTAAAACAGTTTACATAAAAAAACAGCGAACGAACGCAGTGAGATTCACGTGTTTTGATGTAAACTGTTTTAGAATGCCCAATAAACACCTACTGGCAGAGGCTTTAATTTTAAGAATGAAATAGGAAAGTAAGGTACCTGCATACCGGCAGCAATCGCGGCTGTGACACCACAGGCAGAATCTTCAAATACAAGGCACTGAAAATAGACACGAAAAGTTTTGACCAAAAAGTTTTGAAGATTTATTTTTACGGGACAGAGGGCAAGCGTGGTATTGACATGTGATCAAGAATGATGAATGTCACATTACAAGAAGGATGCTGAGCATGACTGTGGACGGACCTAGAGTAAGAGGAAGACCAAAGAAGCGATGGATTGAATGCGGGAAGAATGATATGAGAATAAATGAAGTGGATGCTGAGCTGACGAGTGACAGAGGAGAATAGAAGAGGAAGACATGTTGTGCCGACCACACCTAGAGAGGGAAAAGGGCAAGAAGAAGAGAGAGAGGGGGCAAGCGAGCGGACGGATCACCAGATGGTAAGCAACTACCGCCGCCCATTCACACACCAATGGAGCCACGAGAAGCGCACCGTGGAATACAACCAAATATCCAAATGATTGGAGTGAATATAAGACGAAAGTGACACTGACACCTTTAATATGTAAAACAATGTATTTGGACTTATCAATTAATTTCAAAAGTGAATCATAATTAGCCCGCCCTTTTCCCAATTTCATTTGAGATCAGCGCAACGAGTCTTTCTTCTCCACTCTCCTCTATCACACGTCATATCAACATTCACTCCCATTTTAGCCATGTCCTCATTCATACAATCTATCCATCTCTTCTTCGGTCTTCCTCCCCCTGCACTACCATTCACTCGCATATTTATAACTCTTCTCGTTACATGTTTATTCTCTTCTCAAAATATGTCCATACAACGATAGCTGCTTTTCTCTCAACTTCTCTATCACTGGAGCAACTTTCAGGCATCCCTTGATATACTCATTATTTTAGCGATTTGCCACAATAAAATAAAATCCGCGCTTCGGAAGGACGTTAAGCCGATGGTCCCAGTCGCTATTGCAAACCGTTTCTACGCACCAACCTGCATTTGACCAGCGTGGTGGTGTTACGACCGATACTCTTCATGTGGTTCTCCATGGCACTTGAGCCCAGCAGTCGGACTTACTCTAAGCGATTGTAACTTGGCCATCATGTGTACATCTCATGAAATGTAAAAAAACCTGTCAATTCATTTTTGCTCTTTATAACCTGTTTCTTAAAGCTGAATATCGATTGGAGAAATGACTTCAGACCGTTCTACCTGCGTCGGTTTCGGCTTTTCTAGGAACCTGGACGCTGCCACCAGATAGATGTCAGGGTAGGGCTTCCCTCTGTCCACCTCTCGGTCGCAGGAGCATACCTGAGTCAGAGATGCGCTGTTAGCACGTGACGAACATAAATCTGCTGCCAATGCTACTTTGTTGACAGCAAGTGACTCAACACCGCCTGATGGTAAGCAGTAGATAAGTCCATTGGCGAAGGATGCTAGGGCAGCACCAAAGGATGCAGGCCTAGCGACCTCCACCTTGCTGGCTCATAAGATGCCCTTTCACGCCTCTTTTGAAGGAACCCATGCTGTAGGAAGGAAGGAACACGATAGCAAAAATTGTACCATTGTCGTCCGTCCTCAGCCAATATACGTCCCGCTGATGGGCACCGGCCATCCTTTTTTCCTTCCTTCATCTCACCTGAGGGTAAGTGACGATAAGGCTGAAGGTGGCAGCGAGCTTTATCTGTAATCCTCAAAAACCGAGGAACTAGCTATCTTACCTCTGATTGCCGGAACACAACAATGCTTAAAACATTTTTATGAGACGGTGGTAGCTAGCCAGGCGGGCTTAGAAGCCCTACCGCCAACCAAACCGAGCAGAAACACTTCTACCCCCATGGCTCTCGATCAACACCCGGTGATGTGAACCACTAGACCAGGGACGGTGGCGTTGTGGCTAATACGATTTGGCTTTCGATATCGAAAACAAAGCTATCTTCGCCATGTTCAGGCCTTGGATAGGTGACCAAAACTTTGTGATCTCGAACTCCTTCGTGCTTCGGAAGGCACGTTAAGCCGTTGGTCCCGATCGCTATTGCAACCGTTTCCACCCACCAACACGCAATGGGCCAGTGTGGTGGTGTTACGGCCCATACTCCTCATGTGTTTCACCTTAAGGAAGGCCTGTGTCCAGTAAAGGGACGTATGAAGGCTAAGTTTGATGCGAGACAAATATGATTGATTTTGCGAGCCACGTCATCCAATATTTTTCTTCGCTCACGGCATAGCTGCAAGGTGAGCACCCTTAAGGCCAACTACAACAAATGTCTGCAACCTTACGGCTCGTCCACTAGTAGCGACGGGCGGAGCGGCAGGCAAATTCGAGTTTCATTGCTCGCTCGCTACGAAAGGGGAATTGGTGACAAAATGACTTTTGAGCGAGCTATGAAACGCTAATTCGCTTGCCGCCCCATCCGCCGCTCGTACGAGTGGCCGAGCCGTTACATTGCCTAAAAAATTAAGCAAATATCTATTTTTAACAAGCTCCCGTTTATACGAGCGTTAATCACCCTGTGGTTGAACAAATCGAAAATGGCGGGTCGAGCATGGTGGTGCAGACGCACTGCCCTCTCTGTGGAGTTGGTGGCTAGCGCCAGGGGAATCTGGTAGTCGTGGAGGTGGGTCAGAAGACGCTTGGCACCTGTGAAAACAAGAAAATATAACGAGTGAAGAATGAATACATTAGGGGAAGTCTGAAAGTTGCCCCGATTGCTGATACACTGAGAGAAAAACGACTTTTCTGATATGGACATGTTATGAAGAAGAGAATATCAGTCACAAGGAAAGTAATGGTTTTAAATGGATAGGATTGTAGGGAGGGGAAGACCGAAGTAAAGATGGATGGATTCTATGAATGACGATATGATGAGGAAGGAAATGAGTGTTGACTTGTCTCCTATCAGAAAAAGTGGAAGAAGAAGACATGTTGCGCCGACCCCAAATAACAGAATTGGGAACAGGGCAGAACAAAGAAGAAGTGACGATTTGGCAAAGGTCGAAGGAAGTCGCTAGATCCCGGCGGCACAGGACCCGGTCATAATGGAGATCAATGGCCTGTGTATATCTCTGGGCTGAGACGAAGCCAGAGGAGATTGCAAGAAAACATTCTAGAATTCTATAAGGCATACTAGGCTCTCATAACATAAGAGCATTATATTTTATAGTACAGGCTAGTGATGAAGTGGATGAGCGAAGAATGACAGAGGAGATTGGAAGAAATCAGCTAGCCAACTCTTGAACGCAATCCCGATAGATCGACATTGATTTGTGATGTTTCCTACTCTTTAGTTGCGACACTAGGACTATAAATGGAACAAATTGTGCGGATATTGAATGACTTAAATGAGATTGAGTTTTTAACCGACTTCAAAAAATAGGATGTTCTCAATTCGACGAAAACTTTTGTTTTTTTTTATGTTCCCCGATCACTTGAAGACGTCTAGACTGATTTAAAAATAATCTTTCTTTGAATGGGTACAAGTTCTAGTTGGTCCCATTGTCATGAGGTCAGAATCTGATGATAGGATCCTGGAGAAATCACAGTAGTAACAACAAACTGTTATTGTATTGGGCTATGCAAAACTTAACCATATACACAATAATCATTATAAATAATAAATAAATATCTTTAGACATTCACACCTATCAACTAGCCCCATTTTAAGCAACTAATGCTGCTTGTGTTACGGACACTAACGGATAAATATATTTAATAGATAAATACATATATACATCCTGAATATATATAAATATATATAAACATCCAAGACTGGAGAACAAATGCCTGAAAATTCATCACCCAAACATTTGCCCCCACCGGGGATCGAACCCAGAACCTCTCGAGATGGCGACGCCTTGAGACTAGCGCACAGACCACTCGACCACGGAGGTCGTCAAAAATCGGGGCATCCTTCAAAGTTTGCAGGCACGTATGGCACCGTCGTCATCAGCCTATATACTTCCCACTGCTGGGACAGACCTTCCTCATGGAGAAACACATGAGGAGTATGGGCCGTAACACCACCACGCTGGCCCAATCATTGACATTGGCTTATTGAGCATTTCTTGAGATTGTGTTCAAGGGTAGCCGTTTTGCCGACTCTTCAGCAAGTGCAGACGAGCTTTGGTACAAGCAACTAATTGGGCTGATTCCGTAAGCACAAACTAAGCCAAACCAAACTAAATTGTGTATCTATCCTTCTCTCCTTTTATATAGAAAAAAGTGTACAGTCCAACTCGCGTTCACACAACGCACCCGCGCGTGAGTGCGGCAGACGCAAGGTATGGTATACCGAGTCGCGCATGAACAGCTTGTATGAAATGACAGCCGGCTCTGACAGCCGTCGATACGCGCGGAGGAGCGTTCGAAAATGCATCCAAGCACAACGTGACTCAGTGTGGGAATCGTTATGGCGCCAGACTATCTGGCTTCCCTTTCTCACACGCAGCGTGCAGGCTCCTCTTCTCTCACTCCTAAGCCGTATTTCCAGTACGCTTTGGCTTTCGATTGAAAACAAAGCTACCTTCGCCATGGTCAGGCAGTGGTCACCAAAACTTTGTGATCTCGTGCTTCGGAAAGCACGTTAAGCCGTTTGTCCCAGTCGCTATTGCGACTGTACCCACCAGCCCGCATTGGCCCAGCGTGGTGTTACGGCACATACTCCTCGTGTGTTTCTCCATGAGGAAGGCCTGTGCCCAGCAGTGGGACGTATAGGCTGGGCGCATAGAGAACTAACCTTTCTGTAAAGGCGCAGTCGGTAAGTTTATCTTCGTCAAATCAATGAGCTCCAGCTCAAACTCATCCGGAGAGATGGGTAACTTCAACTCATTGACCACGGTCTTGCTTATCTCCTTGTCCGTTGCTCCGTGCATCTAGAAGAATACATACATACATACATAAATCACGCCTATATTCCCGAAGGGGTAGGCAGAGGTAAACTAGCACCCACGTCTCGCTAATTAAGTTAGGTCCCATGTAATAGGTGGCGAGCCTATTGCCATTTATCGGGCACAAAAGTCGCAGTACATTGCTATTGCTAGGTGGTATAAGAGGAACGCTGCTGCCCATTCCTCATCATTGATTTATCCTTAGTCGCCTTGTACGACACCCACGGGAGAGATTTGGGGTGGTGACAATTGTATTCTACTCTGCCGTCACCACACGGCACTACAAGTACGGTAAAAGAATACATACATACATATAATCACGACTATTATCTCCTAAGGGTTAGTCAGAGACTAGGCAAAAGCACCGCTAAAGCAGTCTATTGCCATAGTCCACGGTTCACCAAGCAGCGACTGAACTCAGCGTGACAGGTGGTGAGCCCGTCGCCGTTATAAGCTATTGGATAGTTGTGCAATTCTAAGACCATTAGTCGCCTCTTACGACACCCATAGGAAGAGATGGGTTGGTAGTATTCTTTTAATGAGCCGCTACCACACGGCTGGAAGAATGCATGACTGAAGTTCTGCTGTGGAGGATTGAATGGAATAAAAACGTGGCATATTTTTTTTTATAAACAAGGTGATCAGTCCAAATAGGTCTTTGGGAAGAAATTCTAAACTGAGAGATAGCGAAATCGGTTCTTTCTTACGCTGCGATTTAAGGTAAAACTAGATGTTGCCCGCGACTTTGTCCGCGGTTACTATGGGTATTTAACTATCCCACGGGAATCCTTTAATTTTCCGGAATAAAAAGTAGTAGTAGATGGTATTCTAATTTTTTCCATCTCGCATACCTAACCAGGAATCGAACCTGGTAAAAATTGTTGTTGCTGTAAATTTTTTCGTTGCTGTTGTTGACGTGAATAATAAGTCATGAGATGGTCATGAGGCACATTTTTAATTAATGCTAATCACCTCACACAGCGCTATATCCCATTCTAATTGTGCTAAAGCAGAAATCTGCGCTTGCGCTTAATTCTGCAACACGGGCCGTGTGAGAAACTTTCTATAAATTACGATAAGTACTTTTCTTACCCGTATTCGAAGATCCTTTGAATATTTCTTGCCATACTTCTCGCAAATCTTTGTTACCATTTTGTGATAAATAATTTCGGAGTCTGAAAAAGAAATCACCTCAAAGTGAAGGGCACGTATGAAGTAAGTGATAACAGTATAATAAGATGATAAGAGAAGTAAGTGGTAAGGGAAGTGAAAGACGTATGCCTTCCGAAGCACGGAAGAGCTCGAGATCACAAAGTTTTGGTCACCCATCCACGGTCTGACTATGGCGAAAGTAGCTTTGTTTTCGATGTCGAAAGCCAAAGCGTACCAACCACTACGCCACCGAGCGTGAAGCAATTACACTCTATAAAATATAGCTTGATTAGAATGACAGCTGTCTTTAAAACTGGCGAAGTAACTTTGTACTAGCGACTACTAGATCAACTGTTTAGTTCATTAGCAATAAGGCTTTTAATTTATTATAAAACACATCCAATATTATCAGTTTAACTAGGTGGCGCCACTAGTCGTCATACGTATCCAAAGCTGTTATAATTAAAAAAAAAACATATGTCAAAATTAGCTATGAAAAATCCCGCTCAATTTTCTCTCTCTCGGCGTCACGTTATGTCAAATAGTTTATAGTTTTTGCGAATAGATAGTTTTATACCAAAGTTAGTGTTGTTTTATTACAAATAGTAAACATCAACATATTTTGTAAAACGAAAAATCACGAACAATTATGCAACTACAGTAGTTTAAAAAGGTTGCACCGTATTTCTAAATCTAAGAAAAGAAATATTTCTACATAAAAAATCGCTAAATGACTCGCAAACACTAATTTTAAAAAACGACTTTAAACGTATGTACGCTCTTACAAATATACATCATCGTGAAAAAAAATTGGGGAGGAGTCAAATCGAAATATTGTAATCAATAGTTTTTATAATCATTAACATAACGGACGCCTATGAAAATAGTAATTTTAAGTAATTCTTTCGCATTGATTGTCTCATGTCTTGTTAGAATTGTTAAAGTTTGCGTTCGACTTGTTGTTGTATTATTGGATTATATAGGCCGTTCCACCACCACGCTGTCTGGGTCATACCACATTAAAAGTATTTCAATTTTATTTATTTATTCTACTTCATTAGCCTACATAAAATCAATAGGTAGTAATTTAGTCGACAAACTGTGTCCTAAAAATATCGATTGGATATTTTCGTCGCATCACTACTGGGCAGTGTTTGACAGCTGTCATTCTAATCAAGCTATATTTTACAGACTGTAGAGAGCTGTAACCTTTGCGTACCAGCCATAAGCAAACTTAGGGCATCACGTTCTAGGGGGCACCAGAAACAGCACAAAAAAATATTTGCTAGCACATTAATAGAATTTGTTTAAAAACCGATCGTTTTAAATTGTTTGGGGGTAAACACATAACCTGCCATTATGAAAGGCCTATTTTCAAAGAGTCTTTTTAAAAAATAGGAAAAAATCATCTATTTTTTTATTGAGTGACTCAGCTGATGACTACACTCTGCATGATTTTAAGCAGCACGTGGAGTCAAAACACGAAAGTAGCTACTGCATTGAAAGCACAGCCTTAGCCACTTCCGCCCAGCTGGTCCAAAAGCCTCGCATTCTTCACGCATCTAAATTTAAAAAATCCGAAATGTATTCGAATTTTACTTAGTGGGTTAAATATTGGTTATCCTAATTCCTTACAGTTAACAATAGAGGATGGGTGTTTAATATTGGGTCCTTACCTATGAAATTGGTGTTTTTATTCTGTCTTAGCAATTTGTCCGTAACTATTAAGTTTCAGAATATTCTTATAAAATAATTGCCTCTTCTAAAAATAGACCATATATTTGAGCTCGTATTATTTAATTTGATATTTTTTGTAAGTTTAATTGTGTTAAAATTAGACACAAAGACAATAATTTTTAACTGCCCCGAATACATCATTTGATTTGCATTAACATAAAAACGATGAATAATTTTTATCAAGCGTGTTCACACACATATTGCTAAAGCTTGTCTAATGATACATGCCAAATATTATTATCTCTGGATTTGTCGTTGTGAAGAAAACTGATAAAATGTTAGTATGTAAAATGCAGACATCCCCAAAATCTCAATACAAAACACCAATTTCATAGGTAAGGACCTAATATAAGCTATACAACTAGCTCACCCACAAGTGAGAATTGCTTAAGGCATCATTAAGTCTTAATCCGGCACTGCTGATGGATGGATGGGGAACACGAGTAAATTTTTATACCTGAGTCAGGAACTAGTCAGGTCTAGACTAGAGACCTCCACTGCTAGACATAGACATAGGCCTCCCCCTACGTTCTCCACAACTCGCGCTCCTGCGCAGCCCGCATCCAGCAACTTCCAGCAACATGAGCCAGACGGCGTCGGTTACCAGTGGACGATTTGGCATCAATAATCAATAAGTTTGGCGACCTCCGTGGTCGAGTGGTCTGTATGCCGGTTTTAAGGCGTCGCCATCTCGAAAGGTTCTGGGTTCGATCCCCGGTGGGGGCAAATGGGGGTGATAAATTTTCAGGCATTTATTCTCCAGTCTTGGATGTTTATGTATATTTATATGTATTCGGGATATTTATATGTATTTATCAATTAAATATATTTAATTTTTCCGTCATCTAGTGTCCGTAACACTTGATAGGTTAAAAAAGTGGGTAATGCGTCGTCAGCGAGTGGCAAGTGCGTTGTCCACTAGTTCGATTCGAATTTAATCTAGAGCAGGCGTCCCGACCGACGAGATGACAACGCGTCGTCCGTTAGGCGTAAGCACATTGTCGACTCGTGCCGAGTCGTGCCCGATTCGTCCCGAGTCGTGCCCGATTCGTCGACTACGAGGGACAAACGGGTCGGTGCCCTCAATAGGTGAACAATGCGTGTAACACTCGTCATATGCTTTCAACTTTTTGACAAATTCACTTGTATAACACGTTTGTATGTAGAGCTTAGTTCGTGAGTCCGCCACTAGATGTCACTGTTTACATTAGTAGTGTAATAGTGAAAATTGCGAACAAACCTGAATCGTGCTTTTAAGATTTCTCGCAGTCGATATACATAATTTTAGGTTCATTTTAAAATATACACATTTTGTCACCTAATTGGGCCTTTTATTTTACAAATAATAATAATCATTAAGTACTTGGGTAGTTCATGGTTAATTTTATTCAACTGGCACAAAATAAACCTTACATTTCAATGCAATACCGTGAGTCCTTAATCGCTTATCGTTCCTTACTGAAGCAGTTTATTGCAAAACCGACATAGTTACGTTAGGTTAGACCGATCGGCGTATGTCCGATTATCGGTGTCAGAGGTCTAACCTAATTGAGGAACAACAGAAAAACTTTCGAACATCCAGTTGCTTGGATTAAAGAGTATCATACATACATACACACATACATATGTGACGTGGTGAGGTTGGTTAAGAATTAACTGGTAAATTGCTATAAAAAAAAATAATATTGCTATAATATAATTGCTATTGCTATAATTGTTAATTGCTTTGCTGTAATTCTTAGATGCTTAGTTTAAAAACAGAAACAAAGAGATAATGACCAGAGAAGAGCGCGATAACTGCAAAGAGTCGCTAATATCGATATAGTGTCTTGCTTCACATAGGTATATATATAGTCACGACTATTATACTATTTTAGTCCCCTAAGGAAGTGGTGTCAAGATGTAATTAAGTCTGTGGTATGTAGCACCTATCCTGGCTGTTGGAATATTGGTTTGTGTAGTAAACGTATTTACTACTTTATCGTCAAGGTATTGTACCACTGGCACACCGACACACCAAGTGTATTCCACAGTACCCGTAGTGGTCCGTTAGCTCGTTCCTCCGTCCCGCGCAGTGTCCTCCACAGAGTATATCTCTATAGACCCACGGCTGACAGTCACAGATAACAACGACCTCACAATAGACGGCCTACACTAATGTGCGTGAGACAGCGTATTATATCTAGTACTTAGATACAAACACTACAGTTTGTATTACAATGACAATGGAAGTTCTGTAGTGCCCGGTGACGACGACCTATGACGTGGGACCAGTGACATTACTGGCCAAGTGTGTGTAATCTGCCTACCTATCCCTACGGCATATAGACGTGATATTATGTGAAATAATAAGTGTTTGACCTACCGAGTATAGTTCCATCTAAATCAAATATACAATGCGTTACTTTCTTATAAGGTTTAGCTGACAAACGCCGCCCGATGCTTCCCTGAGATGCAGGAGAAGTAAACGTTCTCGCCAGCTCCCCATATAAACCATGACGTCTTAGTATAATTTTTGTGTAAGTTTATTTCGCGGGTGTCAAAAATGCATTTTTGATTAGTAGGAAGACATATGTTTTTGTTGTTGTAAAATTCTTTTTTTTATATTCAGTTTTACGGCTCTGGCTGCAGAACCTTTTAAGCCACACGTTAACAGCAGAATACTTTTCTTCAGTAGTTTGCATTGAAATGCTAGTGTAATGCATTTCAATGCATCTTGGGAGAGTTTGGCGTCAAACGATCGATGGTAGACACTGTGGTGTTACTTCGATGATGTGGATAACCACGATAAAAATCCCATGGTTTTTCACACCACTTGTCGATTATTTCAATGATCCTCCACATTGCTCGTCAACACAGACACTTATTACACAAAACTGCACTGATTTTACACAACAAGATCCACTCCGAAACAATATTACAATCACTGAAATAAAAATCACGTCCGCCATATTTGAATGGCGCCAAAAACTCCTCATAGATTTTGGTTTTGTTGGCTGACGGGCAAGCGAAGAGCGCTGAGCATGTACAGCCTCGCCCTTTTTATAGTTTCTTACATCTTATGTTGCTCCGTGCGTCGTGTATACAAGGATCCGAAGAATATCCTTTAATAACATTTGAAATAAAGTTTTGGTCATCCATTAACACAATATCGTCACCTCACCAGTTTTAACAGGGTTTAAACGTCCGTCTTACCACAAAACACTTAAACATCTGTTAAGCAAGTGTTTTAAAAAAAAAGACGTGTGGCACTCGGGGCTGCCGCGGTAAAGCTATTGCATAGCATTTTGTATCAACTTATGCAATTATAATTTTATTTATTTATTTTATTCATGCAGTATTTCTTTTTCTTTGATATTAATTCAAGTTACACTTTGAGCGTGGTGACCGAGAAGAAAACAAATTTTTCTATTATTTAATAAAAAAAAAGTTAATATTGTTTAAAATATTTTTTATTATTTTACAATACATGTGGGTTTTATTATCTTAACGCCGTGTCGAAGACTGCCGAACTGAAACGACGTTAGACGATGCACGGCCTTCAAGCCACACCTCCTTGCGCATCGGAGTGGGGAGCGTGAGGTTTTTTCGTTACGGAATTTCTGGATTCGGTCCCCGCGCTCAAGGCCCGCGATAGAAGCTATGCAATAGCTTAAAAACGTTACCACAAGACAGTGCTTTACGATTGTCTAGAGCTAGACGCAGCTTAAACATCGTCTAAACAAAAATTAAAAAGGCGTTGAACGCGTACTTAGTCTTAAACTAGTGTTTAGTTAAACTAGTGATAGACAACTGTTTAATTTTTCTTTTGTTGTAAAACGGTAAGTGTGACCAGTTGATTACTCCGTAAATATTACAGATATCAGAAAACTTTTAAATGATATCGAAAAATGTTGGCCACTCATCCAAGGATGGACCATGGCGAATGCAATAAAAAAACTCCGCTCGTCTCGGCTTTAAATTTTATTTAATTTTTTGTTTCTGTTTGTACGGGCTAATCTCCGATTTCAATGAAATTTTGCTTGATGATACCTTATACCCCTGGTCAACGTCTTAGATACTTTTTATTCCGGAAAAAAAGGGTTTCCCTGGGATAGTTAAATAACATAGTAACCGCGAACGAAGTCGCGGGCAACTGCTAGTTATGAGTAAAACTTGTTCCGTTACATAAAGATTGTAATGACTTCAATTTAAAAGTTTAATTTGAACGAACTAAGGGTAAATTGTGAACAATAAACATTTTTCTTCAGTGATTTAAATAAAATTAATTCAGTGAATTAACTTGTTACGGTTTAAAACCTCAGTTAATAAGTTGTTTTTTTCAGTTTTCGTCAAACATACTCGTATATATGTTTTACTTAGATAACCTTATAATATACATTTAAGCCAGAGGACCTCAGTGGCGAAATGATTAGTACGCTTTAGCTTTGGATTTCGCAAACGAAGGTACCTTCTCTAATTTCAGGCCTTGGATGGGTGACCAGAACTTTGTTCTCGAACTCCTCCGTGCTTCCGGTGGAACGTTAAGCCGTTGGTCCAGGTCGCTATTGCGACTATTGCTCCCCACCAACCCGCATTGGGCCAGCGTGGTGGTGTATCGGTAATAGTCCTCATGTGCTTCTCCATGAGGAAGGCCTGTGCCCAGCAGTGGGATGACGATCTACTTATAACACAACGCAAGCGCAACTAGATGTAAGAAGTTAAATATCCAATTATTATAGACTCATCTTATACATAATAAATCTTTACCTATGAAATTGCCGTTTTGTATGAAACAACAAAAACTCTGCATCTTCCATACTAACATTTTTTCAGTTTTCTTCACAACGACTACTCCAAAGATAATAATATTTGGCATGTATCATTATACAAGCTTTAGCAATGTGTGTGATATCACACTTCATAAAAACTATATATCGTTTTTATGTGATGCATCTCAAATAATATATTCGGAAGGCACTTAAAAAGAGTTTGCTCCGTGTCCAATTTTAACACAATTAAACTTACAATAAATTATCAAAACAAAAAAAATATATATTTTTAGTCTATTTTTAGAGGAGGTAATTACTTTTTAAGAATACTCTAAAACTTAAAAGTTACAGACAAAATGCTAAGAGAGAAAAAAACGGCAATTTCATAGGTAAAGACCTATTATAATAAAACTAGAGGTCAAATGTCTGTACATGGAAAAAAATGCTTACCGGACCTGCTGGACAGGTTTCAATGAAATTTTACATGGTTATACCTTATATCCCTGGTCAACATCTTAGATACTTTTATTCCAGAAAACTAAAGGGTTCCCGTGGGATAGTTAAAAAACCATAGTAACTACGGACGAAGTCGCGGGCAACAGCTAGTTATATTATAACTATGAAAACGAAATAATTTATAGCTACACTGACGTCAGTAACATCCGCATAGTGAGAAAAAACCCTTTTTTTATTTGTAATCACTAATCATATTGCATTGATTCTATGTATTGTATTGGGCAGCGGCCCTGACTCAGAGGCCATGGGTTCGATACCCAGTAAGGCAAATATTTTCGTAAAGTAAAATTTAGATTTCACTCACACCTTCACGGCAAAGCGGTGCCGTCAACTCCAGAAATATGCAACCACTTTTGATTGTAACACCGAGCGCCTCCGTGTTATGGATGCTGTGACGGATAAAGAACACATGGTAGGCGATAGACGAGTGTGATCCAACAAGGCTACGACCCACAGAAACATTATGTTACATTTTTTTTTTCTAAATCCTTTGCCACAACGGGGTGACTTTTTAAATATCGTGTTTATTGAATAAAAGGAACCCTTATATAAAAAATCATCCATATAGAATTTAATGAAAAGGGTGCGATATTATAATTGTTGTGGATTGAGGATAGCTGGCAGGCTGGCTGCCAGCGTTTTAGGAGTGAGTACCTGTCCTTACTCGTTGAGGAACACAAGTGGTAGTACGAGACGATTAAAGGAGGGTGACGCGTTGTTTGCTGGGTAGTGACAATACCAAGCGTGTGGATTGGCCTCTTGGTCTCGTTTTAAAAGTTATGGCGGGGGCTGACGGCCATAGCCACTCGGCTATGGCCCGGCTCAACTGCGCACAAGTAGGGGTTAAAGGCTTAGAGATATCAAACTGCTGTATCCCCTTGAGATTAACAACGAGGACGGATCGTTAGGGGAGAATGTTCGAAGAATTGTAAAAACACGTAGTGGTCGTCCAGTGAAGGTTTTTTTATTTAATAGTTTATTGTACACAACAATTAAACAGAAACAACACATAAATAAAATAGAAAGTACAAAGGTTTCCCAGAGGCTGGGTGTATAAGTACAGATAGTTCTTTTGTTTTTAGTTTATTGTTTTGCATGCCTTTAGTTGTTTGTTTAAGAGGTACCGGCACTGCAAGGTGGGGTGGATGTTGGCGATTGAGGATAGCTGGCAGGCTGGCTGCCATATTAAGGCCCGATTTTTCAATCCTCAGATAAAATTATCCGCCATTTAAAACTATCACTGTCACTTTTTAAAGTCATAAAAAGAAAAGGGACAGAGTTAACATTTGACTGACAGATTTATCTGAGGATTGAAAAATCGGGCCTAAGTAATGTTGATTTTTAATTTAAGAAGACGTCATTATTGATTTTTTGGTTTTAGTTGTCATTGTCTGTAATTTTCTTTGGAATATATTTTTGTCTTCTAAAATTTTATTTATTCGAAGATCTAAGGTGTACATAAATTCGGGCTCTATCGGACCTTTACATTAATGTTATAATTTTTCAAACCTTTTTTTTTAAATAAGCTCCAATAAAATTTTGTGGAAAACTATAAAAAAAATATTATTGCATTCTTAGGTAAGTATGTCTAATCAAATCAATGATTACAATAAATTTCAGTGTAGGAAATAATGTGATTTTCTCAAAACAAACAAATTTCCTTGACTAGACTATAAACAATTCATTACAACGGACTGTAAACTTTCGTAAAAAGATAATTTTAATGGTAATTTAGTTTTTAATTTGTTAAGTGGATGTATAGGACCCAGGGGTCAGGTTGACCTATTGAACTTTTCAATATAGGTTTTGGAATAAAACACTATATTATGCACTGGAACTATGTATTTCGATAGCAAGGACTGTACTCATGTACTGATGAAATGGTGAACTGATGAACAAAGATATGAGCCTTTGACAGCGCGATATATCGTAAGGCAACTCTATCTAGTATCTAGTTTACGAAGTAAACTTAATTAAACCTTATAAAGAAAACCACAACTTCATTACCGCGATGTAATGATAACTCTTTACGTTATCTAGACTGATAATGGTTGTTGTAACAGTGGTTTACAATGAACTAATTCTCAAAGAGATAGAATCTCGGTAAACAACAGCCACACTCTGTCAATCATTTAAAAAGTATAGAATTTCTGGTGAGATTTCTCGTTTTTTGAGGTAGCGCCATCTATTGTCGAACTATCGAACTATAGGGCCTGAACAGTGGACATAGTGACAAAAATAGAGAAGGGGATGCTTTGTTGGTTCGGGCATGTTGGAAGATGGATTTAAGCCTCGGCCAGACAGACGCGGTGGCGGTGGCGGTGGCGGTCAGTTGCGTAGTATGGATGTCTGAACATCGATTCACACAGGCGCGGCCTGCGTCGCGGCCATGAGGCGGTCGGCCGCGGCCGCTTGTCACTTTGACATCCATTTATGACAAAGTACTGTACTTACTACTTTTTGTTTCTAAGCTCGGCGATCGCACTAGGGTTATAAATTTTCGCCCAGTTATATAAAACTACTCTTTAGAATGAAACAGCAAGAACGTAAATTGAAAACATGAATAGATAATTAATTAAATATTACAATTTTATTACAATCCTTTTTAACATGAAGTGTGTCATGGAATCTTGCAACTTAAATTTGAATAATATTATGTTGTTCAATCCATTGACCGATTTACTAAATAAATATAATAATTAAGTAACTAAGGCCCACTTGCAGAAAATTTAAATCGAGATTTTAAACTGGATTTTATCAGTTTTTGACATTTTTACTATGGCTCTTATGTCAAAAAATGACTAAATCGAGGTTTAAAATATCCTGCATGTGGCCCTAAAGGTCTACCAGAATCTCGTGACCTTTTTAAAAAACATAAAATTATGATTTTCATTAAGCCACCCCAACTGTATACTCTTTGGTCATCTATCAAGTGACTTATCAAACGTTGTTTACATTTTGTTTTTGCCTTATACAAATTTTGTTGTTGTGTTGTTAGGAAAAAAATGCCAATCTGTCTCGTAGAGTAACTAAAAATCTCGAATTTGTACCAGATTTGGCAACCCTGGCCGCGCGGCCTTACCGCTACCGACCTGGTGTGGCGGTGGCGGTGGCGGTGGCGGCCTGCGTGCTGTAGACCGCCACCGCCACCGCGTCTGTCTGGCCGAGACCGAAAGGAGACTTGTGAAGCAGGTATATAAGGCAGATGTAAATGGGAAAGTTGTAGGCGGCATCGGAATCTTTCAATCAGGATCTCCCGTCTCAAAATTACGGCTGTGACGTCACAGTAAAAACGTTAAAAAGTTGACACGCTTGGTTTTAATACAAATCGTTATACCTGCGTTTTCTATGTATATGTATATCTGTGGTTCCGACAGTCAATGCCGTTTTACGCATACTTAAAGGTAGTTAAGTATTTCTAATTATAATTAAATTAAAAAGTACGAAGAATCGGCCATTGTGATTGATGGTAAAGGTCAGACTATAAAAATACGGCGAACAGCTAACAGGAAGTTCATTTAAATTGAATACAATATTGATCCTTATTGTCATAAGTTTAAGTTTAATATAACATAACCTCTATCCCCGAAGGGGTAGGCTGAGGTGTTATCACCTACATTCCACACGATATGTTGAGTGCCCATGTAATAGGGGAGAGCTGTTGCCCTTAACATTTTGGGATTTTCAACATAAGCGAGCTGGACATAAATGAAATGAAATAAAATTAAACAACAGTTCAATTGGCGGCCTTATCGCTATGAGCGATGTCTTCCAGGCAACTACTGGATGGATTGGCAATAGAATGTGTCGAAGGTAAAGGGCACTCAAGGTGCACAGTAATAATAATACATACATACATATAATCACGACTATTATCCCCTAAGGGATAATCAGAGACTAGGCAAAAGCACTGCAGAAGCAGTCCACTGCCATAGTCCGCGCTTCACCAAGCAGTGATTGCACTCAGCGTGACAGGTGGTGAGCCCGTCGCCGCTATTGGATGGTTGTGCAGTTCTAAGTCCATAAGTCGCCTTTTACGACACCCAAGGGAAGAGATGGGTTGGTAGTATTCTTTTAATGAGCTGCTACCACACGGCTCATAATAATAATATAAATAGTAAGTATACTGAAGTATAAATACTAAGTATAATGACTAACACCCAGTTGCAGAAACGAACTTTAAAATTTAATGTCGGCATTATCCCTAATGCTCCATTAAATTTATTGATTGAAGTGTCAAAAGAACACCTTAGCGTAGTTTTTACGTTGCACAAAACGACATTAGCACCCTATCAATGCTAAAGAGACATTAGCTAGAACTATTTTGTGTTCCAATTTTAAATTTAATGAACTTTAAAGTTTTAATGTCTCATTACTAAATGTCGTCTTTAAAAAATCTTTGTGCAACTGAGCGTAAGAGTATTATATAATACACGTAAATTTTATTAGGTTGTAGAACATATTGATGTAAAGGGAGGATGGAACCCTTGCAGAGTTTCTTGCCTGTATCTTCTCTAGACAAGGCCTCCCGGTAGTGAACAGGCCGAAAAAAAAAGTAGTGGTATAGTCAATTTTAGGATACTTATTTATAATTTATTTTGTTTTGACTTGTCAAAAGTGTATTTGATGATACCAATTTGATTAAATGACATTGAGTTTGAGTTTGAGAGTTTACTTACCAAAATACACATAATATCAATATAATGAATAAAATCTTATAATTTAATTTCCCTTTTGTACAGTCAGAGGCTGTAGTGTATGTTTTTAGTATAAAATACGTTACTATTGTAGTTGCGTTAAGAGTCCAATTTGTATAGGAAACGTGAATAGCGCCTCTAGCGGAACGTAACGCATACTAAGTTTCCCATACAAATTGAGCTCTTAACGCAACTAAAACAGTAACGTATTTTATACTAAAAACTTACACTAAGGCCTCAGATCTGTGTTCGACAGTAAATATAGTCAAGTTGCTGATCATTTATTTACGACAACACATGACTTGCCATTCCGTAAAAATACTCGTCTCAGCAAAAATAGCACGTATAACAATGTACAATAAGTACAAGCAGGAGTGGACAACATTTTGTTAGCGGTTAAAACACCACATACATACATTCAAGCCTGTAATCCCCGAAGGGGTAGGCAGAGTCCAAAGAGCGCTGTGGTCCTTAAGACCACATTTAGCCATACAAAAATTTGGTTTGTTCAGATGAAAAATCGTGAAAGAGTAGTAACAAGTGGCTAGCTCATCGCCTACACACGACACACGCCTTTTACGACATGGTAGTCAAGAAAAGCAGTTGGTACATAGATTAATAAATAATTGAGTACATAAAGTCGCGCCCTTTTCCCAGTGGGGTAGGCACAGACCCCTCTTTCCCAGTGGGCACTTTGGGCTAGTGCCCAGGGGCCGCAATCGATAGGGACCTCAGATCAAATACAAAGTCCCTAGTTCCTGTCAGATCACCAAACGGTAGTCGATATTTATCACCAAAAAACTTATATAATTCGAAGAAATGCTAAGAGTTACTTTTATTCGTTTCATGCAGTGAACGTAATGAATTCATGTGATTGTTAATAAAAATAACGGGCAAGAAACTCAGCAAGTTATTTCCTCCCTTTAAAATAAAATATTTGTTTATTAAAGGTTTTTGTGTGCAATTACCAAGAAAGCAAAGAAATTGCTATTGTCAACAATAAACATAGACTTTTTCAGACTGTATAACATATCATGACGTGGTAAGCACCCACATTTCGCCAGATATGTTAGCCTGTTGCCATGCACCGGGCACAATGTGAGACAAGCGATTTCACAATGAACTGAATATAATTATTCAAACTCAGTGGTACAGGAACGAAGTAGTGCCCCGTCCGTTCCAACTCGGCTACCGCTGCTTACAGACTCTAAGGGTGTAGAGATTTGGCAAAACTTTACCCCCGTAGTGGTAGAGTTTTGTATATTCTATTCTATTCAATTCTTCTATTACACAAGGATATGTTGTTGATTCATATTGAGTCAAAATATTCCCAACTGTGCGCTTGTTGTGGTGTTCCTCAAGGTAGTGGCTTGGGACCTCGTGGAAGACCGCCGGTATCGCTCAGGTGGGAATTGTAGAGTATATTATGAGGGAACAAAATAACGTTGTGTAATTATTATCGGATTAACAAAGTAATATTTCACGATTTTCGGTATTTTCTGGCTGGCTGGGATAATTTTTTATGCTGCCATAAAAAAACCTTTTTTTTTACATGTGACAGTTAAGCTCTTGGCCTTCATCTCACCTGATGGTAAGTGACGATAAGGCCGAAGGTGGAAGCGAGCTTCACCTGTAATCCTCAACAACTGAGGAACTAGTTATCTTACCTCTGATTGCCAAGAACACAAGAATGCTTAAAACATTGTTATTATGGCAAAAATTTTAGGTAAGACGGTGGTAGATAGCCAGGCCACCAAACAAACCGAGCAGAAAAACTTCTGCCCCCATGGGGAATCGAACCCGGCTCTCCCGATCAACAGCCGGCGGGTGAACCACTAGACTAGAGAGGCGGTCAAAACAAAAACTGTTTCCAAGGATTACCCAGCACCCATAGTAAAACTGACACTGTCCTTTCAACTGTCTACTATTTTTTTGTACTGTTTTAAACTTGTTTTATCTATTATTGTTACATCATAAATAAAAGTGTATATTATTATAATAGCACCTGTAAGTGTCTGTTACGCTAAAAGATACATTTATATATAGTATAGTTTTAATAATGTAATAGTGTAATCGGGCGTTTGTAAATCAATTCATGAAATAAAAGCCTCGTGATAGACGGACCCTAAAAATATATTTGCACATATTGTATTTTCATTGACACATACGTAATAAGTTTATAAAACGCACCAAAAGGTTGTGCAGCGCTTCATTTTATCCTTACACTGCAAGAATTATTACCAACCTTTAGATGGTCAGTCCTTCTTTAAACATCGCGACGAGTGGTCGCGTAATAAAAAAAATAAACAAAGTTTAACAACTTTTTAAAACGATCTAATAGACAATTACTTAGAATAATTAATTAATTCAGTGCCAGTTTTTTGTGTGTAATTTACGCGAGGTAAGTACATAGCATTTTAATTATTTATTTTTTAATGATGAATATTTTTTTATATTGAGTTTTACGGCTCTGGCTGCAGGACCTTTTGAGCTGGTTGGTAGTATTCTTTTAGTGAGCTGCTACACGGCTCACGGCTCAATATAAGCTTGAAAAATGATTTTAAGAGCTTATATTCTCTGGCGTGATTATAGTATGTCTATGTTCCGATAATATTATTTAAGTAGTTATTTTATTAAATATTTAGTTTTACGGCTCTGGCTGCAGGATCTTTTGAGCCACACGTTAACAGAAGAATACTTTGCTTCAGTAGTTTGCATTGAAATGCTAGTGTAATGCATTTCAATGCATCTTGGGAGAGTTTGGCGTCAAACGATCGATGGTAGACACTGTGGTTTTACTTCGATGAGGTGGATTACCACGATAAAAATCCCATCGTTTTTCACACTACTTGACGATTATTTCAATGATTCTCCATATTGCTCGTCATTATTGACACTTATTACACAAAACTACACTGATTTTACGCATCAAAACCCACTCCGAAACAATATTACAATCACTCAAATAAAAATCACGTCCGCAATAGTTGAATGCCGCACAAAAACTCCTTAATTATGAATTTGACATTGATGGCACAGATTATATATTATAAAGGTACTTGATGGAACGTCTTGTGATTTTGGGTTACAATAAAATTAAATTAATTAGGTAAGTATATAAGAATACAATATTTTTAAGCAAAATTATTTTGATTCAAAACAATAATTGGTGCGTTGAATTTTCGCCCCTAATAATTCAGCCTACCTTAGAAAGGTGTCGATGTCGAATATGTAGGTATATAAGCAATATTTAATTTATAAAAAACGCCATGACTTACATTTTGTTTAAAAAAAAATCATCTCACCTTCCAGGGAAAGATAAAATATTATGTTAATGCATAGATAAGAAATATTATAACAAAAATCAAACTCGAAAGAACATCAAATATTTTTTTTATTTGTCATGATTTTATATGATAACTAGATATTGCCCGCGACTTCGATCGCGGTTACTATGCTTTTTAACTATCCCACGGTAACCCTTTTGATCTACCAGAATGAAAAGTATCTAAGATGTTGACCACCGAGAAAAATTTGATTAAACACGTCCCGCCATTTCGGAGATTAGCCTAAAAAACAAAAAAAAATCTTTTTTGGTATTTTCCCTCTTTTTACTTCCCCCTGACTTGGTTTTAATATTTTTTCTACTATGTACAGACATTCGACCCTGTTGAGGTCGAATTTTACTTTATGTATGTACTATAGATATATAGATTCGTTGGCCGGATAGATCCGAATTTGGATCCGGCCCGATCATCCCCCTTTAGGGAACGAAGAATGAGTTTTGTTTTTCGTACTCGTTCCGTATTAAATTTTTATGAAACATAAATAGTTAGTAAGTACATAAACATAAGTAAAATGAATAAACAGAGAATCTCCTTTTTTTGAAGTCGGATAATTAAAAATGCTTCTGATTGTTTACACATGATTTACCACAGTGTTACTACAACCTAAGAACTATTTTTAACATAGCATAACATATCATCACGCTTCTTTCCCCGAAGGGGTAGGCCAGATATGTTAGGTCCTCATGTAACAGGTGGTGAGCCTGCCATGCACCGGGCACAATGTGAGGCAAGCGATATTCACAATGAACTGTACATAAGACTTATTCGAGATTTTTTTTCCTGTGTACACAATAAAGAATTATCTATCTATCTATCTCTCAAGTTAGCTTAGTTATATTTACTTAGTTCTAGCTTATAAAAATAGTAAAAAATAAACACAAACATGACTACAGGTAAATAAAAATAATTGATTGTGGTGTTTTTTGCGCAACACATTTGATGCGCGCTAACCTTCGATCATATATTTTTTGTTAATATTTATTACTCAATAACTCCTATAAAAAAATTGGCAGTAAACAACAAATGATTGATCTTTACTCATTAATAAATTAATTGAAATGCTGTTAGTAAATGTATTTGCTTGTAAATATCACATTACTCTGTGATCGAGGTATGTGACATACCCCTTTCGCTAAGGTGTCTGTGTGTTTAATTGTTGTCATGGTGATAAATCTCTTTTGTCGTGTCATTATTTAACAATGCCGTGAAATAAAATTCTAAAAAATAAAACTCGATCGAATTTATAACTTAGGCTACAGGTACTTACTTAGAAAAAAGTTTAAAGAAATAAATATAATGACATTGGCAAGCCAATATATTTATGAGAATGTCATGTATGTATTTAAAAATAGACATTTATTTAATATAAGAAGTGATGTACATAGCTTTAATACTAGAAATAAGAATAAACTTGTTGTACCAGCCACAAGACTCCAGAAAATAAACATGTCATTTCAGAGTCAGTGTGTGCGTTTCTATAATAAAATCCCAGAGGATATTCAGGCTTTAAATCTTCAGAAATTCAAAACTATAATTAAACGCAAATTGTGTATGAAAGCATAT
Source organism: Parapoynx stratiotata (assembly GCA_910589355.1). Taxonomy (NCBI): domain Eukaryota; kingdom Metazoa; phylum Arthropoda; class Insecta; order Lepidoptera; family Crambidae; genus Parapoynx; species Parapoynx stratiotata. The sequence goes on from OU342476.1 coordinate 14,451,684, forward strand.
TATTCCATTAATGATTATATGAATGACAAAAATTCCTGGGATTAGTTTACTTCTATTCAGGCTGTTCCAAATAAAATTTGAAATTTGTACATTGTTACGCATGAACACTAACATTGTTAACTGTTTATTTAAATTGGCTAATGAATTGCTGGAGAATTATTTTGGCATATAATATTTTTGACTTTCATACATGTATAGAGATATACTTACATGAATAAAATTATTTGATTTGATTTGATTTGATCGACCAGATATTGATAACCACGGTTACACCCGCGCGGTACCCGTTCCCATGGGAATATCGGGATAAAAAGTAGCCTATGTCCTTTTTGAGGCTCTAGACTATCTGTGTACCAAATTTCAATTGAATCGGTTCAGTAGTTTTGACGTGAAAGCAAGACAGACAGACAGAGTTACTTTCGTATTTTAAATATTTGTATGGATATATTTCTGACTGAAATAAGGTTTCTAATCGGACCACTAACTAGTCCCTGAGATAAGCGCAATCAAACAAACAAATTCTTCACTATATTAGTATAGATATAGTATATTTTCATTCAGAATTTTCCTCCAAGGGTCCCTGTACAAAGGACAATAGAATCGATTACTGCACCATTTAATATATAATGTCCGTATCGACTGCATTTAAAATATACTTATATCGACTGATATATATTTTAAATGCCACACACATTGTGCGGTTATTTTATATTAGTACATCGTCCTCGCCCTATATACGTCCCAACTACCAAAACGCTTTGGCCCAATGCGGATTGGTGGCCAGAAACGGTTGCAATAGCAACCGGGACCAACGGCTTAACGTGTCACGGAGGAACGAAGCACGGAGGAGTTCCAGATCACAAAGTTTTGGTCACCCATCCAAGGCCTGCCCATGGCGAAGGTAGCTTTGTTTTTGATATTGAAAGCCAAAGCATACTAACCACTACACCATAATCTTTATTTAGATTCAAGAAAAGACTTCATCGCACAAAAAAAGTGGGTCAGTATGAACGGCTACGGGGTTGCTAAAATAAATACATACTTATGTACATATTATAATTACGACTATTATCCCCTAAGGGTTGGTCAGAGACTAGGAAAAAGCACCGAAACAGCAGTCCTTTGCTAAAGTCCGCGCCTCACCAAGCAGTGACTGCACCCAGCGTGACAGGTGGTGAGCCCGTCGCCGCTATAAGCTATTTAATGGTTGTGCAGTTATAAGTCCATTTGTTGCCTTTTACGACACCCAAGGGAAGAGATGGGTTGGTAGTATTCTTTTAAAGAGCCGCTACCACACGGCACGGTTGCTAAAATACATATAATATAAATCTTTACACATTCACACCTATCAACTAGTCCCATTTTAAGCAGCTATGCTTGTGTTACGGTTACTAGATGACGGATTAATATATTTAAGATAATATATTTAGGAAAATATCAATACATAAGATATTAGATCTGGTTTTGAATCTCGCTTTAATTTTCCTGCAAGACTCAGACTATTGCAAACTACAACTCATATTTGAATATAATTGACATGTAGTAGGTATTATATTATTATTGATTAATTACAATTCCATCTGAGTTCTCCTCTCTCCTAATTTGCCTTCAGGATCCATAATGTACTAATATAACTTTTGTGGAAATGCAAATAAAGTATTGAGTATTTAATGATAGCAGGTGAGAAACGAATCGGCAGTACATAGAAAAACTTCTGTTAGTTTTTATTGTATTGTTGGATGTTACAAAAATGTTTGTTATCCTTTAATAAATGGATTAATAAAATAAAAATAAATAAACAGCCAAGGCACATGTATGCATTACACAATCATTTGCCCCCACCGGGGATCGAACCCAGAATCTCTCGAGATGGCGACGCCTTGAGACCGGTATACAGACCAGTCGACCATGGAGGTCGTCAATAGTTCAATAGATAGGTACTATTCACTCCTAGATCTAGACCAAGATAATTATGTAAACCGATCTATAATCGGTGTGTTTGACGTTGGAAACCATAAATATGTTATTAAATTTATCTCATTTACATGACGCAAATAAAGTTAGTTGTAATGATTGATAGATCTCTACATTTGTAGCATTGATCAAACCCACCATGAGCATGATAAACGTAATGATAAAATTATTTATTGCAACGAACCACAGATATCCATTTAGATAGATGACTCAAATGTACTGCGCGTGTGGAAACCCCGACCAAACGTCGGGGTTGGCTGCTGGTAACTAGTCTGCGTCCGAATGGCTGCAAAAAGTAAAAAAATACCTCGTTGTGTGATAATTGTCGAAGAGGCATCGGCGGCATCGGTACCTTTCAATCAGTTTGGATCTCCTGACTCAAATTACGGCTGTGACGTCATTTCCACAGTTCTCTTTATGATAAATATAGTTGGCTTACAGGCAGTTGTTTATTAAAATAATGTTTCGTTTTCCGTGTCTTTTGTTTTCTGATTCAAGCAACGTTTGGAATCGAAGGGATTTTTTGATGTTAATAATTTATCAAACTCTGCTCAAAAACATGTTCAAAGTGAGAAACATATACGTAGTTGTTTAGAGTTGCATGAATTTGGAAATAGTATGATAGAAAACTATTTTAACAATAGAAGTCGAACGTAATCGAAATCTGTTAATAACGCTTCGACACAGTTGTTCTCTTAGGTAAACAAGATTAGCGTTTCGCGGGCACGACGAAAGTGTAAATTCGGATAATCGTGGTATTGTTAAAGTATTCAACGTCAACACGTTAAAAAGTTGACACGCTTGGTTTCAATACAAATCGTTATACTTTAATGTATGTGCGTAAATGTATGTGCCACGAACTGTCCAAATGTCCTCAGTCAGCCATAACACCACGCTGGCCCAATAAGGGTTGTGGGTAGAAGCGGTTGCATTAGCGACCGGGGTCAACGACTAACGCTCCTTCCGAAGCACGGATGTGTTCGAGATCATAATGTTTTGGTCACCCATCGAAGGCCTAACCATGGCGAAGGTGGCTTTGTTTTCGAAAGCCAAACGAACTATGAGCTCCTCTTAACTGTCAAAATACGCAAAGTTAATTAAACAGATAGCAGTTATACCCTAATTAGCTTGCTAGCGATATCTAGTGACAACAAGACAGACAAGGCAAGGCAAGAAATAAAATGGAAAGAAATAAATTGGACAACCATTTAATTATTTGGTCAGCACGGAAAGGCCAGCCGAAAAATCTTTGGGGCGGCAGACAAATATTTTGTCAACAATATAATTATTTGGGCGGCAAAATAATGAATTGGGCAGCAAGATAATCATTTGGGCTGAAAAATAATTATTTGGGCATAATATGTTACCGGAAATGTATACAATCAAGGAAAGAATTCCTAGGAAATGTATTCTGATTGATATGTTATTTTTTATGCGCCTTTATTAAAAACAATATTCGTGTCATCAAAACATATATTAAACAATTTGGCAGCAGAGAAAACATTAAGTTGTTGCCCAATTAGTTATTTTAGCTGACCTTTTTTTTTTTCAGACCAAAATTCGAATATTTTGCTAACCGTTTAAATAACATCCAATGAAAATGTATCGTTGTGGCGTTATTATTATTACTTATGAAAATACTACTACAAAAAGGCTAAAACGAATCTAGATATGAAAACCCAAATATGATAGCTAGCTGTTACCTGCGACTTCGTCCGCCGTTACTGATTTTGAACTATCCCACGGGAACCCTTTAATTTTCCGGAATAAAAAGTATCTAAGATGTTGACCAGGGATATAAGGTATCACCATGCAAAATTTCATTGAAATCGGTCCAGCCATTTCGAAGATTAGCCCGCACAAACAGACAATCAGAGATAAACAAAAAAATAAAAATAAACATGATTTGGTATTTTCCCTCTTTTAACATATGTACAGACATTCAACCTCTACAGTTTTATTATATGTATGTGTATAGATATCTCATGAATCAACACCATACTCTTGTCTTTCAATATAGATTTTTGCGTAAAACAAATAAAGTTGAAATTCGCTCATAATTTTCTATTGCTTTGAGATTGTTCTTTAATATGTTTTTGTACTACCACATAATACTTATATTACGTAAGTACTTGGATAATTATACATTAGCTGCGTTTTATATATAAAATAATGACCTTTGCCATCATTAAAGTCTGTGCCCTGCCCACTACAACGTAGCATCACGTGTCATGCTCATGACCAAGCGAGGACCATTTCGGGTCCGTAAAATAACGGGTAGTCTTTACCCATGAAATTGCCGTTTTGTATGGAGATTTTAGGGAACTCTGGATTTTCCATACTAACATTTTTTCAGTTTTCTTCACAACGACAAATCCAAAGATAATATTTGGCGTGTATCATTAGACAAGCTTTAGCAATATTTGTGATATCACATTCCATTAAAATTATTTATTGTTTTTAAGTGAATGCAAATAAAATGATGTATTCGGGAGGCACTTAAAAAGAGTTGTCCCCGTGGCCAATTTTAACACAATTAAACTTACAACAAATTATCAAAACAAATCAAGAGAGCTCAAAAATATAGTATATTTTTAGAAGAGGTAATTCTTTTTTAGGAATACTCTGAAATACTCTGAATCTTAATAGTTACAGACAAAATACTGAGAGAGAAAATTACACCAATTTCATAGGTAAGGACCCAATATGTATTTGGTTATTCGGCGAAGCCACTATTCGGCGCATCTCTAGTTTCTACCCACCAACCCGCATTGGGCCAGCGTGGTGGTGTTACAGTCCATACTCCTCATGTGTTACTCCATGTCCCACCTACCCGCATTGTGCCAGCGTGGTGGTGTTACAGTCCATACTCCTCATGTGTTACTCCATGTCCCACCTACCCGCATTGTGCCAGCGTGGTGGTGTTACAGTCCATACTCCTCATGTGTTACTCCATGTCCCACCTACCCGCATTGTGCCAGCGTGGTGGTGTTACAGTCCATACTCCTCATGTGTTACTCCATGTCCCACCTACCCGCATTGTGCCAGCGTGGTGGTGTTACGGCCCATACTCCTCATGTGTTTCTCCATAAGGAAGGCCTGTGCCCAGCAGTGGCACGTATAGGTTGAGGGCGATGACATTATAAATAAATAAATATCTTCAAACATTCACACCTATCGACTAGCCCCATTTAAAGCAAATAATGATGCTTGTGTTACGGACATTAGATGACGGACAAATATATTGGGTCCTTACCTATGAAATTGGTGTATTTTTTCTCTCTTAGTATTTTGTCTGTAACTATTAAGATTCAGAGTATTCCTAAAAAATAATTACCTCATCTAAAAATAGACTATATTTTTTGCACTTTTGATTTGTTTTGATAATTTGTTGTAAGTTTAATTGTGTTAAAATTGGACACGGAGACAACTCTTTTTAAGTGCCTCCTGAATACATCATTTGATTTGCATTTACTTAAAAACGATAAATAATTTTTATGAAGTGTGATATCACACATATTGATAAAGCTTGTCTAATGATACATGCCAAATATCTTTGGATTTGTCGTTGAAGAAAACTGAAAAAAAATTAGTATGGAAAATGCAGAATTCCCCAAAATCTCCATACAAAACACCAATTTCATAGGTAAGGACCTAATATTTAATAGATACATACAAATATCCTGAATACCTACATATAAACACCCAAGACTGGAGAACAAATACCTGAAAATTCATCCCCCAAACATCTCGAGATGGCGACGCCTTGAGACCGCATACGGACCACTCGACCACGGAGGTCGTCAAATGTAATTAGCTTTGGATCTCAATCTGAGTCATATCGTGGCATACTCGATAGTTATATCCTCGCCCTTGATCTGTCAATGCAGTCGTTTTTCCGGAACAAGCCTATGCAATGGAACGTTATACAGGTTACGTCTTAACGCCTATGTCCACTACACCAAAGCTTACGAAGTGAAAGAAATAAATGTAAGGACCGTAATAAGTGCAAAGAAGTAATCTCTGCCTACCCCTTTGGGAGTAGGGCGTGATTGTATGCATTTATTTATTTAACTATTTATTACACACAAAAGAAAAATTGAGAATATACAACACAAAATGAAAAGACGAGTACAAAAGGTGGGGCTTATTTCTAATAGATATATCTTACAGACCACCTGCTGTAGGAGAAATGCTGAGAAGTAGACTGAGTCGCGTGTACTAAAGAATATATATTGTGTCCTTACCTATGAAATTGGTGTTTTTATTCTGTCTTAGCAATTTGTCCGTAACTATTAAGTTTCAGAACATTCTTATAAAATAATTGCCTCTTCTAAAAATAGACCATATATTTGAGCTCGTATTATTTAATTTGATAATTTTTTGTAAGTTTAATTGTGTTAAAATTAGACACAAAGACAATTATTTTTAACTGCCTCCCGAATACATCATTTGATTTGCATTAACATAAAATCGATGAATAATTTTTATCAAGCGTGTTCACACACATATTGCTAAAGCTTGTCTAATGATACATGCCAAATATTATTATCTCTGGATTTGTCGTTGTGAAGAAAACTGATAAAATGTTAGTATGTAAAATGCAGACATCCCCAAAATCTTATCCATACAAAACACCAATTTCATAGGTAAGGACCTAATATAATAAAAAAATAACACATAAAAAATATAAAGTCAAACATTTAAGTGCACATTAAATTACATAAACAAATGATACGGATGTGGCAATACGGTGATTGGGGAACGTCAAGAGAGAATCAGTGAAGCAAGTAAATAAATAATAAAGTTAAAGTTATGTTAAATTGAGATAGTGTTCGTTTTTTAAAGAGTCCGGGCGTGAGCATATTAGGTCCTTACCTATGAATTGTTGTTTTGTATGGAGATTTTGAGGAAATCTGCATTTTCCATGCTAAAATTTTAATTATATGCAAAGGCAAATATATTATATGAAAAGGTAACAGTGTCATAAACACCTTCATACCGTGTCTTTTCATACCTTCTGCTCTGGTCGACTGGTAGAGAATGCCTATGGCATTAAGTCCACCATTTGTACAATTTTATGTGCAATAAAGATTTTTAAATAAATAAATAAATAAATAAAATGAGACCTACCTCCCCATTGACGATCTCTTCTAGTCTCTGCTTCGGGTTCTTGCCCTTCTTCGACCGGACGAGAAGAAGAATCTGTCCAATTTCTGGGCATTTTCTGCAAAAAAATTAACCATATTGGTGACGCCAATATTTAATTTTATAAACTATAAATGGTACAACGCTGACCCTATCTCTATCCCTTTCGCACGTACTGCCAAAATATCATAACACCGTCGCCGTGTAAGTGAAGACATTACGCTTCATGTAGTCGATATATCACCACGCCGCGAACGAGTGACAATAAGCTCCTCGTGTAGCTAATCCGCTGAAACCCCGGACATTGCGTCCTAGTAATTCAATGAATGTGTCGTGCCTTTCGCGAGTATTGCAAAGGAACTGAGAGGATCTCACCATCGAAGACCTGCAGGAGAAGCGCGGGCCCGCTGCTGAGTGCTGCCGATCCAGTCTGAGGAGCGGTCATCCTCGTTCCTGAAGGTCAGTGCGTGCACATCCTTTCTTTCCCAAATTTGTTATACGTACCATCATACAGTCCACTTTGAAAAATTCCATATATTTTACCATCTTATACATTGGCGCGACCATTTGTGGTCCTTCGAGCCGGATCGTTCCACCCGCCCTTATTAGGACACCTATATTGTAGGCCCTAATAAGCGAATTGAAAAAATAACTAAATATTATTTTTATATTTTTCATTTAGCGTGCCATTGCGTCACCATAAAATAAAAGCTTAATTTTTACATAATTATATCCGCCCGTAACAATAATTTATTTTGTCTTAAACCATTTAAAGAATTCTGATTTACGTGTCGCAAGTAAATTGTGCTTTATTGCGTATAGCATTGGTATCATTTTGCTTTATATAAAATTTCATTCAAGTCAGTTTTAAAATTTTATAGAAGTTTATTATTATTCATAATTATTCGAAATGCCACCAAAAAAGCAAACTGCTACTAGTGATGGTTCCGATTACGAGGACACACACGATCCCGAATTAAGTTTATTAATCGCAAAACGGGAAGCTATTTTTGAGATAGTACAAAAGATCTATGATTTGACCCGTGATATTCATTCAAATGATTCGAAACGAGAATCTTTTCTCGATGAGTCATCTAACATCGATGCATTGCGCATAGAATTTAAACAGGTGTTAGACAATTATAATTCCCGCTTATTAAAATCAAATCCTACAGCAAAACCAGACTATAATAGTCTCATTTCATTTGAGTCTTTGTGTAGCAGAATTAAACGCCTTCATGCTGAATGTTCAGAGGAAGGTTCCCTACGCAGAACTAACGCACCCGCGAGGTCTAGACCTTCATTACCGCCCATCGAATTGATGATGTTCAACGGTGACATACGCTCATGGCCGTTATTTTACGCCAGCTTTAAGTCCACCGTCCATGATAATCCATCGCTCTCGGACGCCGAAAAACTTTACTACTTATTAGGTAAACTGTCAGGCAAGGCTCAGTCAGTGTGTTCTGGTATAACACCCTGCGCTGAGAATTATAATCTATTATTGCAAGCGCTTATTGACAAATACGAAGATAAGCGAATGCTTGCCACTACGTATATAAATCAGATGTTGGACTTTAAACCTTTACACTCCGCTTCCGCCTCCAACTTTGATTTATTTACTGATAACTTTACAAGTGCAGTCTGTGCCTTAAAAAACCTTAATTTAGATAATCTAACGGACTTAGTACTACTACATATCGCGCTTAGAAAAATAGACTGTGAAACTGTGCGCGCCTTTGAATTTAATTGTAGCTCAAAGATTCCTTCTTTTGAAGACTTAGTGGAATTTATTAAGACCCGTACTAAGGTTCTCGAACGCACTAATGTTACGTATTCTAACATTAGTTCTTCTGCTAGTCGTCAATCAACAACTCGCCGCACTAATAACGCCCCGCCGCCGAAGTACCAGACATATTTGAATACTACGGTCGATTCACATAAAATAAAATGTCTATGTTCTAACATTACGCACCAGCATTTATTTAAATGTGCAGATTTTAATAAATTATCTCCGCAAGACCGATATAAATGCGTAAAAGATAATTACGCTTGCGTGAATTGTTTAAGTTTACAACACCGAGTCTCAAGTTGCTCCTCTAATTCTAATTGTCGCGTTTGTAAACTCAGACATCATTCGTTATTACACTTCAAACGTGTAGATCACACGGCCGCAGCCGACCCGCGCGCAGCCCCGCCGTCACCGCCGCCCCCCGCCGCACGGACCCAGCAGCTAAACGTAGCCATAGCAACGCCTGCGCCCGCGCTTCCCGCGGGTATCAACCAACAATCTGACGTTGCGTTGTGTGCCACAGCGCTTGCCGACTTATCTTCGCCGCCTTATAATAACAATAAACAATCGACTATTTTATTATCAACCGCTCAGGTGGTCGCATACGACACCGCCGGAAAACAACACGTTATTCGTGTGCTATTAGATTCCGCGTCGCAAAGCAACTTCATAACAAAGGAGTGTTGTGAATCCCTTGGCATTAAGCTACATGACATACAACGTACAATTATTAAAGGTTTCGGTGGTTCGCAAAAAATAATTGAAAAACAATCAATTGATTTAAAATTATTTTCTCGTTTCGACAACAATATTCATTTTAATTTTTCACCGCTAGTTGTCGATCAAATTACCGACTTATTGCCGACGGCTGCTGTCGATACATCTACTTTATCCCACTTATCTGGACTACAGCTCGCCGATGAGAGCTTCGGCGTACCGAATAAAATAGATGCGTTAATAGGTGCGTCTATCTTTCCACATTTGTTATGCCCTGGTACCTCCGGTATTCAGTATGATTCGGTATCGCCTCCCGCATTACGTACAGTGTTAGGGTACGTAATTATGGGTTCCGTTCCCGCGCTTTACACACTTTATACTCAACAGGTCCTAACATGCTGCCTAGCACAGGAGCCTACCGCCCTTGACACATTAGTCAAGAGATTTTGGGAACTCGAAGAGTTCACTACTGCTTCGCCCATCCAGCGTCTCTCTGATGTTGAATGTGAACAATTTTATACATCAACTACTATTCGCGATTCCGTTAGTGGTAGATACGTTGTTGGCCTACCATTTTACGATGATATTTATTCGCTCGGAGATTCATTTGAAATTGCTCGCAGACGTTTCATGTGCTTAGAAAGAAAGCTAGAAGCTTCACCTAAGTTACGGGTTGCATATGATGACGTCATTAAAGACTATCTCGCAAAAAATTATGTTTCACCCGCTCCACGTTACGCCTCGCATGATCCTATGCCAATTTACGTCATTCCGCACCATGGGGTCATCCGCGAAGATAAGACGTCTACTCGCCTTCGCATCGTTTTAGACGCTAGCAGTAAGACTAGCTCTGGACGGTCATTGAATGATATTTTACATTCAGGCCCAAACCTGCAGGGGGACTTGTTTAAAATAATTTTAAACTTCCGGTTCCACGCGTATGCTATGACCGCCGACTGTCGCCAACAATTCCTACAGATTGTTGTACGCGAATGTGATCGTCGATTTCAATGTTTCCTTTATCGCTTCAATCCACAAGATCCATTGATTCTATACCATTTTAATCGTGTTTGTTTTGGATTAACATCAAGTCCGTATCACGCGCTCCGTACTGTTAGGCAGCTAGTAGAAGACGATGGTATGAAGTATCCGCTAGCGCAAAGCATTGTGTCATCATCGCTTTACATGGATGACATAGCTTTTTCACTTCCTACTGAACATAAAGCTGTCGCCACTTCGAAGCAGTTAATTGATTTATTCAAGGGCGCACAATGGGATCTAGTCAAGTGGAATAGTAACTCTCAATCAGTTTTAAGTAATTTACCCGCTTCGCATAAACTTCCCACAGAAGTCGAATTTGATAAAACCTCGCAAAATAAGATATTAGGTTTGCATTGGTCAACAAACAGCGACGTATTCTATTTTAAAATAACAGCTCCATCGGATATCACGTGCACCAAACGCTCTATTCTATCTACTATCGCCCGCCTGTGGGATATCATGGGATTTGTTGCACCTGCAGTCGTCTACGCCAAGTTGTTAATAAAACAACTTTGGCAACTCAATCTAGATTGGGATGATACGCCGCCTACAATTATCGTTAAGATGTGGAAACAATTCTGTGTCGAATTACCAGCACTTAACAATATTCGTATTCCTCGACACATAGGGGTGACACAAGACTCTGTCATCACCCTATTAGGTTTTTCAGATGCTAGCGAACAAGCTTACGGCGCTGTTATTTATTTACACGCAAACAACGCTGGCGCTATTTCAGTTCGTCTACTTTGCGCTAAAACTAAAGTAGCACCTACAAAGCCGTTATCAATAGCTCGCCTCGAGCTTTGTGGGGCAGTACTATTGTCGAAATTGCTTCGTTCTGTCTTTGATAATTATTCGGAACGCATGCCCATTAAGGTATATGCATTTTTAGATTCCAAAGTCGCTTTATACTGGATAAAAAGCTCTCCGCATAGATGGCAAACCTTTGTCGCTAATCGCGTCGTTCAGATAACTGAAAATGTTTCAGCTGACAATTTTTATCATGTTGCAGGAATAGAAAACCCTGCTGACATTCTCTCGCGTGGCATTACACCACTTAAATTAATTTCCCATCCATTGTGGCTTCACGGACCTCAATGGGCTTCATTGGATCCGTCTCAGTGGCCTCTCTCGAACCTAGACGGTCAGAATATAGCAGATATCCCCGAACGAAAGGTTCAGGTGTATACTGTATACACATCTACAAAATATTGTGATTTATATGATCTTGCGCAACGTTTCTCCTCTTGGAGTAAACTTCTTCATACTACAGCATACGTATGTAGATTCGCGAAGCTTCTACCGCGTCGCAGTACTAGTGCAGTGACTGCTCAAGATTTAGATTTTGCAGAAGCTGTAATAATCCGCGCTTTGCAGATTAAGTACTTTTCAGAAGAGTACTCTAACTTATTAAATAACAAGCCATGCTCACCTGTTTTCAGTCGATTAAGACCTTTTTTAGATCATAATCTTATCCGCGTAGGTGGTCGCTTAAATAATTCCGCCCTGGACTTTTCGCAAAAGCATCCAGTGATCTTACCACGTAGCGACCACGTCGTTAACATTATTATAGATTATTATCATATATATTATTTACACGCCGGTCCAGAAATATTAATGTCAATGCTACGTCAAAGATTCTGGATATTGTCCGCACGCCGCTTAATAAGACAAAGAGTTCATTCATGCAATACATGCTTCCGACTCAAACCGCGTTCGTCTTTCCCGCTTATGGCAGATCTACCGGACTTCCGTACACGTGAAGTCTGTAAGCCTTTTACTCATACAGGTTGTGATTATGCAGGCCCCATTGCTTACACTCCTGTACGTCGTCGTAGTGTTCGCAGCGAGAAGGCTTATTTGTGTATATTTACATGTCTGACCACACGTGCTTTACATATAGAAATCGCTACAGACTTGAGCACTGCTAATTTCTTATCCGCGTTAAAACGTTTTCTCTCTAGAAGGGGCCCCGTTCAATTTATTTACTCGGACAACGGGACCAACTTTAAAGGTGCGAGTTCGTATCTCCGCGATCTTTATAAATTTCTCAATGAAGATTATCGACCTAAACTAGAACAAGAATGCGCGGAAAGTCGTATAACATGGAAGTTTATATGCCCCAATTCTCCACACTTTGGTGGTGCTTGGGAAAGCATGGTGAAGGTCGTGAAAACGCATCTTTTCCGAGTTATCGGACAACAACTCCTCTCTTACGAGGAACTCAGCACTGTGCTCACTCAGATTGAGTGCCTATTAAATTCTCGCCCGCTTACAGTTTTGAGCTCTGATCCCGCAGAGCCGTCGGCTCTAACTCCGAGCCACTTTTTGCACACGGCTCCCATATTATCGTTGCCCGCTCCAGAAGTTAATTCTGACTCTGTTAGTTTACTTCACAGGTACACACTTATGGATAAATTAGTTCAGTCCTTTTGGAACCGCTGGAGAATGGAATATTTACACGGTTTACAGGTTAGGCAGAAGTGGAATATCCCAACCACTCCCATCACACCGGGTACAGTTGTGGTTATTATAAATGATTGCGTACCGCCCCTAGCCTGGCCATTAGCGGTTGTGGATGAAGTACATCCGTCTAAGGATGGTGTAGTTCGTGTAGCCACCGTTCGAACCGTCAAGGGAACATACCGTCGTCCGGTCGTTCGTTTGTGTCCTCTTCCAACCCAATGAGTCGTTGATTTATTTCTTAACGTTTTTTAATTATAAGTATCTAGTTAGATTGTCATATTTTAGTATAATGCATACGTATTTTTTATATTATAAATTAATTGTAAACTCGCGCGTACTAAACGCTAATTCATTTTTATTTTATGATTGCTTATTAAAGGTGACCCTTTAAGGAGGGGTGGAAATGGTGACGCCAATATTTAATTTTATAAACTATAAATGGTACAACGCTGACCCTATCTCTATCCCTTTCGCACGTACTGCCAAAATATCATAACACCGTCGCCGTGTAAGTGAAGACATTACGCTTCATGTAGTCGATATATCACCACGCCGCGAACGAGTGACAATAAGCTCCTCGTGTAGCTAATCCGCTGAAACCCCGGACATTGCGTCCTAGTAATTCAATGAATGTGTCGTGCCTTTCGCGAGTATTGCAAAGGAACTGAGAGGATCTCACCATCGAAGACCTGCAGGAGAAGCGCGGGCCCGCTGCTGAGTGCTGCCGATCCAGTCTGAGGAGCGGTCATCCTCGTTCCTGAAGGTCAGTGCGTGCACATCCTTTCTTTCCCAAATTTGTTATACGTACCATCATACAGTCCACTTTGAAAAATTCCATATATTTTACCATCTTATACATTGGCGCGACCACATATATTAGGTCCTTACCTATGAAATTGGTGTTTTGTATGGAGATTTTGGGGAATTCTGCATTTTCCATACTACAATTTTTTTTTACTTTTATATTTTTAATACACTTTTAATAATCCAATACAGCTAAAATTCTAAAATATCAGATGCTAATTTAAATACATTACCAAAGCTATGCTGTACAGTATCATTTGAATCTAGATTTAAATGATTGCTATGCTGACTGTTGTTATATATTAGGTACCTATGAAATTGGTGTTTTGTATGGAAATTTTGGGGAATTCTGCATTTTCCATACTAACATTTAATCAGTTTTCTTCACAACGACAAATCCAAAGATAATAATATTTGGCATCTATCATAAGACAAGCTTTAGTAATATGTGTAATATCACACTTCATAAAAAATATTTATCGTTTTTAAGTGAATGCAAATAAAATGATGTATTCGGGAGGCACTTAAAAAGAGTTGTCTCCGTGTCCAATTTTAACACAATTAAACATACAACAAATTATCAAAACAAATCAAAAGAGCTCAAAAATATAGTCTATTTTTAGACGAGGTAATTTTGTTTTGGAATACTCTGAATCTTAATAGTTACAGACAAAATACTAAGAGAGAAATAAAACACCAATTTCATAGGTAAGGACCCAATATATACATGCATCTTATGTCAACTGTTAAAGTATTAGGACTAGAAAAATGAACTAGAAAAAACATATCAATATTTTTTTATAAAAAGCTCAGCAAATGATTCCACACTACCTGATGATAAGCAGTAGAGGAGTCCATGTGTGAAGATAGCTAAAGCAGCATACTGCCCTAGCCACCTTCACCTTGCCGGCACAAAGAATGCTTTTTCACGCCTCTTTTGAAGGAACCCATATTGTAAGGAGGGAATACGTGTCCCGGTAAGGAGTTCTACGCTCTAGCTGCGCGACAGAGAAAGGAGTCACGAAATCTCTTAGTGCGCAAAGTAGACGTAGCGACAGTGGAAGTGTGACTCCGTAGACCAGCACGCGTACTGGTGTCACATGCGTCGGGTCGTTGGTTTCCCTAAAATATGGTTGAGCGAAGCGATGGCTGATTCATGCGTCATGCCTGTGAACAGGTGCCACTGTCGGTGTCTGGTCAAACTCATGCCTGTCTGATTTGTAGAATTGGCGTAATCAATGAAGATTTCTTTGGGACTGTATGGTACGGCAAGTGGTGAAAATACCTATCCTGGTTTTGTATATACTACTTTTTCAATTTCTTCAATTAACCAACAGAATCTTAATTTTATTTTATTAATGTAATATTTTAGACTACTTGCATTTGTAATGAAAAATGTGGTAAACTGCAGAATATAATATATAACACAGATATTTATTTATTTTTTCTTCTAAAACTTCAATGACGTTGTAGTTTATGACATTTAAAAAAAAAGAAAAACTATTTAAAGGGAGGATAGAAACTTGCTGAGTTTCTTGCCCGTTCTTCTCAGATCAAGGCCTCCTGGTAGTTTTGTGAAAGGATGGCGTAGTTTATCGCTTTCACGAAAATTTGTAAAATGCTTTTGATGTTCATAAGCATGTGCAAAGACGCATCTAAATTGAATAAACGATATTGAATTTTGTATTTTGAATTTTACTCTTGTGTAGGAAAGGAGAGGGAGGGATAAGGTCAAAGTTATCTAGGCCCCATTTTATAAGAACTTTAATAAGAATTTATTTACCACAACCAAATTACGGTCGTCATCAGCCTATATACGTCCCACTGCTGGGACAGGCCTTCCTCATGGAGAAACACATGAGGAAATTACGGTCAAAAGCTCCAAAAGGGCCATCCGAACTCCATACTCTCGTATTCGCATTCCCAATGTCGCCTTGTGGAGTGTGGTGTGACGTTTTCGACTGTGAGTTGTCATTTAATAGTAGTAAATACCTATGTTCTTATTAAGAATGATTTGACGACCTCCGTGGTCGAGTGGTCTGTATGCCGGTCTCAAGGCGTCGCCATCTCGAGAGGTTCTGGGTTCGATCCCCGGGGGCGACTGTTTGGGTGATGAATACAGGCATTTGTCCTCCAGTCTTTGATGTTTATATGTTTATATATTTATATATATTCGGGATATTTGTAGGTATGTATCTATTAAATATATTCCGTCATCTAGTGCCCGTAACACAAGCAGCATTAGTTGCTTAAAATTGGGCTAGTTGATAGGTGTAAATGTTTGAAGATATTTAATGATTGGGGCCTGAGCATCCTCTCATACATTTCTGTACAAATAATATTTTTGTGCCAGAAACGGGCTCACGGTCATGCTCCGGTGTAGTGGGCAGACACCTTTATGGTAATGCTATAAATATGATTACATTATTTTCCATATAGCTGTTCTATTTATTGAATAAATGTAACTACAATGTGAATAATCTTTCAATGTAAGCTACCTTCGCCATGGTCAGGCCGTGGATGGGTGACCAAAACTTTGTGAACGAGTTCCTCCGTAATTAGCGAAGCACGTTAAGCCGTTGGTCCCGGTTGCTATTGCAACCATTTCTACGCACCAACCCGCATTGGGCTAGCGTGGTGGTGTTACGGCCCATGGTCATGTGTTTCTCCATGTAAGAAGGCCTGTGCTCTTTACCCTCTCCTTCGGGATTATAGAGATACTAAAAAAAAGAGTATTATAACATCGATATATTTTATCGATATTATAAAGCACTAATTGTATTTACTTTCCTATTTGATACCGTTACTCGATACTAGATGGCGCTTAAATTTCTAGATAGTGATTGTACGGTAAAGTAAAATAAACTCTATTTGTATTGATTTAAGGATATTTATATTACCGATTGTATTTTTTTATAAATCAAGTAGCCGATAGTATACCTATCGGTACGTCGGATCAAGATCTAGGCACTGTCGCACTCTGACAGCCGCGATGTTGTTTTTCCGAACGTTTAAATAATAATTAACTACGTCATTTCATCATCGGTCACGTTTTTATTTATACGAGTATGTAATTTCGTACATGTGTTTTTGTTCTAATTTCGCAATAATAATTCGTTAGTTATAAAAAATAGCTATTGTCAGTGTTCTTTTGCGTTTAAATCATAGATATAGAATATAGGTAGTTTTAATAACCTTACAACTTAAACTCATATATCCTACTGGCCAGCCCCTAAAGCAAACGCAAAAAGACTAGGAAAGGTAAAAAAATTGTACCCTTTTGACTACATTTGACTATTATCCCCTAAGGGTTAGTCAGAGACTAGGCATAAGCACTGCAAAAGCAGTCCACTGCCATAGTCCGCGCTTCACCAAGCAGTGACTGCACTCAGCGTGACAGGTGGTGAGCCCGTCGCCCCCCCCCTCAATATTAACCCCCAACTTTTGAAAATACAGGCACGATTAAATGTTTACGGGTGTCTTGGCATGCCGAGATGCTATCTGGGACAAATATTTCTATATTTCTAGCTACACTCAGCCTGTTAAGGAAGGAAAATCTTAAATTCTTTCTTTGATTGACCTTAGACTTAGCTTCTATACTACTTGACCCTGTTCTGGATTTGCTAACTTCAACTGAGTAACTTGTATTGACTGTACTACACTACAGTCAAGAATATAAATTTTGATTTTTGACGACCTCCGTGGTCGAGTGGTCTGTACGCCGGTCTCAAGGCGTCGGCGTCGCTTTCTCGAGAGGTCCTGGGGTCGATCCCCAGTGGAGGCAAGTGTTTGGGTGATGAATTTTCAGACATTTGTTCTCCAGTATTGGATGTTCATTATATTATGTATATTCTGAATAATAATTATATGTATTTATCTATTTGTCCGTCATCTAGTATCCGTAACACAAGCAGCATTTAGTTGCTTAAAATGGGACTAGTTGATAGGTGTCAATGTCTGAGGATATTGTTTATATATTTAAATATTAGTATCTACTAATAATAGTTATGCTCAGTACTTGAAAAAGTATACATTAGACATGCCACGAATATTCGGTTACTATTCGGTATTCGGCCTATTCGGCCACTTTGCTGGGTATTCGGTATTCGGCCGAATAATAGGTACTATTCGGCCGAATACCGAATACCAAATCATGGAAAAAAAGACACATCATATTAATCAAGATTTGTATTTATTATCAAACTACAGTACTTTAATAAGTAAAATTAATCAGCGGTAAGTTGTGATGGATAAAAACAAGCTTTTCAGCATTAGACGGTAGCAAACGATTACGCTTTTCGTCGTAAATGATACCAGCTTCAGAAAACAACCTCTCACTATACACGCTACTCCCGGGAGAAGAAAGATAAACTTTAGCAAATTTCGAGAGGTTTGGGTATTGTTTTTCATTAGCTGACCACCACTTGTAAGGATCAGCTTTCCGATCTAGGCGATTTGATTTCAAATAAAAATCCATCTCATTTGCCACAGTATTCTTCTCCACGTTCTCCTCGTCATTACTATTTCGCATATTATCTTTGGCGACTTCCTCAAAGCAGTTCCAGAAACTGTCGTGTATTTCAAATGACTTATCATTTTCGGTCAAGTTTCTTCTCTTACGACGTGGAGAAGAATCGTCATCGGTACTACTAGACTCATCATTACAACTTAGTTTCAGAGCTTCTAGAAGAATTTTTTGTCTTGCTCTTTCTGCTTGAACTAAACCTAGAAAACTTGTTTTGAAGCGGGGATCAAGAAATGTAGCGACCAGATATTTGTTTTTTTCATCAAAATTAAATCGCTTTTCAAGTTCAGCTTGTAGTGAAGATCTCATTGTCACTAAATTTGGTACTCTCTCAGCCGTCTCTGCTTTTCCTAAATATTTTAATAAAGTTACTGCATGTGGGATGACTTCAGAAATGCAGGAGATACCTGAGCTGGTTATTTTTGTAATCTCTTCGAATGGTTTAAGAAGTTTGATACATTGTTCCATTAATTCCCATTGTGCATGTGTTAGGTTATTTAAAGTTTCATGATCTGTTATGTACAAGGATACAGCTCGCTTTTGTTCTAATAATCTCTCCATTAAATAATACGTTGAATTCCACCGTGTGCTCACGTCTTGCACTAGTTGGTGATTAGGCAAATTAAGTTCTTGTTGAATGGATTTAAGTTTCTGTTCTGCCAACCCTGAATGGTTAAAATGAGTAACAATTCGTCTAGCAGCAGCTACCATCTGTAGTACTTCAGGTTGAGATTTAAGCGATTCGTCTATAGCTCGTTGCAATGAATGAATAAAGCACCTGCCTGAATCGTATCCTGCATCTCGCACACCTTTTAACATATTAGCCCCACTATCGTGGACAAGTAAATGGATCTTGCTTTTAGGAATATTCCAAATTTCTGTAATAGCATTAAGTTCTTTTGCAATATTCGTACCAGAATGTGAGCTGTGAAACGGCTTCATAGCTAAAACGCCATGTTCCAGATTGAACTCTGGAGATATCCAGTGCGCTGTAAAACTTAAAAAGCTCTCGTTATTGTACTGACATGTCCATATATCAGATGTCACTGATAATGCTGTTGCCTGCGAAATACTGGCTTCTATTTTAGACCAGATTCTGTTGTAAATATCAGGAATAACTTTCTCAGTCATGTAAGTTCGACCAGGTACTTTATAATGGGGCACAGCCGTTGCCATAAGCCTCTGAAATCCGACCCGTTCAACAAGTGATAATGGTTCGTTGTCCAATGCAATCATTTCACCTATCAAGTAGTGATATTTTATTGATTTCGGATCATTAATGTCCCATAGCAATTTCCTTTCAGTTGTTTCCTGTAGGGTCAGCTGTCGGTCTCTTGATCTGGACGTTCCAGGTACTGCAGGTATCTTGGAATCGGTGGAAGTAGAAGTACCGCCCTTATTGCTGCCGCTGCCACTTGTCGAGGGTACAGCCGTTAAAGTAGCGTACTGTTCAGCATGTTTGGATTTAAGATGGTTTTTTAAAGAAGTTGTAGCTGAAAATAAAAAAAAAACTAAAATAAATTCCAAGTAGCTAACTGAGTTATGCACTAACATTTTCTATCCACTACAAAAAACGAAACTTTTACTTAAAGATTATTTATTTATTTATTCACTTATATCGATTTACCTAGGTACTTATACATTATTTCATTTCGCTTGTCTCCCTTTAAATTTCAATTTCTTTAACGTCTTACAACTTTTTCACTCGCCAACAATCTTTTTCACGAATTGTTCTTTTTTAACAGCGGATTTTAGACGAATCGTCAATGACGTGAATATCGTGTGAACGAGCTATTAAATAATTCAAGTTTTTACTTACTTGCTTTCTTTCCTTCTCCACCTCTTGAAATCTTGCTACTACACAGCAAACAATTAGCCAATTTATTATTTTCGCTACAAATCTCATAATATTCCCATATGGCCGATTTTTTATTAATTGGTAACATTTTTTAATGAACAAACAATTGAAAATGAACTAACGAACAAACTTTTCAGCAAAATCGTAATGTTTCATTTAATTATTATTATATTAATTATTTAAATGATGACAATGCGTGCCGTGTACGTACGATTTAGTTAGTCTCAATTGAAACAGTCAAATAGCCTCACACCGCCTGCGCGCGTTGGGACAGGTCGCAACCTGTCGTATTATTCTTTACGCATTCGACTCGTATGTAGGTATTTTGTGCCGAATATTCGGCGGCCGAATATTCGGCGCTTCGGCCGACAGCGTTGCCGAATATTCGGTATTCGGTATTCGGCCAAATCACTATTCGTGGCAACTCTAGTATACATTTACCATGTGGGAAAGTTCCTCACTATAATAATATGTGATAAAGAAATTTGGTTCTTAGGAACCATAACTTCCATAAAGAAGAAAATAGTAATAAATTTTTTTTTCATTTTTATAAGTTCTTTAAAGAATAAAAGAATTGTATTTAATTTTTTTACGCAAAAAAATACAGGAATACATTATTTTTTTTTCAATATGACAAATCTCATGTAATGCTTTGTCATATTATGCAAAAAAGGCGAATTAAACTGTAAACTGTAAAAAATATTGTAAAACTCGATTGATGGATAATAATTGCTTTTTTTTTCATATTCTTTTTACCTAGCAATTTTTTTTAACAATGGGTATTGAACCTATTTGTTCTACATTTCTGTAAAAATATTGTAATTTTTTTGGAATCGTAGCATCTTCGTTTCAATACTCGTTGAGTTTCTCTTCTGTTATTTTTCGCATAAAATTCAATTCATTTCCCATAATTAGCTAATTTCTATCTCCAAGGTTTTACTGCAACCATTTCAAATTGTAAACAATCTAACAATAGGAATAATTATTTTGCAATAGTTAATTAAGTAAATATCCGATATGACGTCGCCCGTCGTTTAAGGAAATGCAATCATAACATTAATTATTACTTGGTGCACCCGCACATTGCCAGTAATGTCGCTGGTCCCGTGTAATAGGGAAGCCTGTGGCCGTCACCGGTCACTATAGAATATCCATAACCACTCTGTATTACAAACCAATATTCCAACAGCCAGGGCAGATGTTACATACCTCATAATAGTATCTGCATTCAATCAATTGCATGTCATAAATCTGTGAGGAGTGGGCTGACCATTGGGCTTGGCACCCATTTGGTCACATCTTTTTTTTTCTTTTTTTTATTTATAATCAGTCCAGCAAATGACTCACCACCTGATGGTAAGCAGTAGATAAGTCCATATGCGAAGGATGCTAGGGCAACACCAAAGCGGGCCTAGTGACCTCTACCTTGCTGGCTCATAAGATGCCTTTCCACGCCTCTTTTGAAGGAACCCGTGCTGTGAAGGAAGGAACACGTGTGCCGGTAAAGAATTCCAGGCTCAGTGTTTTACTAGCAAAGCATGATTTCCTAAACCTTTTAGGACGTGCGGGCAAAGAGGCCACCATATATCGGTAATCCGTTGAAATTTTGCGGTTGAAATTAACAACAAAGACATCTCATTACACTTATATGTTTTTGATGGGACATTGTCATTCAGACATGTGATGAGGAAGGATGAATGTGTAGAGGGATGAATCAACAATGAAAGAAAGATCAAAGAAGGTTCTTCTTTTCCTTCCCACGCGAAGTGTGGTCGGCACATGTCTCCCTCGTCCATTCTCCTGTTACTCGTCAGCTTGGCCACTTCTTTTATTCTAATATCATTCTTCACGTATTCAATCCTTCGCTTATTTGGCCTTCCTCTCATGCTAGCTCAGCATCCTTCTTGTAATGTGACAGTCATCAATTCATCCCTCCTCATCACATGTCCATACGACGCTAATCTACTGAAAGAAAGAAAATAATATATTGGTGACACAGGATCACTGACCTGTAATAATACTCGCTAACCTGGTGATCAGTACTAATTTATTGTGGCTAATTGAAAATCGCCATATTGGCGCTGACAGCAGTAGTGAGTGTACTTGAAACTAATTCTAGTATAGAACCACAGATTAGAGAGATATGTCTAAAGAGCCATTTGCAAACGAATTAGTTCTCAGTACACTCACCTGTGGCGCTTTAAATCGGCACAAAAATTAGCTGTCATTTTCTATGGAATAGCCAGTCCGTGTTTATAAATAGAGGTCAATGCGTGCACAGAATCAACCATATTACTAAGCTTAATACCTAAAAAGTTGTGACACTAAATGGCGAGGCAAACAGCATGTGTCAGTTGTCGCAGACATCCGACGCTGGTCTTCGCTGGTCTGATTTTCCCTTGGGAGTACTACTACGCTGCGCTGTATTAAAACTAATTACCAATGTATTTAACCCAATTTCAAGTATAACTACTAGTACACCTTTTTAAAACCAGTTTCTTTTGAAAACTGCTGCTACTGTTCCTTATCTTTTCTGACACGTGCTACGTGTTGTGTATCAGTCGAGAAAATATAATTTAAACAAGCACGTTTCTAGACAACTGTTTATTGCTTCCATTTTTATGAGAGAGAGACCACAGACACAACATCATAGATATAATCTATACTAAGAAATAGTGTTGCTACACTACACACTTCCCCTCTTAAAGATTGAGCTTCTCCGGCCTCTTAATAACTCTTTTAGAACATCTTTTTTGTAAATTTACAGGCTCTATGCTCACTCCTTGAGAGGGTTCCAAATCAGTTTTATTTCCAACATTTACAATAACATTTTCAGATAGTTCAGGTAAGTTTTCACAATTTAATTTATTTCCAACATTTACAGTAACATTTTCAGATAATTCAGGTAAGTTTTCACTTTTAAATTTTACAGGTTCATTACTAATATTTAATTTTATTTTTTCAGGTACATCATCATTTTCATCTTGATACATACTTTCAAACAACATCATTTGTTCAACATGCCTTTTCCAAATAATACCCGATTCAACTAACTTAACTAAGTATGTAACTGGACCTAACTGTCTCAACACAACTGCTTCAATCCAACGAGTATTATTTCTGTATGATCTTACTAATACAATTTGTCCAACATTAAAAGTCTTTGCCTCATTTCCCCCTGCATAAAACTTTTGCTTATCTTGTTTTTTCTCTACTGTAGTTTGTATATTAGGTTTCAATAAATCAAACTTTAAACGTAAATTTCTCTTAAACATGAGTTGAGCCGGTGTTTCACCAGTTGTTGAATGCTGAGCATTTCTATAGTACATTAAATAATTATAAATACTTGATTCTACATTTTGTTTATTATGCACAGCTTTTTTAATACAATTTTTTATAATTTTTACTGCACTTTCTGCACAACCATTACTTTGTGGATGGTAAGCTGGAGAAAACACTTGCTTAATTCCACATTGTCTCATATAATTTTGAAATTCACTAGAATGAAAAGGAGGACCATTGTCACTACATATTATTTCTGGGAATCCAAAAGTGGCAAATAACTTTTGTAAAGCTAATATAGCATAGGATGCTGCAGTAGATTTTACTTCTATTACCTCTATCCATTTGGAATAAGCACATTGTAACACAAAATACATTTTCCCAAAACAAGGACCTAAATAATCAATGTGTAATCTAGACCAAACTGTTCTAGGATATTCCCACATGTGTAAGGCTACTTTCTCTGGACTTTGTCTTTGTTGTAAACAAGCACTGCAACTATTCGACATTAACTCAATATCTTTATCCAAGGAAACCCACCAAAAATAAGACCTTGCTATGGATTTCATTTTAACAACTCCCAAATGAGTAGAATGCAATTCTTTCAAAATAGACTTAATCAAATTACATGGAATTACTACCCTATGTCCATACATAATAATACCTTGTTCCACTGTTAATTGTTCTCTTTTATTATAAAAAGGTTGTAAAAAATTTTCTACATTTTTAGGCCATCCCCTGTAAATATAATCTAATACTGTTTTTAATATCGGATCTGACATAGTTTCTTTTCTAATCATTTTAAAATCTAATGGTAAATAGCTGTTATCAGTAATAAAATTTAAATATGAATAATCTTCAACATTAGTATTACATACCCTTTGTAATGGTAACCTTGAAAAACAATCTGCATTATTATTTTCTGATTTTACATAAATTATATTATAATTATAGCCTGACAACAACAATGAATATCTTTGCAGTCTACCAGCAGCTAATACAGGAATTCCTCTTTTAGGGCCAAATATACTAATTAAAGGTTTAGAATCTGTTATCAAAGTAAACTTTTTCCCCCACAAATATTGATTAAATTTTGTTACCCCAAAAACTAAAGCTAAAGCCTCCTTATCAATTTGGCTATAGTTTTTCTCTGCATCATTTAAGGTACGCGAAGTGAAAGCTATAGGCCTTTCCTTATTATTTTTCTTTTGCGACAAAACTGCACCCAAACCATAAGCACTTGCATCACACGCTAAATATAATTCTGCCTCTGGATCATAATGTGCCAACAATTGAGAAGATGCCATCATATCTTTAATTCTCTTAAAAGCTATTTTACATTTTTCATTGAAGTTATACACTACATCTTTCTTTGTTAGGGCATATAATGGAGATAATATTGTTGATGCATTTGGTAAGAATTTTAAATAATAGTTAACTAATCCCAAAAAAGATTTTAATTCAGTTATATTTTGTGGTGTTGGTGCTTTCAAAATAGCTTCTACTTTACGGTCATCAGGTTGCAAACCTTCTGAAGACAACTGATATCCTAAATAACAAATACTGTTGGCCATAAAAATACACTTGTCTATTTTTACCGTTAAGCCTGCATCTTTCAAAATAGAAATCACCTCTGTTAAATTATTCATATGATCTTGATCATCTTTACCTGTGATGACTATATCATCTAAGAAAATAGCTAGTCCCCTATTTTCTAGCTTTTTAAACAATTTATCCATGATACTTTGAAAAATATTTGGTGCTGTCTTGATACCAAAAGGTAAACGGTTATAAGCAAACAATCCTAAGTGAGTATTGATCACCACAAGCTTTTTAGAGTCCTCAGAAAGTAAACATTGTTGGTACGCATGAGCTAAATCTATTTTTGAAAATTTCTGTCCTTTCTTCAAATTTACAAACAAATCCTCGATACGTGGCAAGGGGTGCTTATTCTCTTCTAAGTATGGATTTATAGTAATTTTAAAATCGCCACATAATCTTAAAGTGCCATTATCTTTCAAAACTGGTACTACTGGGGTTGCCCAATCAGCTGACTTAACAGGGGTTAAAATATTTTCATGAACTAATCTATTTATCTCTTTTTCAACTAACTCTTTCATTGCATATGGTAAAGGCCTTGCTTTATAATATTTAGGATTAGAGTTCTCTTTCAAACACAATTTAATTTCCCCCCCTGTATAAGTACCTAATTTAGTATTAAAAACTTCAGGATATTTACCTTTCAAAAACGATTTTACATCACTAACTTTAAGATCCATAGAATGAATGGATAGTAAATTAACTTTTTGTAACCAGTCTCTACCAACTAATGGAGGACCACCCTTATCAAAAACATACAATGGCAAGTTGTAACTATCATCTTTATATTTTAATATTATATCAATATATCCAACTGGGCAAATTGGGGTGTCAGTATATGACTTTAAAATTAAATTACACTTTTGCATTGGTATATGACTAAACACACTTTTATATAAGTTCAAATTTATTGCACTTACCGCTGATCCAGTATCTATTTCCATCTCAATAAATTTTTCTGAAATACATAGTTTTACCACAAATGGTGAAGCTTTAGGTATGTCCATTACAAATAAATTTTGCACCTCTTGTGCAACTTCCTTAACACTATGGTCCCTGAAAATATAATGTTGATTTTTTCCAAAATTATTACCTTTACATACATACTGTAAATGTCCAGTTTTCCCGCACTGATTACACTTTTTATTTAAAAACCAACACGTTTGCTTCCAATGTCCTTGCTTTCCACAACAACTACATTTCAGGTGTTCATTACTTGGCCCTCGCCTCACATTCATAGTTCCCGGTTGCACTTGCTCTCTTCTGCTCCATAATCCTTGTGTTTTATGCTGCTCTTTCCTTCCTTGCCCAAACGTTTGCTCACTTTTACTATTCCATGCTCCCTGCTTCTTAAACTCTTTCTTGCTTTGACCATATTTCTCCAACTTGTATAACCTCTCTGAGTCTCCCATTTCTTTCAAATTTCTTTCATTATTTTCGGTAGCCAAGGCCATTTGCACAGCTTTTTCTACGGTCATCCCTGTCTCCTGTTCGTTCAGGATTCTCAACTTGATCTTAGAGTCGCGAAGACCCGAAATAAATCTGTCTCGCAACATGTCACTTAGTTTATCCCCGTAATTACAGTGCATCGATAGTTTTTTCAAGGCTGTTATGTACTCAGACACACTTTCATTTATATTTTGAGATCTTTGGTTAAATTTGTATCTTTCAGTAATGATCGAGTTTTTCGGCTCCAAGTGGTTCATCAAAATTTCCTTCAATTCCTCATAAGTTTTCTCTGTAGGTTTCAACGGCACACATAAATTTTGCAATAAAGCATATAGTTCGGCTCCAATTACGGTCAAGAAAACCGCTTTTCTTTTTTCATTCTTAATGTCGTTGCAATCTATATAAATCTCGAACCTTTCCATGTATGTTGAGAACTTTTCCTTCCCATCGTATTCCACATTTCCCAAGTATGCCATTTTTCCCTTTATTTTAGAGTTTTCCTCGTCGCCACTTTGTTGTGTATCAGTCGAGAAAATATAATTTAAACAAGCACGTTTCTAGACAACTGTTTATTGCTTCCATTTTTATGAGAGAGAGGGAGCACAGACACAACATCACATCATAGATATAATCTATACTAAGAAATAGTGTTGCTACACTACACTACGGTGCTACTTTCAAACTTCTTCTGGCTCGATGAAAGAAGCGACGCATTGAATGTATAAAGCAGCCTTGACTCAGATTGTTAATTAACAGATTCAGATTCAGATTCAGATTCATTTATTCACAAGAAACACGGTTTTACATAGATGTTATTACAGTACATATTGTTCTATCATGTTTCGCTTACAAAGCATGCAAATATAACATAATTGTATTGTGTCACAATTAATACTTAACTAAGTAATGAAAGTCTGGCTTACAGTTTTATACATGGAAAACACACAATAATAAACGTGCTACGATTTATAGTTTAGATAGTCATTAATTGTGTAGAAGGACTTATCGATTAACCAAGCTTTCACTGATTTGCGGAATTGCATTTGAAACTCGGTAGGTAGGGCATTAAATACCTTTACACACATATAACCTTAAGAGCATACCCATAAAATGTAAAAAAATTAAGAGTGACCAGCTTTAATTAAAGTAGATAGTTCTTACCCACCCATTCCTAAGAAAATCTTCTTCCCCAGATGAACCACTCCATGGAAACGTCGCCACTCATCCCAACCGACTCCACTCGGAGCAAGATGGAGAAGTGGGTGGAAGCCCAGGGCAAGGGCGAGAAAGTGGACATCGACCTGTATGGCAAGCCGTCGGAGAAGCAGATCAGGGAGCTGGAAAACATTAGAAGTTTGAGTCGGGAGCTACAGGATAACTTGCATGTAAGTTTTTTCTAAGATATTTTTGTGGTCGTGTGGCAGCGGCACTTTAAAAGAACACTATGAACGAACCCATCTCTTCCCTTGGGATTTAGAACCACCATCCAACAGCTTATAGCGGCGACGGGCTCACCACCTGTCACGCTGAGCACATACATGTGCAGTCCCTGTTTGGTGAACCGCGGACAGTGGACTGCTTTTGCGGATAATAGTTATGTATGTAATATGTAATTTTGTAAAGTACATGTAGGATCTCGGTAGCGTAATGATTCGTTCGCTTTGTTTCGATAAAAGCTAAGCTACATACGCTGTGGTCTGTCGTCAGACAGGTGACCGAACAGTGATCTCGAGGGCCTCGGTGCTTCACGTTACGTTAACCCCTCGTATCGCAAACGGCATGCTAATTGATTTTGCTATTCTGTGTCTCTACCACGAATTTCTGTGTCGGTGCCAGGGTTGAGCACGTTAAATTGTGGAACGTATACTGGTGGTGGTCCTGTGTTGGTCCGGGACACAAAAAGAATGTGTCAACTGCTTTTCTTGCCTAGCATGTCGTAAAGGCGACTATAAGGGCGTATTGGGAACTGGGTCTGTGATTGTGTAGGCGATGAGCTAGCCACTTGTTACTTACTACTCTTTCACGATTTTCCACCTGACCAAACCCAATTTTTGTATGACTAAATATGGTCTTAAGGAACACAGTAAGTAAGTCGGCAGAGGAGTGGACTCTGCCCCTTCGAGAATTGCAGGCGTGATTGTGTGTGATTGTGTGTGTGTGGTGCTGGAGACATGGAGCCAGAATGCTAGCGAGTGTAAAGCTGTATTTTCTGCCAACGTAACTTACAGAGGTAACGGTATTGCCTAAAGCTGGTTTCGATCTGTGATATTGGCAGACGAACGACGTAGACCAGGCTGCCCCAGACCGTGGGAAGTGACGTCAAAGGTGCGGTGCGAGCGTATGAGCTCGTCTGGTCTGGGCACATTTCAAAGGGCAATTGAACCAGGACTATACTATCCACGGTCATGTGGGATGGTCATCACTTTTCTCCACGTCGGATGTTGATTGAAGTACAGAGTAATGATTAATTTTGAGATAATAAATAATATAAATATCTTCAGATATTCACGCCTATCAACTAGCGCCATTTTAAGCAATGGATACTGGATGACGTTTATGTTACATTTATTAAATAAATACATAATAAGAACATGACTAGAATGGGAGTAAATGTTGATATGGCGTGTGATAGGGGAGAGTGGAGGAGAAAGACTCGTTGCGCCGACACCAAATGAAATTGGGAAAAGGGCAGGCTAAAGATGAAATAAATACATATATAAACACCCAAGACTGGAGAACATCATGCCTGTATTCATCACACAAACATCCGCCCCCACCGGGGATCGAACCCAGAACCTCGCGAGATGGCGACCTTGAGATCGAGCGTAAAGACCACTCGACCACTGAGGTCCTTACATATACATACATATTATCACGACTATTGTCCCCTAAGGGTTAGGAAGAGACTAGGCAATAGCACCGCAAAGCAGTCCATTGCCATAGTCCACGCTTCACCAAGCAGCGTCGCACGCAGTGTGCAGTCGCACTCAGCGTGACAGGTGGTGAGCCCGTCGCCGCTATAAGCTATTGGATGGTCGTGCAGTTCGAAGTCTATTAGTCGCCTTTTACGACACCCAAGAGAAGACATGGGTCGACAAAATATTACTAATTCATTACCTACTCTAAAAAGTATCTACTCTAAAAATTCTAATTGTGCAATCTCTCCCAGGAGCTCGAAAACTCGGTCCGCATAGCCGACGTGGATAACCAAGCCATGAACCCCACAGCACCCATGCTAGACTTCTCCGAAGACCACGAGTTCGTCTCCGCTAACCACCTGGACAATTACTACGCAGAAGAAGACAAGATGGACGCCAAAGAAGAGGAGAAGCGACGACTGACCAAGGGTACTGGAGCTCCGACCGAGATTCAGCTATTTTATAAGGACCAGTGTGTGTTTCTGACTGGGGGCTCTGGCTTTTTGGGTAAAGGTGAGGCTTTGCATGGTGTTTTAATAGATATAAGTACAGATAGGAGGAGCTCGGTGGCGGAGTGGTCAGTGCGCTTTGGCTATGATCGAAAACAAAGCTACCTTCGCCATGGTCAGGCCGTGGATGGGTAACTAAGACTTTATGACCTCGAGCTCCTCCGTGCTTCGGAAGGCACGTTAAGCCGTTGGTCCCACCAACCCCATTGGGCCAGCGTGGTGGTGTTACGGCCCATACTCCTCATGTGTTTCTCCATGGGGAAGGCCTGTGTCCCAGCAGTGGGACGTATATAGGCTGATGACGAAGTACAGATATAAATATTAGCTATGAAGAATTGCGCAACATTTCCCCATTTAAACATAGAGATTCTCTCCATACATTATTTTAGTTATATAAAGTCGCCGATAGAGGTGCTCGTAGTAAATGAAGAGAGAAGGTATCTACAATTGACGTTTACTGTACTAACAAAATTCCTAGGGGCAACCACGGCAAACTGTCCAAAATAATTTTAAATTGATTCCTTAGTGATGTCCATCGGGTAATGATGATGATTGGGTCCGAGAATAGTATAATTATTACTTATACAGAGCTATTTTTAATGAATATATATTTTACAAGCTTATATTGTACTGTAGTGACATTAGTAAGTCTATGTTCCATTTCACTCCAATGTACAATTTAACGAATTTTATGTGAATGTAAATAAATTTATTATTTTATTTATTTATTTATTTTATACGAAAAGACGATCGCGCAACGCTGATATATTACATAATGATAATTGACAATATAGTTCAATGTTTTAATTATTTAGGCTATGTCAAATTAAAGTCTTCGTTTGCATGAAAAGCATGGCCATCGGAACATGATAAACTTTTTTAAGAATTGTAAAAAAAAATCTAAGATATAAACTAACATCTTAGAATTTTTTTTCGTTATCGAACTTGGACAGTTAAAACCTAGACACTAGGTAAGGTCTATCTAGGAAAGGTCACCAGAATCAATACCATGGCATGACCGTTTCAGTCCAAAAATGCATAGAAATGTATGAGAGCATCATAGCTTTACCGTGTTATTCATAAAAAAATTAAATCTTAATAAACCTATTTTAGTTACAGAGTGTTTTGTTTTCTTCATTCAAACACAAAACTAAATTAGAAAGAAAGTGACAAATCACTTTTAAACTAAAATAGGTTTATTAAGCCTTTAATTTTTTTTATGAATAACACGGTTAAAATATACGTTATGACGGAGAGCATGCCCTTAGACCGCTCCGTCACAGATCGACACCTTCTCATCTCATACAAAATAGAAACATTCGAAACCATAGAGCTTAGAATTTTTTGCAAGGACTTTATCGAATTATTTGCTACAGGTATGCAGGTGCGAAATAGTAAAAATAAACGGTTGTGAAGCGTTGAAAATATTAGTCCTTAAAACTATGACATATTCTAATTTTTCACTGCGTTTTCCAATGTAAAAGTTACTGAGAATGTCATTGAAAACAAACTCAACTTTTGTAGTTGCGTTCAGAATGTCCAACTTCTATAGTAAACGTGATTTCTGACCAAGGGAGTGCCCCTTGGTCAGAAATCACGTTTACACATGTTCTGTAGAAATTGTCATTTTTAACGCAATTTTGTACAACTTTTTTTATAATTAAAAACTTTCACAATAGGTACAGGGTACAGCACTACAAAATAATATTTTCAGTAACTTTCACACGAGAAGTGCATGCGTTTTTTGTGTGTTTGTTTTTTTTGTCTGTGGACTGTTTTTGTTTTGTTGTTGTGTGTTGTTTTTTCTGTGTTGTATTTTGTATTGCGTGTTGTTTTTTTGGCTTGGATTAAAGTATGTTGACTGGGTAAGTACCAATGTTCCTTTATTTTATTTCTCATAAAACTATCCACATGCATATCCGAAAAGATTTTTTTTACCAAAGAAGGCCGATTTTTTTTTCACGCCCAACTGTCAAATTGTAGTGTTTTTTGACAGTTGGCTCATGCTATTTATGCAGAGACGAACACCCATCGAGAATCTAACCATAGAGAAGGTTGCTTGCTTTACCCAATGTAGATAATAATACCTAGTATGTTTCTGAGAAAAACAAAAAACAATATTTGTTTATTTAATAGCGTTATTATACATGCAAAGACAACGAAACAAAATTCTGAATGAACTTAATTCTGAAACAAATAACAAAAGAGCGAAAAAAAATATTTTATATTAATTTTATATTTATTTCAATTTTCAGATGGACGAATCAGTTTGAAGGCGAGTCGCGTCGTGGAAAAAGTTATACTATAGTTAATATTACAATTGCGTATATTTTTATTCGTTTTCATATATGGGATATAGAGGTCTCAAATCTTAATATGACCACTGGAACCCGATATCTTGATAAAATAATGTTTTTTTTCAATAAACTAATATCCGAATGAGTACCGAGTCGTCAACGGTACCTAGTTTTTATTCTGCCGCAGCTTTGCTTGCATTGTTATGTTCCTTAAAGGGTAATACAGCCAGTTACATTACTGGGTACTATGATTATATGTTATGTCACACGCAACGTATAGTATTACCCACATTTACATATATAACGCAAGTATAACTATTAGTATTGAAACCAAGCGTGTCAACCTTGTAACGTCTACTGAATCGTCACAGCCGTAATTTCGAAACGGGAGATCCAAACTGATTAAAATATACCGATGCCGTTGATCAAAAAACTAAGCACTATTTTTCAGTTTCTGCAGTTTGCGAAGACTAATTAGCAGCGGGCAACCCCGATGTTTGGTCGGGGTTTTCCAACACGCGCAGTATAAGCATGCATTTGCATATCTATGAAAATGTATATTTGTGGTGTGACCCTTATAGTTGCAATGCAATCAAATCGGGGCAGTATGCTTATTTGCCTTAACGTTGAATATAAAAAAAAATATACTTTAAAAATATATTTCTTGTACGTAGTTTATGTATAATCGGTTCCCTATCTGTTTGCATAAAATTTTCAAGCATAATATGAATTGGCATAATGGAATCTACACTAAATATACTTACGCATAATTGGTGTTAGCATAAAATTTTATGCATAATTATTTACGCATAATTACAATTGGCATAACCATCTTGCGGAATAATTCACTATTCGCATAAAATTTATTATAAGAAATAATTATCAATAAAAGATATCGATTCTGGCGATTTGCTCGTGCGTTGAGGGCGCAGTTCTGCCTCACACTCCTCGCTTCGCTCGTCGTTGTCGTACCTAATCGACTATACAGTATGCCGAAAACCGTTATGCGGAATAACATGGGTAAATTACATTAGTCTAAAATATTGTGTCAAATGAAAATTATGCTCAAATTATATTATGCCAAACAAAGGATCCCCTATGAATCATTTATCAATTTGCGTATAGTGGTGATATTAGATAAATCTACTGAGGTAGATTTATAGGAACCTCGTCTCCCATATATGAATCATTATTTAACTTATTCACAATATACTTTTAAACGTTTTTTTTGTGGTTTTTGTTGATTGTTTTTTTTTGCCAAATAAAATTGTAAGTTATTTAGTTACAGCGAAATATTTATTTCATTCTTTAATTCTTTATTATGTCGTAAAGATAATAACATTAATAAATGAAAGTGTTGGAATGTGTATGTTTTATTTTTTGATATTTTTACTTCTAAACCAAATATTTAGTTCCTATGAATGGATGGCGCTAGGCGATAGAAAAGTTTGTCAATACTTTTCTTTTTGAAAACCCTGAGCCTCGATTGCGCTAAATGACTAAACATCAGTCAAAAATAAGGCATACAAGGTTTGCTCTAATATTAGGTCCTTACCTATGAAATTGGTGTTTTGTATGGAGATTTCGGGGAACTCTGCTTTTTCCATACAAATTTTTTTTCAGTTTTCTTCACAACGACAAATCCAAAGATAATAAATATTTGGCGTGTATCAATAGACAACCTTTAGCAATATGTTTGATATCACACTTCATAAAAATTATTTATCATTTTTAAATGAATGCAAATTAAATTATGTATTCGGGAGGCACTTAAAAAGAGTTGTCTCCGTGTCCAATTTTAAC
This sequence comes from Parapoynx stratiotata, assembly GCA_910589355.1. Lineage (NCBI taxonomy): Eukaryota > Metazoa > Arthropoda > Insecta > Lepidoptera > Crambidae > Parapoynx > Parapoynx stratiotata. Next base: position 14,485,866 of record OU342476.1, read on the forward strand.
ACAATTAAACGTACAACAAATTATCAAAACAAATCAAAAGAGCTAAAAAATATGGTCTATTTTAGAGGAGGTTATTATATTTTAAGAATACTCTGAAACTTAATAGTTACAGACAAAATACTAAGACAGAATAAAAACACCAATTTCATAGGTAAGGACCCAATATTATTATGTTGCAATAAAGACTTAATTTAAATTGAATTTATAATGCCATATTTAGGTGCTCATATTCTTGGAACTAAATAGGTAAGATGTAACTTGCAATAAAATAGAAAATAAATAAAAGTTTCTGAAGGGTGTTGCAAGCGTCGATAGGAACTGCTTCCCATTAGGTACTCTAAGCTTGATTGCCAACTTGGTGTATAAAAAATCCCAAAAGTGGGGAAAAATATACTTACTTGGACTTTAAACCTTATTCAGTTAAACTTAAAGTGTAGAAATAATTATTATAGATAGTGGTCGAAACTGGTGTTGCCGCGCATGCAATTTTATTTATATTAATAGGGGGCAATCGAGCAGACGGTTCACCTGCTGAGAAGTGATTACCGTCGCCCGTGAACATTTGCAACACCGGAGGCGTCACAAATGCGGTGCCGTCCCTTTAGAAGGTTGTACGCTCTTTTCTTTAAAAAGAAAAGAGCGTACAACCTTGAAGAAGATTTGATTTGACCTTGAAGATTTGAATGTCGTAACGGTCCGGAAATACCGCTGGCGCCAACTGGTTCCACAGTTTAATGGTGCGCGGCAGAAAATGACGCGAAAATCTCAAAGTTCTGTACAGCCTACCATCTAAACTATGGGGATGAATAAGACGTCGCGATGTGCGATTGAGAAATACAGCGGTAGGGACTATTCCGAACAATTCTTCTGGACACTCCCCATGATAGTAACGAGGGAGGATGCAGAGCGATGCCACGTCCCTACGCAAGGCCAAAGTGTCAAGCCGATCAGAAAGAATGGGGTCATCAACAATTCTATCTAATTATAAGAAAAGATAGAGAGAAAAATGTATATTCTCGCGGCAGTGAATTTTAAGTCTTTTTTGCCAATTTTATTATTAAAATTTACTTTAACTATAATAAATGTGACTATGTATGAATGTTGACGATTTTAAGTGCTAAGTTTAGCCTATGAAATAAAATTACTTTTGATTTTCATTTTATTTCCAAATACAATTGCAAAACTTCGTCTATCTATTAACAACGCACTATCAACTGTTACACATAAATGTTCTTGTAATCAATATATTCGTGTTTCGTATTTCATAATTTTACTTTAAGTTGAAATTAGACGGTTCGTTTTTGTTTTTCATTTTCATTTCATCGTCGATGAGATGTCGAAAATGAAATGTCGAAATCAATTTTAATGAACCGTCTAATTTAAACTTCAGTTAAGTTTTTGCATTTATTTATCGCTGAATCGTTTTAAAAGTAGCGAACAAGTGAAATAAAAAAATTATAATAAGGCCCAATTGCGCGTTTGAGAGTTAGCACCTAACCCTGGGGCAAATATATGGGCAAACCCTGGGTTAGGCGCTAACTCTCGATCGTGCAATTGGGCCTAAATGTACTTAAATAAAATAAAATAGCTCTGTGGTTTAATTTCAAATGCGATGCATTCTCACACTTGAGTAAAATTATAATTGGTAATTTCGTCCGCAGTAACAACGGGTTCCGTGGTGTAGTGGTTATCACATCTGCTTTACACGCAGAAGGCCGCCAGTTCGATCCTGGCCGGAATCATATTTTTTTGTAACTTTTTGTTTTAGTTGTTACTAAGAAATCTTTTTCTTTACTTAATGATAGTAACATAAAAAAAAATACTGGTTTTCATTAAATAAAATTTTTAACTATCTTAAACAGAGTTTTGGAAGGCCTCTGTCCTGAAGTGGGCGTCTCTAGGCCTAATGCTGATATTCTTTTATAATTAACATCGCCTTTTTTTCTTGAATTAAATGTAAATAAATAGTCATAAATACAAAAAATATTGCACCACTGCAAAACTACTGGCAGCGCCATCTATTGACAAGTTGCATGTCCTTGTTTCAGTGATGCTAGAGAAAATGATCCGTTCGTGTGCCGACATTGACACAATTTACGTTTTAATTAGGAGTAAGAAAGGAAAAGATGCTAGAACAAGACTGGACGAGCTGTTGGATGATTTTGTGAGTATTCATTTTTGTTGTAATAAAGATATCATTATGTATTTGTTGTATTTATAAACTGCTGGTGGCGAAATCTTTATCAAATATTAGTGATTATAGCGCCATCTAGCAGTAGGTAGCTGTACTATTTCCGAAACGTTGCACAACTTTGAATTTTGACATCTAGCGGTGGAAGGCAGAACTATTTTTGCGCTTAGCTTTGAGAAATTCAATGGAAATCTTGTATCTTTACGAATCAATTTATGTCCATTAACCTTTGATATCTTGATTCGTAATTGCGTTTTACAAGGTACCTTACGAATTCTTTAGTAGTTAAAGATACCACCAGACCCTATCGAGATGTAATGAATACAGGCATTTGTTCTCCAGTCTTGGATGTTTATATAAGTATATTATACTTATATTATCTATTAAATATTAGGTTGGGGAAAAAGTCTTTTCGCATTATAGTATGTATAAACTTGTAATAAAATCTCTTTGGCTATACTATTTGTATCTGGCTGGTTTTGGTATAATTGAAAGTTTAAATTTTAAAGAACATAATTCCAAATTCAAATTAGGAAAATGTGTGATTTTCATTTGTTTTTCGTACCGCCAAGATGAGTGAATCTAATGAAGAAATTCGATACATTTTAAAATTTTACTACAAAAAAGGTAAAAATGCAACGCAAGCCGCGAAAAAAATTTGCGATGTTTATGGACCTAGTGCAGTGTCTGTGAGAGTAGCACAAATTTGGTTTAAGCGTTTTCAATCCGGAAATTTTGATGTCAAAGATGCACGTCGCTCTGGTCGCCCTATTACAGATAAAATGGATGACATTTTTGAAAAAGTGGAGCAAGATCGGCATGTCAGTAGTTACGACGTAGCTGAAGAACTGGGAATTGACCACAAAACAGTTTTGGCGCATTTGAAAAAAACTGGGTACACAAAAAAGCTCGACATTTGGGTACCTCACGAGCTCACTGAAAGAAACCTAATGAACCGTGTACTCATTTGGGATTCTTTATTACGACGTAATGAAACCGAACCATTTTTGATGAAGCTGATAACTGGTGATGAAAAGTGGATCACGTACGACAAGAACGTGCGAAAAAGGTCGTGGTCAAAGGCCAGTCAGGCTTCACAGACTGTGGCGAAACCCGGGTTAACTCGCAACAAGGTGATGCTGTGTGTGTGGTTGGATTGGAAGGGCATTATTCATTATGAGCTGTTACCACCAGGCAATACCATCGATTCTGAACTCTACTGCGAACAACTGATGAGATTAAAGCAAGAAGTTGAGAGAAAGCGGCCGGAATTAATCAACAGAAGGGGTGTGGTTTTTCATCATGATAACGATAGACCTCACACATCTTTAGCCACTCAGCAAAAATTAAGAGAGTTTGGCTGGGAGGTGTTAATGCATCCGCCGTATAGTCCTGACCTTGCACCTTCAGATTTCCACCTGTTTCGGTCTCTTCAGAATTCTTTAGGCAGTGTCAGGTTAACATCACGAGAGGACTGCCAAAACCACTTGTCGCGGTATTTTGACCAGAAGTCCCAAAATTTCTATAGCAATGGGATCATGTCCCTACCTACAAGATGGCAAAAAGTTATCGAACAAAATGGTACCTACATGCTTTAGTTAAATGTAAATAAACTATATTAAAAAATGTTTTGAATTTTCTTAAAAAATGCGAAGAAACTTTTTCCCCAACCTATTATATTCATCCGTCATCTAGTATCCGTAACACAAGCAGCATTAGTTCTTTATAACGGAGCTAGTTGTTAGGGGCGAATGTCTGAGGATATTTATTATATTACAGGTACTTATTTTGTATTAAAATTTTCGCTGTAAGTACAGCAGATGCGGAGCTCAGTGGCGTAGTGGTCAGTGCGCTTTGGCTCGATCGAAAACAAAGCAACCTTCGCCATGGTCAGGCATGGACCAAGACTTTGTGATCACGAGCTCCTCCGTGCTTCGAAAGGCACGTTAAGCCGTTGGTCCCTGTCGCTACTGTTTCTATCCACCACCGCATTGGGCCAGTGAGGTGGTGTTACGGCCCATACTCCTCATGTGTTTCTCCATGAGGAAGTACTGTCCCAGCAGTGGGATATATAGGCTGATGACGAAGTACAGCAGATGCGTCACAAATTTAAACTTGTTGAATAAAGTCCCAATCTAACCACATGTATTTGAATATTACTATTCTATAGCTATAATGAACATCATAATAATATATTAATCGCAGAGATAGCTCCTCACATATAGCTATTGCAAAAGCAGCCTTATCACCTTGAAAATTAATAATGTTTTCTTCCAGCTGTTCCACAAGGCATTAGAGGTGAACCCGAAGGGTGTCCATAAGGTGCAGCCAATCATCGGAGACATGGAACTACCAGGACTCGGCATCAGCGACGAGGACCGGAGAACCATTACCACCAAGGTATGAAATAATGAAATACGAGTAATTGAAAGCAGACTCACGAGGTAAGTTTATTACATACTATTGTATGCGATACTTAAGACAGTTGAAAGCTCTCGATTTTCCATCACTTCTGCTCATATTAACTAACTAGTTAAGGTAGTATAGTATAGTTTCATAGCAAATTATAGTTTCAAATACTAAATTTTAATTCAAACTCTCGACACTTAAAGATTACACGCTCGTATCTGGCCCGTATCAATTCTTTCAAATTTATTTCCACTTCACGACACTATATGGCGCTTACACTTGCAGGTGTCAATAATTATCAACGCGGCGGCTACCGTCAAGTTTGACGAGAAGCTGTCTGTGGCCACAGCGATCAACGTGAGAGGCACCAAGGAGGTGCTAAAACTGGCTAAGGACTGCCGTCAACTGAAGGCTATCACGCATGTGTCAACGGCTTATTCTAATACGCATTTGAGATATATCGAGGAAAAGTAAGTGTTTCTCTTTACTGATGAAAAATTTTGCTATTTTTTAAAAGTTATTTTTAATTTATAATTAAGAATTAAACGAATATTTACTACAGTGTTTTTCTCTTCACATACATTCGCAAAGATACAGATATCGAAATACAATGATTTGATTATTACAGTCTGAATAATTTAATAGGTGCATTTTGACAGTTGTTTATAATAAGATCAATCGATTCCCATACCAATGTAAATGGTCCATAAAGCTTATCTGTCAAAATGCACCAATTAAATTATTCAAACTGTTTCTAACATTTGTGTTATTTATTTCAGGTTCTACGAGCCACCAATGTCAGTAGAAGCTCTCGAGGCGCTCTCAGAGATAGACGAGCAGCTGATTGAGTCTATTTTACCCACGTAGGTAGAACCTACTTATAAGGCAACACTCGGGGGTAGTTTGGACGGTACGGCATGCTTGAGGACGCATCGTCATCCCTAAGGACGTTGCAGCATCAAAGCATAGTTGCCGACAGTGTGCGCTTGCATGTAGGGATGAAGAAGGATTCCTTTCCTTGCCGATGCCAATAATGTGCGGAGGGCCTAAGACCTACCTACACCTAGCCCGTATTCTCTCTCTCTGCTTCAGATCTCAGATTGTGTACCGTTAGAACGAAATGGCGCTATTCATCCCCACATAACACCATCTCTTTCTAGCTGTGGCCAAGCAGAGATCAGAATCTGCGCTTGACATTGGTTCTCAAATACCAGCCCTAGAGTAGAGTGGGAATACAGGAAAATGAGTTAATTCCTTACACACATTAGCCGAAGAACATTTGCTAACGTCTATAACGAGGTCGTGTGGTAGCTGCTCATTAAAAGAATACTACCAACCCATCTCTTCCCTTGGGTGTCGTAAAAGGCTAGACTTAGAACTGCACAGCATCCAATAGCTTTGAGCGGCGACGGGCTCACTACCTGTCACGCTGAGCACATGTGCAGTCACTACTTGGTAAACCGCGGACTATGGTAGTGGACTGCTTTTGCGGTGCCTTTTCCTAGTCTCTGGCTCACCGTTAAGGGATAATAGTCGTGATTATATGTATGTATGTATAACTATGTGTGATTGATACTCTCTCTTTTTTCAGGTTATTAGACAAGCGACCAAACACATATTGCTTCACAAAAGCAATCGCTGAAGAGGCGGTCAGGAAATGGGGCGAGGGTCTACCCATCTGTATCGTCAGACCTTCCATTGGTATGTTACTTTGATGATGGCTCTACAAACTCAGCTCCTCTTGTTTTTCTTGCCCTGTTCCCAATTTTATTTGGGGTCAGCGCCACATGACTTCCTCCCCCACCCCTCCTATCACAAACCGTCTTCAGCCTATATACTTCTCACTGCTGGGCACAGGCCTTCCTCATGAAGAAACACACGAGGAGTATGGCCCATAACACCACCACGCTGGCACAATGCGGATTGCAATAGCAGCCGGGACCAAAACGTGCCTTCTGAAGCATGAAGGAGTTGAGATCACAGAGTTTTGGTTTGTTTTGGTCACCCATCAAGGCCTGAACATAGCGAAGGGAATACGTGTGCCGGGAGAGAATGCCATGCACGAGATGTGCGCACGAAGAGAGAGTTTCTAAATCTCTTTGTCCGTGAGAACACAGAGGTCACTGTAAATGTATGGGGTGAAAAAAGGGTGTTAAAATCTTGCCTACCACTTCGGGGATAGAGAAGTCAATAACGATGGCAACCGATCAATAATTACAAGGAATTCTTGCCTTGAAAATGGGCAAGAAACTCCTTTTACATCTAAGAATCACTTATTCCTATTTTCTTCAAACTGAGGTGTATTCTATAAAATTTGACCAACCCTTTTCCCACCCCCCCAGGGGTAAGCAAAGGTGTTTCGCCAGATATGTTAGGTCCCCATGTAACAGGTGGCGAGCCTGTTGCCATGCACCGGGCACAATGTGAGGCAAGCGATATTCACAATGAACTGTACATAAGTTTTATTCAAACTCGGTGGCGAGCGAACAAGTATAGTGCCCCGTCCGCCCCAACTCGGCTATCGCGGCTTTTTACCTTTTAATATTGGGTCCTTACCGATGAAATTGGTGTTTTTATTCTGTCTTAGCAATTTGTTCGTAACTATTAAGTTTCAGAACATTCTTATAAAATAATTGCCTGTTCTAAAAATAGACCATAATTATATTTGAGCTCGTATTATTTAATTTGATAATTTTTTGTAAGTTTAATTGTGTTAAAATTAGACACAAAGACAATTATTTTTAACTGCCTCCCGAATACATCATTTGATTTGCATTAACATAAAATCGATGAATAATTTTTATCAAGCGTGTTCACACACATATTGCTAAAGCTTGTCTAATGATACATGCCAAATATTATTATCTCTGGATTTGTCGTTGTGAAGAAAACTGATAAAATGTTAGTATGTAAAATGCAGACATCCCCAAAATCTCCATACAAAACACCAATTTCATAGGTAAGGACCTATTATGTCTATATTTCCAGTGGTATCTACCTATGAAGAGCCAGTACGTGGATGGACAGACAGTATCTATGGACCAACGGGGCTGATCATCGGTATAGGTACAGGGGTAAGTTCCTTCAATTCTAATTATTATTATCTTTATTCGCAACAAACATAAATCACGGTGACCCTCTACTCGATTAGGTTTAGTTCGCACGGTACGTAGTGTTCGGAAATATCACGTCAAAATCTAGTCTATTTAAGCCAATTTTATTACTGTAATAGAGGTTTAATAGGAGGTGTAATAGGTTTTGTCGAGTAAAATGCTTAAACAAAATCTCATCTATTAGAGTGCGACTCGTTACTGAAACAGTATAGTAGTAAGTAGCCTTTGTAAATTCACCACCTGTCTTATTTTCCAATTAAAATTTAAATACAATGACCAATTTAAGAAAAAGGTACGTAATGTACCTATACCTATGACTGAAAAAAGGCCTTTTCCTAATTTACTTAAAGCTTCCGCTATTCACCGATAGATGGCGCTAATAATAATTTGTTCACAGGTGCTGCGAACAATGTATTTGAACCAAGAAACAGTTGCTGATATGGTCCCAGTGGATTTAGTAGCGAACGCCATTTTAGCTTCGGCGTGGCACACGGCTAAGAACTATAAGGAGAAGTGAGTGCATCTCTTTCTATCTCTTCGACACACGCAGCTTTCTCTTTCTACTAACTGTCATAAGAATATTATAACAGTATTTTTATGAGTATACCAATTACACACACACACTCTCACACAACACACACTCACACACACACACTCACACACACACATAGTGCCATGAAAATAATAATAGTGTTTTTTTTTTTCCCGTGTACCTAATGGAATTTACTTTTTTTTTTCTAAAGCTACTAACAAGACTCCCAGCCCTCGTGACTTAAACTCTCTCTTAACAACCAAGAGAAGCGGGAGTGGCTGAAAAACAGCTCTAACCAGGTCTCGTTACCTAGGTCAGGACATGCTGAGCTACTGCCGATTGCGGTTATTACTGCACTATGTATTATTTTAACTGTATACATGTAACACTGTAATAACTATGCAATAAAATTATTATTATTATTATTATTTAAAATCAATTATTCAAATCCATACTAATATAATTATAGAATGTGAAAGTAACTCTGTCTGTCTGTCTCGCTTTCACGTCAAAACCAGGTAGTCTAGAGCCTGAGAAAGGACATAGGTAGGCTACCTTTTACCCCGATATTGTTGTTTCTAATAATATAGTAGGAGTAAATTTTTAATTCCACCAATTGAGGCTACTGTTCCAATTAGAAAAACCTTTCAGTGTTGAATAGCCTAATTATTGAGGAAGGCTTACTCATGTGCCCAGCAGTCGGACGTACCAAATTTCGGTTAAATTGGTTCCGGAGTTTTGACATGAAAACGAGACAGACAGACAGAGTTACCTTGGCATTTATAATATTAGTATGGATATTACAGTAAAAAATCTTAATTTATAATTTTTCCAGCCAAACATCAGTCATACCGATATACAATTTTGTATCTGGCGCACAGAACCCCATAAAATGGAGTCAATTCGTGGAATTAAACAAAAAATATGGAATCAATAAACCAACGACGAAAGCTGTCTGGTATGTACCTATCTATTCATTATAATTATTTTTATATTATATTTTTATATATTAGAAAATGGTTGTTACGAATAAACCTTAAGCGCGGCTCCCGATCTAGTCAAGTAATAACATTCCTACACTCAGTTGCCTCCCAATACATTGAAAACCTATTAAAACCTTAATCCAGTACCCAATCAAATGCCTTAACAGTCTTTTATGCTGCCAACAAATAATACTCAAATATATCAATTGAGTTCTCGTTTAATTAAATAATTTAACAGAGATTCTAAAGTCTGCTCGCTAAAAAACAAACCCAGGATACCTACATAGATTATAAAACTGTACTGGGAGGTGCTACGTAGGGAGACTCCCAAAGAGGTGAACCGACGATTTGGTGAAGGCAGGAAGTCGCTGATGCGGGCGGGGCAGGACCGCGACTTGTGGAGATCATCGAGGGAGGCCTATGTTCAGTAGCGGACGTCTATAGGCTGATGCATCCATCAGATGGATGGATTTTTTATGAATGAAACAAATTTTCAGGCGAAATGTGGGTGTTTAACCGCTTACCCCTTCAGGGATAGAGGCGTGTTGATATGTTATGTTATTTAAGCTCAGCCTGCAGAGATTTAGTTACGACTATAATTATCTTTTGGGGAATGGTGTGAATTTGGATATTTTCTGTGGCAACATTCGCTCTTTTAGGAGTAAGTTATACCTTTGCTTTTGTACGTCGTAGTGGTGGGGAGTGATGGGACTGCTAGCGGCTCCCTTAATTGCCGTGAAAGTCATTTTCAATTTTAATTTTAATTATTAAGCGGCATGAATTTCGTTTGTAAAATTATATAGCTTATCTACATACACTTAAAATAATATCTAAGTTATTGTGTGAGATATGTACGCCGTAATTGTGTTACATATCAGATATGTTTATTTTTACGCAACTGTTATTGTATTATCTTTATCTTTAATGTGTAACATGTGGCAGTACTTAAATAAATAACCTTAAAAACCGCTACCTGTCCTGTCTGTTGGAATATTGGTTTGTATTACAGAGTGGTTATGGATGTTCTGTAGTGACCGGTGACGGCCACAGGCTTGCCCCTATTACACGGGACCAGCGACATTACAGGCTAAGTGTTAATTCACCTTTGCCTACGCTTTACCCCCTTTGGGGATAAAAGCGTGAAAGCGTGTACACATGTAACGAGGCACCATAGCTATATTAGCGACTCTTTGCTGTTACTGTGCTCTTTCCTAGCCATTTTCTCTTGGACTGTCTCTCTCTCTCTCTTTTTATTTGTCTCTCTCTCTCTTTTTATTTGTTTTGTTCTCTGAATCCATTCTTCCAAGAGTCAGCGTGTATAGCGGTTGACTCACTGACAACAATTTTAAATATTATTTTAATGTATTTAGTATTGTGTTAATCAAGTTATAAGCTTATCCTAAATAAGTTACAAAATCACAAGATTCTCGGTTAGGTATCAGTTTTAGCTAATTTATAAAGTCCATAAGTTTATTTAAGGCACTATTGTAAGTAGCCCTACCTTTTATAATACGTTTTAGTTTTAAAAGAGAAATTGTTTTGTGTATTTTGTGAAATTTACCTTTTTATATAATTGTTTCAGCTGTGCCTTTAAACTTAATATATCTACCTCAATAAGTCACGACAACTTTTTATTTATAACGACCTACCACGTCACACACATACATATATATATCCACGACTATTATTCCCTAAGGGTTAGTCAGAGACTAGGCTAAAGCACTGCAAAAGCAGTCCACTGCCATAGTTCTCGCTTCACCAGCGGTGACTGCACTCAGCGTGACAGGTGGTGAGCCCGTCGCCGCTATAAGCTATTGGATGTTGTGCAGCTCTAGTCCATTAGTCGCCTTTTACGTTGGTAGTCTTCTTTTAAGATGGTAATGGTGATAATGTGAATATTATTGCAGGTACTACGGGCTGACTCTAACCAACAACTACTACATGTATTTATTCTACAATTTCTGGATGCATTATCTGCCAGCGTTGTTCATTGACATGTTCTGTGCGTTGACGGGCAGGAGAAGAGTGTAAGTTCCTTGATTATTTTTCTTTTTGTAAAAGTTTGCCATGATTTTACCTTTCCAAGAAAGACATTAATATCATTATAATCATGACGGGCGTGGCTGTATGGGCTTAGTTCCCTTTGCCGTACCTTGGCAGCAAAGTTTTTGACGGCAAAGAGAACTTAGCCCATACGGCCATGTCTTAAATAATAATGTCTTTAGAAGTTTACATTGAAATAAGATAATGCAGACGCAGTGGTGCTACTCGATGAGGTGGATAAAAATAAAAATCTCCTCTTTTCACATCACTTTGACGCTTATTTCAATAATCCTCCACCTTGCTGGTACAGTGATTTTACGTAACAATATTTTGTTGAGTTTGAAATAAAAGTCACAATCAAATGGCCATTAGTCAAATGGCGCCAAATACTCCTTTAATTTTCTTTTAATTTAAATGTGAAGCAACTGTGAGTTGAGTCGCGAGATTTTACTAATCAGAATAATTATTGTTAATAAACCCTTGTAGCTGAAATGTGTTATAAACTGAGCAGAAGTACGTAGTCCATACCAACCGAATTAACATACGGACTACACGAAAAACAAATCATTCGTCATCAGTCTATACTTCCCATAGTAGCCTATTCTCGAACACAATACCGATCGATCGACATTGAGATTGTGATGTTTCTTACTCTTCAGTGGGACACTAGGGCCCTAAATGGGTTCAAATAATTCGGATATTGAGTGACTTATTGTAGTGAGCGCATTTTGAGATATTGGATTGTATTATTATTGAGTTTTAATTGAGATTGCGTTCGAGAGTAGGCTAGCAGGGCGCAGGCCTACATAAAGAAATGAGGAGGGCGAAACACCACTGGCCCAGTGCCAGCAGTATTTCCGGACCGATACGACCTTCAGTCGTTCAAGAAAAAGCGCACTAATTCTTAAAAGCCCGACATTTGCAATTCCTCCGATGCAGCTTATTATGTCTATGGGCGACGGTGATACTTTCCACCAGGTGAACCGTCTGCCCGTTTGCCTCCTCTCATGTAAAAAAGATGGTGGGTAGAAACCGGATTACCATCCGGTGAAATGAAAGCCAAGAGCTTACATAAATTATAATCACGACTATTATCCCCTAAGGGTTAGTCAGAGACTAGGCAAAAGCACCGCAAAAGCAGTCCACAGCCATAGTCCGCGCTTCACCAAGCAGTGACCGCACTCAGCGTGACAGGTGGTGAGCCCGTCGCCGCTGTAAGCTATTGGATGTTGTGCAGTTCTAAGTCCATTAGTCGCCTTTTACAACACCCAAGGGAAAATATGGTTGGTTCTTTTAATGAGCCGCTACCACACGTCAAGAGCTTACCTGTCATAATGTAAAAAAAGATGACTAATGTACAACTTCTGCCAACAGAATGCTAAAACTGTACAACCGGGTGATGCGCCTCATGAAGATCCTGTTCTACTTCTCGACGCAAGACTGGAAGTTTTCGGACCGACAGGTGCGCGCCATGTGGGCCGCGCTCTCGGACCGGGACAAGGCGGTCTTCCCGTTCAGTCTCGGGGAGATGTCGTGGGACAGGCTGTGTGAGACTTTCATGGTTGGTGAGTATCGGGAATCGGGAGTAACTAGCAAAAAGCCACCAAGTGACTAGTAATAAGAAAGAAAGAGAGAGTACATAGGAGCGTGGGGAGAGAAAAAGGAAGGCGAAACAAAGGGAGAAAGATATTTCTTCGGATAGGTTATGTAAGACTTTTAGGGTTGGTAAGTGTTGGGAAGACATTTCTAGCATTCGACCTCCACATTTTTAACTGTCGGAAAAAAAAAATGGGAATCTCTAGTAGACTGCGAATCCCTGAACCAACAATGAAGAATGACAAATAAGAATACTTTTCCATCAGATTTATGCGAAGATTGCGCCTGTTCTCAATTCTCTTAAAATTCCCTTCCTGACATACAGACCTACTGCTTTTACATCGCGGAGTGGGCGGTATTTTGAGAAGAGAAAATGAGCATGTGGCAAGAATATAAGAGTGGATGGTAAGGGAGAGGAAGACCGAAGAAAAGATGGAGGGATTGTGTGAAAGAGGACGAGTGGCTAGGGAGTGGACGGTATTTTAAGAAGAGAAAATGAGCATTTGGCAAGAGGAGTTATGAATATGAGAGTGGATGGTAATGCAGGGAGAGGAAGACCGAAGAAGAGATGGATGGTTTGTGTGAATGAGGATATGGCTAAGACGGGTGTGAATGTTGATATGGCGTGGAAAAGAGGCACAACAAACAAAAAAAGCCAATAACGGGTCGGTGATGGGCTGTCACATGTGCAGTCACTGCTTAGTAAAGCGCAGACTTTGGCAGTGGACTGCTTTTGCGGTGCTATTTCCTAATCTCTGACTGACCCTTAAGGGTCAGGGGGATAATAGTCGTCATTATATGTATGTATGTTTAAGTAAATGATGAGGGCTGCGGCAGTGATCAGTCTGCTCATTTCTAAACATGTTTATATTTTGTGTTATTTCTTCTCAGGTCTAAGAGTGTACCTCATCAAAGATGATCTGTCAACATTACCCGAAGCCCGAAAAAAGTGGAATAGGTAAACTTATCTTTTTTAATAATACTCCAAATTTATATAGGGTTACTTTTAATTAATCAACAGCCTTGCAAGACTGTTCTTAGCTCTGTGCGCATCGCGCGAGCGTCGCACGTTTCGCATTTTCGTATGAACGGAGCATAGACTTACTGATGACACGACAGTACATTATAAGCTTGTAAAATCATTTTTAATTAATGTATTGAGTTATGGTAAGTCTCGCATGGCCGCAGGCTCGCCACCTGTTACATGGGGACTTAAGGACTTTCATATCTGGCGAAATGTGGCTAACATCTCTATAATATTGATTTTTCAAATAGGTACCATTTTTGTTTCAGATTATTCGTCCTACATCAAATTGTGAAGATTTTAACCGCTGCTTTATTCATGTTCTTAGGGTATTTAATTTTAAAACAGATTTTCTCAGCATTTTTGTAAAAATATGCACTTTGTAGTTGTTATTATTAGGACTAGCATTGCCACGGATAGGTATACCTACCTAATAAAATTATACCGCTATAATCTGTCAAAATGATTAGGTAGGTTTAATAAAGGTCGAAATTCCAGATGGCACCAATATAAGTTATTTATTTATTTAAAACTTCAGTGCATTTGGTATAGGTACATGGCGGACTTAATGCCAAAAGCATTTTCTACCAGTCAACCATAGGATGGTGCAGAAAATAAATAGAAGTAGGTGCACTAAGTTTTACCTTATAACATTTCTTTAAGGTAATACATACATAAATATAATCACAACTATTATCCCCTAAGGGTTAGTCAGAGACAAGGCAAAAGCAGTCCACGGATGTTGTTCTAAGTCCGTAAGGTAATATAATAATCATGGACTAGAAAGCTAGGGGAGGCACACCTCTGCCTACCCCTTCGGGGAGAGTGATGGATGATGTGTGTGTGTGTAAAAAGCAAGCAATAAGCGCTTTTTAAAAGTACTACTTACTACTTTTGACAGTTCATAGTTTTTTAACAAATATTTTTTTACAGACAGATTCGACCAGGTATTATTTTAATTCAGTATTTTGTGAAAAATGTGGAAAGCAATATTCGAAAAGACTCGTTGCAGTCGGTGCCATAAATCACTTTTGTAACAGGGATGCGCATGCGCAGATTACTAAACTATCATGATGCATGTGCTTTATCGATGCACAATCGGCTAATAATAGATATCAATAATAGATAGAGGATAGCCACACGGACGATAACAATGACGATTAGCCTAAACAGTTTTATTTATCACTTTTCAAATGCCCCATTTCCTCAGCCCTTTTTTGACCAAAACGCATCACAAATAACGCGTATCTCTGTCTGTGTGACGTCATCCATAAACAGTGCAAGTGCGGGAGACATAATGAAGTGCGCTGTCTCTTTCTTTTGCACATTGTATTACTGCGCCTCCTGCCACGAGTCTTTGCGTTTAGTATAATCTTGTTTTTAAAGAATATACTGTTATAAACCCGTCCATTGTATATATAAGTAGGTGTTTTTTATACATATAAGTAATTTAGAATTTAAGCAAACGGTTTATACTTTTTTATAATAAAATAATATTTAAAAAACACTCAATTTCCCTTTATTTCATTGCAAAGCTTCAAAAGTACTTACAAAAGCATTAAAGTGAAGACACGGATTATACAGGATTATTTTTAGAACGTCAACAACCCCGCAAGACTAGCTAGATAACATCATAAATAACAACATTTGTTCTACGAGTTTTGATAATTTGACATATTTTACTTTCATACAAAAATAAATATTAATTTCTGAATGTTCTTAGCTCTGTGTGCATCGCGCGCGAGCGTCGAGTTTGCCGCCTTTTTATATGATCGGAACAAAGAGTGACTAATGTCACGACAGCACATTATAAGCTTGTAAAATCATTTGAAATAATGTATTGAGTTGAGGTAAAACTAGTAGAGCAAACGTTGTTATTTATCACTAGCTGTTGCCCGCGACTTTGTTCGCGATTACTATGGTTTCTTAACTATCCAACGGGAACCCTTTAATGTTCCGGAATAAAAAGAATCTTTGATGTTGACCAGGGATATAAGGTATCATCATGCAAAATTTTATTTCGGAGATTAGCCCGTACAAAACGTACCAAAAAAAAATTTTTTTTTGGTATTTTCCCTCTTTTTACATCTCCCTGGCTTGGTTTTAAACATTTTTTTTCTACGTAAAGACATTCGAACTCTACAGTTTTATTATATGTATAGATATTAGCTACCTAGTCTTGTGAGGTCATTGAAGCATTAAAAACAACCCTGTATAAAGGTATACTACCGTAGGCTGAGGCCTGTAAAAATATTAAAAAGCTGTTTTTATACAAGCTATTTTTATTTACAATAACTATACAACAATGCCAATATACAAATACGTATTGTATTTACAAACATAATGATTACATTTTAATGTATTGCTGTTTTTTTATATAAAACATGATGCCATAATTTACTACGAAGATACCTATTTTTAACATACAACTTGTATTTTTTACCACTTAAAATTCTGCGATAAATAAACTCTGAAAATAAAATGTTATGGAGCAATTTGAAGCATACATTCTATAAAAATTTTTTATGAACATAGATATTTCTATCTAATTATTAAAAATGACAACCACCCCAATATCAAATAATAAATTAACTAAAAATAAATGAGCGTTATCTATTGATAAAAAAACCTGTTCAAAGAAATCCAATAATTTTTAAGCATTGGATCTAGAAATATTTTGTTTTTATGTTCATAATATCTACAGATAAAATGACTGTCGGAGCATTGCGTGGACGCCAGAAAATTTAAATTTTTCTCAGTTGACCCATTAAAATATGTATAACTACGAGTATAGGGAATTTTAACCTGGTTCCCCTGCTCAAAAACTTACAAAATAACAAATCACCACTAAAATTAATATATCTTAAATAACATCACATATCTCAACCCCTAGCATGATTAGAATTACCGAAAACGGTATAATAAAGCAATTATCACTACGAGCTGTCAAAATAAGAAGAGAAAAAATCAAGATGGTGGATATATTGGGTTTGGGTAAATATCACAATTTTCAATAATCTAGATTTTTATAACTGGCTTTAGATTGCCGGGGCAGAATAGAAATGTTTCCAGAGAAAAAGTGATTTCGTAATTACTTACTCATAAATATATACAAAACACCAATTTCATAGGTAAGGACCCAATATATCCACCATCTTCATTTTTTCTCTACCTATGTTTTCTCTACTTAGTAAGAAACTTATAGCTGAAGTGTCTATGACAGTTAATATAGAACTAATGTTTTATTGGAACATGATATAATTCACTATCGTGCTAGGGGGGCATCGTAATTAAGTAGCGTCATTTATCTTTGGTGTTGAGTGGGCTGTCACCGTTTACCGTGACGTGGAGCCAATAGCTGCGCATGAGTAACGATGTGACACTCTATGATGGCCGTTTTGAACATATTAAAATAGTGTTGGGAAATGTCAATTTATTCTCGAAAAAAAGTAGTAGTTGTGCGATCCAATGTGACGATCGTTTTAGATTTTTAAAAATTTTGATATTCGAATAAATGCCGAGTTGTGTGGTAAATAAGTACACCAATAATTATAATCTTTTAAAAATAAAAAATAAGTGATCGCGGGACCCTAATATATAAATATAGTTTAGAAATCAATGTAATAAATAAATTTTGCGTCCTTAAATTATACATTCGATAAATTTTATGACAAACTGCACGTCACTTTTGACAATAAAGAACAGCAATTCGCTCCTTCAAATGTTATTACGAAACTTCATAAGTGTACAAACGTCAAAACGGCCATCATAGCGTGCCGCAACTGTAATGAGGAAGGCGGAATAAGACTGGAGAGCCAATCGGCAGCCGCCGATCACGGATGAGATCAGCATCAGATCAGCAGATGAGATCAGCATCTTGCTGAGCGCCGACTTGCTAACGGTCAACACCAAAACTTAATGCCGCTACTTGTACTAAAACAACAGCCAAAAGTTATAATTCTAAATTTGTCTTAAACATAACAAAAGGAAAAATTTGTTAGAATTTTATTTCAAATACAAGAAAACTAATATTATTTTAAATAGATAACTAATTTAACATAATATTACAAAAACATACCAAAATTTAGGAATTGAGCATTATGTTAGGAATTTTATAATACATAGTTACTATTTTTATGAATGTGACGAAATCTTTTTTGGGTTATTTTTAATGCATGTCCTTAAGACTAGGTAACACCATAAACAACAACTTTTGTTCTATGAATTTTTATAATTTGACACATTTTACGATCATATAAAAATAAATATCAATTTAACTTTGTCTGAATGTTCCTAGCTCTGTGAGCTCACACGCGAGCGTTGCGAGAATCGCCTTTTCGAATGAATGAATCATAGACTTACAATTGTCACGACAGTACAATAGAAAAAAAAAATATGGTAGAGAAAAATGTTGTTATTTATAATGTTAGCTACTTAAGTAGCTAATATTGTAAGTCTGAATAATTCTTAGGTGCATTTTGACAGATGAGCTTTATGGACCATTTACACGGAGACAGTAACTGTCTCCGTGTAAATGGTCCAAAAAGCTCAGGCAGTAGTCCAGTCCAATGGCAAATAAAATAATACTTTAATAATTAATATTAATATTTGACAAAATAAAATTGTTATTATTGTTATTGCGAATTGCAATTAACAATTAAAAATAACCCAGTTCAATACCGCTGCGAATTCTTAATATACGTAAGCGAAATTCCAAAATGGCGTTAATTTGTCGTTTTTTATAACCCGCGTAATGGAAAACGCTCAAGTTCTTAAAGTCTACTTTAGGCTAGTCACAATCAAATTTTGTCCGCTTTTATTATAATATTATTGTTCCTACTCTAGCAAAATTTAATGTAACTGTTTGTAAACGTACCTAAACGAGCAGAATAACAATCTTATAGTATTTTAAAAAGCCGACTATGTATATACAGGATGGAAATTGTTTTGTGATCCCAGTCTAAATAGCAGTGCGATATGATGTTAATCACGTTTTTACCACGCCTAGTTCTCATATTTCATAGTACTTTGACAGTTGAACGTGATAAAAACGCAATATAAATCATACCGCGGTGCACATGCTAAGAGGGCTGGGGCAGAAGTACCTTAAATATTTAAAATTGCAGAAATACTTTTATTTTTAAAAAGACACAAAACTGCATTCTGAGTTTGATTATTAAACTCTATTGCACATAAACCAAAAAAACAATACATAAAAAAACAAAAGTATACGAGGTAGGACTTATCTCTAATAGGGATATCTTCCAGTCAACCCGTCATAGGTGTGTGGGATCTCTTGTTGCGAGAAAAACGACACCAGTGCACAAGACGAAATAAAAATATATACAAAAATATATAAACAGACAATAAAAATAAGTTCTTTTTCTAAAAAAATAAAGTGTAATAATATACATTTTCTTTTTATATAATATTAAAGCAATAAATTTAATAATATATAAATACAAATAATATATATGAATAAAAAATAAATTTATAATACTATTCCTGAACTGAGATATAAATACAGATGAGAACAAAAAGTCGATATTATAAGACCTAAACCGGGGATCAAATTAGCTTAAAATTAAAAAATATGTCATTGCAGAAAAAAAAACCGGGTAAGCTTTTTTTTAAAAAAAAACCGAGCATGCACATTCTTTAAAAAATGTTAGTTTCCAGTAAATTAAGTAATTTTATATATATATTTAAGGTACTTCTTATAAATTTTTAATATTTACTTTTGATTTTACTTTTTATTTATTGAGATAAGATCACGGATCAATGCAGTACTTATACTCGTATATAGTTGCCACACAAAAAGCACACTTGTCACACAGGTATAATGTTGAATATAGTGTAAAATGGAAATATATACGCTATTTTGCACACATATTTTATTATGAATCTCGCATTGACTATAAAATAGATACTTTATTAGCCTTTGTACGTCCCAATGCTGGGCATAGGCTTTCCTTCATGGAGAAACACATGAGTAGGGGCCTTAGCGGTTGCAATAGCGACCGGGACCAACGACAACATGCCTTCAGAAGCAAGGAGTACCGCGGCCTAAAATTGTTAATTGGTCCTTGGTCCTTTCTATCCACCAACCCGCATTGGGCCATGGTGGTGGTGTTACGGCCCATACTCCTCATGTGTTTATCCATGAGGAAGGCCTGTCCCAGCAGTGGGACGCGTATAGGCTGGTCACAATAGCGCAATGTGGTCAGTAAAGGTATAATTTTCAATAAAAAAATCTTGTGTTTTTCACATTGGCACAACATATTGGGGTATTTTATATAATTTGTAGGTTTTAGGGTCTCTGTCCACTACATCGGAGACAGTGACAGTGCCAGAACCGTTTCAGGCCCTTAAAATATTCTTTGTATAGAAATGTATGAGAATGTGCCGTAACGGTCTAGTAGACATTAATATTGGTGTAAAAAGTACTACCATGTATTTTAAATTACGACCTTATGAAACGAACACTAAGAGTTGAAATCACAATAGCAATTTTAGGTCGTTATCTATTACTATTATATTGAACTACAAAGAGCCTATAAAATATTTAAATTTATATTCTAATCTCATGTTGATAAAGATCAAGTTATAAATTTATCATACATTGACTAAAGAATTTTTTTTTTTAATTTCTGTAAAATTTTCGTTATACAGGATTATTTTTAATGAATCAACTTCGCAATACTAGGTAGCTAGTATTATAAAGAACAACATTTGTTCTACGACTTTTAATTATTTAGTACTTTTTATTTTCATACAAAAATAAATATCTATTTCTGAATGCTCTTAGCTCTGTGTGCATCGCGCGAGCGTCGCGCGTGTCGCCTTTTCGTATGAACGGAACATAGACTTAATAATGTCGCGACAGTACATCATAAATTTATAAGCATTTAAAATCATTTTGATATGGTAAAATTCGTAGATCAAATGTTATAATTTAAGATGTTAGCTACCTTGTCTTCTGAGGTTATATATTTATTAAATATAACCCTGTATACATTGAAATTTCAGTTAGTTATACACTTCATAATTATTTAAGAAATAGTCATGATATATTATACAATATACAAAAAAATATATAAACACGATTTCATAAGACATTTCTCATAATGTATACGTTGATTATATCGTTACAAAGCTGTTTTTACATTATGTTGTTTTAAGTAATAAGGATTTGTTTTTTTTTTCTTAAATTCCTTTATAATAAAAGAAAATACTTTTATAACTACATGCATGTTGTGGTTACCTGTAACTGTAAGTGCAGTAAGATCCATTATTTTTTGAACTCACAACACCATTGTAATGCTGTATCTTATGTTGGTGATCCATTAAATAAATAAATACAACAATTATGATTCGGGAAACAAACCATACTTGAATTGTATTTATGGCAATATTTTTTTTGTCGCAATCACAGATATACATTTACATAGATAACGCAAGTATACCGATTTGTATTAGAACCAAGCGTGTCAACTTTTCAAACTGTACTGTGACGTCACAGCCGTAATTTTGAGACGGGAGATCCAAACTGATTGTAAGATACCGATGCCGCCGATGCCCCTCCGACAATTATCACACAACGAGGCATTTTTTAGGTTTTGCAGCCATTCGGACCCGCACAGACTAGTTAGCAGCGGCCAACCCCGACGTGTGGTCGGGGTTTTCGAACACGCGCAGTACATGCATTTGCGTTATCTATGCAAATGTATATCTGTTGTTATACTCATTTTCACATGAAACAGGCAGCTATCAAATCCATATAAGATTCAAATTTGTCTTTCAAACGTGGAACATATACAGGATTATGTTTTTGCATCAATAACCTCGCAAGAATATGTAGCTGACATTATAAAAAAAACATTTGTTCTCTGATGTTTGATAATTTGACATATTTAACTATCATACAATAATAAATATCAAAATCTGAATGTTCTTAGCTCGGTGCACATTGCGGGCGCAAGCTTAGCGCTTGTCGTCTTCGTATGAATGGAACGGGATCCTTTTTTTGGCATAATTTTTTTAACCATAATATACTTAGGCATAATATAACTTAGCGTAATTTTCTTTTGGCACAATATTTTATTTCGCATAATTATAATTTAGACTAATGTCCATAATATTATTCCGCATAATGGTTTACGGCACAATGTATGGTCGATTAGGTACGACGACGGGAGAAGTGTTATGTACAACTGTGCCCTCAACGCGCGAGCCGAGCGAGCGAAGCGAGCGTGCCGCGGCGAGGCCAGCGAAGCGCCAGAATCGATATTTCTTATTGATAGTTATGTCTAAAATTTTATGCGAATAGTTAATTATGCCTTAAGATGGTTATGCCATTTGTAATTACGCGTAAATAATTAGGCATAAAATTTTATGCCAAAATCAATTATGCTTAAGTTTATTTAGTGTAGATTCCATTATGCCAATTCATATTATGCTTGAAAATTATATGCAAACAGATAGGGAACCGAATGGAACAGGACTTTTAAATATCACGAAAAGATAATAAATAGAAAAATCATATTTAATTAATGAATTGAGTTATGATGTTACTCGGTTGAAAAATATTGATATTTATGACGTAAGATACCTAGTCTTGTGAGATTGTTGATGCATTAAAATAACCTTGTATATCTGTCCTCCTCTCACCGAACTTAAAGTGAAAAGGAGGATAAATATCAGATGCTTTTGACTACCGTTTAAGATAAATCGTTAATGCTTATGTCCCATTGTAAGTAATAACGGCAACAAAGCTCCGACCGTTAAAATAACCATTTCACAGAACTGTAGCCCCCCAAACCCCCTTTTGGGGGAGACCCCCTCTTGTACAGGGAGTAAAGTGTGCGTGTGTGAGTGTGTGTGTGTCAACTCTGGTAGTACATGCACTGTTGCTACGTATAAAAATGTACCTGCTGAGAATAACATCGCTATACCTGTAAAAAGAAAAGATACACTTTTATATATGCATATGAGGAGCTCGGTGGCGTAGTTGTTAGTACGATTTGGCTTTCGATATCGAAATCTTCGCCACGGTCAAGCCATGGATGGGTGACCACAACTTCGTGATCTCGAACACCTTCGTGCTTTGCTATTGCAACCGTTTCTACCCACCAACCCGCATTGGGTCAGCGTGGTGGTGCAACGGCCCATACTCCTTCACGAGAAAGGCCTGTGCCCAGCAGTGGGACGTATATAGGCTGAGGACGACTAATATAAATAAAATAAAAAAATATAAATATCTGCAGACATTCACACCTATCAACTAGTCGCATTTTAAGCAACTAAATGCTGCTTGTGTTACGGATACTAGATAACGGACAAATATATTTAATACAAGACTGGAGAACAAATGTCTGAAAATTCATCACCGAAACACTTGCCTCCAAACACTTGGGATCGAACCCAGGACCTCTCAAGATGGCGACGCCTTGAGACCGGCGCACAGACCACTCGACCACGGAGGTCATCATATAAATACGTTGCATTGTTTTATCCTCAGGCGCAGTATGACAAAGACACAAAGAAAGTCATTTTTCTAGATTACTTTCTTTGTGTCTTTGACAAGTCTGGATGTTGAACAATGATGCCGTCGGTTAGAAGTTATCATCTGGTACTCACAACACACACTCATACAACAGCCACTACAAAAATATAATTATTTTTAAGCAAAAACATAATTATATTTTACAAAAATATAATTATGTTAATACAGCGTTAATTTTAAGGAATCAAAAACCACGCAAGATTTAGTAGCTAACACCGTAAATAACAACATTTGTTCTACGACTGTTACCATAACGCAATACAATAATTAAAAAGGATTTTACAAGCTTATAATGTACCGTCGTGACATTAGTAAGTCTATGTTCCGTTCACACGAAAAGGCGCGACGCTCGAGCGCGATGCGCACAGAGCTAAGAACATTCAGAAATTGATTTTAATTTTGTATGAAAGTAAAATGTATCAAATTATCAAAAGTCGTAGAACAAATGTTGTTATTAATGACCTTAGCTACCTAGTCGTCCGATATTGTTGATTCATTAAAAATAACCGTTTATATAAAAAAAAATATTATATTATATATCCAGGTTATTTACCAGTAGCGTTGAATTCACTCAAAGTCTGCTTGCTTTCATTGCCGATACCGAAGTATGTCAGTAACGCCAGGAGAGGTGCTGCACACGAGAAAATTAAAAGGTGCTTCCTGATGCGGTTCCTGTAATACACAATAGGGATGTTATTATAATCTATACATATAATAAAAATGTAGAGGTCGAGGTCGAATGCTTAAAACCAAGTGAGAGGAATGTAAAAAGAGGGAAAATACCAAAAAATGTTTTTATTTTTATTTTTTGTTTCTCTGTCTGTTTGTACGGGCGAATCTCCGATATGGCTTGATCGATATCAATGAAATATTGCATGGTGATACCTTATATCCCTGGTCAAGTTCTTAGAACCTCCGGAGATGGGCGATGGACGCCTTGACACAGACTACTCGACCACGTCGTGAAATGCATACAAAATCCCGCATTTTAAATTGGGAAGTAAATAATTGGGCAGCCATTTAATTATTTGGTCACCAAAAAAGTTTACATACATAGATCACGCAAGTACATGAACTGCGCGTGTTCGAAACCCCGACCACACGTCGCGGTTGGCCGCAAAAACTAAAAAAATGCCTATTGCGTGATAATTGGCGGAGGGACATCGGCGACTATCTTTCAATCAGTATGGATCTCCCGTCTCAAAATTACGTCGCAGTAGACGTTAAACTTGACGCGCTTGGTTTCAATACAAATCGTTATACTTGCGTCATCTATGTTAATGTATATGTGGGTATGAACCTACCTTTCAAGGCCAGCGTGTAGCAGGAACGTGACCAGCCCAAACGCAGCGGGCGCCTTGTGCAGCATGATCGCTAGGAACACTATCATCTCCACGTCCGCATGGGAAGTGGTCGCGGCCGCCCCTAATGCTATTCCGTCCGCTATCGTATCGTATAATTTTGTCAACAACACTTTATAGTTATAATAATCAAATATTTATAGTAAATTACATTGAGCCAACCGCTCCAGAAGGCCTAGCACGGGCCGGAGAGAAAAAGTCCCCAGAGACAAAAATCGTCATTGCCTCTCGCTTCTTCGTTCGCGCGGAAGCGAGAGGCAATGAGTAATTTTGTCTCCGGGGACTTTTTCTCTCCGGCCCGTGCTAGGCCTACTGAAGTTTACTCTGATAGGAACTTCGAGAACAAAACAACGAAAGATAAAAGAAGACAGACAGTAAATTTAAAAACAGAAATAAAGAGAAAATGGCCAGAGAAGAGCGCAGTAACAGCAAAGAGTCGCTAATACTGATATAACGGCTCGTTACAACATGATGTACGGGAAAACATATATTACCAACTATGTGTTTACGTTCATGAATGCAATACATTTGTTATACACGTGATATAGACGTTCTCGAGAAGGGCCAAGTCAAAAGTACCCGAAATCGCCGAGCTTGTATGAGGACTGTAATGAGAGTTGATGAAGCGAAGGAATATGCAGGGACCGTAGCAAGTGGAAGGATGTAATCTCTGCCTACCCCTGTGGGAAAACGGCGTGACATTATGTATGTATGTATGTACATAGGTAGTATATATTTTTTAAATGATAGGAGGCAAACAGACAGACGGTTCACTTGATGGAAAGAGATCACCGTCGCCCATAGACATCTGCTGCACCTGAGGCACTGCAGATGTGTTGCCAGCCGTACATATAATTACGAATACTATCCCCTAAGGGTTAGTCAGAGACTAGGCAAAAGCACCGCAAAAGCAGTCCACTGCCATAGTCCACGCTTCACCAAGCAGTGACTGCACTCAGCGTGACAGGTGGTGAGCCCGTCGCCGCTATAAACCATTGGATTATGTGCAGTTCTAAGTCCATTAGTCGCCTTTCAAGCCCAAGGGAAGCGATGGGTTGGTAGTATTCTATTAATGAGCCGCTACCACACGACTCGAAAAATAATAACGTTTAAAAAGTTCAAAATATCGTGATAAATATACCTAGTGGTAGATAGCATCTGTCCTGGCTGTTGGTATATTGGTTTGTATAATCCACCAACCAATACCAATACCAACCACCAACCAATATGGACCAATATAGTGTCTATAGTGCCCCCTATTACGAGGGACCAATTACCTATGACCTATTACGAGGGGTCATCACTGCCAAAGTGTTGGAGTGTGATGCACCTCTGCGTAACCTTTCGGGGATGAAGGCGTAATAATTTTTATATATATACCAAAAAAAACAGAACCTTATCAAAACTAAAACATTTTACACTTCAAACTATATCAAATTAATTTTCCAGCGCATAAAAAAATAAAGGATCGTAACGTTATACGTCTGTAGACACATACACGGGACAATGCTAAACGAATTTCATCTTTAACTGCTCAAGAGTAAGGGTCAAATTCACTGTATTTCGTCACCCAACATGTTTATAGAAAGAAATACAATAACAAAGTATTTTATTATCGAAAAATGAACGCTGAAGATAAGGGAATTGGTCGTAAGAAACATTTTAATGTTTATATTTTAATGTTTTAACATCCTAACGAATAAAAAGGGGTTTTTCTTACTATAGCTATGTCGTTTCTCTTAAAAGAGCGTCCAGAATATTATAATTAAAAAAAAATTGAAAATCATGGATATGCAACATCTTTTATAGTAGGGTTATTTTTAATAAATCAACAGCCCCGCAAGACGAGGTTGCTAACATCATAAATAACAACATTTGTTGTACGACTTTTAATAATTTGACACATTTTGCTTTCATACAAAAATAAATGTAAATTTCTGAATGTTCTTAGCTCTGTGCGCTTTGTACGTGCGAGCGTCGCGCGTTTCGCCTTTTCGTTTGAACAAATAGAATTACTAATGTCACGACAGTACATTGTAAGCTTGTAAAATCATTTTTAATTAATGTATTGAGTTATGGTAAAACTCGTTGAAAAATTCAGAAATTTATATTTATTTTTGCATGAAAGTAAAATGTGTCAAATTATTAAAACTCGTAAAACAAATGTTGTTATTTATGATGTTAGCTACCTCGTCTAGCGAGGTTGTTGATTCATTAAAAATACATACATACATACAATCAGGTCTGTAATCCCCGAAGGGGTCGGCAGAGTCCAAGGAGCACTGTGTTCCTTAAGACCACATTAAGCCATACAAAAATTGGATTTGGTCAGATGAAAAACCGTGAAGGAGTAGTAACAAGTGGCTAGCTCATCGCCTACACAATCACAGACCCAGCACTCAATACGCCCTTAGTCGCCTTTTACGACATGCTAGGCAAGAAAAGCAGTTGGTACATTCTTTTTGCGTCCCGGACCAACACGGGACCCCCCAAAATAACCCTGTATAAACGTAACACGTGTGGCCTACTTGGCGAAATGTGGGGGTTTAACTACCTACCCCTTCGGGGATAGAGACGTGATGATATGTTACGATTATCTAAGAGAGTTTTATTGTTCTTACCAGCGGCATGCACGACCAGCCCCACTGTGGCCGTGACATTCTTCTCCACGGGGTTGGACGAGTCGTTGAATCTTGCCGACATTTGATCTATTAGCAACATGAACACGAATCCTGAAAAAAAGGAGTTTTTTCATTTAGATAAGCCATAAAAAGGAGGATATTTATGTTCAGTACATCATTTGTACTGAACATAAATATTTATTTTTATTAAATGATAATTTAAATTTTTTTTTACTTGTTAAATTTTATGTAATTATATGTAATTTTAATATTTTAAATGTTAAAAATATTATTTCAATGTTATTTACTATTTGTGCATTTAATATTTTTTCTCTATGGCATTTTTTTTCTTCTGTCTTCTGAGTTGCACCTATATATGTGCAACGCCTTTGAAAATATATTAATTTTAAATAGTCAAAGCGCCTATTATTTCCGCAACATAGGGGTTTTCGTGTGGTGTGAAGCTCGGTGGCGTAGTGGTTAGTACGCTTTGGCTTTCGATCGAAAACAAAGCTACCTTCGCCATGGTCAGGCCTTGATTGGCGACCAAAACTTTAGAGATCTCGAACTCCTCCGTGCTAAGGCACGTTAAGCCGTTGATCCCGGTCGCTGTTGCAAGAAAAGCAGTTGGAACATTCTTTTTGTGTCCCGAACTAACACGGGACCCAACAAATTTTTTATTGATTAATTAGTATAGAAAATAAAATACCTAACACTAGTGAGATCCCAATAACGGAGTGAAGGTCATCATCATGGCCTGGGGGCTCGGCGGTGTAGTCCTTCGTGACAATGGTGGGCAGCGTCCGCGGGCTGAAGAGCGACCTGACGCCTTCAGGTATGATGACGGCCAATGCCGTCCCCACTAGGAGACCTGCTCCGAACACTGTCACTTTTTGAAGCTTCTCCTGCAACGAAACGAGACTTGAAAGGAGGTTCGTACACAGGTATACATTAACATAGATAACGCAAGTGTAACGATTTGTATTGAAACCAAGCGTGTCAACTTTTTAACTACTGTGACGTCAAACTGATTGAAAGATACCAATGCCGCCGACGCCCCTCTGCCAATAGGCTAGTTGACCCTTTTTTATTGGGCCCCAAATGATTAATTATAATTACTGATAGCCATCACCATAAATAATAACACACTTTTTTTCTGAAGCCTATAACACAATAAATTTTAAATTATAAATTACGTTTTTGCTGTCAAAAACGTTTTAATGTCAAAAACGCCTTCGGTCCTGATGGTCTTATGAATTATCTGGCCCGTAGCGTCACGATTATTGTAAACAATTCAATACGCATGCATGACATAGCCGACAGTTATGCTTGATTGGTTGCGACTGGCGTTTGACAGATTTTGACCATGCATAGTAATTGTTTACATGACGCGTTACTTCACAAATTTTTCGAACATGGCAGATAGCGTTTTTATCGTTATTTTAATTTTAAATTATATCTGTTGGTTCGTGCGCTGTGACATTCGGTTGATTATTATCTAAAGATCTATCTATCATGATGTTGTAACTATAAAATGTAAGTGTAAATTGCTTAATAAGAAAGACAGTACAAAGAAATAATCATCTTTACTAATATTATAAATGCGTAAATAACTCTGTCTATCTGTCGGTCTTGATTTCCCATCAAACATTAGCACAATGTAACACCATACAGTGCTATCTTTTAGCGACTTTCGGATTTAATTTTACTATGAAACATCTATACGCTATTTGATCTTCAATATTTGTATATAAATAGTTTACAAGACCGGAATGGTCTTAGCACAGACCTACTTTTGTGTTGTGGGCAGAAATTGTAAGAGGTTTAACCCCTTAGCAGTCACAGCGAACACCAGTGTTTGCAGCCAAAAGACGTTTCTATTGTGACTTGTTTTCTGACCGTTGACTAGTTAAAAAAAACTACAATGTCAAATCTTCTGTTAATATTCATAAATATGTCCATTTTCATTGCATAATAATATTATTATCTATATCTGTAGACCTATCTTTTTATCATGATGTTGTAACTAATAAATGTATAAACTAA
Source organism: Parapoynx stratiotata (assembly GCA_910589355.1). Lineage (NCBI taxonomy): Eukaryota > Metazoa > Arthropoda > Insecta > Lepidoptera > Crambidae > Parapoynx > Parapoynx stratiotata. The sequence continues at coordinate 14,515,350 of OU342476.1, forward strand.
ACTATAAATTGCATAATAAGAAAGACAGTACAAAGAAGTAATTATGATTAAGAAAACTTTCATACATATGAAGATGAAATTTGAGAATGGTTATGGGTTTTCCAGCATGACTGGCATGACTGGACTTTCAGGGTAACATCATGGTCAGGCTCACAGGGCAAACGAAAGAGAGGAAGACCATTTATGAGGTGGAACGATGAAATAATTAAAACAGCAGGCAACCTGCAACGGCAGGTCTCAACTTGATACAAGTTGCCCAAGAGCGAGAGAAACGAACTTTTTCAGAGGAGGCCTTCACCCATGGAAGGGTTCTTACAGACAAAATTTTTTATTTGATATTCATTTTCTTCTTCTTCAAATTTAAATGGTGCTAAGTACAATATTGATTAATATTAAAGTATCTTAGTATTGTGTTGTAAATAAATCTAAATTTAAATAGATACCGTTAAAAAAACTGTATAAGTAGTGTATAACATTAAAAATTTATTTTTCATGCAAGAAATAAATAAATGGCTTTTTATTTATTTATTATAGGTTGTTCTATAACACCCGGTAATGGCAATAGATCCTATATTACTTATGTGGAACCAACAAAATTACTGTCAACAAGTGTGGGTGTGTAATGCGCCTCTGACTACCCCTTTGGGGATATAGGCGTGATGATATGTATGTGGGTTAATACCAATTTTACTCAAATACAGTAAAAATTTTGAATCTAGTTCTAGACTAGGTGTACAAGAAGAATCATTACAAATTAGAAAATAGAAAATGGTAAAGAACCCATCTATTATTGACATTATTTGCCAACACAAACATAAAAGATATACAGATCAATACTAAATTTATAAATTTAATATCTCATGCTTATTTATGATCTTTGCTTGCGAAACTATCTTATTACACAATTATGTTAATTAGAATCATTAAATTAAAATCTTTTGCATTAAATCAACATTTTAAAACTATTAAAAACAATAGGAAATATGTTTTAATTGCAACATAAACATATGGATTAGGTGTTGCGAAATATTGTAATTTCGATACTGTAATCACTTTGTACACAATAATTAGACTTACCTCAGACATATTTACGTTCAAAGGTATACTTCCAGCGACATATGATCCAATTAGCATTACCAGAGCAAGTAAAACAAGAACCCATGTTCCATCCATTCTTGAAAACTTATCTTTGCAATTTTCACTTAAAAATACTGCTGCGATTATTTTCACTCAGCGCAAAAGTAAAACTACACTTTTGTACTACGTTCTCCTTTCATGCTTGAATGGTTAATTAAATAAACTACTAGTAATTTAAAACAAAAATATCAAAAGCCTAGATCGCGTATTTTGTAATTTTTGACAACACGACATGAGTGTTGCGTGTTGTAATATGTTCCACTCAATCATGTGATATTTACGAACAGCATATTTTCCATTTGTGATATTATAAAAGTAACATATGTAAAATAATGCTATTACTTTTTGATCATGGACGTTTTGTATTTTCTAAATAAATATAGAATATTATTTAGATATCGTTTATTTAAGAATTGTTAGTTAGCTTAAGAAATAACCTACCTACCTATTGACCGCGCACAAACTTTAAACAAGTGAGCGACTGAGAGCTACAAAAGTAGTTGTGTGTCCCTTTCTAGCGAGACTGCCGAATTTCTAAATTTTACTACTGTTGTTATTACTACGCACTTACTTACATATCAGGTGAAATGTGGGTGTTAACTATTTATAAAATAAATTTGTATGTATTTATTATTACAGAATATTCGTGGCTCCAACAGCCTCCGATATGGCAGCAAAACCTTCCATATCGTTAACCTACCAAATAGACTTCAGTAGCCGAGTTGAAAAAACCGCAAGAGGTATTAGGTATTCGTTTAGTGCTCACATTATTTCTAATAGGCTAGTTGACCATTTTTATTGGGTTCCAAATGATTCATCAACGTTTACCACGTTTATAAATTCCATTAAACGCTTAAACGCTGTCATGATGCTATGAATTATCTGTGCCGTGTAGTCACGTTTATGGTAAACAATCAATACGCATGCGTGACACAGGCTTACACAGCCGACAGACTGGCTTGATTGGTTGCGACTGGTGTTTGATGGATTTTGACCATGCATAGTAATTGTTTACATAAGGCGTTACTTCACCAATTTCTTGAACATGGCGTATAGCGTTTTTGGCAGATGAAAAAGAAAGTAAAAAGTAATTAAAGGATTTTTTGGCACCATTCAACTATGGAGGACGTGATTTTTATTTCATTAATCGTAATATTGTTTCGGAGTGGATCTTGTTGCGTAAAATCAGAGTAGTTTTGGGTAATAAGTGTTAATAATGTTGAGAAATGTGGAGGATCATTGAAATAAGCGTCAAGTGGTGTGAAAAACGATGAGATTTTTATCGTGAAAATCCACCTCATCGAAGTAACACCACAGCATCTGCCATCGATTGTTTGACGCCAAACTTTCCCAAGATGCATTGAAATGTATTATACTTGTATTTCTGAAGACATTAAAATACCGAAGACTTAGCTATATGGGCTTTGTTCTCTTTGCGTTCCCTACATGGAAGAATTTAACAACAACAACAATAAAACTTAAATAAATTTAAATTCTACAGCCATCCTTTATTTATATTGATTGAACTTGGTATATTTCGGACCTTTGTGCTAAATACTATGTGACTTAATCATTATTTTCATAACTTTCGATATGAGTCATCTAGCCTATTTGTATGTATATCATATATTTATGGAACACAAAATGTTAGCAATATATTTTGTATTTGTTAAGGGTCTTTAGGGTTATTTTTAATGAATCAAAAACCTCCCAACACCAGGTAGGTATCATTCTAAATAACAACATTTTTTCTACGAGTTTTACCATAAATCAATACATTAAGTAAAAATAATTCTTTAACCTTAAAATATACTCTTTAATATAATTTATCTTAAAATATACTGGCTTAAAATATTGTCTATTTCGTTCATACAAAAAGGAGACACATCCCACCATAGACACATCAGTATATTCTATATCTATTTATCTATGCATCCAACGCTCACGCGCGTATTCGCACAGAGCTAGGATCATTCAGAAACTGTTATTTATTTTTGAATGAAAGTAAAATGTGACAAACTATTAAAAGTCGTAGAACAAAATGTTGTTATATATTATGTTCGGTACCTATAAATGCGGATGACGGCCTGCAAGGTCCTAGAAAGTAGATATTATTAGAGGATTATAGGGAATGTCAATAATTATACCATACCCGCGCTGTAAATGTTTCAGGCTGAAAATATTTCTCTATATAGAAATGTCCTGTGTTGGTCCGGGACACAAAATGAATGTACCAACTGCTTTTCTTGCCTAGCATGTCGTAAAAGGCGACTAAGGGCGTATTGGGTACTGGGTCTGTGATTGTGTAGGCGATGCGAGCTAGCCATTTGTTACTACTCTTTGACGATTTTCCATTTGACCAAACCCAATTGTTGTATGGCTATATGTAGTCTTAAGGAACACAGTACTCCTTGGACTCTGCCTACCCCTTCGGGGATTACAGGCGTGATTGTATGTGTATGAAAGAATGCCCACTAGATCGTTCCCTCACCGATCAGCACATTCTCATACCTATATACGTCCCACTGCTGGGCACAAGCAGTTATCATGGAGAAACACATGAGGAGTATGGGCCGGAACACCACCACACTGGCACGCAGGTTAAAGTGCCTTCCAAAGCACGGAAGAGTTGGATAACACAGTTTTGGTCACCCATCCAAAACCTGATCATGGCGAATGTAGCTTTGTGCTCGATATCGAAAGCCAAAGCGAACTAACCTCTTCGCCACAAGCTCCTCACATTTCTATACAAAGAATATTTTAGGTGCCTGAAACAGTCCTAGCACCATGACTGCTTTGGCGAACTGGGAACTCTTAGGGTTCTGGGATTTCCCGGCTCTGAACCCTAGTCCATGTGTGACGCAGTGCAATGATTGTCAAATCCAGACATTTAGGTAGGTAGATATAATAATATATGAGTATCTAACACATATTTCCTTGTTTCAATGTAAATATAATTACTAGGGATGGGCCGAATGTTGTTTGAACCGAATACGAACTTCGGCCGAACATTCGGTAAATGTGAAAAATTCGGCCGAACTTCGGTTAAATGTTGCCGCGGTTTTTTTCTTTTTTTTAATGGAGTAAGTGAAATTTTATAGACTGGTAGTTAAAAGGCCAATTTATTGTTGCATTTATCGCGTATAATTACAATTTCAATTCGATTTCAAAACGATTGTGAGCACTGATCGGAATAGGTAGAGCTATTTAGGTTCATTGACCGCAAATATTGATGTTAATATGGATATTCCTCGGGATTCCGACTGATTCTCCGGGATTCGATTATTATAATTATTTTTATCAATAATAAATATGGTATTTTTCTTTCAATAAGGTAATTATTGTTTTTTAAACGTGTTGGTAATTTTGTTTAAGATTTTATTTATTATTATTTATTTATTTTAATAATTTATTGTACACAATAAAGAAAGAAATATACAATGAAGAAATAAAATTACAATAGGTAGGGCTTATATCTATAAGATATCTCTTCCAACCCACCTGCGACAGGAGAAGTGCACAAAGAGAAAAACAAGTTGCAAACAAGTTGTTTATTGTAGTTAAATACAAATAGTGTGTTCTTTTCAATCATTTTTCGATTTTTCAGACACAAATAAGTAATAACTTATATGATAATTTATGTTCTTGTAATATAACGGAATGAAAATGTTAAATAATTGTTGATTCTTGTATAAATATTATTGTTTAATATCCATACTATTCTATCATATGGCAAGTACATAAAATAGCTGTACCTACTCCGATCACTGTTATGAGTATACCAGGCTTATTTTATTTCATTCTTATTTATTACATATGTTTTATAAATTAATATCTATTATGATGGTGCAAGTATATTTTGTGCAGAATGTTCAGCATTAAAACCGAATTTCGGCCGAATGACGAAGTTCGGCTCGAGCTGCCGAAATTCGGTTAAGCCCAATGTTTAACGAATTTCGGTCCATCCCTAATAATTACCGTTTGCAAATACTCGGAAAAATAATAATCATTGAATTTTGGAAGCAGTAAAGGGAAGAAATAAATAAGTAAATATAAATATCTTCGAATATTCACATCACACCTATCAACTAGCCCCATTTTAAGCAACTAATGCTGCGTGTGTTACACTAGATGACGGATAATATAAACCTCCAAGACTGGAGAACTGAAAATTCATCACCCAAACATTTGCCCCCACCGGGGATCGAACCCAGGACCTCTCGAGATGGCGACGCCTAGAGACCGCGTACAGACAACTCGACCACGGAGGTCGTCAAATAATATTGTGCATTCACATCAGATTTTCCATCGTAAAGAAAAGAAAATGATATTGAACAGAGATTGATGATGATTGATGATTGTTTAAGATTTTTTGTGAAATTCATGAGCTGTAAAATTTGCTATTAAATAAATAAACTGTGTTAGTACAGAACCTAATATAGTATTATTTTAAAATATAAATAATTTTTTTGGGAGCTCGGTGACTTTGTGATTCGTACGCTTTTTGTTGAAAATAAAGCTACTTTCTACTTTGTTGGACATTGGATGGCTGACTAACAGCGTGCTTCCCGCCCTATGGGAACAGATACATTCATAAAGTCACGCGAAATGTGGGTGTTTAACACCTCTGCCCTGCCCCGAAGAGGAAGTGTTTAGGAACCCAAACAGTGGGTAGGTACTTAAGTTTTATTCAAACTCAGTGGTACGGGCGGTGGGCAACAATCAGACGCCCTCTTGCATGTAGACGTCTTTAGATAGGTACACATCATAGATTAGACAAACCATTAGAAGCTGAAAACTCCTATAAATATAAACCTCGAATACCGGGCACAGCGACCACATATCCTCACCGGGCACAATGCGAGGCAAGGATACAATAGAAATGAGTTTAATTCAAACACAGTAGTGCCACAGATTAATAATAAGTTACAACGTATAGTGCAGACAGTGGCATCGAACCCGCATTTCCCTCGATGCGCTTCGAACGAGTCCCATCCGTCCCTCCCAACTACCGCTGGTTTTTTCAAAATAAGCAAAAATTAATAAATATAATTATACTAACATGAAATATCTAAATTCAAAACCACAATAGCCTGTGATTCATGCTGTCGCGTATGAGGAAAACGATTGACTGAGTATGTAATTGTAATTATTGTATTACAATTTTTGTTTCAGTAGCAAAAATGTTACTTATTAAGTTTCTCGTGTTTTTTATATGGTCGCACCATATTGTGTATGTGTCGTTGTGTCTGTCTAGTGGTAAGTCTAATCTATTAATTGTGAAGTATATAAATCCCGGAACCATAATCGTGCCGCCAATAAATGTGACGAAGTACCATGCCCGTGTTAGTACCATTTTAAACAAAAAGTATTATTTTTAAAAAAACTTATATTAGACTACTGGCACATTCTCATATTTTTCTATACAAAGATTATTTTATTTGCCTAAAACGGTCCCTTTAGGGGAATGCAAGGGGAACGACTTATGCGTACCCTGCAACAATATGGGCCTACAAGGTTAAGTTATGTGGGTCATTCTTTGTTTGTCGCGCAAGTAAGCGCGTGCAAACTTACAGTCGATCATGCGGCAGGCAGGCAAAACTTTACATTCTCGAGTTCATCCTTGCTTCAAGCACGTTGAGCCGTTGCTCTGGTCCCAGTGGTGGTGTTACGGCCCATACTTCTCATAATTTCTCCATGTAGGAAGGTCTGTGGGCACGATGGACCAGCCAATATACGTCCCATTATTGAGCAACACTGAGACGTATATAGGCTGGTAACGGTTAAAAGATTGCTGCTTTTTTCACATATTGTTTACATTGTCACACTTTACTAAATATTTATTGCAATTTGTTGCGTATTTAAAAACATTCCAATTTAATCAATAACCGAAACGTCAGCTTTAACCGCCTGCTTGGTCTAGTGGTTGACACCACCGGGTGTTGATCGATTCTCGACGGGGGCGGGAGTTTTATACTCGGTTTGGTAGGTGGAGGGGCTTATAAGCTCATCTGGCTAGTGTCTTACCACCGTCTTACCTAAATCTGTCGTCATAATTAAAGCTTGTTGTAATTCGGCAATTAGAGGTAATGTAGCCACTTCCTCAGTTGTTGACCAATACAGGTGAAGCTCGCTTCCACCATCGTTCTCTCTTACCATCAGGTGAGATGAAAGTCAAGAGCTTAGCTGTCATCTGTAAAAAAGTCTAAACGAAGGAAAAAATAGGTGAATAATACCAATTTATACCCAGCTCCTTTCACATAACCTGGGCCCCGATTCTGCTAATTTACAACTATGGCAATATAATGGCAATAGTATCTCAATGGCCGAAATTTTGATATTTCGTAGTCTAAATCTAAAAAAATTGATTTTCAGACCAGGACATGTCAAAAATTGTACCATTGAGGTACTATTTCCATTATATTGCCATATTTAAGCTGAAGAAAATTTATTATAGGACTACGAAATGTCAAAACTATGACCATTGAGACTTTATTGCCATCCCATTGTGCCGTAAATTAGTAGACTCAGGGGGCCCTGTTGGTAGGTAGGAGAGTCTATTTGCCAACCCCACCTAGCTAACCCATAAGGTTCACGGTTCTCCTGAAGTAACCCATGTTGAAGGACGGAGGGAACACGTATTCCAGAAGGGAATTCCATACACTAGATGTGTATATTTATGACTTTGCAATCCGGCACGCTTGCTCTTGACTGTTGGTGTGGTCCAATCTACTGGTGTAATGTTGGGGTCTACTTTTGACATGATGTTTTCATTTACCAAGAAGTCTCTGTATATTTATGTTATAACTTTGCAATCAGGCACTCATGCTCCTCTCTGGTCTAGTGGTTCACACCACCGGGTGTTGATCGGGAGGTCCGGGTTCGATTCCTCATTGGGGATGAAGTTTTTCTGCTCGGTTTGGTTGGTGGTAGAGCTTCTAAGCCCGCCTGGCTAGCTACCACCGTCTTACTTAAATCTGTCGCCATCATAACAATGTTATAAGCATTGTTGTGTTCCGGCAATCAGACGTAAGATAGCCAGTTCCTCAGTGGTTGAGGATTACAGGTGAAGCTCGCTTCCACCCTCGGCTTTATCGTTACTTACTATCAGGTGAGATAATATGTAAAAAAAAGGTCAAATATCTCTTCAGAACCAATTCAGAACACTCTCCGATAAAAGCTGCATATATTCGAGGGTTTTTGGTGACCACGGAGCCAATTATACAACCAACAAAATAATTTAATTCTATATTTTTTTTCCCGTATTGTGTTTAAATTGCAGATAAGGAGGTCGCCACTATAGAGTTTGATGTAGGGGACAAATTAAACATACATATAAAAGACTCTGGAGCTACTGCATACTTATTGAAATTACGGAGTACGTACATTAAAAATTACTTACATTCCTCGCTATATAGGTGACTAGCAAAATAAAATACCGGCTCTGGGGGCGCCAGAGTGATTATTGCAACACTAAGAATATCTACTTAAATAATGGAGTTTTTGGCGGCATCCAACTATGGCGGACGAGATTTTTATTTCAGTGATTGTAATATTGTTTCGGAGTTGATCTTGTTGCGTTAAATCAGTGTAGTTTTGTGTAGTAAGTGTCAATAATGACGAGCAATATGGAGAATCATTAAAATAATCGTCAAGTGGTGTGAAAAACGATGGGATTTTTATCGTGGTAATCCACCTCTTCGAAGTAACACCACAGTGTCTACCATCGATCGTTTAACGCCAAACTCTCCCAAGATGCATTGAAATGCATTACACTAGCATTTCAATGCAAACTACTGAAGAAAAGTGTTCCACTGTTAACGTGTGGCTCAAAAGGTCCTGCAGCCAGAGCCGTAAAACTGAATATTAAATAAAATAACTACTTAAATAATATTATCGGAACATAGACATACTAATATCACGCCAGTGACATATAAGCTCTTAAAATCATTTTTCAAGCTTATATTGAGCCGTGAGCCGTGTAGCAGCTCACTAAAAGAATACTACCAACCCAACTCTTCCCTTGGGTGACGTAAAACAATGGACTTAGAACTGAACAACAGTATGTTGAATCATTTTTAATTAATGTATTAAGTTACGGTAAAACTCATACTACAAATGTTGATATTTAAGATAGCTAATTATCTAGTCTTCCGAGTTTATTAATTCCTTAAAAATAATCCTGTAAAGAAATTAAGTGAGCGTATGGCGAGAAAAGTCTGCTATTTTTCTTATAGCTTACTAACAAAATACATACTATGTTCATCTTGATCTAATCTTGTCCTTGATACATATAAAATGATTGTCAACTATAATTTACTTATATGGAATGCAATAAATAATTTTAATTTGTTTTCAGTCTATGTCAATGACAATAAGATTGAGTATGTCGAAAAAAAAAATATGCCGTTCTCATTGCAGCATATGCACAACAATGCTTGTGTGATATTTGAATATTATGAGCCCAGCAACCCAGAGAGGAGGTGTAACGAAAAAGTATTATTCAAGCTCAAAACCAACCGATATAATTTAAGAAAAAGTAAGCAAATTTTTCAAATTCATAATATTATTATGATTCGAAACCCTATCTTAAGATTTTCGTTCAGGTTTTAGTGCCATCTTATTCTCTCAATGGCTCCAAAACGGTATACAATTGAAACATATATTGCTCGCGAACGCCGGCGATCGTGTGCCCTTAAGGAGTTAAGGTCATTTTGTTTTAGACTTTAGATAAATATCGATTGACGTCCTCTATGGTCGAGTGGTCTGTACACCGCCGGCCGTTCGAGAGGTTGTGTGTTCGATCCCCAGTGTTCGCAAGTCTTGCATAATAATGTATTGTATATTTTCTGAATAATTATATGTTGTTATCCATTAAATATACTGATTTATCATCTAGTATCCGTAACACAAGCAGCATTAGTTGCTTAATATGGAGCTAGTTGATAGATGTGAATATCTGGGGATATTTATTTGGTTTTTATTTATTATCAATTATCAATGAGCCCAATGTTTATAATAGTGTGAATGTATATGTAATAATATATACGAGGAAGAAATACGCAAATGAAAACACATATTACATACTCGGTGAACGTCCAATAATATTTTGTTATTTTCGCAGGCTTCGTCACTTATTTTGACTCTCACTGACGAAATGCTTTATATTTTTTTTTCAACGTACCTAATTTTTATTTTTAACACAGAATCGAAGCATGTCTGTCTGTCGGATAAAGGATGCAAATGTATTGTGAAAAATGAATGGTTTAAGAAATGTGAGAACCCAGAACATGGCGAAGGTACGTAGACGAGTTGTGCAGAACCGAACCTCATAGCTTTTGAGATACTATTGTTTTTATACCTTTTTATTTGCTGTGTATTTTATATCCATCAAATACATTAAAGTCAGTTGTCACTGTATCTATACTTCGGGACCAGTATTTTTTTTTTGGTTTCTTACATATCCTACAATACTCACATATCCTACAATACTCACTTATTTACACCCACACCTGAGCTATCATCAATACAATTATAAATGACGCCCTCCTTATTATTTATTTATTTAATGGATCACCAACATAAGATACAGCATTACAATGTTGTTGTGAGTTCAATAACAATGGATCTTATTGCACTTACAGTTACAGGTAATCACATATATATTATATTTTATCTATTTCTTTTTATTTTATCATATTATTGTATTTGAATTTTTTTCTCTTTTGCCTCTTCCCTCTCCTTACTAAATCTCGTACACCTGTGATAGGTTGGCTGGCAGAGAACTCTATTAGAGATAAGTCCTCCTTTGCATACTTTTTTATTTACTGTAATTTTGTTTATTGGTGCAATAAAGAGTTAAACATAACATGCAAGAATTTATAAAGGTAAAATTTAAAATATATAGGTATTTAAGAAACAAAATCAAATCCTTATTATTTAAAAAAAAAACATAAATCATTTCTTGCGTGTTACACTATAAAACTAAATTAAAAATAAAAACACATTATGTCATGATACGTTGTATATGACTAGTCTTCCGCTGAATATAAATAATTTTGTCTTGAATACTTTTCAGTTAGTCGTTAAGTCCACCATGTGTACATTTCTTTGTAATGGAAATTAAAGCTTAAAAAAACAAATAATAAATAAATACTGTGGTCTAAAATACATTAGCATTTCCTCTAATGAGTTACATTGCAAACCAAAAATAGCCATTTTATTATCATTTAATATAACAACAACATATCATCACTCCTCTAGCCTCTATCCTCTATCCTGTCGCCGTGCTTAAGCACAGTGTGAGGCAAGCAATATCATAATAATCATAATCCTTACTGTAGGCCTAGCACGGGCCGAAGAGAAAAAGTCCCCGGAGACAAAATTACTCGTTGACTCTCGCTTCCGCGCGAACGAAGAAGCGAGAGGCAATGACGATTTTTGTCTCTGGGGTCTTTTTCTCTCCGGCCCGTGCTAGGCCTTCTGCTACATATTGATACATATGAAATCTTAAATATAACACAACACAACAAACTATACTTATGGTTTATTCAAACTCAGCGGTACAGGGCGGTGAATTCGCACCGGTTTTAAAAACTGTATTGGTTAGTAGGTACATTTAGACTAATTTTAGAGCTTATCATAGGAAATCGTAAATAGATTTGCATTTGTAAAATCGCATAGTAAAACCACAGTACACAGACCAGACGAGTAGCAGAGTTGCTTTAATCAATATTGCTAAATGTGGCCTTCTTAGACAATCACTCTTATTATCAACAGTGGGGGGTGTGCATTGTCTTATATAATTTTTCTACTCTTTACATCAGAAATCCAAAAATCTTTCTCATTCATACTATTTAAAATTATAATGTAAAATATTTAAATTGAAACATTAAAAAATTAAGTATAAAAAATTTTCGTCTCGCTCTAATTTACCACAATAAAAAGTGACAAGTAGAGTTTGAGGCAGGTAACACCCATATTTCGCCAAATATGTTTAAAGTCCCGTGTAGCAGGGGACGAGCCTGTTGTTGCCATGCACCGGGCACAGAGTGAGGCAAGGGAAAGTCTTCCTCATAATAAAGATTGTAAGAATTGAACTATCTATAAAAATAATGAGTCGTGATAGTAAAAACAAGATGATGCGTTATTTACCTACAGCATAGATAAATTAAGTAGTATACATATTTTATTTAGATCGGTATTCCCTTATATGGGTTTTTAGTTCGTCTAAAAGTTCTAAAACTTATTATTTTTGCTTGTACCCCTTCGTTCGACTTATTACGTTAGGTGGCGCTACTATTCTTGCGGAATAATAGATGAATTATGTAATTCCGCTAGTATAGTAGCGCCAACTAACTTACTATTTACTTATTTATTAATAAGTCTTCGTTACTAGCCTTGTGCCACTGCTGGATTAGCCTGCCTTCATGGAGAAACTCTTGAGTACCGACCATAACACCATTACAACCGGAATTGGTTGGTAAAAAAACTGTAACTGCAACAGCGACCAGGGCCCCAATTCTGCTAATTTTCAACTATGGCAATATCATTGCAATGATCATAATTTTGACATTTCATAGTAGGTATAAATGTGAAGAAAATTGATTTCCAGACCACGACCTGTCAAAAATGGTACCACAGACACTATTTCCATTATATTGCTTTAGCTAAGCTGAAAAAAATTATTATCAGACTACGAAATCTCAAAATTACCATTGAGATCTCATTGCTAATTATTATATATACATATTTATATGTATTTGAATAGGCCCGGTCAGAACACCAGCGCTGGGTCAGTCTCTGATTCAGCATATGCTGAGGCCGGGTCCTAATTAACCGTTATTGTGTAGTCTTTTAAAATTATTCACTGTACTCTGTGTTTGTCTGTTCTTTCTTTGTTTTTTATTCTTATTGTGTGTTTGTAGGTTAATAAATGTTTTTCTTTCTTTCTTTCTTTCTTTGCTATCCTATATTATTATGCCATTTGTAAATTAGCAGACTCAGGGCCCAGGACCAACAGCTTAAGGTCCTTTCTAAGCACGGACAAGATCACAAAGTCTATCCAAGGAGAATCCCTGGTTAATTGCTTTATTATGCAATAGTCTGTTAATAGTACATTTTGATACAAGCGTGTAAAATTGGTAATTACCCCTGAGGCACCAATTGATACGTACGAGATAGTTCGATGTGTACAAAATACGCATGATATGGATGAAATAAGCAAGAAATGGTACCTATTTAAACTTCACTGGGTTACACAATATTACGCACTAGTGCGGTAATATTTTTACGCGCACGCGTGATTAATTTATGACATTAGGTGCCTAAAATGAATAAAAACTAAAGAATAAAGCTCACATTACGAGCAAGTGTGTTGAAAAAAGTGATTTTTTAAATTATTTTTTTTATTTATATTTTTCAGGTGCGAAGTCAACTGAAAAAAAAGAAAAAGAAGAAGTAGGTGAGTCTATTTTATTTCTATTAGGACCAGTTTTTTGATCAATAGACCTCACCAAATGTATTTTTTTTGACAGGCAAGCCAAATGTATTTTTTTTTGACAGGCAAGCTCTTGGCCTTCATTTCACCTGATGGTGAGTGACGATAAGGCCGAAGGTGGAAGCAAGCTTCACCTGTAATCCTCAACAACTGAGGAACTGGCTATCTTACCTCTAATTATTATGGCGACATTTAGGTAAGACGGTGATAGCTAGCCAGGCGGGCTTAGAAGCCCTACCACCAACCAAACCGAGCAGAAAAACCCCTGCTCCCGTGGGAACTCGAACCCACTAGACCAGAGAGGCGGTTAAAAAATATACTTTTATATAATCTGTGACCAAATGGTTAACCCTTCGTGTGCCGGATGGTTTCTGGCCGAAGACTGGACCTGTGGACCTGGATCAGTGGACCTGTAGAAATACACCTCTGGGCCCACTATTCACAAATGTCGACAAACGAATAAATAAACACTGTAAATAAACGGAACAGTGAACACTGTTGAACTCCTATGCCTTCTCCTGTTTTTATGTTTGTTTATTTTGATTGCAGAACTAGTCGTCAAGGATATATATAGAGAGAAACCCTTAGAAACCGGAGAAAACGTGTACGAGGAAGGAGATAAAGCGATTATCGATTGTTCTTACAATAAAAACACCAGCTATTACCTAATGTGGAAAGTATTTAGAAAAAAAGATGATAAAACCCTTAATAATGGAGGTAATAAGTAATATAAGTTTATTATCCTTATTTCACCGACTTACATTTGAGACTAGATGAGACAACTTAAGTTGAGCTCGGTTAGTTCGCTTTGGCTTTCGATATCGAAACAAAGCTACCTTCGCCACAGTCAGGCCTTGGATGGGTGACCAAAACTTTGTGATCTCGAACTCTTCCGTGCTTCGGAAGGCACGTTAAGCCGTTGGTCCCGGTCGCTATTGCAACCGCGTCTACCCACCAACCCGCTTTGGACTCCTCATGGTGGTTTACGGCCATACTTTTTATATGTTTCTCATGAGGAAAGCCTTTGCCCAGCAGTGGGGTGTTATGGGCTGAGGACAGGAGGACATCCCTTGAATAAAAAACAATGCATAAGCAGCGGTTTAACAGAGGTGTTGTCCGTTACGTGGAGGTGATAGCCAATAGCTGCTGGTGGCACCAATGAAGACGGAATGCGACTGGAGAGCCAATCAGTTCCGCAAACCACGGATGAGATGAGATGTTGTGCGCCGACTACTATTAATGTTAATTTACAGGTCTTCTACAGCTTATTGGCAATGCCAACAGGTCTTTAAGAATTTCTGCTAATATGAATGTCATAGACAACTATTTAGCTATTCAGTGCTGCGCTTACAATAACAATAACCAAATCTTACTAACGAGTGGATATTATATGTTCAATATTGAGCTGAGGAACAAAACGTATCCATGTAAGTATAAATGCGCCTGCTCTATACATTAAATGTCTATGGAACCAATGATGACGGGACTCACCATAATATTATTAGGAAAAGGTTAAAGTTCACGTTCCCTCTGCTGCGCGTAGAAGTTGTTGAACAAAAAACACCTTTGAAGTCTTTAAGGTGATAAAATCACTATTTTAAGGGTGAGTTTTTAGATCCGTCCATATTAACAGTAGTAACGAGGCGCTATATCAGTATTAGCGACTCTCTCTTTGTTTCTGTTCTTAAACTAACCATCTGTCTCTTTCTCACTGTTTTTTGGTCTCCGATTTTCATTCTTAATTAATAATATAATAAATATATAAATTGATATATCTACGCTGAAATGATTTTCTAAAACATCGTATAGTAAATTTCCAAACAACTTAAAAAACTTTTCCAAGGCACTATTTTGTGCCTTTTGAATTCTATATAAATTATGTGACTAACACCCAGTTGCAGAAACGAACTTTAAAATTTAATGTCGGCATTATCCCTAATGCTCCATTAAATTTATTGATTGAAGTGTCAAAAGAACACCTTAGCGTAGTTTTTACGTTGCACAAAACGACATTAGCACCCTATCAATGCTAAAGAGACATTAGCTAGAACTATTTTGTGTTCCAATTTTAAATTTAATGAACTTTAAAGTTTTAATGTCTCATTACTAAATGTCGTCTTTAAAAAATCTTTGTGCAACTGAGCGTAAGTACATCTCCGGTTTTTATTTAGGTTCAACATCCGTTTCCGGGTGGAGTTACATAAGTTGTTACCTCAATAGATAAATAAAATATAGAAACGCCAAAGTGTGTGAAGTCAGCTTGACAAATTCATTTGCGATGAAAATTCGAAGCTTTATTCATCAGCTGTGCTGTCAGCTGCCATTTTACTAATCCCAGCATCGTTTTGTTAAATTGTCTATGATTAATTAACTTTAGTTCAATTAAATACGATATTGGTCAAGCTGTCATAGCACGACATTATACGTTTTCGCCATTGGTCCATATTTTAACCTACTGGTCAACCTGACTACGGAGCAAACACTCATGAACAAATGCAGATTACGTTCGAGAGTTGTTTACTTCAATTTTTTTTGGTAAAATTCTCCCTTTAAAGGGACGGCAAAGGGAACTGAGCCCATAACAGCCATGTCTATCATAATTATGTCTTCAGTAATTTACATTGAAATGCTAGTGTAGTGCATTTCAATCCATCTTGGGAGCGTTTGGCGTCAAACGATCGATGGCAGAGACCGTGGTTTTACTTCGATGAGGTGGATTACCACGATAAAGATCTCGTCGTTTTTCACACCACTGGACGCTTATTTCAATGGTCTCCAAATTGCTCATCATTATCGACACTTATTACACAAAACTACACTGATTTTACGCAACAAGATTCACTTCGAAACAATATTACAAGCACTAAAATAAAAATCACGTCCACATCACATAATTGAAAGGCGCCTAAAGCTCGTTTTCAACAACTGCGCACGATCCTTGTTTTCCTCTACATAATGTGCTGGCGTTGCTGTAGTCAGTGTTGGCTCCAAATCAAATGTCGGTTGTCACTGCAGTCACTGGTGTTCTTCAACTATCACGTCGGAGTTACTAATATAGGAGACTCATCATCCTTGGTGACTCCCATAAGTCGTATAACTAGACAGAGCACTATGAACTTAACTAATAATTAAGTTTAGCAAACACATAAGTAAGTAGTAACATCATTGTTTTATGAGGGCTAAAGAGATTTTCATAGATTTTTATTCATGTAACGTAATATTTACAAACACATACCTACCACAGTCAGATCAGATCAGATCAGACAATCGGATACATTAAGTCGTTTATTATTGTTATACCATTACCTGAATAGTGATGTGTGTCGAATCTCAAGCCGAATTATTTCGTCACGTGCCTACTTGCGAGTACGAATATTTCGGAGCAGTTACTGATAACAGGTACCGTAAAAATGCTATTTTTTCAGACGATCGCACGATAGTTCAGCCGAAAGGGGACTTCTTTCGCAGTGGAAGCATGTACGAATGCGGGATTAAACCTTATACGTATGTGAAGGCTTGGTTTGAAGTAAAAGGTAAGTAAAGCAACTGACGACCTCCGTGGTCGAGTGGTCTGTATGCCGGTCTCAAGGCGTCGCCATCTCGAGAGGTTCTGGGTTCGATCCCCGGTGGGTGCAAATGTTTGGGTGATGAATTTTCAGGCATTTGTTCTCCAGTCTTGGATGTTTATATATATTCAGGATATTTGTATGTATTTATCTATTAAATGTATTTATCCGTCATCTAGTGTCCGTAACACAAGCAGCATTAGTTGCTTAAAATGGGACTAGTTGATAGGTGTGAATGTTTGAAGATATTATTATTATTATTATAACTTTATAACGACTAAATATCTCCTGACATTTACACCTATCAATAAGCCCAAATAATCGATATATTCAAATATTGTTACTCTGTTTTTTAATAAATAGAGTGTTTCTCAGTATCTTAATATAATAAATGCACAATATAAAAACACCCAAGTAAATCGGGGAGGTCGCTAGTCATGTATATCTTTTAATCTCCGCCCTTGTCTAGTGGTTGACCCCACCGGGGGTTATTGGGAATTTGAGAGGTCCGGGGCTCGATCTCCCCGGGGGCAAAAGTTTTTCTGCTCTGTTTGATAGCTGGTGAGGCTTCTAAGCCCGCCTGGCTAGCTACCACGTCTTGCCTAAATCTGTGGCCATAAAAATATTGTTATAATTAAACATTGTTGTGTTCTGGCAATTAGAGTTAAGATGAGCAGTTCCTCAGTTTTTGAGGAATACAGGTGATCTCTCTTGGACCTTCGGCCTAATCATTAAGCTTCTCTGTCATATGTAAAAAAATGTCCTAACTTAGTTAACAAATTAATAAGGGAAAATTAATTAGGGAATTTCTACAGTTCTGTGTAGGTATATTTATTGTAATTGTTTTGACGACCTCCGTGGTCGAGTGGTCTGTACGCCGGTCTCAAGGCGTCGCCATCTCGAGAGGTCCTGGTTTTGGGTGATGAATTTTCAGACATTTGTTCTCCAGTCTTGGGTGTTTATATATATTTATATATATTCAGGATATTAATATGTATTTATCTATTTAATATATATTTGTCCGTCATCTAGTATCCGTAACACAAGCAGCATTGAGTTGCTTAAAATGGCACTAGTTGATAGGTGTGAATGTCTGAGGATATTTATTTATTTTAATAGTCATAATGACGTCACAGCCAAAATGTTTTTGTTACAGAAGACAATATAGAAAATGTCGCAAATAAAACTTTAGAAATGTCTCCTAAATATGACAACAAGGAATTTTATTGCATAGCTTATACGTCTAACATAGAGTACCATACTGATGATCGCACTGTACATATGGTACAACGTACATTATCAAAAATAAAATTTCAAATGTCCGAAGAACCAGGTAAATATATATGTATAATATAATGCCCGGTGTGTGTAATATAGTGCTTCACATTGTGCCCGGTACATGACAACAGGCTCGCCACCTGTTACATGGGGACCTAACTTATCTGGCGTGTTATGTGGGTGTTTAACACCTCTGCTTACCCCAAGGAGGCATGATGATATGTTATGTGTTATGTTGTTATAATATAGTATGTTTATCCCAGAGGCGTCGTAAAAGGCGACTAAGGGTATTGGGTACTGGGTCTGTGATTGTGTAGGCGATGAGCTAGCTACTTGTTACTACTCTTTCACGATTTTTCATCTGACCAACCCTATTTTTGTATGGCTTAATGTGGTCTTATGGAACACAATGCTCCTTGGACTCTGGCTACCCCTTCGGGGATTACAGACGTGATTGTATGTATGTATGTTATCCCAGAGAATTGGTT
Source organism: Parapoynx stratiotata (assembly GCA_910589355.1). Classification (NCBI taxonomy): domain Eukaryota; kingdom Metazoa; phylum Arthropoda; class Insecta; order Lepidoptera; family Crambidae; genus Parapoynx; species Parapoynx stratiotata. The sequence continues at coordinate 14,534,318 of OU342476.1, forward strand.
CATCCTAACTTGTCAATTTAACTGAGCGGAGAGGAGAGCCCCCATCCCCCATTGGGCCATCGTGGTGGTGTTACGGCCTATACTTCTCATGTGTTTTTCCATTAGGAAGGCCTGTGCCCAGCAGTGGGACGTATATAGACTGAGGACGAGCGAAGATAAAGTGGAAATAAGATTCTCTATATGTCCCACTGCTGTGCACAGGCCTTCATATGTGGAAATAGAGTATAGGCCACCACCATAACACCACCTCCCTGGCCCGATGCGGATTAGTGGGCGGAAACAGAAACGGCAACAAAAGTGACCGGGAAACAGCTTAACGTGCTTTCCAAAGGACACAGGACCTCAAGATCATAAAGTTTTAGTTACCAATCAAGGACTGACCATGTCGAGAGTAGCGTTGTGTTCAATATCGAAAATTAAATTATTCTGTTATAAAATATAAAATTGACATTTTTTATATTATTTTAGGTTCAGAGGTAAAGCATAATGTGTTAATTAGTTCCAAATAAGAATTCGATGAAAATTAAAACAAGTCCCATACTCACGGCCTATAATCATGTTTCTCCATTAGAGGAAGGTCTGTAACTAGTAGTGGAACGTATATAATATATAGGTATATATACGAACGTATATGTAGGTATATATACGTATATATGTATAGGCTGAGGACAAAATTAAAACAACATCGCTTCATTATAAGCTTAACATCAGGTGATCCGTCCTGTGCCGAGAGGTCACGATTTTGGTAAACAATTCAATACCCATGCGTGACACAGACTTAGACAGCTGACATGCTTGTTTGGTTGCGACCAAGTTGCGACTGGCGTTTGACGGATTTTGAACAATGACGCGTTACTTCACGAACATGGTCGATAGCGTGGCCTGGAATAAATAAATAAAAATAAAACCTATTTAAATTCATTTTCTACAGCAATGCCTTATTTATCTTTAATGAACTTGGTATTGGTATTTTGGACTCTCATACTAAATACTGTGTGTATTAAACATTATTTTCATATCTTTTTATATGAGTCAACTAGCCTATTAAACTGTCAATAAGCCTACCGCTTCAAGGATGGCGTGGTAATTTGTATGTATGTATAACTTGATGCAAATATTATAATTTTTGTTTGCAGAGGAGACAACGGATCGCAGTCATAAAATATTTTATTACGTTGGCATTGCTTGTGGATTTGGAGTATTAACATTGATTATTTTTTGTGTTGTTCAAGTATTTAGAAAACATAAAGAAGAGGAAATATATGTAAGTATATATTGTAGTGAGGAGCTCGGTGGCGTAGTGGTTAGTACGCTTTGGCTTTTGACTGAATACAAAGCTACCTTCACCATGGTCAGGCCGTGGATGGGTGACCAAAATTTTGTGATCTCGAGCTCCTCATCAAAACATGTTTCCACGGGTGGTGGCACACAATATGGCCGCTTTCTCTCAAATCATAATGTTGACACCTACATAATTGAATGTCGATATCGATACTGACCAAAACTTGACAGCAATTTGCTAAAACACTGTTGGCACCTAATATGCGACCCTGGCTCCCGTAATGTCAATCCGCTTACAACTAAAATTTTGTTTCTGATCCCACTAGCTTTGATTTTAATGATAATAGAGCCGGTTCCGTAGGCACAAACTAAGCCAAACTAAACTAAATTGTGTATCTATCCTTTCCTAACGATATGGAGAAGAGAAGCATTTAGTGCTTAGGAATCGGCCATGATCTCAGTTTTTATTTACAGGCAACTCCTCAAGTGCAATACGCTGATCTGGATCATACATCTAGGATACCCAGAAACACTATTAAGACGGATAATAGTCCTTACGCCGAGATTGTTGGTGTTCTTGAACGAAATAATATATGAAATTACTTTAAAAAAATTGTTTTCTTTTCAAAATTCAAAAGCGTTTATTCAGTTTAGATGCGTCTTAGCGCTTGCTTATGAATGTCATAAACATTTTACAATATTTCGTGAAAGACAAAACCTACCAGGAGGCCTTTTTCTGAGAAGAACGGGCAAGAAACTCAGCAAGTTTCAACCCTCCCTTTACATTAGCATCATTTAAAGAATGTCATAAACTACAACGTCAATGAAGTTTAAAAGAAAAAATAGGTACTTATTTTAAATAATATTCTGCAGTTTACCACATTTTCCATCACAAACATGTACAGATAGTCTACAGTATAATCTAAAAAAGCAGTATCTACATATCGATAAATAACTATCTTAACTACTTGCTGCGCCATACTGTCCCGAAGCAAATGTTATTAATTAGACCATTTCTACCAATCAGACAGGCATGAGTTGACCAGACACCGACAGTGGCACCTGTTCACAGGCATGACGCATGAATCAGTAAAAAGCGAAAGGAACATGTAACTGTACCAAATCAATTCGGACAGCAAACGTGCTATGGCACATTATGTGGCAGGACCGACCAAGAAAATAAAATAAAATGTCTTATCTGTGATATCTCGAATCACATCTTTCATCATACAAAACCATACAAACAGTTCACATCAATCCATATTGGAAACTGTCGCTAGCTAACAGGGTTCATGTTAGAACTATTACTAGCTTTAAGACCGTTATGTACAACATGAGTGCAATAAAGTATTTGTATTTGTATTTGTAACCCTCCATTTTTTACCTCCAGTCGAGGAATCGTGCATGTCGTGTCACTCGCACAATGCGCCGACCGCAACGCGCAATTATGCGAGCCTTATCATTATTAGCTGATGGGCTATAAATCGAGTGCTATAATAGGTGTAAATATTAGTGTTGTTTATTGGATATTAGGTGGACTAAATGTGAGCGTTTTAATAGTGAATATTAAACTTGAAGTACTATTATTTGCCGAAGTGATAGCGCGGAAATTTATTGATAATTTGACTAAATGTGTTCTACTGTGCCCCTCGACCCACTGTACTCCAACTGTCCCTAAGCCATTTTATAATGATAAGTTTTTAATGTATATAATGTTTATGTAATAGTTAGGATATTTCTAGTACTAGAAATTAAGTTGTATTCATTGGTAATTTGTTATGAGTTCTAGTTAAGGTTTGGGGTAAGTCATATAAATTATTACGAATCTGGACTCTGAGTCGTTATTATCTTCAAATCTCATTAAATACAAATACTGAAGACATATTTTAGCTACAGACTTGGCTGTATGGACTCAATTCCCGTTGCCTTCCCAATTTATAATCGTATTTTTTTCTTGTTACTATTAATTAATATATTAGCATCTTGCATCCTTAACTTAGTAATGCATAAAAACAACGAATATTAAATGTACTGCAGCCATTAAAAGAATTTAATTCAAACAATTTTTCGCAATGACGAGGTTTTTTTATTCGCCGCTATTCTCCGCATGAAGTCTTAAACGTGATCAAAGTTAAAGCGTTTACTCAGTTCAGTTAATAAATTTTTATGAAATCTTGATTGAAATGGTGTGTATAGAGCATTAGATACTTATGATAAAAAGTATGCAGTGAAATACTAGGTACGAGTAACACAGTCCCTCACTATTCCAGAACCAAAATAGACGAACTGTCAAAATTTTTCATATGGCTTCCGTTTTCCACACGCGGAAGTGAATAATAGTGATTTCCTTTTCCTATAAATTTTCAAATAATCTCTTTCGAAAGTTTCTTCTTCGTTAAATAAATGTTAATTAAACGATTACTATCTAATAAGTAGCAAATACAATACAATAGAACTGGTGGCTGTCCAAAATGGAAGTTACGGATTTCAGTGATATTCTAAATGTTCGTTCAATTAAAATGGAGAGTAATGAGAATGGTTTTGACGAAGTATCTGAACTTGCAGTGGTGGAATCGGACCCTCTATCGATAATACCTCAATATGTTACGGAGAGTGATTTGGGTAAGAAAAATAATATTCTCATGTGTTCAGTACATTAGCAACAACAACAGGAAAATTCTTTCGATAAAGTTGTCCTTGACAATCCAATGTTTTTTACATTCTAAATACGTGCATTTTCAAATTACTGCTTGATATGAACTTTAGTTTTCAAATTTAAAAGAATCATTAAAACACCTTTTGTAATCCGTGAAAACTATTATTTGCGTATCGTTTAACTTAACACATTGCATTATAAATGGAAATGAAGACACAGTGTTCTTTACTTAATAGATTACTTTTTATACTATTCAATAATGTCAGCATTCTAAATATTACACATAAAACTATATTTTATTTTTAAGACAAAAAACTTGGCATAAAGCAAATAATAATAGATTCACACTATCTGCTGATTATAAACAATATAAAATGAAAAGTTAGATTGATGCTAACATTATTCAATTTCAATTTCAAAGCCTTTAATATTGATTATAAGTGATTACAAGACTTACAGGTTTCTTCATTGTATAATAATGTTTGTAAATCATTTTAAATTTTACAGCCACCTCTGGATCAATGTGTCTTAGACACAAAGGCCTCCTCCATTTTCATCCACAGATCTCTGTCTCTTGCTACTCTGAGCCATAATGGTCCTTCTGTTTTTTTGATGTCATCCATCCAGCGCTTGTGTTGCCTTCCTTTCTTTCTCTTTGTATTTTATCTTGGAGTCCATTCCATCAGAGTTTTGTTCCATTTGGATTTGTCTCTAATGATGTGCTCTGAACATTTATAGTTAACAACAATATAATAGTTGTGCCAATTTTACTAGTGTGCAGTATTGTGACACAGATCACAATTAAATTAAATTAAAATGTTAAAATTTATGTTATCAATGGGAACCGTCGAACAATTTAACCCCATAAGGGTCAAGCAAACAGCAGTATTCGCAACCGTATAGTTTATTGTGTCTGGTTTTCTGACCATTGAGAGCTTATAAACAGACTAGATAAACACCTCACAAACAAAAGAATACCAGACGATGGGTGACCATTAATTGTTTCAACTTCCGGCCACTATAATAACCATAATTGTGTATGTGTATATTTTATATTCTGAATATGTATATGTATATATCTTTTAAATATATTTATCCGTCATCTGGTATCCATAACACAGGCATTAGTTGTTAAGTATGGGCTAGTTGATAGGTGTGAATGTCTAAAGATATTTATTATTATTTATTAAAAAGACAGCAACAACCAAGTTAGGCAAGCAGCACTACCTTCTACGTCATAAGTGTAACTACTTGTTACCTAAATGATTAAATAAAGCATTTCATTTCATTGAAATTCATTTCAAGCAGTCACTGGTTCGAACCTTTAGAACTTTTACCCCTGATCTTGAATACAATTTTAAGTTAAAAGTCTATTTAAATTTCTCTTAAGCAATAAGAGGTGAGATAGCCAGTCCCTCAGTTGTTGTGGAATACAGGTGAAGTTCGCCTCCACCTTCAGCCTTATCGTCTCTTACCATCAGGTGAGACAAAACCAAGATTTTGCCTATCATAATATGAAAAAAAAAATGCAGATTGGTGGGTAGAATGGTTGCAATATCAATCGGAGCCCGGTTTAATGTGCTCGAAGCACGGAGGGCAAGATCATAGTTTTGATCATCCATTTCAAAGCCTGACCAAAGCGAAGGTATCATTGTTTTCAAAATCGAAAGCATAAAAACAAACCACTATGCCACCGAGCTCCTTCCAAAACACCTAACATTTTCTATCTGTTTAACAATGCTCGATTAATTTTTTTTTTTACAGCGTTAATGCAAACTGGGACCGAAATCCTTCAGACACCATTGGCAGTGTTTGATAATTGTGACGACGATGATACGAGGCACAGCAATGACTCTGGAGGTGAGTACTTATGAGCGTTTCTACTCGCTTAAGAGATCGCGGGTACGATACCACCGTACTACTGACATATACATACATGTTATCACGACTATTATACCCTAAGGTGGGATGCCGTGGATTTGTTGAGCCATCTATCTTTTAAAACGAGCGGTAGTACTTGTAAACAGAAATTGTTCTTCGTGCCTGTTTGTGGTAACAATGTCACGTATAATAGTCCACTATTTCGAATGTGTAGAACATTTAATGATAATATCAGTGGTGGTGTCAGTGGTGTGGTATTCTCTCAGAGCCCATACGCATATTATAAAGCAGTAAAGTAAAGTAAAGTAAAGCAGCTGTATATTACTGTCTGAAGTTTCTGTTCCCTGTATTGGACATTATTGTTAAGTTTACCAATTATTTTCTCTTTTAAGTATCAGATATTAAATCTAAGTCAACGCTGTGTACAGCATTTACCGGAATGCAATTTAAACATTAATGCCAATGTTTAGGTTGCATTCTGATAAATGCTGTAGATCAGATCAGAGACTAGGCAAAATCGCCTTTGCCATATTCCGCGCTTCACCAAGCAGTGACTGCCCTCAGGGTGACGAAGAGCCCGTCGCCGCTATAAGCTATTGGATGTTGTGCAGTTCTAAGTCCATTAGGTGCCTTTTACGACACCCAAGGGAAGAGATGGGTTGGTATTATTCCTTTACCGTCTTTCATTCTTGTACCACTGAGTTTCAATAAAACTTATGCACAGTTGATTGTGAATATCGCTTGCCTCGCATTGTGCCCGGTGCATGGCGCGCAGTTAAATGGGGACTTATATGTGGGTGTAAGCACCCTTGCCTACCTATAGAGGCGTGATGATCATTTATCATCATCATCAACAACCTCTGCTCGTCCACTGCTGGACATAATGCACGCCACCGCTCTCGATCTTCGGCCGTTCTCATCCAGCCCACTCCAGCCAGCCTAGGAATATCGTCATCCCATCTTGTCACAGCGTCCCACACTGCGTTTCCCGAGTCGCGGTCTCCACTCAAGAACTTTACGACTCCAACGGTCGTCAATTCTACGGCTAATGTGACCAGCCCACTGCCACTTCAATTTGCTAATACGGTAGGATATGTCGGTGACTCTAGTTCTCTGTCGGATCACATCATTCCTAAGACGGTCCTTCAGAGTTACTCCGAGCATCGCCATTTCCATAGCTCGCTGAGCGACTGGCGATCCCCCAACCCCACTGGACTAGCGTGGTCGGCTAACGGTCCAAACCCCCTAAGTGATGATCATTCATCTCGCATTCAATTCACCTTCTTTGGTCTTCCTCTCATTCTAGATCCACACCCATCCTCCTCAAAACAAAACTATACCACGCGAAACTATTCCTCAGCCTATATACGTCCTACTGCTGGGCACAGGCCTTTTTCACAAAGAAACACATGAGGAGTACGAGATGTAACACCACCACGCTGGCCAATGCGCATGAAAAAAGATAAATAAAACATTTTTAATCGAATTTAATTGAATTTCTATTGAGCAATCCCTTATTTATATTTATTGAACTTTGTATATTTCGGACCCTTGCACTAAATACTATGTGAATGAAACATTATTATCATTACTTTTGATATGAGTCCACTATAGGACTACCTATAGGTTGGACTCATTATGCAACACTCATTCTTTTAAAAACGCTCAAAACTATGGAAACAGCCAACAATAAATAAAATTAATTATTTTTTTTGTTTTATTTCTTTGAATAATAAGTGTAGATAAAGTGGTGTATTGAAATACGAGCGTGGTTTTAATAGTATTATGCGAGTGTCTATCTATAGAGCTACTATTTCTGTTTTCAGAGGAAGTGATAGTACAACTAATGGACATAAGGACTCGGCTGTCGCGGCTAAGGGCTATGTTAGAACAGAAAATAGTGACCGATCTCTCAGACTATACTTTCTGGCTTCAAGACGCCAAACAGGTATGTCTTGACTTTAAAAACATTACAATAAGGTTACTACTTAAGACTAGCGACTAGCGCAAGCTTGGGGTTAATCCCTTTTTTTCACATATGACAGATAAGCTCTTGGCCTTCATCTCACCTGAGGGTAAGTGACGATAAGACCGAAGGTGGAAGCGAGCTTCCCATGTATTCATCAACAACTGAGGAACTGGCTATCTTACCTCTGATTGCCGACAAAACAATGCTATAACATTGTTATTATGGGGAAAGATTTAGGTAAGACGGTGCTAGCTTGCCAGGCTCGCTCAGATACCAACCAACCACAGCCGAGCAGATAATCTCCTGCCCCCGTGTAAGCGGAGTTTCGTTAAATCTTTTCATAACGGATGTACTCTCTCTAAGAACCGGTCTACCGGACTACCGGTCAACGTTATGTTCTTTCTTTCATACCAGGGGCGCAAGCGCATTCTGGGAGCGCCCAGACTCCTAAGAGGTCCCAAAACACTACCTTGTGGAAGACCACAAAACTGACTCGAAACTCCTCTCGACATGCGCGGTCTGAATAATATGCCGAAGTTAATGTATAACGTCAGCCCTCTTAGCATGAAGACCGCTTTATGATATAATAATATATCGTGTTTTCATCACGTTCAATTCTCAAATTACTATGGGCGTGATAAATAACGTCATAAGTATCTCATCGTGCTGCTCATGCTACTTATGCTGGAACATATAAAGAGCAGATTAAAGATTATCTATTCCTACTTCTTCTCTTCTCTACTATATACGTCCCACTGCTGAGCACAGGCCTTCTTCATGGAGAAACATGAGGAGTATGGGCCGTAACACCACCACGCTAGCCCAATGCGGGTTGGTGGGTAGAAACAGTCGCAATAGCGACCGGGACCAACGGCTCAACGTGTCTTCCGAAGCACGGAGGAGCTCGAGATCACAATGTTTTGGTCACCCATCCACGGCCTGACCATGGCGATGGTAGATTTGTTTTCAATCGAAAGCCAAAGGGTAACCAAATATTAGTATGGATTGTACTTACTTACAGCTAGAAAACCACAAGACGTTAGTAGAACAGTGTATAAAGGGTGAAGGAGTGGTCCAAGTTAATATTCAGATAAGACCTGCAGAGAGGAAAATCAACATTCTAGATGTATTAAAGCCTGACGAAGAATTGTTGCAGTTGCCACAGCATGAGCCACCATGTAAGTATTAGGTCCTTACCTATGAAATTGGTGTTTCGTATGGAGATTTTGGGGAATTCTGCATTTTCCATACTAAAATTTTTTTAGTTTTCTTTACAACGACAAATCCAAAGATAATAATATTTGGCATCTACCATTAGACAAGCTTTAGTAAAATGTGTAATATCACACTTCATAAAAATTATTTATCGTTTTTAAGTGAAGTTACGTTTTTAAGCAAATAAAATGAAGTATTCGGGAGGCACTTAAAAAGACTTGTCTCCGTGTCCAATTTTAACACAATTAAACTTACAACAAATTATCAAAACATATCAAAAGAGCTCTAAAATATAGTCTATTTTTAGACGAGGTAATTATTTTTTAGGAATACTCTGAATCTTAATAGTTACAGACAAAATACTAAGAGAGGAAAAAAACACCAATTTCATAGGTAAGGACCCAATATTATTTGCCTGCAGAGATTCTATTTGGTGGTATGTTACACCTGTCTAAGCTGTTGGAGTATTGGTTTGTATTACTGAGTGGTTATGGATGTTTTATAGTGCCCGGTGACGGCTACAGGCTTGCCCCTATTACGTAGGACCAGCAACATTTTTTTTAACATTCACACCTATCAACTAGCCCCATTTTAAGCAACTAATGCTGCTTGTGTTACGGACACTAGATGACGGATAAATATATTTAATAGATCCAAGACTGGAGAACTGAAAATTCATCCCCCAAACATTAACCCCCACCGGCGATCGAGCAGTCGGGATCTCTGGGCGTTATTGAAATACTACTTATAAAAGATCTTCTCTTTTGACTAACTATATTTGGAATTATAAACGTTTACGTAGCAAATTTTGCCTCAGAACCCAGAAGCTCTCGAGATGGTGACGCCTTGAGATCGGCATACAGACCACTCGACCACGGACATACATACATAATACAATCACGCCTGTAATGCCCGAAGGGGTCGGCAGTCCAAGGAGCACTGTCTACCTTAGGACCACATTTAGCCATACAAAAATTGCATTTGGTCACATGGAAAATCGTGAAAGAATAGAAATAAGTGGCTAGCTCATCGCCTATACAATCTACTGGGTCTGTGATACGCCCTTGGTCGCCTTTTACGACATGCTTGGCAAGAAAAGCAGTTGACACATTCTTTTTCTTTTTTCACCACGGAGGTCGTCAATATTACTGGTAATGTGTGTGTTTGGCACCTCTGACTACTTCTTCGGGGATTTAGGCGTGTTAAGTATGTATGTGAAATGAAACTGTTCTCTTTCTCAAGTATAACACTTATAGCGCCATTCCTTACTTACTGTGCTTAAGCCGACCTAAAATGGTGTAAACTTCTGCCTACCCTTCGGGGATGATGGTATAGTTTTGTATGTGACCGGAGTATTCAACTTGCTGAGTTTTTTGGTTCCCTATCTGTTTCCATAAATTTTCACAAATAATCTGAATTGGCGGAATGGAATCTACTATAAATATTGTTAGCGCCATCTTTCAGATATACTATTTATATTTATTTTTTATAAGATGCAACACTATACGCACACATATCTCTCATATACATGCACATCACTCACACACATCCTTACAATTCATCGTGCCCTACGTCCCGATGGATTGGGTGGTATGATCGATGATCGCTGTTAGGCTGTTAGTGTTCCTAAATCGGGCGATCGAAAGTGCCCGACCGTCCTAAGTCCCTAATTCCCGATGAATCGTGTCGTCTGATCGCGGCTTTATCCATGAGCGGGGACGACGCATGCGCGAGACGTCATCATCGCCCCAGTCACCGCCGCCCGCCTCCCGCACCGCCACACAATCACATACTAGTTACTAAAGGTCCCGCGCCGCCGCCGCCGCCTACGCTCATTTATGTGAAAAGTTATACAAAACCAACGTCGTGTGTAAGAACATTTAAATTCAGAGAAGTGCGTAAAGTGAGTGATCTAAGAATAACGTTAAAAAACTATACGGTCCACAAGAAGAAGCGTCTTATTAAAGCAATTAAGTCCCTCGCTCATCCCGCTCTTACAAATATACTTACGCATAATTGATTTTGGCACAAAATTTTATGCATGATTAAAAATTGCATGACCATCTTTCTTAAGGCATAATTAACAATGCGCATACTATTTTTGTTTTTTTTTATTAATTTTTTAAATAATAATAATAAATAAATGATTTTGGCGTTTCGCCGTTGGCTGCCGAGCGAGCAAAGCGAGCGCGGCTCGTCAGGGCTCAGTTCTACCTAACACTCCTCGCTTCACTCGTCTTCGTACCCTAATTGATTTAACATTATGCCGTAAACCATTATGCGGAATATTATTATGCCAAAAGAAAATTATGCTTATGTTATATTATGCCAAATTCATATGCCAAAGTATATTATGAGTAAAAACAATATGCCAAAAAAGGATCCCGAGTTTCTTGCCCGTTCTCAGAACTAAGCCTGCTGGTAGCTAACGGTGGCTTATTTTTTGAAGCTTATTGTAAAATACATACAAATCTTCTCGCCGATATCCCCGAAGGGCAGAGTCACCGGTCACTATAGAACATCCATAACCACTCTGTAATACAAACCTAAACTCTAACAACCAGAACAGATGTAACATACCGCCAAATGGCATCATTGCAGTCCGAGCAAGTATGTAAAATTAATGATTTATTATTTTGAAAAACAAAAAACTCTTCTAGATATAGATGAACCGCCACCTATCACAGAAGAGATTCAAGAGACTGTTACTACAGTAGAAGATGAGATCGTTCACGCAGCTACAGTCAAATGGGTCGTGGATCCCAATTTCAAATCTGACCATAGAGTCAAAATACCGGAAGACCCTAATCTATGGTGAGTATAGTACATTTTTATAATGTTTGCGACCGGCTTTATTTAACATATTAATATCCATCGAAATATTGTATGGCGATGATTATGCTCTGTATGTTTCTATTAACATTCCGCATGGTGATTACTGAATGTATGGTCATAATTACATAGGTACTGTATGGTGATTATTACGCACTGTATGGTCAAAATTCCGTGTGGTGATTACAGATTGTATATAACACATCATCATGACTTTATTATTTATTTATTTCATTTTATTTTATTCGGATAGCTAACAGCAATATTCAACAACTTAACATCTATATTAAAAACTAAATGCCAATAAAAAGCTATCACAAATAGCTGTAATTCAAATAGAAGATAGAAAAAGGGAAATAGCCTAAAAACTAAAAACAAGGCCACCAAAACCAAGGCAGCCAACACATTCACACACATTGCTGCTCTAGTAAAGCTTATATCACTGAAGTAATATGATAAATTATTAACGTATGTTTATATTTTTATTATATTGGGTCCTTACCTATGAAATTGGTGTTTTCATTCTGTCTTAGCAATTTTTTGTAAGTTTAATTGTGTTAAAATTAGACACAAAGACCATTATTTTTAATTGCCTCCCGAATACATCATTTGATTTGCATTAACATAAAAACGATGAATAATTTTTATGAAGTGTGATATTACACATATTACTAAAGCTTGTCTAATGATAAATGCCAAATATTATTATCTCTGGATTTGTCGTTGTGAAGAAAACTGATAAAATGTTAGTATGTAAAATGCAGACATCTCGAAAATCTACATACAAAACACCAATTTCATAGGTAAGTACCTAATAATTGGTACCAGGACAAGATGGATATTCTGAGCTAGGACCGTTGGAGTCAAATAATATAATTATCTTATGGCATACAGTATTCTATGAATGTCGCTTGCCTTCTTATCATAAACACCACATTGTGCTATATGTATAGTATAGGTATCTGGTTTTTATCGCGTTCAACTGTCAAAGTAATATTTCATGATAAAAACGTGATATAGGTATATCATATCGCGCTGCTCGTGCTAGTTAAGGTAGGTAACAGGTGCATGCCAACTGTCAGTCCACATGTTACTAAAATCTTAGACGAAAGGCTGTTGGCTCGCGATGATATGTTTTGATATGTGTCTTATCTGTGTCCAGGTCGGTGCAGCACGTAAAACTATGGATCCAATGGGCGGTTCGTCAGTTCAATCTCACAGGAATTAAACTCTCCGACTGGAATATATCTGGGGCGGAGCTGTGCGCTATCAACAATGTTAGTTTTAAGTGAGTACTACAGCATTATTAACGAGTAATTATAGGCTGACCAGGAAAAAAATTGACGGTATTTTTTTTAAACTAGCTGTTGCCCTGGTTTTTAACTATCCCACGGGAACCCTTTATTTTTCCGGAATAAAAAGTATCTAAGTTGTTGACCAGGGATATAAGGTATCATCATGCAAATTCATTGAAATAGGTCCAGCCATTACGGAGATTAGCCCGTTCAAATAGACAAACAGAGAAACAAAATTTTTTTTTCGGTAATTTACCTTTATTTACACCCCTGACTTGATTTTAAGCATTAATTTGCTGCAATAAAGAGTTTGTAATTAACTTGATTTAGAAATTTTCTTTACATTTCAACACTAGTCCTCATTGCAGCCTATATATTTCCCATTCCTAATGGAGAAATAATAAATATCTCCATGTTAAGTAAGAGGTTATTATTTCTTGTCTAATATTGGGTCCTTACCTATGAAATTGGTGTTTTTATTCTCTCTTAGTATTTTGTCTGTAACTATTAAGATTCAGAGTATTCCTAAAAAATAATTACCTCGTCTAAAAATAGACTATATTTTTGAGCTCTTTTGATTTGTTTTGATAATTTGTTGTAAGTTTAATTGTCTTAAAATTAAAAAACGAAGACAATTCTTTTTATGTGCATCCCGAATATATCATTTGATTTGCATTTACTTAAAAACGATAAATTATTTTTTAAAGGAGAGATATCACACATATAACTTAAGCTTGTCTAATGATACATGCCAAATATTATTTATTATCTCTGGATTTGTCGTTGTGAAGAAAACTGATAAAATGTTAGTATAGAAAATGCAGAATTCCCCAAAATCTCCATACAAAACACCAATTTCCTAGGTAAGGACCTAATATATTTTATATTTTTTCTTTTTGCAGAGAAAAAGTTCCAACCGACCCCGGAGACTTATTTTGGACTCATTTTGAGCTGTTGAGGAAATGTAAATTTATTGGTTTGTATTTATTTTATTGAATTAGTTCCGTTTTTTAGTTACACTGATCATTTTGCATCTCAATAATCACAGTTTTTACATCTCGTTGAATTGAATGTTAAATAATATTGCTGATTTGTCCTAATACTCCCAAAAGTCCCTCAGCCTATATACCTCCCACTGCTGGGCACAGGCCTTTCTCGTGGATAAACACATGAGGAGTATGGGCCGTTACACCACTACGCTGGCCCAATGTGATGGAGAAACATTTGCAATAGCAACCGGGACCAACGGCTTAACGTGTTTTTCAAAGCACGGAGGAGTTCGAGATCACAAAGTTTTGGTCACCCATCCAAGGCCTGTCCATGGAAGGTAGCTTTTTTTTGATATCGAAAGCCAAAGCGTACTTATCACTACGCCAATGAGATCTTCGGCCTCTTTACGACCGAATAATCGGTCCATTTATAGCAGATTAATCGACTAGTCAAACTATTTACAACCTAATTATTACCTAGTGGAGAATTAACGTATCAGGCGAAATGTGGGTGTTTACACCTCTGCCGACCCCTTCGGGGAAAGATGCGTGTTGATATGCTATTTTATTGACTAGTTAGCTTATTAACAACCGATTAATCAACTAATTGGCCTATTTACAACCAAATATTCGACTAGTATGCCTATTTACAATCAAATATTCGACTAATTTGCCTATTTACAATCAAATATTCGACTAATTTGCCCATTTACAATCAAATATTCGACTAATTTGCCTATTTACAATCAAATATTAGACTAATTTGCCTATTTACAATCAAATATTCGACTACTTGGCCTATTTAAAACCCACTTACGCTCAGTTGCACAAAGATTTTTTAAAGACGACATTTAGTAATGAGACATTAAAACTTTAAAGTTCATTAAATTTAAAATTGGAACACAAAATAGTTCTAGCTAATGTCTCTTTAGCATTGATAGGGTGCTAATGTCGTTTTGTGCAACGTAAAAACTACGCTAAGGTGTTCTTTTGACACTTCAATCAATAAATTTAATGGAGCATTAGGGATAATGCCGACATTAAATTTTAAAGTTCGTTTCTGCAACTGGGTGATAGTCGGCCTATTTATCTTTGCAACCGAATAACCGGCACTCACATACACACAATCATATCTCTACTAAAGGCGTATTTAACTTCCAGCGGTCGTCCAAAATACAGATAAAAGTCCTACCAAAGAACCTATCGATATTCAACAGTCGGCGATCAAGAAAAAACCAAAACAGGTAACTTTTTTATACTCAATCTATTATTAATTAATTATTTGTGGTCATCGCAACATGATTAAAGAATGTATTGATCGCTAAAGATTAATGATTATTACTATTAATGATTATTTAGGAGATTAAATTGTTTGGTTTTAAATAATAATATTTATTTTCGTTGTTAAAAAACGGGAACTTCCCGCTTTTTTAAATTCCTTAGTTTGTTTTAGGTTTAATCTCATTAAAGTAATATTAAAAAAAAAACGGCAAAATATGAAATTTTTTTTTCGTAAAAACGTACGAAAAAAACACACTTACAAACAAACAACAAAACGTTTCAAACTGTCAAATTATTTTGACTTTTTATAAAATTGACTACATATAGGATTTCCGGCAATAATAGAATATAATAGAAGTGTCGTTTCTCAGCTCATGATAGGCCCAGCAGACGATGAGTTGACTCCGTACATAACATCAAGGAATGGGAACAATGGACAGATACAGTTATGGCAATTCTTATTAGAGTTGCTGACGAGCGCTGAGTACTATGATGTTATTAGGTGGCATGGTGAGTTAAACACACACACACAGACACACACACACACACACACACACACACACACACACACACACACACACACACACACACACACACACACACACACACAGAGATAGTACATTTTTCTACATTCAAGTCATAGTATTCGAGTAATGAACATAACAGTGAACTCATACTTTTCAAAAAGGTGATTAAAAATAAAATGTTGTAATGGAAATAGTAATAATGAATGTAAGTATGGTAATAATGCAGATTTATTTAAACTAGTTCAAAACTTATCCGTACAGGAATAAATTAATAAATCATTGTTTTTTTACATAATTATTATTATATTGATGATTTGTTTTATTTATCCTCAGTTGTTGAGGATTACAGGTGAAGCTCGCTTATCGTCACTTACCATATGGTTAGATGAATGCCAAGAGCTTGCCTGTAATATGTAAAAAACAAAAAAAAAAGTTTTTATGACGTCACAATAGTAGTTTATGTAACTGTCACATAATATAGGTTTTAATACAGAGTTATGTGCAGTTACATACACTACTTTATCTATAGTACGTCTCAATCCACGTTACCAAAAGGGTAAACAAAAAAGCTGACTTACCGAATTTGTTATTCAATAATCACACTTTTTACATGGACATTGGCACGTAAATATAATTAACGGTAACAATTGTTGCCCGTTTCAATTGATTTCAATTACCTTTTTTTTTACCTTTTTGGCAACTTCGATTGAGACGTCTGGATAACATTTGCCATAGTTTTGTGCGTTTTTAAGAAAAATAAGTGTTGCATAATGAGTCCAACCTGTTACATAATGGTCATTATGTTACAGTTTCCATTTAAAAATTTTCGTTTTTATCATCCGTGTAAAAAAGTATGTCATTATGAGTTCGAGTCTGAGTTCATAATTCGAACATTATAACATGAGTGTAGATAAAATATATTTTATTTTGATACTTCAAGATAGATTTCATAACATACAAAATAACACCATATAGGTACGATTATTCTTTTAGGTACACAAGGAGAATTTAAACTCTTAGAACCAGAAAAAGTAGCTAGATTGTGGGGTATAAGGAAACACAAGCCAGCTATGAACTACGAGAAGCTATCGCGGGCTTTACGCTACTACTACGATGGGGATATGATAGCTAAAGTGCCGGGGAAAAGGTGAGACGATTGATATGTTATTTTGTCTAACTATTGTTTAAAAAATGTTAAAGTTGAATTATTTATCTGTATCACCACCATACAAGGTGCAATCACTATACAATTGGTAATCACCACTTGATAGAAACCTTTTAAAACTAAATCGCTAAGAACATTGCATACAAAATTATGCTTATTTTTTATGATGTCAAGGATCAAAACCGCTTCAATCAATGACAATGAGTTTTATTTTTAGGAAAGTAATTAATTGGGCAGCCATTTAATTATTTGGTCAGCAACAAAATGGTCAGCCGAATAATCATTTTGGAAGCAACAAATATTTTGTGAGCGTTATAATTATTTAGGCAGCCAAATAATTAAATAAATAAATAATAAATATTTGTGCAGCCAAGTAATTATTTGAGCTGCAATGTTATTATTAGAGTTGCAATATATACCGGAAATGTATTAAATCTAGGAGGAAAGATCATGAATCAATGCCTAGGAAATCTATTCTGATAGATTTTATTTGCTGCCCAATTAGTTATTTTGCTGACAAATTAGAAATATCTAAAACTCATAAGCTGCCTCCCAATTAGTTATTTTGCTGGGCAATTAGGAAATTTTTCTGCCCATAAGTTGCTGACCAATTAGTTATTTTAGCTGACCAATTGGATTTTTTGCTGACCAAAATTCGAATATTTTACTGACCGTTTAAATAACACCCTTATAATTATATTTACATATTTTTACTTACCACCTTTTCGATAGTAGGTGATTACGAAGTTGACCTGTCATTAAACTAGCCTATCGCAAACGTCAATGCGACATCGGGTCATTTAAAGTGATATGTTGGCATGTCTGACATTTACCTCTCATTAAGTTGACGCTCCTTTTTTTACTCTGACTAATAATTTTTTATTTGCATTGTTAATGGCAATGATTTTTCCCAAGTGGTTTAGTAGTGCCTAGTGTATGGTGCTGATTACACCTTGTTTGGTGGTTATTACATATTGTATAGTGGTGCTTATTCCTTGTATGGCGATGATTACAAGCCGTACGGTAATAATTACACACTGTATAGTGTTAATTACAGCCTGTATAGTAATTACAAACATGTGAATATATTTCTTTTTTTTAAAAGGTTCGTCTACAAATTCGTATGCGACTTACAACAACTAATAGGTTACGAGGCGGGCGAACTAGCAGAACTAGTTAGAGAGATGCACGAGTCTAAACAAGGTTTTAGCGAAGATACCTTAGGATATTGACGACAATAATGTGGATTTGGATATGTAGTGGATTAAGTAATTAAGGATATAGTGAATTGATGGGGAAATTAGAATCCATATAAATTATCCCGATAGTCAAAACCACAGATATACCATTTACATAAATAACGCAAGTGTAACGATTTGTATTGAAACCAAGCGTGTCAATTTTAACGTCTACTGTGACGTCACAGCCGTCATTTTGAGTCGTCAGATCCAAATTGATTTCAATACCGATGCATTTTTTAGTTTTTGCAGTCATTCGGACGCGGACTAGTTAGCAGCGGCAAACCCCGACGTTTTGTCGGGGTTTCGAAACGCGCAGTACATGCACTTTCGTCATCTATGTACATGTATATCTGTGGTTTTTTTGAGATTCCTGACAGCTGTTAAATTATTTCGAGTAGGTTGTATACAGAGTGATCAATCTAAGATAATTTTTTATGTAAGATATATGATTTTTTTAATTATATTATTATCTAAAATCTTAAATTGAAGTCACCGTTTCTGAGATCAGATTTCACTATTTCTATTAATTTGTGACTTCTTCGTTACCGTTTGGATTGATCAACCTTCATTGTAGTCACCGAACTTCATATAAGAAATAATGTTTTATAGATAATACGATACCTATGTCAATATACAGGGTTATGTTTAATGCATCGAAAACCTCGCAAGAGGCAGCTAACATCGTAAACAACATTTGTTCTACAAGTGTTACCATAACTCAATACATAAATTAATAATGATTTTACAAGCTTATAATGTACCGTCGTGACATTAGTAAGTCTATGTTCCGTTCATACGAAAAGGCGACACGCGCGATGCGCACAGAGCTAAGAACATTCAGAAATTGATATTTATTTTTTTATGAAAGTAAAATGCGTCGAATTTTCAAAACTCGTAAAACAAATGTTATTTATGATGTAAGCTGTCTAGTCTTGCGAGATTGTTGATTCATTAAATATAACCCTGTATAAAAGATGACTTATTGCTGAGTCACAATGTTAGTCCCTTTGTAAGTTGACGTTAAGTAGAACCATCCCAAAAAGAATTCAGAGAAAAAAAGAGAAAAAATATTTAAGATGTATTTAAAGATCCCTTAATTGAGTGGTTCTTCCATATTGGAAGCTAGCCCATAAGCGCAAACACGATATCCATACTAATATCTTATAAAAAATTGCTTTACTTACATTTCTCATTTCTTAACATACCCAAATCGGGAATTAAACCTGCTGTAATGGAATAAAATAGCGTTTAGTTCTTATTTTTAGCTGGTTCGATTCCCGATTGTAAGATGCTTTTTGAATAGTCTTCGAAAGAAGTTTTGTCTGCTTTTAATAACAGAAGAATGATTCCTCAACGTAAATTAAGCTAAAATTGTGAATGATTAACGTTTTTCTTCAAAATTAACGTTCATCGCTCCGATAAATGTCAATTTAGACATTTCATTTTCGGCATTTCATCGATGATGAATCGAAAATTAAAGTAAAAATTAATTTCAGCTTTGCGCATTTTTATATTGATTTCTCCAACCTGTATATCCGCCATTTTGATTCTTTCTTTTACGTGTTTTAACACTAGATGGCGTTATATCGCTTTATCATAATATCGTGTTTTCGTGGTCATGGTAAAATCTCAATGTGATTGAATAAAAATATTACTAAATATAAATGTAAATAAAAAACCCAGGGCTGTTTTTCGTTATTTGATTTTTAACTGTATTACAAGTAAATAACCTTCAAATTAAGATTGATTAGCCATGAGTTGATATATTAAGATTTTTGTACAAATAAAGTTTATTAATGGTTTTTAATTACTTTTTTATTTAAAAAACTTTTCTCCAAGTCCCTGTTAAATAAACTGTCAGTTAATTCCACATCTTCCTCAGCCTATATACGTCCTATTGCTGGGCGTAGGCACAAAATTTCATCAAAATAGGTCTCACAAGAAATATGTATTATCAAGTAAAAACAAGCAAGGAAGAGGATTATCTCATTTTGACATAATACATGATAAATAGTTTAAAATGCAATATGAAAGAAAATGATTGTGAAATGTACAGTTAATAATCAATTAATTGTTAATAATTAAGTATAAAAAAATTATAATAACTTAATTATTAATGTCAAATATGTTACTTATAATAAAATTCATCGAATTGTCTCAATAAAAATGAGAAATGTCCCAATAATAATAAATATGATTACTTGGTGTAAAGTCAAAAAGAATTTATAAATGTCAAGAAAAATTTTATATTATTATGTCCAATTCATGAATTCTTTAGTCGAATACAATTTAATAAGTACAAAAGATTTTTTTAGTTTAATTTCTTAATTCCTTGTAAGTTTTGAGGAAGCGATAGCGGAGCAGGAATTCTATTTATCAGGATGCGCTAACGGTTTTGGGATCTCAAAATATTGCGGAACTTTCGCATTATGAGGAAGAGGAATTCTCAGCCACCCAAGTCATAAATACGATAATTATTTTACGATGTGCTCTTCAGGAAAATGAGTCAAATCAAACAATTTGTATGTAAAAGCATATTTTATTCTTAACCAATTTTACACGAACTCACAGCTTTGGTCTAGAAAGAGCGCGATCAGAAATAATAATAATAAGTAATAACATTTTACTTTATTACTATCCCGCTTACTAAACGTTTAGTCTTTCTTTTACTACTCATACTACAGTCTGAGTAATTTAATAGGTGCATTTTGACAGATGAGTTTTATGGACCATTTACATTGTTACGGGAATCGGTTAATATCACTACAAACAACTGTCAAAATGCACTACAAATAACTGTCAAAATGCACCTATTAAATTATTCAGACTGTAGGAGCATTGGTGACAGATATAGATTTCATAGATGACCCAAATGCATGTACTGCGCGTGTTCGAAAACCCCGACCAAACGTCGGGGTTGACTTCTAACTAGCCTGCGCGCGTCCGAAAGGCAGTAAAAACTAAAAAAATGCCTCGTTGTGTGATAATAGTCGGAGGGGCATCGGCGGCATCGGTATCTTACAATCAGTTTGGATCTCCCGTCTCAAAATTACGGCTGTGACGTCACAGTACAGTTTGAAAACGCTTGGTTCTAATACAAATCGCTATACTTGCGTTATCTATGTAAATGTATATCTGTGATTGGTAAGTTTTCTACGAAGTTACGAGTTTTAGTAAGCAAGGAAGTAGCAGTCATCAGATCAACATTTAAAATCAAATAAGACTAACAGCCGCACTCGGAGACGTCATTCACCCTAATGTTCCTTAACGAATTTGAAAATCGTCATTATGCGTATTGAAATAAGTGTACATTTTGTTCTTAAGTAACCATTAAAGTTAGTATAAGACTCAGAGTGCGGCAGTGAAAGTTTAATATTAAACACAGTAAAGATAAGCAATGTGGTTTGCCGATGTTTTTGGACAAGCTTTCTCTGAAGGGGCCATCCATAAATTACGTCACACATTAGGGGGGGCAAATGTGATATTGTGTGACAAACATACATATAATCAAGACTATCATCCCTTAAGGGTTTGTCAGAGACTAGACAAAACGCCCGCAAAGCAGTCCACTGCCATAGTCCGCGCTTCACCAAGCAGTGACTGCACTCAGCGTGACAGGTGGTGAGCCCGTCGCCGCTATAAGCTGTTGGATGTTGTGCAGCTCCAAGTCCATTAGTGGCCTTTTACGACACCCGAGGGAAGAGATGGGTTGGTAGTATTCTTTTAATGAGCCACTACTACACCTCTCCGACAAGGGGGAGGAAGGGGTTTTAATTACGTGACGTCACATTTTAAATTTATAAAAAAATGGAAATATACACAATAGAACCATCTATTGTTTGCGAGCACCGCTGTTCGCGTGGCCAAAGGCTTAATAATTTCTATATGTAAAATGGCAAAAAATTTTACGTCATAATTGGAAGCGGGAGTCTCACAAATGTGACGAGTACGGGGGGGAGGGGGTTTGGAAAATCATTAAGTTCGTGTAACATTCTTTATGGATGACCCCAAAGGTCTGACATTTGTATCCCCTGAGGGTAAGTAGAGGTTAAAACTTACATTTTGATGTTTTACTCTCAACGTAACGTCGAGCCTGTTGCCATGCACCGGGCACAAAGTGAGGCAAGCTATATCTACAATCAACTTGTAAATGTGGGTGTAAACGCCTCTGCCTGCCCCTTCAGGGCTATAAGCATGAATATAGGTTATGTTACCGCAAGAACCCTTCGCAAACCTAAACTATGACAAACGAAATAAACTTCCAATTCATATTTAATTAAAATAAAATATTTTAATTCAAAGGACAAAGCTTTTTTACTATCTATAACGCGTAAGAACATGACTAATGAAACATTTTATTTTAGCCGCTATCTTATTTTTTCCACACTTTGTGAAAAAAAGAAGATGGCGGCTACAGTCTGAATAATTTTATTGGAGCATTTTGACAGGTGAGTTTTATGGACCATTTACGGGAATCGATTAATTTCACTACAAACAACTGTCAAAATGCACTACAAATAACTGTCAAAATGCACATAATTAATTATCCAGACTGTAAATAAAAAAAATGAAAATGGCGGCTTGATGTAAATTTTTTTGACAGTTCGTATTAAAAAAACGTGTTGGGAAGCAGAATTACATGATTGAGTGTGACTACGACATATATTAAAAAAATATGACGATTTTAAGTTTGAAGGGAAAAAGCATGAAGATGAGTCAATAAAAAGTTGGGGTCGACGCAGTGTTCAATTTATTTTGGTTACATATAGATAGCTAAAAACATTGTCCTTTTAATTTATCACAAAATAATGTCTACAATTAAAACGGTTACAATTAACAAAATGTCAACCTTAAACAACTGCTTCAAGGACATCTCATAAATAAGTCAGAAATTTAAAAAAAAACTTAAAAATATTTTTTATAAGACTTAATTGTAAAACAATTTCGACGCTCTTTATCGTACCCTTACTCTTAAAACTATTAAAAATTAAAAAAGAAAAAACAAAAAAAAAGATTTTATATTTTACCTTTATATAAAATCTAGCGAACCGTCTATGTGCGTATGTATAAATATAAATTGTATTATACTCAAAAGCATTTGAGAATTATATGAAAAAATCGCATACTACAAAGAAATGACTATAAAAATATCACCCTACCTTAAAATTAAAAACAAGAAAAAAATATATTTATACATAACATAATATATATTTTAATATGCGATTTTTTCCACCGATTACTCTTAATTACGTAAAAAATTAAGTTTAACTAAGGAAAAAAAAATGCAAGAATATCGAGAAAAAAAAAACACCATTGGATGGGGCTATATACATTAATATTGTTACAGTGAATATCTGCATGTGTATGGAAAATCTCCCACCAGTTTATTTTAATCTTTAAGTGTTGTTATTTGGTGAAACCATTGTAACATATTAATGTAAAAATACATTTTTAATAGGTCTAATCGACAATTTTTAAACAATAGACGAACTATAATCTTACACTTTTTCTTGTGCTTCACACATGTCTATTAGACCTATAAAAAACCAGCACCATATAAAAAAATGTGTGGTTCGACTCAAAAAGTCTGCGTTGAAAAAATATTTTTTTTAATAGTTTTAAATTCCCAATCATTCTCATAGAGTTAGCGCGGTATGTCTGTTTACTAAAAAAACGTATTATTTTTGTAAAAAAAAAAGAATATTTACAATGTTTTGATATAATTTATTATTATTTAAGCTGTGGATATTATTTAATTTATTCCCTTTTTATGTTTTTACAAGCTTTTATTTTTTAATTTTGTGTTGTGTTTATAATAAGCGATGTTATTGAAAACCGAGTTCGTGCCTCTCAAAACAAGGCCTCCTGGTATTTTCGTGAACGGGTGGGAATCTCTTTGTAGAACGTTCTTGACATACAAGCATACAGACGCAGAACAAACATATTTAAAAGAAATACACGTTAAACAGACATAACAACACTAGCGAATACTTTTAAACCTAAAATTAAAAAAAAACTTTGGCAAGACTTTTCACCGAACATTGTGACAGTGCAAACGAAAAATAATGATCCTTAATCTAAACGCATCTTTAAATTGCCACGTAAATTCGATAGAGTATCACTTTACAAGCGTTAAGAACTGAGCGCGTGATGTTAACATACCTTTAGAAATGGAATTTTTTTTAATACAAACATTTTAAAAAATGGATTTATTTAAAAAAAGGTTTATTTTTAATGCATCAACAAACTCGTAAGACTAGAAAGCTAAAAAATTATTTTACGAGATTAATAATATCCCAATTACAGAGCAGAGGTCTACACTACTACTTCCCTATAATATGTTAAGTCGATCCGCAGAAAGTAATGTGATATTCACAATGAACTGTACATAAGTTTTACTCAAACTCAGTGTACGGGCGGTGGGATACTAATTTTCCAAGCTTTTTTTTTACATATGACAGGTGTACTCTTGGCCTTCATCTCACCTGATGGTGAGTGACGATAAGGCCGAAGGTGGAAGCGAGCTTCACCTGTAATCCTCAACAACTGAGGCACTGGCTATCTTACTTCTGATTGCCGGAACACAACAATGCTTAAAACATTGTTATTATCGCGACAAATTTAGGTAAGAAATGGCAAATTATTATACTGTCGAGCCATTTGTAAGTCTATGGAACATTCCAAAAGTACAAAGTGTGTGTGTTTCAAATTATCAAAAGTTGTATAACAAAGTTGTTTATGAAGTTAGCTACCTAGTCTTGCGATGTTGTTTGTTGAAGTTGTTGAATAACCCTGTATAAAACCTCTCACCTGTTGGTAGTCTTGCTAACATGACGTACTCAATCCTCCTATATATATAAAATACGATTTAAATGAATGCTGATGCCCTGAGCATTCCCGAGTGAGATTCTGACGGGGAAAAGTGAGTATGTCAACAAAAGACATTTTGGTCCCAAAAGGCTACACACAAAAAACTATATCATCACTATACAGGATTATTTTTAATGAAACAACGATCTTCCAAGACGAAAAAGGTAACATCTAAACTAACATATGATCTACGAGTTTTGCCATAACTCAATACATTGATTAAAAATTATTTTCCAAGCTTATAATGCACTGTCGTGACATTAGTAAGTCTATGTTCCGTTCATACGAAAAGGCGACACGCGCGATGCGCGCAGAGCTAAGAACATTCAAAAATTTATATTTCTTTTTGTATGAAAGTAAAATGTGTCAAATTATTACAAGTCGTAGAACAAATATTATTTATGATGTTAGCTAGTTTTGCGAGGTTGTTGATTCATTAAAAATAACACTGTATAGTATAAAACTAAGTCACGTCCCTCTATGTAAGCTTAGATCTTTAAAACGACGCAGCGGATTTTGATGCGGTTTTTTAATAGTGATTTAAGGTTTATATGTATAATAATAAAAGTTTTTTTTGCTATATAAGAGAAAATGAAAAACCAACACGCACTCGTGAATCACAAGATCTCAGTGCTATTTTTTGTATTTGGTTTGAATAAGACTAATAATAAACAACAAAGTAATTTCAACCTGTTAATGTCAGAAAACCAGACAAGAGAAACATCTATTGGTTGCGTTCACCGGTGTTCGCGGACCCTCAAGGGGTGACATTCAAAGGCATAAATTTTGCATAAAAATTGTTAAAGAAACCCGATTTTTTATCAAATATTTTAATCCAAAAAATACATAACACTTTTCCAAACCAGTACCTCACTTTATTTGTCTAATTAACTTTGGCGAACCACAGAATGGCAAAAAATGGTAACTTTATTACAGTACGACACTTACCAATAACTTAAATTCAACCTGCCAATTCGAAAAGGCACAAGTCCATTTTTAACAATTTTCAAGAACAAAAATATGTTTATTGCAAAAATGTTAGTTGTGGTAAAGAAACTGAACATAATAATTTTTATATAATAAGTCTTTACCTATGAAATTGCTATTTTTTTCTCTCTTAGTATTTTATCTTTTTCTCTCTTAGTATTTTATCTTTAACTATTAAGTTTCAGAGTATTCATAAAAAATAATTACCACCTCTAAAAATAGACAATATTTTTTTAATTTGTTGTAAGTTGAATTGTGTTAAAATTGGACACGGAGACAACTCATTTTAAGTGCCTCCCGAATACATCATTTGAATTGCATTCACTTAAAAACGATTATTAAGTGTGATATCACACATATTGCTAAAGCTTGTCTAATGATACATGCCAAATATTTTGGATTTGTCGTTGTGAAGAAAACTGAAATAATGTTAGTATGGAAAATGCAGTTCCCCAAAATATCCATACAAAACGGCAATTTCATAGGTAAAGACCTATTATAATTTTTGGAACATATCTTGCTAGTTTTTTTTTAATCAGAGATAATTTTCATTGAGGATAAGGCGTAAAGTCCAGAACTCGGGTCATTTCCAAACAGACTTTAATTTTCGTTTGCCTTTAGTTGTTTGTGATGTAATGAATGAAGATGCGACCTTTTCATAGGGAATATTTAAAAAGGTTCATTAAATTAAATGGCGCCATAAAGATATATTAAAAAAAAGCGTGATTTGTGCCTTTTTCGAAATGACGGGTCCAATTATTGTTTACATAAATACAATTCAAATTAAAACGAGACCAAAAATAATTATATAATGTGGTATAGATATAAATCAAATAAACATTTTATAGTACTGTGAACGAGTATGGATATTATTGCTATTAAAATTTTAAAAATAAAATCATAATAGAGGGTTGTATTGCTTTTGAATAGATTCTTCGTTTCGTAAGTACGTACCATTAATCAATTTTAATATCATAATTTGTGTATAAATTTGGAGTAAGTGATAAATTATAAGCTGTTAAAATATTCTAGTATGCGTCAAGATAGCAATACCACCTTTGCTGATTAAGAAAAAATACATTTCTTAAATTACTCCAAAAATACAACGAAACAATAAAAAAATATTTTAATGTGAAAATTTTGTATTTAAAAAAACTGTTTTCAAACATTGTTTGGTAAAAACAACACAAAAAATATCCAAGTTCGTCCACAGAGTACGTAAAGAAATAGAATAAACAAATTGTAACGGTCATGCAGTTTTACTTTTAAAACCTAATGTTATCGTATTGTTTGTTTTACAACGCTAGCGAAAGACTAGAGTTTGTACTGTTTTAAACATTTACAAAAACAAACTTTGAAAAACAATGGTCATTCTCAAAAACAATTTTGTTCCAGACAAAATGTTAAAAGACGATGAATAAGAATTATACTTATATTGTTCAAAATATTTGTATTGTATCAGCTTGTACTTTTAAAAACAATTTAAATTTATATTTTCTTAATTTAGTAAAGAAACGACCATTGTTTTTAAATCGATCTGCCTTTTATTAATATTAAGGATTAAATTTTTAAATATTTACATTATGTCGACATTTTGAATAACAAATTCAGGGCTATATGCCTATAAGCGGAAAAACCGTATGATATTATTTTAAATATAAATTGCAGTTGTTGTGTGGCTTATGCAATTTATACAAAAAAAGATTTTTGAAACATCACAAGCTAAATTGTTTAAATTTTAATCAAACAACCAACATAGCACAAGGCAGATCAATCATTACTTACAGATTTATTTATATAAAACCACATGATTTGAAAAAACCAAACAATTTTTTATATTAAAAAATTTTATATACTATCTTTGTACATTACAGTGCACCACACCCGACAAAAAACAACACAAGATATATTTTATAAACAAAAGTGTAACAAAAAACCATAATTGTTTATAACAATTGACGTTGGATATATATTTTTAAATTGTTTGATTGCCATATCTAATAAAAAATAAATGTATTTTATTTTTGTAAAAATATAAATCTAAGTATAAAGTATAAATATAAAATATAATTGTGAATTATATTATAAACTATTTGTCAATTAAAACAACAAATTAAAACATGAAAATATATCAAAAATAAACATTTTTGGCTTAGATCCAGTAGTGGTGCACGTTCCTAAATCTATAAAAATATATTTTCATATCAATAATCAAAATAAAAGTTATTATTGAGAGATTTTCGTCATTTAACAAATAACGTTTCTTACGCTAAATATATTCAATTAATTAATTTTCACCTTTGGAATGTGTTGTCACTGCAAAATCCTTGGAACATCCTGAAAACATACAGGTATGTAAAACATACACGCATATCATATATCCCCGAAGGGGTAGGCAGATGTGTTAACACCCACGTTTCGCCACATGTGTCAGGTCCCCATGTAACTAGTAGCGAGCCTATTGCATGCACCGGGCACAATGTGAGGCACGCTTTATACACAATCAACTGTTCATAAGTTTTATTCAAACTCAGTGGTACAGGCGGTGGGATCGAACCCGCGACCTCTTCAACGAGTAGTGCCGCTTTCACAATTCGGTCAACCTATATGAAACAAGGTGAAATTGTGATTATTTGACAAAATGGCCTCGAAATAATTGGTTACTGAAATAATCAAATTTTAATGTCTGCTGACATTTACACTTATGAACTAGCTCGAAGATGTAAATGGGCATACATATAAACACGGCTCCATTCCCGAAGGGGTAGGCGAAGGTGATAACACCCACATTTCCCCGTCAAGTCCTCGCGTAACAGGGGTGAGCCTCTTGCCGTGTGTAATAGGTATACAGGATTATTTTTAATGAATCAACCACCTCCGACTCATAAATAACAACATTTGTTCTAAAACTTTTAAGAATTTGGCACATTTAACTTTCAGACAAAAATAAATATCAATTTCTGGATGTTCTTAGCTCTGTGAGCGTCGCTCGTGACACCTTTTCGTTTGAACGGAACATAGACTTACTAATATCACGACAGTAATCACAATACAATCATTAATTAATAAATATATCCGGTGTAAAAAGACCCTCAACGAAGCCGGAACCCACGTATTGTATTCATCAGTGGGCTCATTTTTTCTTTCTAGACTATACCTGGGAAATTGATATTTCCCGAGATATTAAAGGTTAAAGTTGCTTATTTTTTTCTTGAGGTTTCTATGAAAACAAGCTTAATACATATTTGTAAATTTTCGTCCAAAGAAACAGTGGAAAAAATTGTAATTATTGATAAAAAAGGACTTTCAAACTACTACGCGCTATGTATCTAATCCGGACGCAGACTAATATTCGTAGGTACTGTCTAAGGTAACGGTAACGGCGGCTCGGGTGCGCGCGATACATTGCGCAGTACATTTTTGTTAATTTTTTGAAACTTAAAAATAAAAGTCGTTTCTCGGCATTTTATTTTTTATATGTGAGTAGATTTGATGGTCTGAATGCGTGGGCGCCGGCTTCGTTAAGGGTCTTTTTACACCGTGTATTTAGTTATGGTAAATTGGTAAAGTGATTCATTAAAAATAACCTTGTATACGTGTGTGTATTATCATAGAAAATGTTCCATACCTCGTGTCTATGGAATAATTGTGTTGTATTATAATAAGATCTGTCGGTATAACAGAATGGCGGCTTTGAGTTACTACTCCCTGTAAAGATAAATAAATGAATATTTTAATCACGTAGGTACAAACAATTATATGTACACTAAATACAGGTCTAAACATTGTATCACTACAATTTGTTTTACATCAATTATAGAGGTTGAAAAAAATTTATGGGAACTTCTAATATTGGGTCCTTACCTATGAAATTGGTGTTTTTTTTCTCTCTTAGTATTTTGTCTGTAACTATTAAGATTCAGAGTATTCCTAAAAAATAATTACCTCGTCTAAAAATAGACTATATTTTTGAGCTCTTTTGATTTGTTTTGATAATTTGGTGTAAGTTTAATTGTGTTAAAATTGGACACGGAGACAACTCTTTTTAAGTGCCTCCCGAATACATCATTTTATTTGCATTCACTTAAAAACGATAAATAATTTTTATGAAGTGTGATATTACACATATTACTAAAGCTTGTCTAATGATAGATGCCAAATATCATTATCTTTGGATTTGTCGTTGTGAAGAAAACTGAAAAAATTTTAGTATGGAAAATGCAGAATTCCCCAAAATCTCCATACAAAACACCAATTTCATATGTAAGGACCAAATATTTAAAATTGCAAGCAAACAGTTTTATTTTCTAAAAGAAACAACATTACATTCTCAAGAAAGTGTACCCAAGCGGAAAATCGAAATAGAAAAAAAAAGGAATAAGTAGCTATTATTTAATAGCTGTTAAGGATAAGATTTCTTTAATAAAGAAAATATACTTTTGCGCTGTAGGTATGGTCAGGTTGAAAGTATGTTGTATACAACTAGCTGTTGCCCGCGACTTCGTCCGCGGTTACTATGGTATTTTAACTATCCCACGGGAACTCTTTAATTTTCCGGAAAAAAGTATCTAAGATGTTGACCACGGATATAAGATGTCACCATGCAAGGCTTCGCCGAATGCGAGCCCGTACAAACAGACGAACAGACAGAGAAACAAAAAATGAATAGCAATTTGTTTTGGGTTTTCCCTTATTTTACACCCCCTTGACTTGATTTTAAGCATTTTTTTTTCTATGTACAGACGACCGACCTCTACAGTTTTATCATAATATGTATAGTTGACAGCCTGTATATGATATAAATAAATAACACTTAGGAGGAGCTCAGTGGCGTGGTGGTCAGCACGCTTTGGCTTTCGATTGAAAACAAAGCTACCTTCGCCATGGTCAGGCCTTGGATGGGTGACCAAAACTTTGTGATCTCGAACACCTCCGTGTTTCGGAAGACACGTCAAGCTTTAATCCCGGTCGTTATTGCAACCGTTCCTACCCACCAACCCGCATTGGGCCATGATGGTGGTGTTACGGCCCATACCCCTCATGTGTTTCTCCATGAGTAAGGCCTGTGCCCAGCAGTGGGACGTATATAGGCCAGAGACTATGATAACATTCTGTGTATAATATAAATATGAACTTACATAGCTGCGAATGCGCCGCCAGGGCGTTCTGTTTCGCGATCAAAAGTTCGGGTCCCGGCCGGGGCATGTTTTCGTAGTACCCACCTATAAGTAAAAATTTATATAAATAATGGATTTGTTCATGTTTCGTCATAATCCTAATAAGTCATCCTCATACTTAGTAATAAGCATCGCGATTTCATTTGAATGGACAATGACGAATTAGAAAAATAAAGAGTCAGGAATATGACCAGTTAGGAGAGTGACGAGAATAGTAATAATAATAATATCATCAGACATTCACACCTATCAACTAGTCCCATTTTAAGCAACTAAATGCTGCTTGTGTTAAGGATACTAGATGACGGACAAAAATATATTTAATAGATAAATACATATTATATTCAGAATATACATAATATAATACATATTTATTGAACATCCAAGACTGGAGAAAAAAAAATCTGAAAATTCATCACCCAAGCACTTGCCTCAACTGGGGATCGAACCTAGGACCTCTCGAGATATCGACGCCTTGAGACTCCTTCACGGTACATAAATATGACCAATTAGGAATATGGGGACGCCCTGTGACAAGATGGAATAATGATATTCGTGGGTTGGCTGGATAGAACAGCCGTAGATCGAGAGCGGTGGCGTGCATTAGGGGAGACGTATGTCCAGCAGTGGACGAGCATTGGTTGATGATGAATTAGGAATATGACGAATCGGGAACAAATCAAATAATGTATAGTCTGACCAGGAATATAAAAAACCTAGCCGTATTGCGAAAACTGATGGAACTAATTTATTTTGAAGGCAACCGTAATTTTATCCCTCAATCTCATTTTGGAGTTGTGTGGTAGCGGTTCATTAAAAGAATACTACCAACCCATCCCTTGGGTGCCGTAAAAGGCGACAAATGGACGTAGAACTGCACAACGTCCAATAGCTCATAGCGGTGACGGGCTCACCACCTGTCACGCTGAGTGCAGTCGTTGCTTGGTGAAGCGCGGATGGCAATGGAGTACTTTTGCGGTGCTTTTGCCTAGTCTCTGACTAACACTTGAGGGATAATAGTCGTGATATTATGTAGGTATGTATGTAATTTCAATTTCAAATGTCAACTGTCATATTTTTTGTTTATTTACAAAAAACGGTTTATTTTTGTTTCAGTATTCCCAACAACAAAGTGAATATAACATAACATATTCACGCCTCTCTCCCGAGGTGTTAAACACATTTCGCCAGATATGTTAGGTCCCCATGTAACAGCCTGTTGCCATGCGCCGGGCACAATGTGAGGCAAGTGATATTCACAGTCAACTGTACATAAGATTTATTCAAACTCAGTGGCGGCGGCGGTGGGATCGAACCCGCGTTCCCCGCGGCCGAGCGAACGAGTAATGCCGTCCGTCCCAACTCGGCTACATTTAATAATTAATTTCATTTAAACGTAATAAAAAAATGCTCTCTGCGCTCTGAGAACCAACGAGGATGGCCATGTGGAAATAATGGATGAAAGTAGATTGGGCAAAACAAGATAACGTATATCATCACAAAGCTACCATCGCCATGGTCAGGCCGTGGATGGGTGACCCAAAACTTTGTGATTTCGGTCGTCCTGGTCGCGATTGCGATCGTTTTTACCCACCAACCAGCATTGGGCCAGCGTGGTGTTGTTACGGCCCATACTCCACGAATGTTTATCCACGAGGAAGGCCTGTGCCCAGCAGTGGGACGTATATTGGCTGAGGACGATATGTCATCACACCTCGCCCTCCCTTGTCTTTGTCTTTGTCATGTAACAGACGGAGAGCTTACTGCATTGAGTTGTTTGACAAGAACAAAAATACAGGCATTTGTTGTGTTCCAGCAATCAGAGGTAAGATAGCCAGTTCCTCAGTTGTTGAGGATTACAGGTGAAGCTCGCTTCCACCTTCGGCCTTATCGTCACTCACCATCAGGTGAGATGAAGGCCAAGAGCTTACCTGTCATATGTAAAAAAAGCATAGTAAAACTCACTCACTTGTCACGTTGCTGTGTCCATTTGTGGCGTAGTACGGGCTGCCTTGAGGTTGTAGGACATTCTCGCAACCTGGGAATATTTGTATTTATTATTTAAACAATAATCGCACAAAAAAACATATCTCAACAGTGTAATAATAGGTCTTTACCTATGAAATTGCCGTTATTTTCTCTCTTAGTATTTTGTCTGTAACTATTCAGTTTGAAACTTAAGAAATAATTACCTCCTCTAAAAATCGACTATATTTTTTAGCTTTTTTGATTTGTTTTGATAATTTGTTGTAATATTTATTGTGTTAAAATAAGAAACGAAGACAATTCTTTTTAAGTGCCTCCCGAATATATCATTTGATTTGCATTCACTTAAAAACGATCAATTATTTTTAAAAGAGAGATATCACAAATATTGCTGAAGCTTGTCTAATGATACATGCCAAAAATTATTATCTCTGGATTTGTCGTTGGGAAGAAACCTGAAAAAATTTTAGTATAGAAAATGCAGACTTCCCCAAAATCTCCATACAAAACACCAATTTCATAGAAAGACCTATTATAAACCAGAGTTGGTTTTTAAGTCAGGTATATGTAGTTCTTAGTAATCACACGCGAGGCAGATTTGTGTCTCCAGTTGGTCCAGGCTAGAGATGAGGTGGATGAGCTAGCTAACAAAGAAGCATGGAGAAGGAAGACACGTTATGTCTTCTTTCTAATAGTACCAGGTTCATATAACATCAGAGGAGCTATAATGAAGTTAGTGTTGAGCTGACGATTGACAGAAGACAGTGGAAGAAGTCACGCTTTGTCCGTCCTAAAAGTACCAGGCTCCCATAACAATCTAGGAGGTCTCAGTGTCTCACCCTTGTTGGAGTGTGTGACGGCGCCCTCCGGCCCTAGCTTCGTAAAGTGAAGAGTGAAAGACGAAGACATAAATTGTGAGAAAGTCTCATAAATAAGGCTACTAATAAAGTGGATATCATCTTATAGGTATCCTATACTATAGGTATATCTGACGAGCTGCAGAATGGAAGAAGACATGTTGCGACTTAGCAGAGTAACAGGATCTGTAATGTAGGCTAGTTATGAAAAGACAGCGGAGAATAGAAGAGCGTGAAATATAACGCTTTCGTTCTTAAAGTATCAGGCTCCCATAACAACCTAGGAAGTCTCAGACGAAGACATAATGTCAGGAATTCTCTCATAAATAGAAGAGGAGCTTTGGTGAAGGCTAGTAATGAAGTGGATATCATCCCATATTATATGTATATCGGACGAGCTGCAGAATGGAAGAAGAAGACATGTTGCGACTTAGCGGAGTAACAGGATCTGTAATGTAACCAAGTAATGAAAAGACAGCGGAGAATAGAAGAGCGTGAAATACAACGCTTTCGTTTTAAAAGTACCAGGCTCCGATAACAAGCTAGGAGGTCTCAGTGACTCACCCTTGTTAGAGTGTGTGTCCGCGCCCTCCGGCTCTTGCTTCACGTGGTGCTGGAGTAAGTCTAGGCGAGGCTGCGGCCTTCTGGATTCGTAGCGAGGTAGGAGTGAGTTGGCATCTGTTTAGACAAATATATAAATATTTTCAGACATTCACACCTATCAAGTAGCCCCATTTTAAGCAACTAATGCTGCTTGTGTTACGGATACTAGATGACGGATAAATATACTTAATAGATAAATGCGTATTTTAAGATGGATGTTTGGAGTGACGAAGATTGATAGAGTGAAAAATGAGTATATCAGGGGATGCCTGAAAGTTGCTCCAGTGATAGAGAAGTTGAGAGAAAAGAGGCTATCGCGGTATGGACATATTTTGAGAAGAGAGAATGAGCATGTAACGAGAAGAGTTATGAATATGAGAGTGGATGGTAATGCAGATGATAGCCTGCCCTTTTCCCAATTTTATTTTGAGTCAGCGCAACGAGTCTTTCTCCTCCACTCTCCCCTATCACACGCCATATCAACATTCACTCCTCATTTACACAATCTATCCATCTCTTTCTCAAAATATCTCCATACCACGATAGCCGCTATTTCTCAACTTCTCTATCACTGGAGCAACTTTCAGTCATCCCCTGATTTACTCATTCCTCACTTTATTAATCCTCGTCACCCCACACATCCATATTAATATTTTGGTATACTATAAAAAAGAAAAAATAAAATGAGTGTTTACAAAAAACATACCTAACTGCTCCTTACTCCTCTCATACAGGAACTTGTCATCTTCCGCGTTGATATCAACCTCCTGCTTTATATGGCTCTCGTTGAAAAAGTTCTGGTTCTCATTCACTCTGTGCTGCTCTTGCAACATCTGCAGATTGTGTTGTTGGTTCCGCAACACTTCCGCACTGTCCGGATAGTTTTGATACCAGTTCTCTCTCGGATCTCGGAACGGGTACATCTCTAACTTCTGATATTCTATAGGTACTGTTTTATATACTTCAGCTTTCTCATAAGAATTTGGCGCTTTTCTTTCTAACGCGTATTTTTCGGCTTCGCTATTGTACTCTTCGTTGGTTTGCGGAATGTAATCGGATTCCGATTTGGTATAGTCTTTTGGAGTATCAAATGATTTCTGGTCGTCCTTCGAGTATGGCATCTGGTATTCTATATCCGTGAACGGTTTGTCGTTCTCGTAACTAGTGTTTTGAGTGTCGTCTTCCTCGGATTGCACTGGGTCTGTTTGCATGATTGCGTCCTGTTTCTTCGGTTTGGAGTGAGGTGAGACAGGTATATTTGAGGGAGTGACCATTGTATTGACTAAGGCGTTTAGTGAATGTGAGCTAAGTCGGTAGGCGAGCTGCGGAAGAAAAATATTCAGTTATTGTTGGTATCATAATATAAACATATCATCACACCTCCACTCCCCAAGGGGTAGGCAGAGGGTTAAATATGATCTATTTTCACAGACAAAAAAATCTGTCACGGACAGTCTGCCGCATGCGCTGCACCTGATTGTGAATAATTTGCTATCTCTACCAAACAAAAGAATTCTTTTACCTACTCAAACTTTCTTCGAAATCAAAGCCAGATTGAAATCAAAGTGAAATTATATCGACATACGATTGATAATTTTTTCGGTAATCTTTCATTTATTTTGCAACTAGCTTTTGCCCGCGACTTCGTCCGCTTAGAATAGTTACTTTGAGATAGTGTGATGGTATGTAGCCTATAGCCTTCTTCAATAAATAGGCTATTCAACACTGAAAGATTTTTCAAATTGGAACAGTAGCCTCAATTGGTGGAACTGAAAATTTACTCCTACTCTATTATTAGACACAAGGTTCATAGTGTCGTAAATTTGTTCTTAACTTTTCTGGGAGGCGTTATTTACTTTTTTTAACATTCACCCGCATGGCACCCGTTCCCATGGGAATATCGGGATAAAAAGTAGCCTATGTCCTCACGCTTTAGACTATCTGTGAACCAAATTTCGGTTTCAAAATTGGTTCAGTAATTTTGACGTGAAAGCGAGACAGACAGAGTTACTTTCGCATTTATAATATTTGTATGGATAAAACTATTAGGTCCTTACCTATGAAATTGGTGTTTTGTATGGAGATTTTGGGGAATTCTGCATTTTCCATACTAAAATTTTTCAGTTTTCTTCACAACGACAAATCCAAAGATGAAGAATGATATTTGGCATCTATCATTAGACAAGCTTTAGTAATATGTGTAATATCACACTTCATAAAAATTATTTATCGTTTTTAATGAATGCAAATAAAATGATGTATTCGGGAGGCACTTAAAAAGAGTTGTCTCCGTGTCCAATTTTAACACAATTAAACTTACAACAAATTATCAAAACAAATCAAAAGAGCTCAAAAATATAGTCTATATTTAGACGAGGTAATTATTTTTTAGGCATACTCTGAATCTTAATAGTTACAGACAAAATACTAAGAGCGAAAATACACCAATTTCATAGGAAAGGACCCAATATATGATGCTATTTATCACCTAAAATCCTGAGCCGTGCCGATGCCGATAATGTTCACCGGGCCTTATAGTTTAGGATTTGGCCCTAAAGGCCCACTAGAAAAATTCCCCTATATAGGCTGAGGGCAGTTGGTTGTGAAAGGCACTTGCCTAACGATATGTCCGGTGCATGGCAACAGGCTCGCCCCCCCGTTTCATGGGGTTTAAACGTATCAGGCGACACGGGGGTGTTCACACCTCTGCCTACCACGAGGGGATGAGGGCATGATAAAATGATAATTATATTCTTTAAAATCATAAGCCGTGTGGTAGCGGAATTAAAAGAATACTACCAACCCATCTCTTCGCTTGGGTGTCGTAAAAGGCGACTAATGGACTTAGAACTGGACAACATCCAATAGCTTATAGCGGCGACGGGCTCACCACCTGTCACGCTGAGTGCAGTCACTAATTGGTGAAGCGCGGACTGTGGCAATGGACTGCTTTTGCAGTGCTTATGCCTAGTCTCTGTCTAACCCTTACGGGATAATAGTCGTGATTACATGTATGTAATTGTATGTATATAAAATCATAAACAAAGAGTTTATATGGCAATTTTTTGTAAGCAACTTAAATTTAAAATATTAAACTAAATAATAATAAAAAAACAAACTGCGCATAAAATTTAATTTCTGAGAAAAAGTATGTTTTTCATCGATTGCTTGATAAAAAAAATGATAAAAAATTGCGATGACATAGTCCACCGATAAACCCCTTTTCTACCTGATAATAATAAATTGCGAGGCGTTTCTTTAAATGGAATTAGAACAAAGCGAATGACTCATCGTCACCGGACTTTTGAGACTTAAAGCACCATAAGACACAACTGCGCTAATAATAATAGGTCTGCCTATAAAATTGCCATTTTTCTATCTTAGTATTTTGTCTGTAACTATTAAGTTTCAGAGCATTCTTAAAAAATAATTACCTCCTTTAAAAATATACCATATTTTTGAGCTCTTTTGATTTGTTTTGAAAATTTGTTGTATGTTTAATTGTGTTAAAATTGGACACGGAGACAACTCTTTTTAAGTGCCTTCTGAATTCATCATTTGATTTGCATTTACTTAAAAACGATAAATATTTTTTATGAAGTGTAATCACACATATAGCTAAAGCTTGTCTAATGATACATGCCAAATATCTTTGGATTGTCGTTGTGAAGAAAACTGAAAAAATGTTAGTATGGAAAATGCAGAGTTCCCACAATCTCCATACAAAACGGCAATTTCATAGCTGGAATCTTGTCCAGCTTATCAAATTATTACCGCATTAAATTTTTTTTTCTTTAATAACTATACTCTATCCATTTTGGTCTGAGACAAAAGGTAAACAAAGATTTTGTGGTTCTCAAACTTTTTATCCAATTCTGGGACAAAAAATATATTTGCTCTTTTTTCATAATAAAATAGAAAAGGAGTAGCCGAACTTGTTATAGCAATATCGTCATTGAATATAAACATTTTTTATTTGTGGAATTGTATTTAAAAACAAGCTTTCATTGTTATCATCCAAATGACTAAAAAAATACTAAATATGAATGGAAATATAACAATTTAATTCCAAGTAAATTCAAGGTGCCATGAACATGTCCTGATTGTTTATCTTCATTTGGAAGTATTTTAAACTCGTAATAAAAGTATAAGAATACTATTCGTTTGAGGTATTTATTAATAGCAAAGATTAATTTAGTATTCTCAACTTACGTTAAAAAAATATCATTGAAGTAAAAATACAAAAAAATATTGAAGATGACAACATCTTAAAGAACCCTTTTATGGATTGTTTACATTTTGTCTCCGATGAAAATGGATAGACTACAAGACCTCTCCCTAGAAGCGGTGGTCCACACCATGCTGGAGGGTGAGGTGTCTTGGGGCGCAGTAAGCTCCTTCTGTGTCGATGTCATGACGCAGAAAGAAGCGGC
Source organism: Parapoynx stratiotata (assembly GCA_910589355.1). Lineage (NCBI taxonomy): Eukaryota > Metazoa > Arthropoda > Insecta > Lepidoptera > Crambidae > Parapoynx > Parapoynx stratiotata. The sequence goes on from OU342476.1 coordinate 14,573,563, forward strand.
GGAGCGAGCCAGGGAGGAGGACCCCCAGGCCGATCCGTGTCGCCGCAGAAGAGTCGGGCGGAGAAGGCGGCAATTTGCCCGCCTGATTCCTCCTAGCGGTGGCCTGCAGGGCCCGGGCTTGGGAAGCCCGAGTCCTGCATTGCACAGGTCACTGACAGTCGCCGATAACCCCGACGTCCAGGGGCATCGCCGGCCTCCCCCTTTTAGGGAGGTGAGAGGGACGCCTTAGGCGAGCGGGCACTGACGGGGTTGTGGAGGTTTCCGAAAGGGTTCCCTCGACCTCGTCTGGCAGCGACGCGCATACGCTCGTCCCGTCATCCTCGTCCGATGAGGGCGACGATGGCGTGGCGGTCGCGCGCGTTTTAGCGCCAAGGTGACGCAGGTGGACGTCGATGGTTTTTAGTGGGTAGGCCCTGCACTCTACGGGGAGAGTCCCACATAACCCTACGTTCCCCAGACGTAGGGTATGCGTAACGCATTTTCCATCGTTAAAAAAAAAAAAAGGTCATGGTAGTGTTACGGCCCATACTCTTCGTGTGTTTCTTCATGAGGAAGGCCAGCAGCAGCGGCCCAGCAGTGGGACGTATATAGGCTGAGGAGAACTTACATTAGCATCGTGAAGCTCCGCCCGCAGGGGCGCGTCTGCGATGGTGGTCAACGGTATGTGTTGTGTCGGCAAGACATACTTTGGCCTGTCATTGTCGGTTTTCTCTCTGTAATAAGAAATAAACAATCTCAAAGGTGACTGACTGACATAGTGATCTATCAACGCACAGCTCAAACCACTGGACGGATCGGGCTGAAATTTGGCATGCAGGTAGATGTTATGACGTAGGTATCCGCTAAGAAAGATTTTTGATTAATTCTACCCCCAAGGAGATAAAATAGGGGGTGAATCTTTGTCAAATTTAAACCGATCGGGCTTAGACTTTGAGAGACTTAAAGGGTTCCCGTGGGATAGTTTAAAAAACAATAGTAACCGCGGACGAAGGCGTGGGCAACAGCTAGTCTATACATATAATAAAACTGTAGAGGTCTAATGTCTGTACATAGAAAAAAAATCCGTAAAACCAAGTCAGGGGGATGAAAAAGAGGGAAATTACCAAAAAATATATTCATTTTTTTGTTTCTGTCTGTCTGTGTGTACGGGCTTATCTCCGAAATGGCTGGACCGATTTCAATGAAATTTTGCATGGTGATATCTTATATCCCTGGTCAATATCCTAGATACTTTTTATTCACGAAAATTAAAGGGGTTTCCATGGAATAGGTAAAACACCATAGTAACTGCGGACGAGTTGCGGGCAACAGTTAGTCATGAATAAAAAGCGTGTTATTTAAACGGTCAGCAAAATATTCGATTTTTTGCCAGCAAAAAAATAAAATAGGTCAGCAACTTATGGGCAGCAGAAATTTCTAATTTGTCAGCAAAATAACTAATTGCGCAGCAAATTAAATGTTTCTCTGCTGCCAAATTGTTTAATATAATATATTAAAACAAAACAATATTATTATGCTTTGATGACACAAATATTGTAAAGAAAGGTCATAAAAAAATAACCTTAACCGAAAAAATTTCAGAATACATTTCATAAGAATTGATTCTTGATCTTTTATTGATCTTTTTCCTAGATTTTATACATTTCCGGTAACATATTACATTGCCGCCCATATTATTTTACAGTTCAACTAATTATTTTGCTACCCAAATAATTATCTTGCTGCCTAATTAATTATTCTACTGACTAAATAATTATTCTGCTGACCAAATAATTATTTTGCTGCCCAATTGCCCAAATGATTTTTTGGCGGACCGTTTTGTTGCTGACCAAATAGTTAAATGGCTGCCCAATTAATTACTTGCCATAAAAATGGGACTCTACTCTTTTTCATCTGACCAAACCCAATTTTTGTATGGCTAAATGAGGTCTTAAGGAACATAGTGCTCCTTTGACTCTGCCTACCCCTTCGGGGATTACAGACGTGATTGTATGTATGTATGTACACCGGAGTACCCACTACTCCGAAAGGTCCCAGCACGTTCATGGTACGCTCCAGAGCAGTGGAAAGAGACCTTACTTATTTATTTCAAGACATTCTTTTTAAGCTATTGCATAGCTTCTATCGCGGGCCTTGAGCGCGGGGACCGAATCCAGAAATTCCGTAACGAAAAAACCTCACGCTCCCCACTCCGATGCGCAGAGAGGTGTGGCTTGAAGGCCGTGCATCGTCTAACGTCGTTTCAGTTCGGCAGTCTTCGACACGGCGTTAAGATAATAAAACCCACATGTATTGTAAAATAATAAAAAATATTTTAAACAATATTTTAACTTTTTTTATTTATTTAATAATAGAAAATTTATTTTCTTATCGGTCACCACGCTCAAAAAGTGTAACTTGAATTAATATCAAAGAAAAAGAAATACTGCATGAATAAAATAAATAAATAAATTTTTTTATTTATTTAATAATAGAAAAATTTGTTTTCTTATCGGTCACCACGCTCAAAAAGTGTAACTTGAATTAATATCAAAGAAAAAGAAATACTGCATGAATAAAATAAATAAATAAAATTATAATTGCATAAGTTGATACAAAATGCTATGCAATAGCTTTACCGCGGCAGTCCCCGAGTGCCACACGTCTGTCTTTTTTTAATTAGAGATAGCTCAGTGGCGTTAAGGTCTCAAGGCGTCGCCATCTCGAGAGGTTCTGGGTTCGATCCCCAGTGGGGGCAAATTTTTGTGTGAAGAATATAATTTTGACTTGGATTTTTATATATGTATAGTATATATTCTGAATAAGATCGAGAGCGGTGGCGTGCAATAGGGGAGACCTAAGTCCAGCAGTGGACGGCAAGAGGTTGTTGATGATGATGATTTGTGTATGCTCGAACTGCGGATATTTTAGTGGTATGTAACATCTGTCCTGGCTGTTGGAATTTTGATGAAAATCACAGAGTAATTATTTTTCTTTAGATTTGCTTGCCTCTATTACGTGGAAACAACGAATTAATTGACAAGGTGGATGTGTAATGCACGTCATACGATTGGGTCCTTACCTATGAAATGGGTGTTTTTATTCTGTCTTAGCAATTTGTCCGTAACTATTAAGTTTCAGAACATTCTTATAAAATAATTGCCTCTTCTAAAAATAGACCATATATTTGAGCTCGTATTATTTAATTTGATAATTTTTTGTAAGTTTAATTGTGTTAAAATTAGACACAAAGACAATTATTTTTAACTGCCTCCCGAATACATAATTTGATTCGCATTAACATAAAAACGATGAATAATTTTTATTAAGCGTGTTCACACACATATTGCTAAAGCTTGTCTAATGATACATGCCAAATATTATTATCTCTGGATTTGTCGTTGTGAAGAAAACTGATAAAATGTTAGTATGTAAAATGCAGACATCCCCAAAATCTCCATACAAAACACCAATTTCATAGGTAAGGACCTAATATTTTCTTTCTTTCTACTTTGTCGAAAGCAGATTTTCGTGAAAGTGAACCCGTCGAGTGGACCCTCGGGGGTCCACCTGGACTACTTTGGGAATCAATCTAATGTGTACTTACGTGTGTGTAGCATCTTCCTTCTTCCCATCCCTGTACTTGACAGTCCTGGACTTCCTAATGACCATGACAGTGCCGTCAGCGTTCAGCTTGGGCAGGTTCTGAGAAGGCACCGCGTCTTTGCTTAGGGTTTTCCATTGACCTGGAAGAAGAAGGCTTTTATTTTTTTTATTATAAACACAAACCTCAGAGTAAACAGAACTGGAGTAGCCATTAGTCAATTTCTCAAACATTTTTTTCTGCCATTTCTTGCGGGGGGTGAGGTTACCACTACACTCAAAGCCCGCCGTTTTTACAAATGCACACATGCATAATTCGACACACAAATTAAAATTTTACGCACACATACGCTTAAAATAGTCACGTGGGGTGTGCGTTTTGACAACGTCACAGCCGCACTCCCCACGAGACTAGCGTTCGAAATTTGAAATCGTAGAATTCTAAAACATAAAATAATGAAGTAAATAATCATGAAATCTTAAAAATTATAATTACAAATAAAAGGTGACACCATCTTTTAGCATACTCGATGTTTTCTATTTATTTTTACAACAAAAAACAGCACAGGCAGGCATTTTTGCGGGAGCTCTGTTCTCCGCAACGTTTACAATTTTATGGCTGTAAAAATGGCGGCTCAACTAGTTTTATTAAACGTGCAAGCATCCGATGCTTGTGCATTTGGCAGAGGGGAATGTTAGACAAAGGCTACTCCAGTTCTGTTTACTCTGAGACACAAACAGATAGTCATCATTTCACACGCAAAGCTAAAATATACAACAGATTCAATAAAGATACTATCCTAAAGTAGTGTATACAGAATGACAGTAAAACACAGCTTATTATCAAACTCTTGGGGTGAAATAAGATTTTAAATTTTCTTTTGTAAAAGTCATAGACGTATTTAAGTAGACAACAGATAGAGACAAAAAAATCGCTTATGGAGATTTAACAAGCATGAACGAGAAAGCGATTGATTGTCATTTATAACCATATTTGATTGACAGCTTTACACAACTCGGAACACGTAAAATTATCTCGTTCGAAATTTTATAATAACTAAAAGATCTTAAAATATTTCTAGTTAATATTTTTTCTACGAAATATGGTTATATGTGCTGTAATTGATTGTGGTGTCAACCAAAGGAATAATCCAGAAAACTGCAGTTTTCACAGGAAATTACGAACAATATCGTAACAGCAATAAAACGTTTATTTTTGTTTGCAATTGGACTTTCCTATGATGTTACTGTAAAATTACGCCAATCATTTATTATTATTTAAAATTGTGTATATAAAAGTTATTTTATTTCTAATTTACAAGATTTTGAGGATTAATTCACAATTTACATATACGTTAGCGCTTGACTAAAATTTATCGAAATTATTATCGATGTTTATTTTTGATTGAAAAATTAGTTTATTGATATTTTAAGTAAGTACTTAGTACAATTTTTAATGTATTTAGCATTTAAAAGCAAGGAACGTTAAACAAAAAGAACGTATAATTAATTGTATGTGTAATTATATGTATATTATACTTTATTTGTTTAGAAATAGAATTAATATATTTTTTATTGTCCTTTTATATAAATTTTTGCATATATTTCTGTTTCGTCTTGTGCACTGGTGTCGTTCTCTCACAACACGAGATCTCACACACCTGTGATGGGTTGACTGGAAGATATCCCTATTAGAGATAAGTCCTCCCTTGAATGTGTTGTATTTCTTTATAGTCGTGGGTTCTGGGGTGGTGAAGGACAATAATTACTGCTGGTTAACTGACTTACTCGTATATTTATTAGTTAATTATACACACATTTGTAACACGACCTAACTGCAGCTACGGACCCAGTAGAAGAGAGAGAGCATAGATTATACAATTATAACTAATAATATTGTTGGCAATGGAACCTCATAGTTTAAGCCAAATACACCACAGTATGCTTCTGTTTTTTTATGTACTGTTTTTGTTTGGTTTATGTGCAATAAAGAGTTTAATATGATAATTTTGTCGGACAGATTTCCGTTGGATCCGATTTTAAAAAGAAAATGGCTGGCCTTAATTTGGCGCATTGATTGGAGTCCAAAGAAGTCTTCCACCATTTGCAGTAAACCAAATATTGTGAAGACTTGCATTGTTTGTTAAATTACTTTTGAATAAAGAACACGCGAAGTATCATATTTACGTAGACTGAAAAACCAAAATCATTTCCCGGCGCGTGAGCGCGCCGGCAATGTTGCATGAAACGGTGCGCTGTTTGAATTTAGAACTCTTTCGTCTATCGTACACATTGCGTTCTCGTGGCTGTATTCCCCGCTTCCACTTCCCCCCTTGCCCTCCCGGTGCGCCCTTACATTTCCTCGATTTGCTGAAAAACTGCCCATTATCTTAACAAACGGATTTTGGAAAATCGACAATGGCGAAAAACGGAATTGTTTGAGACCAATTTTATCAAAATTCACCGAAAGACCTAATCCCATATCCTTTATTATGTAAAAGGCCCTTTTTTATTTCCTTGCATTTTTTAAAGAAAAGCACTATAAATGCCTCGGATGAAAAGGCAATTGCCTGTCACGTATTCCTAACTCATACTCGGCCTAATAATGTACTATTAATTCATTAACAGTCATTTTAATTCGATAATTGTTTAGATTTTAGTGCCCCCATTCGGAATCTCTGTTTGGCCCAAATGTTGGCTGGGAGAGAGCGATGTATTATCGTTTCTGTCCACCTTATGTACAAGTGTTTTTTTTTGGACATTGAAGATTAAATAAATAAATAAAATGAGGTAGGCAGCGGTGTTACACGCCCACTTTTCTCCTAAATCTAAGTTCCCGAGTAAGGGGGCGAAGCTGTTGTTTATCAGAAACACATCTGTGATCAATCTAACACAACAATAGGCTAATTGACTCATGTCAAAAGTAATGAAAATAATGTGTCATTCACATAGTATTTACTACAAGGATCCAAAATACACCAAGTTCGATAAAAATAAGGGATTGCTGTAGAAATTCAATTTAAATATGTTTTATTTTTACTTTTTTTTCATCTGCCAAAAACGCTATCCACCATGTTCGTGAAAATTGTTGACTAACGCTTCATGTAAACAATTACGAAGCATGGTCAAACTCCGTCAAACGCCAGTCGCAACCAATCAAACATAACTGTCGGCTATAACACGCAAGCGTATTGAATTATTTACAATAATCGTGACGCTACGGCACAGTTAATTCATAGACCATCAGCACCGAAGGTTTGACATTTAAGCAAAAACGTAAATTATAATTTGAAATTTATTGTGTTAAAGGCTTCAGAAAAAAAATTGTATTATTTTTATGGTGATCGCTATCAGTAATTAATCATTTGGGGCCCAATAAAAACAAGGGTCAACTAGCCTATTTATGAAATACGGCCTGGTGAACGACGGATAGTTTTAGAAATTTTGGGTACGGAACCCTAAAACGTTGCTGCTTTATTCTGTTAGGAGGATATATTAAAGTGGCATGTTTCTGATAGTTAAAACAAGGTATTCGTCATTGCGTGCAAGTCAGTAATCGGTCCGAATGCGTTTGACGCAGGTGGTGTCATCACAAACGTGTGGTCCGCCGTACATCGGTCACATGAGTCGTCGATAAGAGGTATTTCCCACCGCATTGACATCACGCTTGATTTTCCTTGTTTGTTTTTGTGATCAAAAGATTGCTCGCCGAGTGATTGGTGCGTCCGTTAGAACAATTCATATGAACTATGCATGTAACAGCATAGATATATTAAGTAGTATAGATCGCTATTCCCACACATCCCATACTTAACGTAATAAGTCGAACGAAGGGGTACCTATGTATAGGAATAGCGATCTATATTACTTAATTTTTCTATGGTGATAGGGAGAAAGAATTTAGAAATAAGAATACATAATGGTATGAATGAGCTCGGTGGCGTAGTGGTAAGGTCATCATCAAAAGTAGATGATCATTTAAGTACCTTGTCAAATTAAATGTTGAAGCTTATTACATAACATGTCTAAGAAAATGTCGTACATGGAAAATGCAACACAGCACTAGTGATGAGCTTCTGATGGTGACTGTACGCTTTGGCTTTCGTACCGAAAAACAGCTACCTTCGCCATGGTCAGGTCGTGGATGGGTGAAATCTGAAAACTGTGATCTCGAACTCCTCCGTGCTTCGGAAGCCACGTTAAGATGTTCGTCCCGGTCTCTATTGTTACCGTTTCTAGCCACCAACCCGCATTGGGCCAGCATGGTGGTTGAGTTACTACTCCTACTCCTCATGTGACGACCTCCGTGGTCGAGTGGTCTGTACGCCGGTCTCAAGGCGCCGCCATCTCGAGAGGTCCTGGGTTCGATCCCCAGTGGAGGCAATTGTTTGGGTGATGAATTTTCAGACATATGTTCTCCAGTCTTGGAGGTTCATTATATAAGTATAATATTATATATATTCTGAATAATTATGTGTATTTATCTATTAAATATATTTGTCCGTCATCTATCCGTAACACAAGCAGCATTTAGTTGCTTAAAATGGGACTAGTTGATAGGTGTGAATGTCTGAGGATGTTTATTTATTATTTTATTTATGTGTTTCTCCATGAGTAAGGCCTGTGTCTAGCACTGGGACGTTTATAGCTATATCCTGTTTCAAACCAATCTTCAATCTTATCACATCATAGGAATTTAATTATAAAATAACAATGTTTTCTTAGCTACCAATAAAAGATTGGCCTATCTGTAGATAGTACGGTTCTATATTTTGTCTCGTATTTTTTTTATCCATAATCTAACGTGACATAATGATCATGTGTTTGAATGATAAGTAGCCCTAAAGCCTTGTTCGGACTAGACTAGTATTTTAGTCGAGTGGCGCGTAATTTAGTATCTAAAATACTCGCCACTGCCCAAAAACCGTTCACATTGTTTTAGTACAGTAAACAAGTGAGTGGACTAAAATACTCGCCACTGCCCAAAAACCGTTCACATTGTTTTAGTACAGTAAACAAGTGAGTGGACTAAAATACTCGCCACTGCCCAAAAACCGTTCACATTGTTTTAGTACAGTAAACAAGTGAGTGGGCTAAAATACTCGCCACTGCCCAAAAACCGTTCACATTGTTTTAGTACAGTAAACAAGTGAGTGGGCTAAAATACTCGCCACTGCCCAAAAACCGTTCACATTGTTTTAGTACAGTAAACAAGTGAGTGGGCTAAAATACTCGCCACTGCCCAAAAACCGTTCACATTGTTTTAGTACAGTAAACAAGTGAGTGGGCTAAAATACTCGCCACTGCCCAAAAACTCCTTTACTAAACTACTCAACAAATTTTTTTGTGTTCAGACACGTTTAGCTACTAAATTACTCGCCACTCGACTAAAAATTAGAATAAAATGGATTGACTCGACTAAACTCCTTACTAAACAACTCGACTACATTTTTGGAGTTCAGACACGTTTAGCTACAAAATTACTCGCCACTCGACTAAAATACTAGTCTAGTCCGAACAAGGCTTTACTTAATGTCTTATAATATCACTTGCCCGAAAATCGAAATCCCTAAATGAGTTGATCTACATTTTTTTGCTATTAATATCACAATCTATAATATTTAAAAGGCATAAAAGGTTTTTCTATAATAGTTGTAAGTCCTAACGTAATATCTCATAATATAACGTGCCCTAAACTCGAATTCAAATCATGTATTCACTTTAGATATTTACATACCCTTATGACTGTCAAATTATGCAAGCCGTTCACTTGCTAGATGCTGCTTTTCTTGCCTAGCATGCGACAAAAGGCGACTAAGGGCGTATTGGGTACTGGGTCTGTGATTGTGTAGGCGATGAGCTAGCCACTTGTTACTACTCTTTCACGATTTTTCATCTGACCAAACCCAATCTTTGTATGGCTGAATGTGGTCTTGGGGAGCACAGTGCTCCATGGACTCTGCCTACCCCTTCGGGGATTACAGGCGTGATTGTATGTATTTATGTATGTTTGTTCACTAGCTACCAGGAGGCCTTGTTCTGAGAACCTTTACAATATTTATTTCCTCCGTTTACAAAATTAAAAAATCAATAGAAATTTCAGACGCACGCGTCTGTGATTGTCGAATGGTTTACTCATGATAGGAAACCATTCATAGATTTCATAGACTATTTTCTCCATACATTTACTACGAGCGCCTCTATCTATCGGCAACTATATACAACTAAATATGAAGAAAATACGTATGCGATTGTCGACACAGATATACATTTACATAGATGACACAAATGCGTGTACTGAGCGTGTCCGCAAACCCCGACCAAACGTCGGGGTTGGCCGCTGCTAACTAACCCGCGAATCCGAATGGCCGAATGGTTAGTTAAAATAATTAATTGGTCAGCAACTTATAGGCAGCAGATATTTCTAAATTATCAGCAAGATAACTAATTGGACAGCAACTCAAATGTTTTCTCTGCTGCCAAATTGTTAATATTATGCTTTGACGGCACAAATATTATAACCCCCAAATACAGAAACGCTACTCAAAGTTTAAGTCCTACTTTAAGTATTGTCAAAATTGACGTTTTTCCATACAAATTCTGACAGTTATTGTCCACTTAACTTTATAAGCAGTGCTCAAAAGTTGAGTAGCGTTTCTGTACTTGAGGGTTAGGGTTTTAAAAAATAACCTTAACCTAATATCAATCAGAACACAAGGAATTGATCCTTCGTTGATCCTTTTCCTAGATTTTATACATTTCCGGCAACATATACGTATATTGCTGCCTAAATAATTAATTTGTAGCTCAACTAATTATTTTGCAGCCCAATTCTTTATTGTGCTGACTAAATTCATATTGTGCTGCCCAAATAATTATGTCGCCGCCCAAATAAGAAACATTGCTGACAAAACATTTGTTTGCCGCCCAAATGATATTAACGCTGACTTATTTGTTGCTGACCAAATAATTAAATGGCTTCCCAATTAATTACACCCCTTCATTTTGTAACGATCGTCTTCTGTATCTATTTGTGATAGAAATCAACCGTGAATTAGCTTATCCGCCAAAATAAACAGAAATTATCGATGACATAATTAAACCGAGAATTGTGAAATACATCTTATCAGATATACATATTAATGTCAGATTTCGTGAGACCTGATAAGAGATGAGCGTCTACATGCCATCGCTGTTATCAAATCAGATATCAGTAATAACGTGTTAGATTTAATATTCCGTTTTGTATAGGTTTTTAAGAAGTCATTGGCTTCTTCTAAAATCATATCGTCAATAGTAGTTTAATCAATCAAAGTGATTTGACTGTTTGAAATATGATTTAGCTAGCATTGTGGGCAGTTACACCACCACACTAACCCAATGTGGGTTGGGGGGTAGAAACGGTTGCAATAACGATCGGGACCAACGGCTTCACGTGCCTTCCGAAGCACGGACGAGTTCGAGATCACAAAGTTTTGGTCACCCATCCACAGCCTGGCCATGGTGAAGGTGGCTAACCACTACGCCATCCAGCACTTCAACGCTCCTCAAAGGTCACCGAGCTTTTCCAGTAGTGCGATATATATTGGCTAATGACGACTGCTAAAACCTCTTTGTAAATAACATTAAATATAAATCATATTTTGAGTCTGCGTAAGAGTGTTACCAGACTTATCAAACGACCGTCGATCGATGACATGGATCGATTGTAAAATGGATTAATCGACGTCGATCAAGTTTCTTCCAAACCTATCAATCGACCGTCGATCGATGATAAAATGGATTAATCGACGTCGATCGATAGTTTCTACCAGACCTATCAATCGACCGTCGATCGATGATAAAATGGATTAATATCGATAGCTATAGATTTATTTAAAGCTACCAGACCTATCAACGTCGACGGATGGAATCGATCGATTGGTTAGTCGAGCGGTATCCATCGATCAATTAAGACTAGCAGACCAGTCGATCAACATCGATCGGTCTAGTAACACAAATAGTATGATTCGGGCTCAGTTATTTAAAATGTTTACCAGCAAAAAGGTATGTCAACAACTTATTAATGTAAAAGCGATAGCGTCTACAAAGCAATGATTCACCAACAGGAAACCAAAGAAATACCGAATTGGTCACCGCTGGGAAGGCGTTTAAAAATAAAATAGATTTATATTATTTAGAACAGTACACAGCATATAATTACAACGATATCCGTGTTGGGAAAATAGCTAGAAATCGCCTCGATCGTGGTGTACCGCTGAGTTTGGACACAACTTAAGTGCGGTGTATTGTACAGATACATCTACATAGATAACACAAGTTAACGATTTGTATCGAAACGAGCGTGTCAACTTTTAACGTGTACTGTGACGTCACAGCCGTAATTTTGATACGTGAGTTCCAAACTGTAAGATACCGATGCCGTCGATGCCCCTCCGTCAATTATCACACGAGACATTTTTTTTTAGTTTTTACAGCCATTCGCACGAGCAGACTACTTAGTAGCGGCCAACCCCGACGTTTGGTCGAGGTTTTCGGACACGCACAGTACACGCATTTGCGTCAAATGTAAATGTATTTCTCGTATTGGTCCGGACACAAAAAGAATGTACCCGGTCAATGTCTGCGGGCAAATTTGAGGTACCTAAAGTAAATAACTATTATGGTGATAGAACATTAAAGAAACGGTTACCTTACCTGTTGAATAGTTTGCCCGAGGACATACGCCGGGATCAAGAAAAAAATGTATTTAAGAAAAATCTTAAAAAGCATTATTTAGCTAACTTAGTATAGTTTTTGAGTTTTGTTTTCTGTTAATCTAAGCTTGAGATTCTTGATCCCACAGACAAACTGTGTAAATAGTTTTGTGGGACTTCTGTATGTATTTTGTAAACCAATGTTTGTTTAATAAATAAATTAATAATAAATAACTGCTTTTCTTGCCTAGCATGTCGTAAAAGGCGACTAAGCGCGTATTGGGTACTGGGTCTGTGATCGTGTAGGCGATGAGCTAGCCACTTGTTACTACTCTTTCATGATTTTTCATCTGACCAAACCTATTTTTTGTATGGCTGGATGTAGTCTTAGGGAACACTTAGTTCTCTTCTTCACTCACTCTTCGAGCTTCTTCGAGTATGATGATAATAATATGTCTATTCTCGTAACACTTATTGAATCTAGAGTATCTAACGGATGCACCTACAAGATACGATATGATTGATAAGTATAATTTTGAGAAAAACACAAGCACATCATGGAATCGATAAAACCTGTTCATACTTGTTTATAAATATTGACATCACATGGTCATATCTATAAATCTAATCAAAAACAATATAATTATATCCACGCTTTATTGGTATCTGCTATCAATGATTAATTCGATTAGAAGATAAGGTTTTTTACTTTGCCTAAAAAGGAAATGTTCGTTAAACTTAATCTATTTTCAGTAGCAAAAATTAGATCATCACTATCACGAACGCCTTCCCCGAAGGGGTATTACACACCCACACCTTGCCAATAATCCTTTTTATATCAAAACTAACTATTGCCCGCGACTTCGTCCGCGGTCACTATGGTTTTTTTAACATTCCCATGGGAATATCGGGATTTAAAGTAGCTTTGTCCTTTCTCAGGCTCTAGACTATCTGTGCAGCATTCGATTAAACCGGTTTAGTAGATTTAACGTAAAAGCGAGACCGACAGACAGACAAGCAGAGTTACGCATTTATAATATTAGTATGGATATACAAAAAAATATTAAAATATCTTTTACATCTTATCATTAACATTCGACACTTTTGTAGCGTGTTGAATGATTAAATTGAAAAAAACCCCGAAATATAATGGACGTTCGGTAAAGGGCTCTTTATGACATCATTTAGACTTATTCCTTAATTGCACTTACAATTTAAGAATGATTGTTGAAAATATGTTATATCAAAATTAATACAATGTAGCAACTAAAGTCGTTCAGGGTTCAGAAATTAGACCCACTCTTATTTCTCTAAATACCATAAATATTAAAATAAAGCGATTTCATTCCTCATTTTATTGTTACAATATAGTGAGTGTTGGCTTGGAGAGTGATGGGAGAGAGTGGAAGAAGAAGACGTGTAGCGCCGAACACAAATAGAATTGGGAACAGGGCAAGACAGTGAGAGAGAGAAGAAAGGTAGAAAGAAATATATTTATTTGGTACACAATAAATATCTACTGCCGGACACATAAACTGCATCAAAGTAATAGACGACTTTGAAATAAATATTTTAACCAAGTGTGCAAACTTTCTATACAGATTTAAATTGAAACCTCTAGATTGGTTCGTGAACTTTAAACAGCGTAGGGCCATATCCTTAGGTTTAAGTTTGTGTACTGGAAAGGACCTTAAGACTTTTTTGAAGAAAAATCAGAAATTTAAGGAATTATTTTTATGGAAATTGGTTTTAACAATAACACAAACTTTATGCAAGGGTTTATTTGTGTTTTAATAAGGTGTATTACTTCCACGTGCCCTAATTACGGATTCTAATCGGTCGATTTTATAAGGGTTATTAAAAGATCTTGCAGAATATTATCTCATTCTTCAGAAAGTGCTGTTCTTAGTGCTGCCAATGTCAATTTAAACCAGTCTACGGTTTCTAGAATATACAGAAGGTTTGTGGAGACAGGTTCTTACAGAAGGAGACGTGGTACAGGCAGGACTCGAGCAACCACAGGTCGTGATGACCGATTTATTGTTATAACTTCCCTGCGAAATCGTTTCCTCACGTCAGTTAACAACAGAGCTTAATGAAGTGCGTGGAGTAAACGTGAGTGCACGAACAATAAGTAGAAGGTTAAAGGAAGCGGATTTTACCCCTTTTAGACCAGCAAATGGTCCAAAGTTGTCTGTAGTTCACAGACAAGCTCGCTTAAGATTTGCGTGTGATCACCTGAATTGGACAGAATAGCAATGGGCCTCCGTATTGTTCACGGACGAGTGTAGAGGTTTCAATTTAAATCTGTATAGAAAGTTTGCATATTTGGTTAAAATATTTATTTCAAAGTCGTCTATTACTTTGATGTAGTTTATGTGTCCGTCAGTGTATATATTATATAAAACTCAAAGGTGACTGACTGACATAGTGATCTATCAACGCACAGCCCAAACCACTGGACGGATCGGGCTGAAATTTGGTAAGTAGGTAGATGTTTTGACGTAGGCATCCGCTAATAAAGGATTTTGACTAATTCTACCTCCAAGGGGATAAAATAGGGGATGAAAATTTGTATGAAACTTTGTCAATTTTAAACCGATCGGGCTGAGACTGAGAGAAAATTAAAGGGTACACCCGTGGGATAGTTAAAAAACCATAGTAACCGCGGACAAAGTCGCGGGCAACAGCCAGTACAATATACAATTCTTAAAGCACCATACAAAGCGATTCGTAACACTAAAAAGGCATCCGCTCAGCATAATGTCTGGCCTATGACAGGTAACTAGACGCTGATCGTCCACGAACACCTTATTTGGGAGGTTATTAAGAAGAGAGAGATATATAGAAGAGAATAAAGTTATGTATAGGACGACGATAGTCGTAGCCAGCGGTCCCTCAGCCTATACGTCCCACTGCTGGGCACAGGCCTTTCAAATGGAGAAACACATAAGGAGTATGGGCCGAAACACCACCACGCTGGCCCAATGCGGGTTGGTGGGTAAAAACAGCCGCAATAGCTACCGGGACCAACCGCTTAACATGGCTTCCGAAGCACGGAGGAGCTCGAGATAACAAAGTTTTAGGCCCGTATTACGGAACTAAACTCGAGCGTAGATCTCTGCTTGAGCACTGTTAGAGAGGGATGGCGCTATGGATCCCACACAGCGCCATCCCTTTTTAACTGCGCTCAAGCAGAGATCGACGCTTGAGTTTGGTTCTGTAATACGGGCCTTAGTCACCCATCCACGGCTTGACCATAGCGAAGGCAGCATTGTTTTAAATCGAAAGCCAAAGCCTAGCCACTACGCTACTTAGCTACTTAGCTCCTTAGCCACCAACAAGAATAAAAGTGGAGGCGGTGCTGACGACTGTCAGAGAAGAATGTAAGAAAATCGGTGACATGTTGGCCACCGAGCCAGAGACAGTTAATTGGTATGGATTCCTCGTCGTCTCAAAAGGCTGGAGTGGCTTGATTTGAGTGGACGGTTGAGCATGGCCGAAAATCGAGAGCCGTCGAGGGCATTAGCGGAGAGAGTGAGAATTTCAAAAAGTAATGTCACCGACACAGCCTACCGGATTATCAAACTGCAGTGGCTAGCAGTGGGCTGGTCAGATTAACCATAGAACTGACGGCCGTTTGGGTCGAAAGTTCTCGAGTGGAGACCGCGACTCGGTAAACGTAGTGTGGGACGCCCTGTGACAAGATGGGACTACGATATTCGTAGGCTGGCTGGAGTGAGCTGGATGAGAACGGCCGAAGATCGAGAGCGGTGGCGTGCATTAGGGGACACCTATGTCCAGCAGTGGACAGGAGTGGGATAATGATGAGAATTACAGTACCAATAGATCTCCGTATGATCATCAAAATCAATCCATATCAACAGTTGCATAAATCCGAGATGGATTAAATGACGAAAGGTCTCAAAAGCAACATACCCTAAATTGCCCTTTAGGCTAGTAGACCTGTCCTAATGTATGGGTCTCAATGTTGGGCAACAAAAGCGATGGATGGCAGAAAACAGCACGCAGCAAAGAAACGGATGTTGAGGTGATGTGTAGGTACAGACCGGGATTGATAGGTGTGTGGAAATTTTAAGGTAGCGCCAGTGTTAAAATATTTGGACCTAGGTTACCGTGGTATGGTCAGGTGATGAGGAGGGATGAATGCCACATTACAAGAAGAATGCTGAGCATGGACGTGGATGGGACTAGAATGAGAGAAAGACCAAAGAAGCGATGGATCAAATGCATGAAGAATGATTTATAGAATCTATACCAATATTATTAAGCTGAAGAGTTTATTCGTTTGGTTGAACGCGCTAAACTCAGGACCTACTGATCCGATTTGAAAAATTCTTTCAGTGCTAACCCTATAGCCTTCCTCAATAAACGGGCTATCTAAATAGCTATAGGGTTATAACATCACGCTATCCTAAAGTAACTATTCCACGCTGACGAGGTCGGGGTAAAAGCTGGTCTGTTTTAGAATAAAAGAAGCGGATGCAGAGCTGACGAGTGTCAGAGAAGAATGGAAGAAATGACATATTGCTCTGACCGGACCCCACCTAGAATGGGAAAAGTGTAAGAAGAGGAGATTCCACCCGAAAGCGTCTTCTTCTTCCTGCCTTTTTCTCCACTCTAGGTGTGCTCAGCTCAACATGTCTTCTTCTACACTCCCCTGACACTCGACAGTTCAGCATTCACTTCTTTACTTCTCTTTTCACACTTCTCACAGTCAATCCACCCCGTTCTTAGTCTCTTCTTTCTACCAGCATTCTTCTACCTATGTTACATTCAGCCCTCCTCATCACATGTCGTGAGCGTGCCGTAAAATAATCATCGTAGGTATTATTAGGGCCCCGCGCAGTCTACAGAGTGTTCATCGGCCTATAGTACCTATATTCGATATTAATCAGTAGGTACCTTTAGGCATAGATAAATAAAGTAGTATAGATTAATATTCCCATACATGAGTTTTTAGTTCGTCTAAGACTTATTATTGTTTTTTTGGACTTATTACGTTAGGTACTAGCGGAATTACTTAATTTATCTATGCTATAGGTATCAAAGTGCGCACTCTCATGCAGCAGAGAGAAATTCGAGAACACAAAGTTTTGGTCATCCAGCTATGGTTCAACCATGGCTACTCTTACTTGGATTTCAATAACAAAAACAATATATTAAATGTTTAACGCGGAAAACCAATTTTATTAAATGTTCTATTCAAATTCAGTGGCATCATACAATTGGCCAATATTTCATTTATTTATTTATTTTATGTCACATTTATTTGGTAAACTTACAGCTAGAATTATTAATTAAATGTTATTACAGTTTAAATAAAATAAAGCCAATTACAAGTGTTCACATGTGGATATATATTTAAGTACTTAATTCACAGATAAGAAATTTCAAATCAATTTAAAAAATTAAATTTATATTTTATCAATGAATTATTTCATATAATGCGATAATTAAAAAGATATTTGATTAATGGGCATGAATTCTAGAAATATATTTCAGTTTTTAAAAATTCCAAACATCACTACAAAGGTCCGTCCTTGGATGGGTGGGTGACCAAAACTGTGACCTTAAGTTCCTCTGTACTTTGGAAGACCTAAATATTTCTATAGTCCATACTCCGCATGTTTTTCTCTATGTGGGAAGTGTGTGCCAAGCAGTTGAACAATTATAGGTGTGTCCATGGTTGGACTTATGATAGTGCTATGAACAAAGAAATTACACATCCTTCGCAGTTACCAAGAATTTGAAATATGATGTAATGCATACTATATCATTGTAAAATTTATCAGATACTGTAATATTTTATGTTTTCAGAAGCCAATGATAATTTTGGTATTATTAAAAGTCATGCTATCAAGTGTCCTATATTTTTTAGGACAAAATTAAATGACAAAGGATTTAACTTACAAAGAATGGAAATAAGTTTAAATCTCTACACTTTAACTATAATACATTTGATTTACCTGTATATCCTGGCCCCTTAGCATGACCATTACATTATGATATGTATCAGCCATCCTAGCATCAACACCTTATGATATAACAGGTTTTTATCATGTAAAACTGTCAAAGTACTAAGGAATATAACAATTGGGTGTGATTAAAACATGGTTAATCATGTCGTGTTGCTCATGCTACTTAGGTTGGTAGATATCATATTTTCCTGTCAAAGTTAGACTGACAGTTGGGTATGATAAAATGTGACATGACAAATATCACATTGCAGGACTCATGCTTTAACTCTTCTAGCCAACTAGTTATTGTGTGAGATCCAGTGTTAAAGTGACTTATGAATCATAGAGGAACTCACTTCGTTTTCAATATTAAAACCAATGCATTCAACCATTATAAACATTACATAATTATCATAAAGCTGCATTCCCCAAAGGAGTATAGGTGTAAAACACCTATGTAACAGGTGGTGTCTGCTCCCATTATGCTAAGGTTTTATTTGGTATTTTGGAAAATTCCATGAAATACAGAGGCTGAGGCGGAAATACAGAACCAAACTCAAACTTATATTTCCACTTGAATACAGTAAGAATGGTATGGATAGCACCATTCCGGGTGCTATCCATCTCATATAGCACCTTTTTTTCTGCGTTCAAACACAGAACCACCATTAAGTTTAGTTCTGTACTACAGGCCAAAATAAAGATTCCTTCTTCTTAATTGATTGCGTTTTAGCTTTCATACTAGCTACGGCAGCCATACCATTTTTTATAGGCGTCACAAACATGTTTCAGTAATGGTGTTGAGGGCCGCAAGAAAAAAATATTTTAGGGCTTGGGAAAGACTTTGAATTTGGGGGTAAATGGGGGAGTTTGGGAGGTAAGGGATTTGTCCTCCCCCAAAAGAGAATGTCTGTGGTGTTTATAGTTTAGGAGATATGATTTTTTAAAATTTTGAGGTTACCTTTCCTTTTGGAAATGAAAATAAGTGCCATTTTGGAGGAAGTGGACCCCTTCAGACTCAACTCAAATTCTATCTTTGATTCATGGGCCAATAATGTTCCTCTGTACCTCTGTGGGCCTCTGTAGTTTTTCAACATAGGTTTTTGGAATTTAATTCTTCAGGTGGGCCAATGGTTTACTCACACAGACACAATATTATCATTTATGAGGGTAAGATATATAAATATTATAACCTTATTTGTCATAATGTGAAATACCTATACATTTTTTGTTATAGTTTGACAAGTTGAAAGTATCTCGTAAGTATACAAAGTTGTTTGTATGTAAATAATACTGGAAAATGCCTTTTTTTCTAATATTTAGAATACTTTGAGTATACCTTAACATTTAGTTGCTGAGATTTAGAAATAACACTAATGATACTTTCCTAGTCAAATACTTATATTTGGATAATTAGATGTTAACTTTGTTAGTACATTTCATACAGCCCATTTTATTCTAATTAGATTCCAATAAGCACAAATAAAATAAAAATACAACAATATCAATGACATCATTTAAAAACCCCACTGAATTACCATGTTTTCCTCAAAAACTACAAGAAAAATAGTAAACAAATGGATGAAAGCGATTTCCAAAGATAGAAAAAAGTTTTGAAGATATAAATGCGGACTTTTTGTTAGGTGACCACGCAAAAATTGCGAAAACATACAAAAGTTTATACTAATATGATAATGAGTCATCCGGGAAAGATAGCTCCGTAAATCAGTGCTCAAAACAGACATGGAAAAACCCATATACCTTTATTCTTACCCATAGTTGTGACGTTGTAGTCCGCTTGTGTGAAGTGAAGACTACAAACTTTTGAATACTTTGTATAGGGCTTCCCCCTTTTCAAAATCAAATTCCACTTGTCAGCCATTGTCACATCACGAGGGAAGCGGTGGAATTTCACATTCTTCGTCTTGCCGGCAAGGGAAGTACATTGAGGCACCGTGCAATAATAACCCATGATAGCACCAAAACCTTTGTTGTTTAATGTTGCGGCACCGACTACCGCGCGAACACTTGACACATCAAAACACTTCACCCGACGTGTACTGTACAATGAATTATTGTCTATTTGTTGCAATCGTTATCACGTTGTTGAAAAAATGGAATCATCACAGTGCAGCCTTGAAAAATTTGACATGTATCACCTTTTTTCCCTTCCCCACTTCCCACTTTTTTCACAAAAAAATGGCCACTAAAACCATAGACAACGGATGTGATAATAATCTTACTGACTGACTAGTCTTGGAATAAGTCAAAATAAAGTTTTCGAATAAAAAGAATGATTTCACAACATTGCTACAGTGATAAACACCTTTTAGGTGCACACAATACACTGTATCAGCTGCTGATTTCGTACTAGAATAAAAATTCAATTCACGAGTTAGAGCCGAGTAATATCGATAGCTCTAATCGATTCCGTTTTAGACGAAAGTGAATTTTTTAAATGGCAATAAACAATGTTGTTTTTTTTTCTTTTATTTTGTTATGTCGGCTTGTTCAGTGGTGTTTATGCGCGAATTTTTATTTAACATTTTCCTAAATTCGAGACGAGTTATCACTAAAATCACTGAACAGATATGTAATTTATTATTTCACAGTGTCTAATTAATGCCAAAATGCCTTATTACTGTACTGTACCCCGCTGTACGTCAATGGCAGGGAAAGCCAAAAACGTATCATTTCATCAGTTCCCGAGAGACGAAGAGCTGGCTGAATTGTGGAATAACATACTGAAAAGAGGGAAACCTTACACGAAATACTCTAAAGTGTGTAGTTTACATTTTAAAGCCGAGGATTACACTATAACAAGCGTTGGTAAGAACAAGGGTACGTAAATATAGTTCATTTATTAATAAAGTCTTCTACTCACATTCGATTGAGGAATATACCTTGTATGGCTTACAAGCGTGTTCCCTTGAATTTTTCTTTAGTAATCTTACACAATAACCACCTCATCTTCAATCTAAGTAAACTATATTAAATGCAATCAACATGTTGATTATTTCCTGTCAGTGGGTAGAAAGCTCCTGAGTTTTCTACGCTCTCCCATTACATTAAAGTACAGACAGTATCTATTAGTAAAGGTATTTTCCACTTTACTACCTGCTGTGTTACAAGTACATAATACCTGTGCTGATGTAGCCTTTTCTTGTAATTTTTTATGCATGAAGTTATGGCCCTCTTTTATATTGGAACTCGTTTAAACCAGGTGGAATGTAGGTGCTAGCGCTGCGCCTATCCGTCTGGGAACAGAAGTGATTTTCTGAGTTCTCAGACAGCTTATCATAAATTAAAATAGAGCAATTGTCTTCATCTATCAGTAAAACTGAAATAAAATCCGTGCAGTTTTGTATGCAAAACATACAGGTACACAATGTTTATATCAAGATAATCTTGTTTATTTTTATACGCACCCTCTCAACCCCTTGAGACTCAGTGCTGATACTGGTGTACACAAACAATAGACATTTCTATTATGACTGGTTTTTTGTTTGGTGTCAAGGACAGACCTCCTTATATTACTTTAATATTTGTCTATGTACTTTTTTACTGCTCTTAACGTCTGTCATTCTTCGGTTTCTTTTCTGTTCCTTCAGTTCTTATTATTTTATTTATTATACGTTTCTCTCCCAAATCCGCCTTTTCCTTCGGCTGTCCACGACAGTATTGGTAAATTTTTTGGTTAATATTATTTTGTTCTTAATCTGTTATGTGCAATAACCTTGCAAATAATGATATTACTACATTTACATGTTAATTCACAAAATTATTGATCTATCATTATCAGTGATCGGAATAGGTAGAGCTATTTCACATACTTGCCATATGATAGAATAGTATGAATATGAAACAACTAATTATATTTATACAAGAATCAACAATCATTTAACTTTTTCATTCCGTGATTGTATAAGAACTTATCATATATATTATTATTTGTAACTCAAAAATCAAAACATGATTGAAAATAACAAACGATTTGTATTTAACTAGCGTAAAATCTTAAACAAAATTACAGAAACAAAAAGAATAATTATTATTGGTTTATTAATAATGCGGTATATGATTATATTGTGTCCCTTTGTGACTGTTGAGATGTAGAGATTTATTTTTTAATCATTGAACTATACTTTTCAGGCCAATGGAGAACCTTACGAAAGGATGCTATCCCATCACAGAACCTACCATCAGACTCGCCCCTTCCGTACCAGCGGCAACGGAAGTCTTCGTCCGTGCAGAACACACCACCTAGCACTGCTCATCCAAGGGTGTGTGTTTTTAATTAAATTTTTTTAATTAATTAAATGATATATATAAATCAAACCATAAATATATTATTAGAGCACTAATAGAATAACTAACATCACCACAAAACTCAAATGATTATACTGTTTAAATTTTTTCTAATATATTCCTAATGACAAGTTGAAAACATAAAAGCTTGCATATTACCAATACATACACAACAACAACATACATACCAATTCCGTATACCCCTATTTCTGAAATGGTAGGCAGAGGTGCTTAAATATCCACTTTAATAATAGGTTGGGGAAAAAGTTTCTTCGCATTTTTTAAGAAAATTCAAAACATTTTTTAATATAGTTTATTTACATTTAACTAAAGTATGTAGGTACCATTTTGTTCGGTAACTTTTTGCCATCTTGTAGGTAGGGACATGATCCCATTGCTATAGAAATTTTGGGACTTCTGGTCAAAATACCGCGACAAGTGGTTTTGGCAGTCCTCTCGTGATGTTAACCTGACACTGCCTAAAGAATTCTGAAGAGACCGAAACAGGTGGAAATCTGAAGGTGCAAGGTCAGGACTATACGGCGGATGCATTAACACCTCCCAGCCAAACTCTCTTAATTTTTGCTGAGTGGCTAAAGATGTGTGAGGTCTAGCGTTATCATGATGAAAAACCACACCCCTCCTGTTGATTAATTCCGGCCGCTTTCTCTCAACTTCTTGCTTTAATCTCATCAGTTGTTCACAGTAGAGTTCAGAATCGATGGTCCTGCCTGGTGGTAACAGCTCATAATGAATAATGCCCTTCCAATCCCACCACACACACAGCATCACCTTGTTGCGAGTTAACCCGGGTTTCGCCACAGTCTGTGAAGCCTGACCTGCCTTTGACCACGACCTTTTTCGCACGTTCTTGTCGTACGTGATCCACTTTTCATCACCAGTTATAAGCTTCTTCAAAAATGTTTCGGTTTCATTACGTCGTAATAAAGAATCACAAATGAGTAGGTACACGGTTCATTAGGTTTCTTTCAGTGAGCTCGTGAGGTACCCAAATGTCGAGCTTTTTTGTGTACCCAGTTTTTTTCAAATGCGCCAAAACTGTTTTGTGGTCAATTCCCAGTTCTTCAGCTACGTCGTAACTACTGACATGCCGATCTTGCTCCACTTTTTCAAAAATGGCATCCATTTTATCTGTAATAGGGCGACCAGAGCGACGTGCATCTTTGACATCAAAATTTCCGGATTGAAAACGCTTAAACCAAATTTGTGCTACTCTCACAGACACTGCACTAGGTCCATAAACATCGCAAATTTTTTTCGCGGGTTGCGTTGCATTTTTACCTTTTTTGTAGTAAAATTTTAAAATGTATCGAATTTCTTCATTAGATTCACTCATCTTGGCGGTACGAAAAACAAATGAAAATCACACATTTTCCTAATTTGAATTTGGAATTATGTTCTTTAAAATTTAAACTTTCAATGATACCAAAACCAGCCAGATACAAATAGTATAGCCAAAGAGATTTTATTACAAGTTTATACATACTATAATGCGAAAAGACTTTTTCCCCAACCTAATAGTTAAAACAATTTCTAAGTTTAGTCTTAAACACAAGAAATAAAAATATTGAAAATTTTGAGTACTTTTCATTTTGAGTATTTTAGTTCAGAGAGCATTTTCCTCTTTTCTTTCTCTCGGCATGTGTAGACAGAACACAGAAATGGACTAAGGTGATAACTGAGTGGATGCTAAGGTTCAATAAAAAAAAGAGGTGACTGTTAAAAAAGTATTTTTTGGGCCGGCAAGGTGAGGGTGGCTAGGGCAGTATGTCAGCATGCTGCTCTAGCTATCTTCACATATGGACTCCTCTACTGCTTATCATCAGGTAGTGTGGAGTCATTTGTTGAGCTTTTTATTAAATAAAAAGATGGTCCTCGATGGAAAGATAAAGTTAGATAGTAAAAAAAACTTAGTTATAGGAAACTAAGTTCTATTTTTAAAAATAAATGTAAATTCCCAGTTTGGGATTAAAATAAAATAAATGTTAGATTTCATTAAGTTTTACATGTTTAATACCTAATGTTTCATAGATTATTTTCAACAATAACTTAATTGATTAGTGGACTCAAAGATCAATTCCTAGGAAATGTATTCTGATAGATGTTAGGTTAAGGTAATTTTCTTTATGACCCTAAAAACAATATTTGTGTCATCAAAACATGTATTATTCAATTTGGCAGTAAACATTAGAGTTGCTGACCAATTAGAAATAATAAGAAATTTGTTGCCCATAATTTGCTGCCAAATTAGTTTTTTGCTAATTTAGAAATATTTGCTGTCCATAAGTTTTTGAACAATTAGAACAATTTTAGCTGACCAATTGTATTTTTTTGTTAACCAAAATTAGAATATTTTATAACCGTTTAAATAACAACCATTTTTATTACTTGTAAATTAAGCAATTTTAAATATTTAAGGTAATTCCCCTGTATAGTGTGGATATTAAGTATATATTAACCATTTGTTTCCACATAAATAATTTTTATTTATTTAAATTTACAGGTGCAGCAACAAATAGCACAAGCGATATACATGCAGACGATGCTCGCTATGCAGGCAGGCTGTGCAGTAAACCCTGCGATAGAGGAAGGTAAGAGATAGTTACTGTTTGTAATACTAATAAAGATAGGTAGGTCACAGTTTTATCCATACTAATATTAGGTCCTTACCTATGAAATTGTTGTTTTGTATGGAGATTTTGGGGATGTCTGCATTTTACATACTAACATTTTATCAGTTTTCTTCACAACGACAAATCCAGAGATAATAATATTTGGCATGTATCATTAGACAAGCTTTAGCAATATGTGTGTGAACACGCTTGATAAAAGTTATTCATCGTTTTTATGTTAATGCAAATCAAATGATGTATTCGTGAGGCAGTTAAAAATAGTTGTCTTTGTGTCTAATTTTAACACAATTAAACTTACAAAAAATTATCAAATTAAATAATACGAGCTCAAATATATGGTCTATTTTTAGAAGAGGCAATTATTTTATAAGATTGGTCTGAAACTTAATAGTTACGGACAAATTGCTAAGACAGAATAAAAACACCAATTTCATAGGTAAAGACCCAATATTATAAATGCGAAAGTAACTCTGTCGGCCTCGCTTTCACGTCAAAACTACTGAATCAATTTAACCGAAATTTGGCACACAGATAGTCTAGAGCCTGAGAGAGGACATAAGCAGCCTTTTATCCCGATATTCCCATGGGAACGCGTGCCATGCGGGTGAATGATAAAAAATTTCAATAACGCCTCAGAAAAATGAAGGAGAAATTTACGCTACTTTTAACTTTGCTTCTAATAATAGAGTAGGAGTAAATTTTCAATTCCACCAATGGAGGCTACTGTTCCAATTTGAAAAAATCTTTCAGTGTTGAATAGCCTATTTATATCATCACACTATCTCAAAGTAACTATTCTACGCGGACAGTCGCTGGCAAATGTTAGTTCTCTATAAAGGGGAAGGCAGTTATCCAATAGAGGGCAGGCTCCAGTGCTTAATATTTTTATGTTTGCATTAAAACGCAATTCTAATACATTTTTTGGAGACAAATTATTTTGTGAAACGGACATTTTGGGAAAAAGACATTTTGTGACTGCGGGACATTTCGGAAAAAATACATTTTGCGACTGCGGGACATTCAGCGAAAGGGACATTAGCACAAGCTTAAGGAGTTAGTGTTTCGAGCGTCTATAGGCTATGGAGACTGGTTATACACATCAGTACCCATAGTATTTTTATAAGTAAACTATACGAGAGTTTGTAATAGTAGTTTATGTAACTGTCACATAATATAGGTTATTAAATCACGAGCGTGGTCCAATAGTATCACACGAGTGTTTTAATACCGAGTTATGTGCAGTTACCTACACTACTTTATCTACACTCATTATTCAAAGAAATAAAACAAAAAAAAAATATTAATTTTATTTATTGTTGGCTGTTTGGAAAACATTTGCCATAGTTTTGTGCCTTTTTAAGAAAAATAAGAGTTGCATAATTAGTCCAACTATTCTAAGTCTATATTCCGTTCATTTTTAATTGAGAATCGAAACAGTTTTTAGGTTTTTTCTCGCTTTTATATAACCCAATGGGAAAAATATTGACTAATCGCGTATGTTAGAATGAACACCCGTTTTCCAGTTTCCGTTTTCCAGAATAAAACTCAAGCAAATTCGAAATGTGACACTCGCGACGCTCGCGAGATGCGCTAAGAACATTAAGATATTGATATTTATTTTTGTATGAAAATAAAATGTGTCAAATTAATAGTCATTGAACAAATGTTGTTATTTATCTTGGGAGGTATAAAAGGTACATAATGGCTGTCTCGTAGTTGGAGAAGTTGATACTTCAAAATAAAAAAATATTCGTCATTGTTTCCACATTCTTTTTATTATTTCAAATGCAATAACACTTTTTTATTTACCTTTTCAGGTAGCTACATCAATTATCCAAGTAAAGGTAAGTTCTTTAACTAGTCGTGAGTGGTATTAAATTTTTATATAATTTACCAACGGCCCACGCTCCTCATGTGTTTCTCCACGAGGAAGACCAGTGTCCAGCAGTGGGACGTATATAGGCAAAGGACGCTCATTTACCGGAAATAATTTGCACACAAACTCATTCACGCCTCTATCCCTGAAGGCAGAGGTGTGAACACCCACAGTTCGCCAGATATGCTATGTACCTATGTAAGGTAGCGAGCCTGTTGCCATGCACCGGGCACAGTGTGAGGCAAGCGATATTCACAAAAACTGATTAAACCCGCGACCTCTTGCACAAATAGTTAGTGCCGTCTATCGCTGCTCTACGTGCATTACAAATTCTATAGTAATGCTTTGCACCTAGTGTTCGTATTAATAAAGAAGTTTTTTTCTTTATTATTTCAGAAGAACATGAAGAAAAACCACAATCTTCAAGCGACACACCGGACCCAGAATCAACGAGCCAACTGAAATCATCATACAAATGTACGGAATGTACCAAATGCTTCAAAGATCCAGATGTGTTCAAACTGCACCAGAGAACTCACTCGAAGAACAATGGGAAAGAAAACTTTAATTCTAATTCCGAAGAAACATTAAAATCTAACCCGATACTAGCAAATCTACTAAAAGCAAGGAGTTCAGATATTTTTGATCTCCCAAATAACAATGTGAGTTTAGACAATCAAATAGTGTTCTTAGCGGCTCATTTGGAAAACTATTTAAAAAGTTTTGTGCCCAGTGTACCACAAGCATCGGATAGTGAGTCAGACAGTGGACCGAGTGAACTAGTGTTAGATGAAAATGCGTAGTGTTAATGTAAGTACGAGTAAAGTTTCAATATGTAAGTAAATCTTCTCGAAATGACAAGTGCAGAATGTCAGTTTCTCAAAATGTTGATTTTTTGAAGGTCAATTTCTCAAAAAGACATTTTTAAATGTTTATTTCCCAAAATGTCAATTTGTAGCATGCCAATTTCTCAAAATGTCTAATGCATATTATGATTAGATATTTTTCAACTCTTTGTAATTACAAATTTACCAATCTTAATGTAAAAATGGCGCGTATGGTTTGTTTTTTCTGAACTTGGTGCTACGCTAGTTAAAACCGCTAAACAGTCAGTAATAAAATCGTTAGAGTTGTCATTTTGGGAATTTCGTAATAAAAGGTTGGCTTTATACATTTTGCTTCCGGTAAAGATAAGTTTGTTAACTTGCGAATTTGACATTCTAAGAACTTGTCATTTTGAGAATGACATTTTGCTTCCGGTTGGTTATTTGAGAAAGTCAATTAAGCTTAAATAGTTAATTATTAAATCATTTTTTTCCAGCTCTATATAGAGTGGAATTTAGTAATAAGTCAAATAATTTTTACCTCTTCCATTTACTGTAAAAAAAGACTGATTCAAAATTGACACTATTTTATAACTACAGTGACATCTAGTGTGTATTTAGTTGAACTAGAGTCATAAGAATCGAAGTTAAGATATTTGTAACTACATTTTTTTGAATATAAAAAGTTTAGGGTTTTTCCTCGTATTAATATAACTAATTGATCAAAATCTTTTAATTAGTCAATGGACACAAAATGAGGCACAATAGAAACATCTATTGGTTGCGAGCACCGGTGTTCGCGGTGCACGTCAAGGTGTAATCTCACTGAGAGAGAAATAATAATTGAATACAGTATACATTTTTGCTAGGCAAAGGTTCATACAGCCAACCATAGAGAATCTTCCACTTTTTTCATGCAAAGACACTAAGGCAATACAGCCATTCAGATATTCAATTGTAGTTATAGAATTCTGTCATAAACTTTAAATGAAAGAGGTTTCCCTTAGTTTTTATTTAAGACTGTGAAAATAAATAATAATGTATTTACAATACCAGTAAATGTTCATAATATCTTCTATAATTCAATTTTGAGCGTAGATCATCTCTTTCCTCAATTTTGGGTAAATAAGGGACAGGAAATAGTAATTCATTAAAATCTGCACTAAAATAAAAGTACAGTAGGTCACACATCAATTGTAACATGTTACTGATTTGTAAGATTTACCAGAAATATAGTTTACACCATAATTACTGTCATGATTAAGTTATGAGCGAAGTAGAGGTGATTATAAGTGCACCGGAGCATACCATGTCCATGCTTTTAACCGCCTCTCTGGTCTAGTGGTGGTTGGCTCGGTTTGGTTGGTGGTAGGGCTTCTAAGCCCGCCTGGCTAGCTACCACCGTGTTACCTAAATTTGTCGCCATAATAACAATGTTATAAGCATTGTTGTGTTCCGGCAATCAGAGGTAAAATAGCCAGTTCCTCAGTTGTTGAGGATTACAGGTGAAGCTCCTTTCCATCTTCGGCTTTATCGTCACTTACCATCAGGTGAGATGAAGGCCAGATGAGCCAGAGATGAGCTTACCTGTAAAATAAATAAAAAATGCTAGGACTGTTTTAGGCGAAATAAATATTCTGTTTATAGATCTTTCTTAAACATTTTAAACAATAGTAAATTGTATACCAAGGAGGAGAGAAGTGTTTTTACGGTGAGAGCGCTAATTCCAATGAGCGAAGGATTCAAAGTACATCGCCCGAAGTAAAAAATAATGAGCTCGCGAGTTATGTTCGTACTTTATTTTTCGTCCCCTTTCTATGAGAAAATAAATTGAAGACTGTCACTCATCAATCATTTATATAGTCACTAGCTTTTGCCCGCGACTGCTACCCTCATAGTTACTTTGAGATTGTGTAATGGTATGTAGCCTATAGCCTTCCTCAATAAATAAGCTATTCAACATTGAAAGACTTTTTCAAATTGGAACAGTAGCCTCAATTGGTGGAATTAAAAATTTACTCCTACTCTGTTTTTAGAAGTAAAGTCCATAGTAGCGTAAATTTTTCCTTCATTTTTCTGGGAGACGTTATTTTTAACATTTACCCGCATGGCACCCGTTCCCATGGGAATATCGGGAGAAAGGTAGCCTATGTCCTTTCTCAGGCTCTAGACTATCTGTGTACCAAATTTCGGTTAAATTGGTTTAGTAGTTTTGACGTGAAAGCGAGACAGACAGACAGGGTTACTTTCGCAATTATAATATTAGTATGGATGTGTTCGATTTGTACGAATGATACATGTTCTAAATTCAAACCTCATTTCCGCCTGCTAAAAAGTTTTGAACAGAAAAGAGCTATTTTGTTCCTACTTGAAGAGAAGAAAAACAATGCTCTTACTTTTGATGTGTGGTCGACTGTACTTGTTCAATATGAATAAAGTCATCAGTACTTAACTTTTTGGTCGATTTTCGACCTTATATCTTTCTAATTAAATACCAATTAATAACATTGTATTATACAAGGCTGCATTAATTTGATACTTTGAATTGTTGTTGTCTTTATTTTACTTATATGGAGAAAAAAAGATAGATTGCCTAATTGTGCCTCTCATAAATGTGTCTTAGAATGTTTTTTTTTTATAAAATAATGGGCGTATTTTTTTTTGCTACTGATGAAGTAATAGGAAGTGATAGAGTGGTAGTGCACTTGTCCTAATCCACTTAATACTGTCATAATTTTAAAACAACACAAAAGAAATGAAAAAAAAACCAAATATGGTTATTTGATTTTTTAATAGTGTTACAAACAAAACAATATCAAAAGTACACACATTTTTTATATTCTTATTTCTTGTGCGCTGGTTTAAAATAATGGTATCTTGCGGGTTAATAGTTTTTTAATATCCTGCAATTCTTAAAATCGTTTTCAGAAAAAAGAGATTTCCTAGTTAGATCTCTATCTTACCTATTCTTATTAATATAAATACTTACAATTTCGACAATTAAAAATATTCACAAAATTTTGCATGGTCTAGCATAGCCACGGAACCACAATATTATAAAGCAATTTATCGCTAAGAACTGTTAACATTCAATTAGTATTCAACGAATTTTGACAGATGTTTATAAATAGTTATTCGTGTTTCAGTGGCCACGCCGAAGGGCCACTCACATCTCTTAAATCAGAGTCAATATCGGGGCATAAATCAGCTGCTACTTGAAATAGTCTAGTAAGTGTTTGAATGAAACACAAAGTTATCTAGTTAGAAAGTAATTGTATTTGCACCAAAATCACAACAGTACATTTTCCACTAATTCACAATAATCAGTGTCAATTAATTTAGTGCAAGCACTACCTGTTTTAATCAACAGTATTCCGTAATCACACGACAATTCCCTTTTGCCTGGGTTTGCATCAGAGCACCACAACCAACCTTACTTGGCCCGCTCTGTCTGTCATTTTGACAGTTAATTTCATGCAACGCCATAGACTTAATCTAGGCACAGGAGCTATCAGATATACAGCCACTTTATAATTATCCTAACATACTCTACACTAAAAATCGTAACGATTTGCCTACACACGACGCGATCTAGGAGGCGATTCGGGCGCTCTCTTCCACTGCCGCGATGTTAGCTAGACATTGCCTCTGATTTAAGAGACATGAGTAGACCCCTTATACCTACAAGTATGTTATATTTGATTTTAGCAGCTCAGCTTATTATTGTATGAACGAAGCATAATGTGAAACTATTCGGTTTTATAAGGAAAGGGATTGGGTTTACGTCGAGAATTTGTATTGGAAGAAACTTCACTATATTTCATTCAATAATATAGAATACTAGTGGCTTTCCGCAGTTTCACCCGCGTGGTACCCGTTCCCATGGGAAAATCGGGATAAAGAGTAGCCTATGTCCGTTCTCAGGCTCTAGACTATTTGTGTACCAAATTTCGATTGAATCTGTTCAGTAGTTTTGACGTGAAAGCAAGAACAACAGACAGATAAACAGAGTTACTTTCGAATTTATAATATTAGTATGGATAAAGCCATTTACAAAATTTATCATTCAAATTCCAAGTATTCGAATTGCCAAGGAATAGGATAATCTTCCTGCGTCTGTCTTTAGCATTACATATCATCACGCCTCCATCCCCGCAGTGGTAGTCGGAGATGTTAACACCCTCATTTCGCCCCAGGTCCCCATGTAACAGGTGGCGAGCCTGTTGCACCGGGCACGATGTGAGGCAAGCGATATTCACAATGAACTAATGAACTGTACATAAGTTTTATCCAAATTCAGTGGTGGCGGCGGTGAGATCGAACCCGCGATTCCGACGGCCGAGCGAACGAGTAGCTCCGTCTGTCCCAACTCGGCTCCGCTGCCTTAATTTAAATTTGTGGTACATAGTTTTTGGCGGAATTTGATTATGGCGGACGAGATTTTTATTTCAACGATTTATTTTGAAGTAAGTAATGTCACGTAAATTCGGTGTAGTCTTGTGTAATAAGTGTCTATAAACATGAGCAATGTGGAGGATCCTCAGAGTAAACAGAACTGGAGTAGCCTTTGCCTAACATTCCCCTCTGCCAAATGCACAAGCATCGGATGCTTGCACGTTTAATAAATCTAGTTGAGCCGCCATTTTGACAGCCATAACATTGTAAACGTTGCGGCGAACAGAGCTCCCGCAAAAATGCCTGCCTGTGCTGTTTTTTGTTGTAAAAATAAATAGAAAACATCGAGTATGCTAAAAGATGGTGTCACCTTTTATTTGTAATTATATTTTTTAAGATTTCATGATTATTTACTTCATTATTTCATGTTTTAGAATTCTACGATTTCAAATTTCGAGCGCTAGTCTCGTGGGGAGTGCGGCTGTGACGTTGTCAAAACGCACACCCTACGTGACTATTTTAAGCGTGTGTGTGCGTGAAATTTAAATTTGTGTGTCGAATTATGCATGTGTGCATTTGTAAAAACGGTAAAAGTTATAGTTTATGTGTGCTGGCTTTGAGTGTAGTGGTAACCTCACCCCCCGCAAGAAATGGCAGAAAAAAATGTTTGAGAAATTGACTAATGGCTACTCCAGTTCTGTTTACTCTGAGGGAGGATCATTGAAATAAGCGTTAAGTTGAAAAATTTTGAGTTTTTTTACTGTGCTAATCGACCTCATCGATGTAGCACCACAGTGTCTACCATCGACCATTTGGGGCCAAACTCTCCCAAGACGCATTGAAATGTATTGTATTTCAACGCAAATATTGAAGACATAAAATTAAGAACGACGAGCTGTAATGGCTTAGTTCCCCTTACCTTCCCAAGAAGGAAAAATTAAAAAAAAAAATGTGTTGCATAGAAAACCCAATCCCATTATACCGAATATTCACCATAGTATTAGCAAAGACTGATTCGACATAATATCAATCCAAATTATTATAAGACTGGTAATTGCTAAGACTGTTACCACCGGTGCGTGGTTCCTATCATATTTGATGTGGAATCTGTAACTTTTAATAGTTGGTAAGTCAGTTAGAGAATGGTAATGGTTCTAACGTTGTATAAAAGTATCTCATTTTGTTTAGAAATAAAATAAAAATAAAAAAACTTTTAAAAAACAATTACTTTGTTCAATAAAAGCGTGTTACATCGTGATTGCAAAAGATGTTCTTCAATGTTCCATCAAAATGACACACGCTTTTATTAAAAGAAAGCAAATAAATTATTAAATAAAGAAAGTATCAAAATTATCTACCGCACAAATACACAGCTCTTTGACTGTGGTTTTGTCGATACAAGCGGCCAATATGTGATTGCTAATACCATCCTTTAACTGATGTTTAGATTTAGCGTAAATTTAAAAATGATCTAATCTGAATTATACTAGCCAAATAACATTAACAATGGCAACTTAAGTAACAATTTTTCTATGTGAAATATGTTTAATAAAAAAGAGGGCTCGATGGCGTAGTGGCTTTCGGTATTAAAAACAAAGCTACCTTCGCCATGGTCAGCCTGTGGATGGGTGCTCAAAACTTTGTGATCTCGAGCTCCTCCGTGCTTCGGAAGGCAGTAAGCAGTTGCTCCCGGTTGCTATTGCAGCCGTTTCTACCCACCAACCCGCTTTGGGCCAGCGTGGTGGTGTAACGGCCCATTCTGCTCATGTGTTTCTCCCTGTGCCCAGCGGTGGGACGTATATAGGCTGAGGTTGAATAAAAAAGTGAATTGATTTGTTGTTTTGTTTATGATTTTTGATAACGCCATATTGTCAGCGGGCGAAACGAGCGAGTATCGTTTCAGTCCTTGTACTCAAATCAAATCAAAAATATCTTTATTTTATAGGCTTGATATACAAACACTTAAAAACGTCAATTTATAAATAAGTGAATCTACCACTCGCTCGGAACGCAGTACTATGGTTCACACCACGAACTATAGAGATGGGGATATTAAAGATTAAACTAAAAAATGCCTCGCTGTGTGTTAATTGGCGGAGTGGCATCACGACGGTATCTTTCAATCAGTTTGGAACTCCCGTCAAAATAACGCTGTGACGTCACAGTAGACGTTAAAAAGTTGGTGGTTTCAATACAAATCGTTGTACTTGCGTTATCTATGTATGTGTGTGGGTGAAACGCTGTTTATTTGTTTCGCTGGTAATGTAGCGTACTCTTGAGTCGGGGAATTACCGTTTCTTAAGATCGTAATGACGGAATTTTCCCATAGTCACTAAAACAGGTATATCGGCATAATGCTGTCTTTATGCTTGTCCACGCTACGATTTAAATTTGCTGTTTTTTTTTTCGTAAAAATACTTTGTATAGTAACATTGTTTGGCTCAATTCAGCGTTTTTTTGTTTTACTACTGTCTGTCTACTGAAGCACGGAGGAGCTCGAGATCGCAAA
Organism: Parapoynx stratiotata; assembly: GCA_910589355.1. Taxonomy (NCBI): domain Eukaryota; kingdom Metazoa; phylum Arthropoda; class Insecta; order Lepidoptera; family Crambidae; genus Parapoynx; species Parapoynx stratiotata. Next base: position 14,608,388 of record OU342476.1, read on the forward strand.
TTTTGGTCATCCATCCAATGCCTGACCATGGGTGACCAAAATTTCCCTTTCCACCTACCAACAAATGTAAATTTATAAATGCTCCAGTTTGTATAAATCAGAATTGGTCATATCCCACCTTTTTCCAAAACTGTTTTAAACCTATGTCGTCTCTTTCCGTTTCTTATGAGAAAATAGAGACGGCATGAGTTTTTTTTTTACCAAGTTTTGGATTATTAGATTGAAATCTCGTTTTCAATATTTCGTGATCTTTATGTTCTTCCTATTTTTTTTTATAAGATCGAAAAACTTGAATAATGTTAGTAAGTACACGTTTTCTCAAATGTAACTAAAAATTTGTTTAAAACATAGTGCCTTAGTTTAATTTTTATATAGTGTTTGTAAAAAAAGTTTTTATTTGTAAATTGTCAATAAAAATGCACTGTGTGTACTTTTTATACTATATTGAAATAAATGAAGTATTACATGTCTCGTTCTAACTTGTTTTTTATTGTGAGAGTGAGTGAGAAAGGTATATTTTTAATGAATGTATTCAGTTATGGTAAAACTCGCAGAACAAATATTGTTCTTTACGATATTAGCTATCTAGTCTTGGGAGGTTGTTGTTGTTGATTATAAAAATAACCCTGTATATTATTCAAACGGTGTTTTATTATGCTGAGGACAGGCTTTTTGTATTAATCTAAGAGGACAGGTGGCATCTTTTTAACTGACATATTAGGGTCGACTACTGACTAAACCAAATAATATAATTAATTTTTTTATCTATAATAATAAATAAATATCTTCAGACATTAACACCTATCAACTAGCCCCATTTTAAACTAATGCTGCTTGTGTTACGGATCCTAGGTACTAGATGACGGATAAATATATTTAATAGATAAATTCATATAAATATTTACCCCCTTACTAATGAACGAGTTATAAGGAAGGAATAGTTATTCAGTGTTTTGTCAGTTTCTGACAACTAAGTACTGTCTTCTGAACGTCTGACGAAGACAAAACACTGAATAACTAGATACTTATTTCAACCTTATACCTCGTTTATTAGTAAGGGTGTTAGAATATAATATAAACATCCAAGACTGGAGAACAAATGCCTATATTCATCACACAAACATTTGCCCCCACCGGGGATCGAACCCAGAACCTCCAGAACGTACAGACCACTCGACCAAAGAGGTCATCTTCCTTGTTATGTCCATATAGTTAGAAAAGGGTAGTTACACAGTTTAGTTTAGTTTGAGTCTTCGGAACAGCCCCATTGTCACGCCTATTTCCCCGAAGGCGTAGGTAGGGGTGCACTCCATTACCACTGTAATTCAACCCTAAACACCAACAGCAGGACAGTTGCTAGTTACTTCGTCTTCAGCCAACCACTGCTGGACATTTTATTTTTTTGACCCGGGGTAATCAAAATCAAAAATAATTTTATTTCATAGGCCAAGTTCGGCACTTAAAATCGTCAACATTTTTAACATTTACAAATATTATGCATTTTACAAATAAATAGTTTATTATGAATTATTTTAAAATTACAGTATTAAATTAAACCATAGTATTAAACTTCATTACCGCGAGCGCTTGTAAAAAATACAACCACAGGACAGTACAAGTACTTCGTTGACTGTGGTTGTAATCGATACAAGCGGCCGGATTCCGAGAGTAAGACTTTTCATGAGAAGAACCCGGCAAGAAACTCATGAGCCACTTTTTTAAACAGCCAATTAAATATGTTTTTACATTATTTCTTAATTCCTATAAGTCCATCAAAATAACATGCATAAGATAACAGTAGTACATAACTATTTCCACACCATTTTATCTAAAGATAATCTTGAATTTTGTAATAGCCTTTTTTCATTAAAGTTTTTTTAATATAAGGTTTAAATTTATGAAAAGGCAGTTCTGTTATATTTGGTGGGATTTTATTATAAAACTGTATACATTTCCGCATAAATGACCGATTTGTTTTACGCTTTCTGAAAACAGGCACAGCGAGTTTATTTCTGTTTCTAGTATTAGTAATGGCCGACCCATACCCGCCTTCGGGGGGAAGGACGGGTTATGTGGGGCTCGAACCCACTAAACCCCCGGGGGCATTCCTCCGCCGCGTTAGCGTCGGCATCGGGAACTCGGGTAGGCACTGATGCCGACCGAGGCACCGAGAAGGAAGGATTTTAAACTTCAGACTATACCTTGTCTCAACATTGTTAAACATGGTTCTCATTTTCAGTCAGCAACAGTTTTTAAATAGACTACCCATGAAATTGAAAACTTTGTTGTATGTTAGTACTTTAAAAAAAAAAAAGACGTGTGGCACTCGGGGACTGCCGCGGTAAAGCTATTGCATAGCATTTTGTATCAACTTATGCAATTATAATTTTATTTATTTATTTTATTCATGCAGTATTTCTTTTTCTTTGATATTAATTCAAGTTACACTTAAAAAGACGTGTGGCACTCGGGGACTGCCGCGGTAAAGCTATTGCATAGCATTTTGTATCAACTTATGCAATTATAATTTTATTTATTTATTTTATTCATGCAGTATTTCTTTTTCTTTGATATTAATTCAAGTTACTCTTTTAAAAAGTGTAACTTGAATTGAAAAGTTACACTGTTAAAGCACGCACACAACGCCCCGTGTCGAAGACTGCCGAACTGAAACGACGTTAGCCAATGCACGGCCTTCAAGCCACACCTCCTTGCGCATCGGAGTGGGGAGCGTGAGGTTTTATCGTTACGGAATTTCTGGATTCGGTCCCCGCGCTCAAGGCCCGCGATAGAAGCTATGCAATAGCTTAATAAACTTAACCCCTTTTTATTGGTAAAGTGATATTACCTGTGCAAAGCGGGTGACTGTCTCCAGACACCCAATGTGCGTTTTTTAGCTGCTACATACCACTAAATAGAATCTGTGCAGTCCAAGCAAATATACTATCATAGTAAACTTTTAGTATTATGTGAAGAACCACAGCCAAAAGTTTTGCAAACAGTAAAATTCTTATCAATTGTAGGTACTACATACATACAGTCGAGTATAAAAATATATTAGGTCCTTACCTATGAAATTGGTGTTTTGTATGGAGATTTTGGGGATGTCTGCATTTTACATACTAACATTTTATCAGTTTTCTTCACAACGACAAATCCAGAGATAATAATATTTGGCATGACAAGCTTTAGCAATATGTGTGTGAACACGCTTGATAAAAATTATTCATCGTTTTTATGTTAATGCAAATCAAATGATGTATTCGAGAGGCAGTTAAAAATTATTGTCTTTGTGTCTAATTTTAACACAATTAAACTTACAAAAAAGTATCAAATTAAATAATACGAGCTCAAATATATGGTCTATTTTTAGAACAGGCAATTATTTTATAAGAATGTTCTGAAACTTAATAGTTACGGACAAATAGCAAAGACAGAATAAAAACACCAATTTCATAGGTAAGGACCCAATATATACACTTTTTAGAGGTGACAATTTCCTTGTAATTAGTAGATCATTAACCAAGGGGATAAAGCAGTGTCTTCTGTCGCGGGTGACGATTTAAAACTTCTCCTCCCTTAAAACGAGTCTTGAGTAGCGAGGGATTTAAGTTCACCCAAGACTAAGGCCCGTATTACGGAATTAAACTCAAGCGTAGATCTCTGCTTGAGTTTGGTTCTGTAATACGGGCCTAAGACAGCTTTATCACCGAGGAAAATACTCTACTTTTCGTACCATTTGCGAAAAAATTAACACAATAATAATATGAGATAAGCATTTATTAAAAGTAAAAGATTATATTCGAAACATTGGTCCAAAACTGGTCCAAAATAATCATAACTGCACAATAAATGCGTATCACATTCTCCCCCTAGAGGATGAATGAAATTCAGTACAATTTTCTTTCCCTGTTTTTAACAGATTAAAAATGACTATTGTTATGTTCGCTTTTTGTGGCATAGAATGTCACTTTTTTGAGCAAATGGTACGAAAAAGTCATTTACTGTGATAAAGAAACTAGACTATATTATTACGACATACTGTCAAGTGGTCATTTATGCAATCGACTGTACCTACAATCGTTGGAGATGTTATCATAAAGATTAAGAAAGGTCCCTTCGAAGAAATAAATGTAATGGTGTGAAGGGACTTCACCGCGTAGTTAAAATCAATAGGCTAGTTGACCCATTTTTATTAGGCCCCAAATGATTCATTACTGTTAGCCATCACAATAAAAACTAATATAATATTTTTTTGTAATATTAGTTACGTAAAAAATAATATTAATTACGTTTTTGCTTGACTGTCAAAAATGCCTTCGGCCATGATAATCTATTTATCTGTGCCGTAAATAAAGTCACGATTTTGGTAAACAATTAAATACGCATGCGTGACGCAGCCGACAACATGCTTGATTGGTTGCGCTTGCGACTGGCGTTTGACGGATTTTGATGACGCTACTAATTTCACGAACATGGTGAAAGCGTTTTCTGGCTGATGAAATAAAAGTAATAATAAAACATGACTGTGTAAATTGAATTTTTATAGGAATCCCTTATTTATATTTATTGAACTTAATATATTTCAGACCCTTGTACTGAATACTATGTGAATTAAACATTATTTTCATTACTTTTGATATAAGTCAACTAGCCTATTATGTGTATTCACTGATTGCAAAGTAGTTATTTTGATTGTATCTCCTTGCTTATAGTGTTTTCAATGGAAATAAGAATGTATCTAATCGAACAAAAATATTCATAGTTGATTATTTCTAACTGCTGTTTATTTACCTACCATAGACTACGGGCAGTTTTTTAAGGTTCCGTAATAAACTAGGAACCCTTATAGTTTCGCCATGTCTGTCTGTCTGTCTGTCCGTCCGCGGATAATCTCAGTGACCGTTAGCACCGTTAGAGCTGAAATTTTGAACAAATATGTAGGTACCTATATTAATAACGCCGACGAAGTGCACAAATCAAAAGTGGAAATAAATATTACATTTGGGGGGGTGCCCATACACGTAATGTAGGGACTGATTTTTTTTTCGATATATCGTTGGATAGCTTTTCAAAAATGAATACAGGTTATCTAATATCATATAAAGATAAAATTGTGGCGGAACAATATTCCCATAAAATATATATCGACGACCTCCGTGGCCGAGTGGTCTGTACGCCGGTCTCAAGGCGTCGCCATCTCGAGAGGTCCTGGGTTCGATCCCCAGTGGGGGCAAGTGTTTGGGTGATGAATTTTCAAACATTTGTTCTCCAGTCTTGGGTGTTCATTATATATGTATTATAATATGTATATTCTCAATAATTATATGTATTTATCTATTAAATATATTTGTCCGTCATCTAGTATCCGTAACACAAGCAGCATTTAGTTGCTTAAAATGGGACAAGTTGATAGGTGTGAATGTCTGAGGATATTTATATTTATTTATTTATTTATATTTTCTGAAATAATCGCTCCGAAGGTTAAAATAAATGTGTCCCTCCCCTTTAACTTCTAAACCATAAGTTCAAAAAATATGAAAATATTCTCAAAAGTAGAACTTTATAAGTACTTTCTAAGAAAATTATTTTAAACTTGATAGGTTGAACAGTTTTTGATAAATTTTACAAAATTTGTGACTTAACCATAAATGCAAATTTATTTTTATCTCATTTTAAATCAACTTAAAAATTGATTCTGCTAGGCATTTTTTCTTCAAAACGCAATTGTTTTATAGTATAGTTGGGATGCTGAATCCGAATGAATATGACATTCAAATTTATTCTAAATGCAAATATTTGTAGTTAAACACAGCCAGTTATTCGATAATTATTAATAATGGAGAATAAAATCTTCTATAGATTTAACCATCGATAGATGCTCTTGATCGATTGATTGGTCTGGTAACACCCTAAGATAGTTTTATCGACCCCTGTTAAATAGGGACTTTTTATCAGAAGACACATGGATACCTATACTCCGTGATGTAACAGCTCCGATAATCTGATAAGTAACAAGATTGATATCCTTATTTCTCACTAAATTCAGTTGTCAGGTTAGTTTACAATAAATTTTCCTAAGTCTACATACGTCCCATGGCTGGGCGCAGGTCTGCCTCAAGGAAACAAACACATGAGGAGCATGGGCCGTAACACCACCACCTTATGTAGGTACTACGGTTAATTGTGAACATCGCTTAAATCACTCACTGTGCCCGGTGCATGGCAACAGGCTCGCCCCCTGTTACATGGGGACTTCACATCTGGCGAAATGTGGATGTTTAACATCTCAGCCTACCCCTCCGGGGAAAAAGGCGTGATGATAAATGTATTTGTATATGAAAGAAAAGTTACGCAGAGTTTGGGCTTTGACACTCGCTGTCCCAATGCAGGTATTTTAAGATAATACAGCCTAAGTAGCATGTGCAGCACGATATGATAATTATCACGTTTATATCACGCCTAATTGTCAGATTCCATAGTACTTTGACAGTTGAACATGATAAAAACCTCATATCTATATCATAATGCAGTGCTCATGCTATCCTGGCTGATCTGCATTCCACGTTTTGAAATTCGTTACAGTCAGCAATCTTTAAAATAGTGTCTTAAGCTGGCTTCCCGCTCTGTAATATTGCAGACATTCATACATTGGACAGAGATTCATGAATGAGGTTCATTAATGAATCTGCGTCGGTCTGCAATATCACAGACCGTGGGACGCCAGCTTTAGAAAGGTTTTCTAGAAAATATACCGGTCAAGGTTATAGTTCAGTAAGCTCAGCCCCTGGGGCCTAATTATATGCGTCCGCACAGCCGAGCGGCCCAGTCTGTCGCAACTTCATACAAAGAAAACGATATATGAAACGGGGGTGAATTTTAATGGCGACTATATCTGACTCATTCTATTCTTCAACCTTTCTCATTCTTTTATGAAAAGTCAATGTCAAGTCATTCATCTGTCAGCGCAATGGTCGTAAAGTAATTAATCAAGTTATTATTAATTTGTGTTGATCGGCATTAAAATTTGTTGCAAATTGGCTTCTGAAAGAGTGTTTCATAAACTTCTGTTAAGGTGAATCATAATCTACAACTGAAGTTTAAAAAATGTGAAATTGTGGTTTAAAATCTGCACGAATAAACGACACAAAGCGGTTTTTTATGGCTCGCTTTCCCCTGGAGGAGCATCGGTATGATGAGCATGAGTAGTTGATTATCAATGTAATACTCGTATGTACTTTTTAAGATGCATTTGGATGTAATATTATTAATTTAATTCAAAACAACAACCTCTACAAAAATAGAGGTGTTTTGATCACATGAAAAAAATATATCGATACTTTTAATTTTAGTTATAAAGATGAAGATGACAGGAAAAGAAGATCTAGCGTATATACTCGTTGAGAAACTTCACCAGTTAAAATTTGTTTCTGAAAAGCATTTCACTGACAAGGATTTAAAAAAAAAGAACTCAGAACGAAGTACGCTGAATCAAGAAAAGTTGAGATGAGAAAGCAGAGTTACAAGGTTAGCTATAAACTTTAGCAAAGTATTGGTAATTTTACATAATAACTTGTTCATTCTATGTTATCGAAGCAATACCTACTTAACAATATGATTTTAATAAATAAAAAAAATTTCATTACAGATGTTTCGAGCATTATTTCTGATAAAGATGTATCGAAACAAGTTGAGGCGAGAAAAGAGTTACGGCTTTGCAAGGTTAGTTAACATCTTAAATAAAATATTTATTATTGGTAATTAATATAGTTATTAAATCATATAAATTTATTACATTTCAGTTGTAAGGAAGCGAAGACCCAAGCCTGATTCTAAAAGTTGTAACATGAAGTTAAGACCTAGAAAAAAGTAACTTATTCATAAAATAACAAAATACAAACATAGGTTAAAAACAGTGCAACAGAAACTAAAATATTTGACAATATTAACTCTTAAGGCACTGAAAACCATGTTATTGTCTTCTGGTAGACTCTTGAACCGATGGCATTAAATTTGACTTTCATAAATGTGCAAATTGTACCTAAATGAATAAAGAAATTTTGACTTTATGATTTTTTTATAAAATAATATCAAAGTGAACGCATACTCCGTTTTTTTAATAAGAAGTCCTGCCTATAGAATATATTTAGCCTTGATAATTTATTTACTAAAATGTAAGTGCTTGATTCAGTACTTTTAAGTTAAAAAACGAGGTATAGTGTATCAATATAAAAATTAAAATTATTGTTTTATATTAAATAAAGCGCAGGTCGATGCGTTCGTCGATATCGATAAAATTTTGAATAGCTGGTGGCACATCTCTACTTTTTTCTTTAGGTTGGCAGAACTCTGCTTAACATTTCTTAGGTTGGCTACTTTTAGGTAACCCCGTTTTGACATTTCTTTGGATTAATTTCTCTCTATGGAAGTCCCGTCTCTTCTTACGAAGTTATTGCATACTCTTTGGAGCGGCCTGGCGCGAAATTGCGAGCAACTGTAGGTACCTATGCAATTTTGGTGCAGAGGCCAGCAATTTTTAATTTGAATGTCATATTCATTCGGATTCAGCATCCCAATTATACTATAAAACAATTGCATTTTGAAAAAAGAATGCTTAGCAGTACAAACATTGATGATTTAAATGTAAGTTTTTTTAATTGAATGCGTTTGTTTCTTTAAAAGCATTCAATTCATTTTCTTTATTTGCAAGATTATGGTTACAGTAACTATTGATCTTAAATAACATTTCCCAACATAATCTATCGAGTTTTCGATGTGCAAATATTCGATTCGGTATACGATTTAGTTGGTTACGCAATTGTAAATTTATAGTAGAATTGGAGTGCTGACCCCATTCGATGAAAGACAATATAAGTAAAGAATATGTGTTAATTATTAAGATAATAATGGAAACCTAAACTTTGTATAATCTATGCTGTTTCACGTTTTGTACTTGTTGTCTGTGGTAGGTAACGCTTGTTCTTTAAGTTTTTTGTGATTTCCTAGAAAGTGCAATTTAACATTCTTTATCATCGTCGTTGTTTGTTCTGCAACACCCATAATTATCAATATGTTTATCCCTTTTTTACGTTTGAATTGACAGAGAGTCTCTCTAACTCGACTAATGGGTAATCCCCATAAGAAATTGCAACAGGTAAAATCTTCACAATTTACAAAATCTGACCAGTTTTTTTCTTCATACATTAGCTACCAGCAGTCCTCAGCCTATATATGTACGTTGGCCACCACCACGCTGGCTCAATACAGGTTGGTAAAAGCGGGACCAACGGCTTCACATGCTTTCCGAAGCACGTTCGCATAAACTTTTTTCTTTCTTTCTTTCTTTCTTTCTTTCGAGATAACAAAGTTTTGTTCACCCGTCCACGACCTGACCATAGCGAAGGTAGCTTTGTTTTCAATCGAAAGACTACCTCCTAAGCTCCTCCGAGCTACCAACACTCTATGGCGACTCACACAGGCGACTCTATGGGAATTCTTTTATACAGGATTATATGAACATTAATCCTGTATAAAAATTCAAGACTGAACTGATTAATCTGTATCTGTACATAGAAAAAAAATGCTTAAAACCCTGTCAAAGGGTAAAAGAGAGAAAATAACATAATTTTTTATTTTATTTTTTGTTTCTCAGTTGGTACGAGCTAATCTCCGAAATGACTAGCCCGATTTCAATGAAATTTGGTATGGTGATACTTTATATCCCTGGTCAACATCTTGGATATTTTTTATTCCGGAAAACTAAAGGGTTCCTGCGGGATAGTTAAAAAAACAGTACCTAACCGAGGACGCAGTCGCGGGCAACAGCCAGTTAGCAATATTAATGTGATTGGGTATTTTTAAAAAAATGGCTTATGAGTTTTTGCCGAATTCTTCTTATGAAAAGTTCTACTCTCGGAATCCATACAGCGGCAGCGACTGGATTACAACCACAGTCAATGCATGCAGTCAATAGGTACTATATAACTTTTTTATATCATTATTTATTTTATAAGATATCTAAAATGAAAAATTGTTGACGATTGTAAGTGCCAAGCTCGATCTATGAAATAAAATATAAAATATTTTTGATTTTGGGGTACAGAAATCACGACTATTATCCCCTAAGGGTTCTCTCAAAGTCTCAGCCCGATCGGTTTAAAATTGACAAAGTTTCATACAAACTTTCATCCCCTATTTTATCCCCTTGGGGGTAGAATTAATCAAAATCGTTTCTTAACGGATGCCTACGTCATAACATCTACCTGCATGCCAAATTTCAGCCCGATCCGTCCAGTGGTTTGGCCTGAGCGTTGATAGATCACCATGGGCCAGGCCACAACACTGCGTTGCGGCGTCGTATCGCAAAAACAACATCGCACGGAAATGCGATACGACATAAATTTCAACGGATACGACGTCATTGTACGCATCGGAAATTTCCACAGTGCGTTCAGCGGCGTCGTAGATTTTTACGATACGATGCCGCAACGCAGTGTTGTGGCCTTTGAGTCACCTTTGAGTTATATTAGATAGATTGTATGCCAGCCT